>OU015599.1:11207500-12407500 GCA_907165245.1 Habrosyne pyritoides
AATTAATATATCAGATGTCAGGTTTCCATTGTACAAGCTCTGCTGAGTTTCGAATCAGTAGATGGTCGTAACTAAAGAATGTCGCAGACTATTAAAAACATTTTAATTTTGATATCTAAAAAGACCTTTTAAAAATTTCAATTTTATGGCTTAGTTTTAATGTACAGGTGATTTGTTTTAGATTTGTTAACGGACTATGTTACTGACCGTAAAAATAAAAACAAATTTCCTTAAGCCCGCATTTTAAATATTTACGTTTTGAATTTTGAACCGAATAAACAAGTGGGTTCAACTGACCTTATGAGGTCAAAGGACATGTAAAGCATGAGGTGATCACCTTTCTAAAGCCCTCGCTTTACTGGCATAAGGTCACCCTGAAGGAGATAAAGGCCGCGAATATAAAAGGATCAGAAGAAATGGGTTAAGTCGGACACTTAACACGTGTCGTACTGGATCAGAAGCGTAATAAGAGAACAGAGAAAGAGACATTACTGTTTGTTGTACCTTTTATACTCGTTAGCCTATTAACGACAAGTTGAAAATAATTTCTTGCTGTTACCGTATAAAAGCGAAATGGGAGACGCACTTGCGATATTCTTGATGGAATTATACCAAAATATTTTAAATTAGTTCCTTTATTCAAACCTAGTATCGTTTAGCCGTGAAAACAAACATATTCTAATATATAATAACTCTAAAATATTAGTTAGAATACAGTCAGAAAGTGTCAGAGCACGTCACGCTCGCTCACGTCAGAATACGTTAGTCTAGTGTGCATCCAGCTTTAAACTTTTTAACGTAAATACTTCATGGTGTGTTGGTTTAAAAATAATCATTTTGATTAGCTATATGCCATTAAATATTAACATTTAAAATTGCAAAAGAGATAGGACTAGATAAGAAGATGCTATGCAAGATGACCCCTATTTACCCTAGCCTTGACTGGTTTCGGGTTCTCATCTTATTACATAACAAAGTAAAGCCTGGTAGTACTAAGTTCCACTCCTTGTATCTATCTGAGTGACGAAGGTACCTTGATGAAAAAAAATTAATTCCGTAAGATATATGTATGTATTTAATATCCTGGGACAGTCTACAGACACGACTATCTTATCCAAAATTAATCAGATCTTGTATTATGGTGACCAGAAAACTGATATCTACATATATTACAATTTTTAATACATTCTTGTTTAAACATTTACACTGAGACACAAAACTAACACAGTTCATACGCACAAATGTTTGTCCAGGCAGTCTAAACACAAAGTTTACAATCCCGTCAATTTGGAGTGGAATTTCACCACGAAATCTAGTTTCATGCTAAAAAGGGACCAATAGTAAATATTCATCCTGTCTGCTAATTAATACCATCACATAATTTACATAACAACTATGAAAATGTCACGATACCGTATATATTAATTTATAATAGGTATTAAAAAAAATATTATAATATAAGTTCATATCCTCATCCTTTGTCATACAATTCAAAATACCTTTCCAAGCACAGAAACGAAAACTTATATAATAAATTCCAAAATTAATTATCGGCATCATAATTTAGTCGCAAAACTTTTACAAAATCGCAAAGTTCGCATAGATCACGGCGGTTGCAGATTTAATTAAATTTTCAGGCTATTTCAGTCGAAGAACGTCGATCCAATCATTATGCAACTGAATGCGCGTTACTTCATGAAAATTTCACATTAAATGGTCCGACCGTTTTGAATATTTGTCGGCGGTAATCTGTTGAAAAGTATGGACTTCGTGTTCCATATAAATACTTTAGGTGCAGTTTAAAATTTTCAAAGAAAAATATCTGTAGTTATAGGAGTGTGGTAGCGACGAATACAACGGGTAAACTATTTATGGGGACGTAAAAAACGACTAAAGATTATAACACTTTTCACCTTACACTATGTGGTTATCAAACGCATTCGCAAAGAAGGTTGGTACCAAAAGGATAGAAATAATACTACTCTCACCCAAAATCATCCAGAATTGGACAAGCAGTTGATGAAACACGGAATGAATATCTTAAATTCTATTTTTAAATGATAGTAGGCTCGTATTTGACTACAATTTTACCATGAATACGTAATGGCGTGATCAAAGCAAACTAAACCCTAAATGGTTGATAATGAAAGAAAGCATTTAGCTTAAGTACTTCCATAAAACTACGAGTTTTCATATTTTCAGAGCACTTATGATTATTAAAAAAAAAATGTATTCAACGAAATAAAATGATAACACAGAACGAATAGAACGGATTAACGTTTAACTGCAAAATATTTTTATTCCTTTTTTTAGGAATTCAGCCAGCGGAATTCAATGGACTATGAGGATGTTTTCATATTAATATCATAACTTTATATTATTGTATAGAAACTAACTCATTTAACATTTAAAAAGTATTTCCTGAAGCTGAAATTTACTTCAATATTTTATGCATCAATTTTAGAATATTTTTTTATTTTATCTAGAATAGTTAAAATGAGACCTACCTTACTGAATTTAAAGTGGACGTCCGGTGCTCACAACCGATAGCTACTAATGTACTCACAGTATCACTTGACGAGCCCCCGTTTGACTGAATGACGTTCACTATTACGCTAATATGATGTTACAGTCATTTAAAAAATATACTCATTTTAGTTTTTACTAAGCACGTTATTATTTGTGACAGAATTTTGGGTAGATGATCAAAAATTTTTTCAGAAGGGAAATAGGGTCTAATGATGGAGATTATACTCGTACGTTTCAAAACACAAAAATATTCTTTAAATATTTTTTTTGTTCTCAACCTTCTCACATCACAATCACAGCAAACAAATAAAAAAATACACGCTTAACTAAATAACCAAATAGAGAGTAAATCTCTACATTTTCCAATTTTGTGCAACACACACAGCTTTCAGGATATCACCATAGCCATGTTAATGTAGGTATATTTTCAACCTTATGTCGTTAAAATAGAACCCAATACTGTAAGTGACTCATGACGTCACCAGAAGCAACGTGCATGCGAGATCATTCGAAACAGCGCCAACACAATATGAATAAGTTTTTGTATTAAACTGGAGCACGTGCTTATAACAGACATCCATTTGTTTTGACAGTGCTGCATCTATTTGAAAGTAATATGCGGATGTAATTTGATAAATCTTTTGCGTCCATAGTTGTCCCGATCCCTGAGCCATACCTAACGACTTATATTACTTGCACTCTTTTTTTCAGGCTTGATTTAGCCAATAACGGGCCCTGGGCTGTAAGGAAAATGATACTAACTCGAGGATGTTTCGGCCTCCGTGCTCTGTCTCTTTCGCTAACTACGCTAATACTACTAATCACGTGAGAGATAGCTCTTCGAGGCCTCCGTGAAGCGGCTCGCCGACGAAGTTTGTAGCTAAATAGGGGGGCTAGACCATAAAGAAAAAAAAGAAAATACTTGGACCTTATGAAGGAAAAAGTGACTGAAGCGTGTTTCAGAAGCACGCTAGGGGTTTCATGATGTTTATAGCTTGACGGTGGTACATTAGTATATTACCTCTATGCTTTGTCCCTTTTAGTAACTACAAAATCATGTGAGAGGTCGGCTCTCCCAGGCTTTGTTGCGCTCGCTGGGTCACTGACGAAGTTTATGTTAGCTGAATAATGGGGCTGGACTAGCTGTCATAGTCTATTTTTTGTCAGTGCCCTCACTGTGCTATCACATATTGAGTAATTTCAACAATTTTGGCAGCATTTCGTAATTCATAGGTATATAAATATCTGTTTTGAATTTAATTACCATATTTTTAAGCGTATGTATCAAAAATTTTAGTTTATAGAATTACTGCCATGCTTTACCAGTTTATCCACATTCAATGTTCATTACAACGATATTCTTAATTACTTTAATTGAGTTTGAAATATAATTGTGCTATAAACTCAATATACATACGTGATAGAGTAATCCAAAAACATTTACATGCAGAAATTTAGCTAAAAAGTAACTGTACCATATTCCCATTCCACTGCGACATTACCCATCTTTTTCTATCACTTCCCAGAGAGAGAGACAGATGTGACAATCATCGCAGTGGGGTCGCCGTCATTTATCATTTATTAGCATTTCGAACCTTGCACTTGGTTCTTACTGATTTATATATGGCTGGTTACGTGGAAAATTGCTTGTTTGTTTACTGCTATGGCGAGGTTTGAATCGATTTAGCTTGATTTAGCTCGACTCTGAAAAACACTGTAAATGCGATTTAAGCTAAAAGCATACTATTTAACAGTGATAGTCTCTGTTAATGCAGTGCTAAAAACTATACAAATCGCATGTTCTATAACATATTTCTCTTCCGAGAACATAAATATCAAAATCGCGTGCGACGTGTCGAGCGTAATATGAAAGACTAGCTCTGCCTCGCGGTTTCACCCGCGTTGCAGAGGGATGTTACATAAAAAGTATCCTAAACTATATATGTGCCAAGTTTCATCCAAATCCGCGTTTAGTAGTTTTTGCGTGAATGAGCAACACACATTCATACATTCAAACATCAATCCTCTCAAACTTTCGCATTTATAATATTAAATAAGTAAGAAGCAGGATTATTGAATGTAAAATACTGAAGTTCACAAAAATAACCCCATTTGTAAAACTCAAGGTGTACCTACGTACATATTATATTATAATTACTAAACAAATGAAATATATAAACAAAAGTAATGCATGAGTCTTACGATAATAACTTCTAGATAAAGATAATTAAGACTTAGATTAGAATAACATTCTCATTATCTGTTCTCAGAGTTATTCGCCGGAGCCCGTTCTTGGAAACGCTGTTACGAAGCTCAAAGTCTTGTCGCAAAATGATGATGTCAGTTACAGGAAGATGGTTCCGGTTACAAGGTTCTTTGTACAACGTTACTTTATATGCCAGAAGGTTGGTTTTTCAATGGTCGCCTATTCCTTCTCTTGGTCTTTTAATTTAAATTCTATCTATCTTTCTTAATAGGAGTTAAATTTGAATGGACGTGATAATTCAGACGGAGTTTGGATGCCCATGAAGTAGTGACGGGGTAGTTGGCTTTATGGTAAAATACTCCTACGTACTCCTAAAATACGTCACGCCAAAGGTGCCGCCATGGGTTCAATTCCCAACCAACTTGTACTTTGACTAAAAGCAATAAGAATGTTTTTTCTTTAACATTCTTAGCTGTCAAAATGATCCTTATAGATTATTTATATCAATAAATAGCTGTCCCCCGCGATTTCACCCGCGTTCCTGAGGGATTTACATTTTCCCTGGATAAAAAGTAGCCTATGTTACTCAGTGATAATGTAGCTTTCTAATGAAAAAAGAATTATTAAAATCGGTCCAGTACTTTTGAGTTTATTCGTTACATACAAAAATACAAATCTTTCCTCTTTATAATATATTATTAGTGTAGATAAGCCATCTGATTCCGAACTTAGCAGAGCTTGTACTATGGAAACCAGAAAACTGTTATATTACATAAATACCAGGTACCTACTTTTTGTAAATACATACTTGTATATACTTTAAGATCACGATAATTTTGGGTAATTTACTATAAGGCGTAGTTACTATAGGACTGCAATGTACGGTGTGGTGTGACACGAAAGTATAAATAAATGAATAAAATAAAATTCCGTCCTTCAATAATCAAATTAAATGTAAACAAGGTGACATAAATTGCGTAAAGTAATTCTGTTTACTATACAAACTATTTAATCGTGATTTACAAATTAACGGCTCGTGAAACCGTGAAGGGGTGTGATACCGTGATCAAATCTCAGCCAATTACATAATAATATGTAAAAGTACTAGATATTCTAATGTATCTAAATGGTTTGGTAAATAAAAATGGAGGTGTGTTTATGCATAAATATTTACAGGCGGTTACATGATGTTTGAATTAAGGTAAAAATACTTCTTCAATAGAAAGCCTGTGAAGTGGTTTTTAGGGATCAGTTTTATTAAGCAATCGTAAAATGAAAATCTTTTTAGAGGAAGGCAAATGTCTCAGTCGATACTGTCCACATTTTGTCGATATTTTATTTTTATTTATTTAGAAAACCAACAGCCATATTACAGAACATGTTTACAATAAAAAATATAACTTATCATAAGCCAATTATAGGATTTCCTAGATATGTATTTTAAGTAGTAACGTGACACTTGGTGATAATCGTCACTGTCTCGGACACATGACCAATCCTCAGTTACAGGTCATCATTACAAAGAATGAAATGTTTGTAAGTTGTAATGTTGTATGTATGCTGATTGAGTATCTGTGTTGATTGAGTACTTGTGGTGTTTTTTTAACGCCACCGTGGCAAGATATGTTAGACATTAAATAATTATAACAGCTTGTAAATACCATGTTTTAACAAAAATAAAATGATATTAATTTACTTTAAACTACATCTTTGCTTACTACTTTGATTTCAGGATCATTGGTGAATCCGTGGGAATACGGAGTTTTGTATATAGTATTTTATTTGTGTTATTGAAAATGTGATGTGCAAAGTTGCACTTCGGACAGTTTATTAATAATAAAGTAAACTTTGACTAACTGAATATAGTGAAAACGATAAACACCACAACTGGGCAACAATGGTTCACAATTCGGCTTTTTTCTTAAATTGCTTCGATATATCTTATTATTATTAAAAATAAATTGAGATGCTCACAAACAAACCCCTTCAATTGATATGTCAAATGGCAATTGACACGGTACAGATTGCAAGCTTTTTTTTAAAGTGACCCACTTTTAATCGGTCATTGGAAACTTAAATATACAAAATTTATTTTTTTTAGGATACACATTTGTATTAAGGTCACTAAAGTTCATATGTGTACCAAATTCGAACAGAATCGGAAGGTTCAATCGGAGCAGATTGACAGATGGACAGACGGATATTCAAATATACTTGTTTATACATAACAAAATAAGAACTTAACCTCAAAGCAAAAGGTGATAAATGACCCCCAAAAATCGCTTAAGGAAATACCCTACTCCATAATGTAACCCTTTTACGTCATGAAGTCTTCTAAAAACAGTCGCCTAATTCCAGAATAATCCGGTTTAAAATCCGGTTGTTACCAGTTAGAAAGGTTACCTACGTGCTTACCTAAATGGACCAATGCCAAGTCCATTTTAAGCACATCACTCAGTTGTAACATACGAAAGTTTCTAATTAAAATTAATTTGTGAATAGTCTGGAATGGCTAACTTGATTGTCTACTATTTAAGCTGAGGTCTTTTGATTATTATGGAGAGAAGACTTGAGTCATATCAACCTTACTCAAATAAAACCAGGCATGTGTATTTAGAATTGTGGACTTAGTACAATAATACTTTAACAAACTTCTTTTGTCTATCATTTTTTTTATACCACAGGGGCCGACAAACAAGCGGACGGTCCACCTGATGGTAAGTGGTCACCGCCGTCTATGGACATTTGCAATACTAGGGGCATCGCCAATGCGTTGTGGACCCTGAGACGTGAAGTTGTTAAGTCTCATGTGCCTGTACTTTCACCGCCCCCCTTACCTTTCTAACCGAAACACAAGTGCACTACTGCTTCACGGCAGAAATGGGTAAGGTGGTAGTACTTTTATTACTTTATTAAAATTGAAATATTGGTTTTGTTAAAAATCATCTATCAGATCAAAGTAGTAGGTAAGTAGTAACCACTATGACCAAATATAAATGTACATAACTGTTCTGAAAACAAGCTCGTACGTTATGACACTTCATATGTGGTAGTAGCCACTCTTTTAGCCTTTTATGACTAAGACCGTAGTTAGGTGAATTTATTACATCTGTACGTACCTTCTTAGTACTTACTGAATCCTTGGACATCACCATCAACTCTTATTGCTATCTAATTATGGCTGAATTGAATAGCTTTTATGCTAGTTTTTTTTTCTTACATTTTTATTGAGTTGTCAATGTTTTTAAGATATTGTTTGGTTCTTTTGGTTGTCCTTTTAATGCATGCAGTCACCTCTAATTGGGACATCATTTATGATTAACATGTTTTTACCTGTATTTTGGAATGTATTAGTCTGAGTCTTGTTAATGGTCTGAATAAATAGAGCACGTTTAATTGCTTAGAATAGGTGAGGTTTGAGAAAAAAGGAACGTTACAATCGTGAAGTATGACTAGTCAGTTTTAGAGAGATTTTTTATCTGTCTTCTAGAAGTAGAAGCTTAGTGCAGATTTCGTCCAAAGAAGGACTACCTCCTTACCCATTTTAGGTCGAAGCAGGAGTATACGTGTATTACTGTGTTTCAGTAACAAAGGCGAGAGGACCGGGGAAATTACAGGCACATGAGAAACAACTTCACGTCTGAGTCAACAACGCATTGGCAATGCCCTTAGTGTTGCAAATGTATATAGGCGGCGGTAACCACTTACCATCAGGATAGACAGCTCGTTTGTCGGCCTACTTCTCTTAAAAAAATGCCAGTAAATTATTCAAAGTGGCCACTGCCTCACTTCAAGGTTCCATAAACATAACTTTTGTATTTTATTGAAACCCACGTCAATACATATATATCAGGTAGGTAAATAGAATCTCTCGAGGATCACACGTGCAGTATCCTAGATATGTCACAAGAAATATGAGAATGATATTATATATATGATTAGTAAAATGATGACCATTCAACGTTGGGAAGAAACATTGGTTACAGACATTTATTACAAGCTGTTCCCAGCATACGCTGCAATGCTTTTTTTAGAAACCTTTGTGGGCGTACTTAAAATAACTAAACAAAGTTTCATTGCGACTGGATAAAAAGCATAGGAAGGTAGCCAATTGACACTCATGTAATATCAATCTGCGAAATAGCGTGATCTGAGCCCTAAGCAGGAACATCGTAGCGTTATCGTATCGACTGCGTCAAAAAGCTAGTTTGTATAGAAAATTCAACACCGCGCATACCGTAACGTTGCGCGATGTTCAATTTCCCATTGCATTGGTTTTTGGCGCACGCGATACGATGACGATACGCTTACGATAGATGTTCATGCTCACTGCAACTTACAAACATAATACTTAAACATTCAATAACAATATGCTTACATTATGTATTAATACATTGTTACAACAAAGTGTTACATAAAAAGGATCTTGATTTTAAATTTACTTACAATATACAAAATGTATATCACTTACACACACACTCTCGCATACATAAACCCTCACATCCCTGCATATACACACACACCCCCACACACACACCCTCACACACACTCACACTCACATAAATAAATATAAAGCATATAGCTGTTATTATTGTAATTTTTTCTTTCTTTTTGTATAATATTCATACTTATATTTGTTGTTTGCTTCAATTCCATTTTAGTACGTGGATAGGTAATTGGTCTCATAATTATAAGTTCAAACCATGTAATTTTTTTTATAGTTTAAGACTGTTGCTGTCCCAAATAAAGAAAAATAAAATAAAAAATTATAATATATCAAATATGCCTATAGTTAGCCTTCCATCAGCAAACGATTACAGTCTATATAAAGTTTTAGAAGCAGAGTAAATATCGAAATGATTTTATTTTGAAATAATATTTTAGTATAAAGCGAGGTTGATATTTCTTATAAACATACGTATATAGATAAAACTGAAATGGAAAAATAAAAAAAAAAACAGACATATGCGAGATTTCTTTCTTACTTTCGTTTAAGTTGGGGGGTATAAATAAATAAGGTGCTCAAAATTTTGGGTTATTTAAACTACATAAGTCAGTGAATGAAGCATTACAAAGCTAAATATTTTTATTTAAGATCAAAATCAACAAGAGGATAAAGTATTGAATTTAATGAAGTCCCTCATATTTAAGGTCACTGACTGGGGAAGTGTACTTATTTCGATTATCACAAATAACATCCAATTTGACAACGCAATTATCTCAGTAGGGAATGTGATGAAGAAAAAATATTACTAAGCTACCCACAGTTTTGGGACCAAAATCGCTAGAAACCATCTAGTGTCATTGAACCTTTACAAGACAAAGAATGTTGGTTAGATTAAAATAAAGGTAGCAAGAGGTCAACGGCACGTTTTTGATTAAAACTTGGGCCATTTCCAAATGCCGAAACCTACATTAGTCTGCGTTGTACCTTAAATACAGTGAAATGTTTCAGACACGTACAACAAAATTTAAAGTATGAGGTATGCTAATTCCAACGTTATGCATAATATTCATAGTTTATAATTCCTTAAACAAACACGGTCTAGAAAGTTTGAGAACTCCTTTTATAGGCCGATTAACATGTCTAATTAATTAAATTTTGTTTGCTTGTCGGCGTATTGTTTAGAGCTTATAATTGCAATGCAATTTTTACTTTTATTACTTGAACGAATTGCTTCGGCTAAAAACCAGAGGTCTTGGGTTCTTAACCATGGGTAAGGTACAATTAACATTTCATTGTTTTAAATATTTATTTTAATTATTTTTTATTCATTTAATAATTAGCTTACCAAATAATAACGTGACTTTTAATAACTGGAATGATGATCTGAGAACTGGTGGAAATTGTAGCATGAAACGAACTTTTATATAGTGAGATATAACTATAAAAAGAAATATACTCCTGTCCTTGTTTATTTTAGAATAAAATTTCCTGCAGAACCCGTGCGACGAGAACACGCAGTGGGTTTCTCGCGTGATTGGTTTGTAAACAAGAGAGATGGAGCATGGAGACTGCGGCGATTCATTGATAGGGAATCGCTCCACTGCGTAGTGTCACCAATAGCTATTGAATGTAGGCCCAAGACCGCTAGTTGTAGAAATCACACACTCACAGTTTACTCTTAGTAACAGTCCTTTGTAGCTCTATTTGTTTGTATATTTCAACTTTAATATACCTAACAGGCACAGTTTTGTGGTTTTTATGAAAAATATACCAACAACATGGAGACGGTTCACCTGACGGGAAGGAGTCATCACCTATGAACCTTTGCAACACCTGAGACTTGAAGTTGTTAAGTCTCATGTGTCTGTAATTTCACCCTTAACTATCTTAAACAGTAATATAACAGCATTACTGTTATTTTACTGTTTATTCAATTATTCACAGCGGAAATGGGTACAGTGGTAGTACTTTCCCCGACGAACCCATGCTGTGTTTGATGACAGTTTTACCAAAATCAGCGATTATGTGGCTAAAATATTGGAAGCAAATGAAGCTTAAAAAGACCAAGTGCAGAAACCTGGTGTTTGGATTTATCAGTCGTTCTTTACTGTATACCGTATTTTTCAATGTGACGATAAATATCATTCCTTTCAATATTCAATTGTAGATGTGCCAATCGTCAAAACAACAATTTTATTTATGTTCCGCGAATGTTTACCCAGTTTGTTTATGTCAACGCGTCGAGTCCAATGGAGCGGATACTCCGTTCGTGAACAACTGTCACGCAGTATCAATTAGCGTCATATTTTATTAGAATTGCCGCTAAAATTGGCGACTCTGTGTTTGTTATGTCTCTACGTTGTGTTGATACGCCATGTGTCGGGTGTTTTATGGATAGCAATTGGAGTATCGGGAAGTTATTTGAAATCACAGTTTGCGTTCAGATTTACAGTTTTTTTTATTGATTAATACGGAATATTATTCATTCGAAAATTTTATACACGCACACTCCCTTCCCCAAATATTATTTTAAATGGTATGAATTACGTTTGTTTTTTTTTGTATTTATCTAATGAAGTCAAACGCAGCGTCATTGGAATGTTTCATTGTGTACGACTTGATCGTTTGGCAGGGTGATTGTGCAATGTTCTCGGAATCGCCGTCGCAGTCAATTTTGGATTACATTGACGGCGCTACAACTATTGTCCCATGTTCGCGCACTGAACCATCAATCTATTATGGAATAGGCTTCAACATTGAATCCCCTAGTCACACAAGTCGGGTGCAGCCTGGGATATATTCTTCGTAGTTGATGCATTGGGCACTTGTTCTTGCAATGCTAGTTGAAAGATAAGCCTGACAGTATAAATGTTCTGACTACAAGTACTTATTACTTTATTCTAATTGACATTGATTTGATTTTCTAGTAACCATCGCATGGCAATCTGTCCGGCCTTTTAGGTACTTAAATACCGTATTTAACACACTTAGCTTGCTAACACTGATCTGTTCTGACAGATACACTTGAAAACCTGTTCTCTTCTAGGCTCTATAATTTACAAATTTTATTTAAAACATCACCTACCTTGGTGTTATTAAGGATCATTTTTTAATAAACTTATATAACACATCTTTCACGACGTAATAAACACGTGTCATGTTGAGCAAACATGTTGTTTATTACCTAAAACAAAATGGTTAATTAAAATTTCTTAGTATTCGATAGTAATTGCTGGTATTGAACAATGCAGGTTGCTCGTATTGACTTTGAATTCGCCGAGTAGGCACATATGCTTGGCTAGGGATTGGTGAAAGTTTCAGGGTCCATTTCTAGGACATGCAAGGTGCAATCAACTTTACTACATTCATATAGGTAAGCTGTCTCCCACGGTTTCAGCCGCGTTCCTGAGGGATGTTATATTTTCACGACATAAAAAAGTATCCTATGTCTAACTAAATCGTTTGGTAGTTTTTGCGTGAAAGAGTAAATAATAATAAATTAATATCGGCAAGTTTTTTAACACACGGCTATCTGACCCCAAACTAACCAGAGCCTGAATATGTAAGCTAGGAAAACTGATACACTACATATAATATTTTTTTTCATTTCTAAATACATACCGTAATATATATTTACAAACAGACATGTTCATGCACACAAATGTTTGTCCTGGGTGGGAATCGAACTCGCGACCTGCGACTCGGCAGTCAGGGTCACTAACCATCAAGCCAACTGGCCTGTCAACGTAAGAGAGAATAACAAACTACCATACATCAATCCTCGCAAACTCTCGCATTTATGATATTAGAAGCATCAATCCTATTATAATATACGATGTAAATACGACAAAAATTAGTCACTTTAAAGCATAAAATATTCTCGATTATAAATAGATAGATTGCAGCCTCTATCAATTAAACATAATACTATTTACTACCAATTACAGAAATACATGCACAAAATGTGCGCGAAAACTATAAAACGAGTGTGTTGGACAGCCCTGTTCTAGATTAAAACAATGAATATTTTTATCTCGGGAAACTAGATCCCCCGGGAATGTGGGCGAAACCACTAGGCGGAACATGTACTTAATAATCTTTTCTACTTTCCAACGCAATATTTTGTATGGAAGAAATGCCTTTGGCAGTAAAACCATGTTTTATTTTGTAAATATATAAATAAGTCTCCAGAGTCCATCGTATTATTCAGCTAATATAAATCTCGACGATGAGGTTTTGGAGAGCAGACCTCTCATGTAATTGCCTTATTAACCAAAGTGACAGCATAGAGATACAGAAACCGCGGTGAAACATCGTCGAGCTATTGTAAGTTAACTTATAGAATCTACAATGATTCGCTCTTTCCTATAGGATGAGAAGCCTTATTTTGATTAATTTTAATGGGCCTACAAGAAACAATGTGACTATCGACAGTAGGGTCAATTTGAAAAGAGTTTAGATTTTATAAAGTAAAAGTTTTATTCAATTGATATATAAATACACCGTAAAAATATAATTAATTATCAAAGCCAACAACCCTAATTAGTTGTCATGTCAGGGAACCAGATTAATTAAAAAAAAGCCCACGTCCCTATTTTACCTAATAATTGTCTACTTTAATAGTTTCTCTATTTTTTATTCATAAAAATCAGCATTTTTATATTTTTTGGGTATGTTATACAGCATTGCTACGGTTCTTAAATATTGTGAATGGACTCGTTATAAGGCCCCATTTAACCTCTCAGCTTTACGGGTAGTTTTGTAACACTGTTTAGCCACATGATCACAAACCAATCAGAAATAGCATATACGATCCTATACAAGTCTATGATTAAAAAATGCTACAAATTAAATTAGCTGCAAAATTTTTCACCAGAAAAAATACCTTTCAAAAAATTTCATGAATAATTCCATGTGGAATTTTTGACATCGTAATGCCATGCTAGCAAGCACCTAACGTCGGTATCAAAGTACTCTCAAAAGGATATTTCTTGGCGAAATTGTTCTCGTGAATGACTTCCTGTGGCACCTGCATGCATGTTTTATGCGCACATTATGCATATTGTCGTTACTCGCATGTATGAACATTTACCTGTACCGACCGTGTAATAAGAATTTTCCTGACAACATAAAACAGCTGAAGACTGCCACCACAGACTGGCGACTTAATCGCGCAATTTTACGTAACTTTTTTAAATTGTTCTTTTAAATTTTATGTCTCAATCATTATCATCCGTCTGCCCTTTCTACAATAATTTTATAACAGCTTCTCCGTTCATGAGGGATTTTAAGTGTCCTCGAGATCCTATATCGAGTATCCTATATTAATCTAGAACATATTTTATTTTTGCGTCTAGTTTTACTTAAATCTGTCGTTCTGAAAGTTGGTGTTTACAGACATAAAGATCAAACAAATGCGTTTATTATATAGACTTTAATGGAGCTCTTAAATTAAGGCGATGATAGTTTTGATGAAAGTGACATAGAATACCGACGACAGACAGAAGACGAGATTTGTGGGTTCCAATCCTACACTGAAATTGAGGTTTCGATGAAGGAAAACATCATGAGATAACCATGGCAGAAGGGTACTTTGTAGTACCCATCCGGCTGGCTACTACCTTCAAGCTTAAATCTGTCACCAAGTACCTGTCAGAGTGTCCCAATAGTTCCACTTTAGGCTCTTCTAGGCTTTATATGTTTACCACCTTCAACCACCACCATCACTCATCATGATGAGATTGTAGTGTACAGGTATATATCTACATGACAAAAAATGAAATTACCATAAATTTGAATCCTTCATTCAAATTATGCAAGCCTCCATAGAATAGTATGACACAATTTTCAATACAATAAGCACTCCAACAGTAAAGCTTTTACAAAACTTTTATACCAAAGCTCCATTCTATAGGGGTGAAATACACCCATTAGTTGGGCGCACACTCAGTACTTAAAACTTACAATCCCCACTATCCCATAAAGCCAACCGCACATGGAGCACTCGCCACAGCTATGAGTGGCCAGCCACTGGAATCTAGCGCTTCAATCACTGGTTCACTGTGTGGCAGCCACTATTTCGTATGCTTCTTTTTTTTTGTAAAATTCGTTTTTGCGGCTACCCACTTGTGAGTGTTGAGCCTAATGCTACTCTAGCGCCACAGTCCATTGAAGCGCCATGTTCCTGTCTTAAAATAAAATAGAATATTCTCCCCGCTGGCCACATCTTATCCGCTTCGCTCTCATACAATATTTATGCGTGAGGAACACAGAATGTCGATTACTGTTAGATGTGCGAAGATGTCATTCCATACTGGAAGGTGTAAGGGAAATTTTACGACATTTAAAAGAATATACAAAAGTTATTCGGGTTATTGTATTGTATAGTGATCAGGTACACTGATTTAGCACATGTCTTGAGTTTGATTCCCAACAGACAAAAAAAAAACAATATAATAATAATAAAATATATACACCCAGAGCTGTACAAGGCTATATTTTTTTTAATTTTGTATTGAAATATAATTAATTATTAAAAGTACCTACTTCATCACATACCATATTGATAAAATGTAATTATAATAAGCAGTGTGTGGGTAATGGGAATAAAAGGGTTCTATACAAGGTGATCTTTTAATTTTATTTTTAATTTAATTAATCTATAATATATGTCTATACATCGTGTTACAAAATACCCCATGAAAATATAATTAATTATCAAAGCCAACATCCCTAGTAAGCTCAGTCAAGTCATGTCAGGGAACCAGATTATTTAACAGAAAGGCCGTACGTATATACGTACCTATTTTACCTAATAATTGTCTACTATAATAGTTTTTCTACTTTCATTCATAAAAATCAGATTTTTTTATTTTTTTGTGGTGTGTTATCCAGCGTTACTACGGTTCTTTCCTTCGGTTTTACGGGTAGTTTAGTAACAGCCTGTATATTAGAATGATATAATGTTTGAAAGTTAGACAATGACTGTTTGATGAAATATATTTAACTAGCTGTGTAACCGCGTTCCCGGGGGATTTAATATTTTCCCGTAATAAAAAGTATGCTATGTGTTAATCCAGGTTACAAACTATCTATATGCCAAGTTTCATCCAAATAGATTATGTATTTTTTGCGTGAAAGATTAACAAACAACTCACATTTATAATATTAGTAGGGATTCATAAGAAGTAAGATGGAATTGAGTGCAGTCAAAGCCACATCCATTCCATCTTTAAATTCATCCCCAGCACCCATCTGACGATTCTTAAGAGTGAGCAAGACAGCGATATCATCATGCAACACTTAAGATTTAAAGGCCTCTTTGTAATCTTTATTGAGTGGGTGTAAATTGACTTTTGAGATGCCTCACAACTTTGTAAGTAGAGCACGTAAAAAAATAATATTTCTTTTACATCCACAATAATATTCTAAATGAATTCAGAAAGACTGTAATGTAACTGCTTGTAATTAATGAAATAAGCTGTTTTATTAGATAAGAAAATTTTTATTTGTGCCGGTAGTCATTATTTTTCTTTTATATTGACCCTTTTTTTGCCATGATTTAGTCTTTTTAAGGAGACCTTATATAATTTTCTACGAAGGAATTTATTATTTACCTTAAAAATAACAAGTCTCAATATTGAATATCATCTTCAACCCAACAGTTTAGTTTGCATTTTAGAAAAAAATGATAGTTTTTCCATTGTTTTCCGGAAACAGTATTTGTAAACATGCTTTTAAAATCCATTTAGCTTTATTTTCATCTCTAAGTTGCATAAAACAAAGTCACTTTTTCCGTATGTCTCTTTAATATCATTTAATGTACACAATACATTTTAATGTGATTTTCACTATCATTTAGATCATTTCTTCCGAAAGGTTTATGTGTATAATACAATCCTATAATCCCCCTCAGGTGAAGCCAGGACGTGTGGCTAGTTCAGTAATAGTCAAATGGTGCAAACTCCGACCAACGCAATTTACTCAGTTACCGCACAATAAATCTTAGTCTAACACTAAATCAAGTGTGCTTACATATGTTATAATTATATCTTAGTATCATGGCAAATTACTAAAACGACTTTGTGCGAACTACAATATACCTCACAAGTTAATAATACTGGTAAATTACATATTTGTCTGCTGTTAATGTCATTGTTTAGTAGTCACGACTTTTAGTTTTATGTTACTATAGCTTAGAGTTTACTATATAAACCTAATTAATGATAAAAAGCATTACTAATGAGTGGTTGGGGATATATAACCTAGTTATTCACAAATTTTCAAGGAGACACTCAATGGAACTTGATTAATGTTAAAATTATATTTTGGTATCTGAAAATTGTTCGCCAATTCAAAATACAAAACCATTTATTCAGTTTAGGCCCGTGGACGGCACTTATGAAGGGCAAATTTAAATTTACTGAAGCTACTACCGGTTCGGAAGTTAGCCTTCAACTGAGAAGAACCGGCAAAAAACTGAAGAAGGTAACAAGTTTTTATTATATTTTTATATCTATTCTGACTTTCTGGCTATTTTATTACCTCTAAAATACAAAAAAACATATAGTTACGAAAAGCATAACATGACACTGGCAATTTATGTTTGTTTACATGAAATGATAAAAATATTGATATTAAATAATAAAAACTAACAAATAGTTTTTAAAAACCATAGCTAAAATATTCTGCTCATACAAACTTCGACGAAACCAAAAACGAAAACTTCAAAACAATACAATATTTTATCAACATTCAATTGAAATGAATTAAAAAATTCTAGATAAATATAAAATTTTCAGAGACTATGTTTTTAAAAGTTATTATTTGTTAATTTAAATGTTATATTATAGTGATCCTGTCGTGTTTTCACTTGACGGTCGCAACGGAAGATCAGCGTTGGCCATACATAAGTACGTACAACATGCAATATGCTGAGTTAGAGAACTGATACTTGGTAAGTATGTTTCTATAACTTTTTTTTTCGAATGTATTTTTTCTTTTTGTCACGAGTAAATTTGTTTCCTTTTGTCTTTCTAAAGGCATATGAATTTCACATTTGATAATAGGAGAATCGATACAAAAATCGTACAGCAATCGTATCGCAACATGTAAGGGCAACAACAGTCTTACAGCAACAAGGGCATGTTAATTAAGTTTTGTACCGAATCCCTTTCAAACACGTTTGGCATCAACATGAAATGAGGAAAGTTAACACGTTTGGAGCAATAAACATTTTAAATTATATAATATAACATTTCATAATGTATATTTTACTCTTAAGTATTTTGTGCTCGGAGAGAATTACAGTATGGCAACTAAGAAAATGGACTAAGTGAAACAAATGGTCGTATATTTTGGATTGACTTTGTAGGCATTATAAATTGTGCCAATGAATCCATGCCTGGATGTCTTCTCCATGTCTTTCATTATATGTTGTAATACTTTTTCTCTTTAATAAGATAAATACAGTGGACCCCCGCTAATACGGCCCCTGTCTAATCCGGCACCCCCTGTAATCCGACATGCCTATCACTGTTGAATTTGTTGGAGGCCATATGCATTTGGGTATATACTGGCACAGTATAAATGCAAAGTGTTTGTAATCTATTCGATATTTGAGTGTTGTTCTTTGAGTGTTCAAGTTTCTTTGACACAAGCAATAAATGTTCCTGGTAAATAACCACTGTTTAATTCAATATTTCCATTTGAATTTAGGTACACAAATATTATTTAGGCAAATCTTTAGATAGTATCTAATCATTTTTATATGTAATTTTAAATAAATAAATTTCGGGACTCTTAAGCAGTACTCTATAGTCCGACAAATTCGATAGTCCGACACTGCCCTGCAAAACGTTTGTCGGATTACCGCGGGTTCACTGTAGTGATTTAAATTTACAAGTATTTCAGAATGAATTAAAATTATATATTTTCTCCCCTTTGGCTTATACTCTTATATCTAACTTCTTGGGAGTGAACTTCCTGGCTTTTTTAAAGGCTCAATGAGGCTCTATTCTTATATTTAATACATTGTTATTAAATCTCTTTACTTTTCCGTATAGCCATACTTTATTGATATTGTATGAATATCTTACGCCTACTCAACCATTTGCTCGATACGAGAGGCTTATACTATTTCTTCTTTGTCAGTATGTCTACCCATTTCTGAATAAAAGCTTTTGCTTGTCAGTAAGTACAAGAACCGACTTACTGATTGAGTCTGATGAATAACATGAGTACTACTCGGAGAATTCAATGGAATATTTCCACTGTATATATAGTTTATGTTATAGGAAACAGTAGTTGAAAATTGCACGAAACTGTTTTACCTTTTTAGAACTTCACAATATTTTAATTAATCATTAATTTTGGAAATAGAATCGTTGTTGTTAAGTTTTTTCTGACTAGAATTTCATTGAATACTAGCTCTGCCCGCGACTTCGTGCGTATGATATCTTTAAATGAAAGGATTTTTATAGTAGTAGAGCTCTTAGTGTAAAGTTCGTCCGGGGAAGTACTACCACCTTACCCATTTCTGCCGTGAAGCAGTAGTGCACTTATATTACTGTGTTTCGGTAAAAAAGGTGAGGGGGCCGGTGAAATTACAGGCACATGCGACTTAACAATTTCACGTCTCAGGGTCGACAACGCATTGGCGATGCCCCTAGTGTTGCAAATGTCCATAGTCGGCGATGACCACTTACCATCAGGTGGACCGTCTGCTTGTTTGTCGGCCCAAGTGGTATAAAACGAAAAGATATTTTCGTTTTTAGTGAGCAGATTTTGATGAAATAAAACTATTACGTTGGCTTAATCTATGTTCCAGTTCTCTGTAAAAATCCTTCAAAATTCGTCTAGTTGTTTCGGAAATTAGCGTGTTCTTGTAGACAAATAGACAGGAAGAGTTTTTAAAAGTGTTCTTATTGTATTTTATTACGCTCCTTTTTTTTTTTTTTTTAACGAGGGGAAATGCTTTGCGCATACCACCGCGCCGGGGCAGGCGCGGTGGTTATGTGGGACTCTCTCCCCGACCTCTTCCCCTAATGGGATGGGACCGGGGAGCCTACCCACTAAAACCCCTCGAGTTCCTTCTCCGCCGTTGACGGGGCTGCGGGACCAGACGAGTCCTACGACCGCCTGCCCCGTCGGCGTCGCTCGCCCATCCGGGGCGAGCCCTTCTCTGGGCGGGGTTTGTCATATTGACTTCCCCGCCCCTTCGCCGAGGCGCCCAAGGAACTTATGGGCGCCTCCAGCTTGGGACCTTTAGTGCAGGTGGCAGATCTGCCCCGATCCACCACCCGCAGTCCCCGGCTTACGGCGGCATCCGGGCCGCGAAGGCCAGACGCCGCCTGCCGCACCTCCGGCGACGAAGCGGGGCCGAGTTGATATCATCCTCCCGCTCCCGCTCCGCCGCCTCCTTCTGTGACAGTACAGCGTCACAGAAGGACGAGGCCGCCTTCCACGACTCCTCGCTGTCGACCATGGCACTCAGCAAGGCCGGCAGCGACAAGTCCACCCCGACTGTCGCGGACAAGGCGGCGCGAGGGACCGCCCAAGCCGGGCACTCCTCGCGCGTGTGACGCGCCGTGTCCGCGACTGCCACCGAACAGTGGTGGCACGTCTCCGTGGGCTCCCTACCCGCCACCCGGCACAGGTATCTACCAAAGCAGCCGTGCCCGGTGATCATCTGTGTCAGGTGGAAGGAGAGAGCCCCGTGCCCCCGTTCGACCCACTCCCTCAGGATGGGCCGAACGGCGGCCACCAACTCCCGGCTGACGTCGGGGTCCACCAGGCGGGCCGCCCACTTCCGCAGGAGAACACCGCGTGCGTCTTCACGCCAGCGATCGATCTCCCGCGGGTGGGGGCAGCCTCCACCCGCTATCTCCTCCTTCGCTCGCCAGTACACCGCGGCGAGCACCTCGGCTTCGAGGTCCCACGGCGGCGTACCGGCGAGCAGACACGCACCGACGCACGACACGGTGCGGTACGCTCGGGCCACCCTGAGCGCCATGGCGCGCTGGGTTTCGCAGCCAGGTTTCGGGCGCTCATGGCGTCTGCCCATATAGGCGCCCCGTAGAGCGCCATGGAGCGCACCACACCTGTGTAAAGGCGTCGGCATGCCTTCCCCGGCCCCCCTACGTTGGGGAGGATCCGCCCCAGGGCCCCAGCAGCGGCCACCAGCCTCGGTGCCAACCGCCGGAAGTGCTCTTCGAACTTCCACCGTCCGTCCAGAATGAGTCCGAGATATTTCATCGTCGGACCGACGGCGATGGAAGTCCCTCCCACCATTATGGAGGCTCCCGGCGGTGGCTTGTTGCGGGGCCCATGGAATACCAGGGCCTCCGACTTACTGAGGGCCACCTCGAGCCCTAGGGCGCGGATCCGCCCCACCACTTGGGCCACCCCTGCCGTGGCGAGAAGGGACGCCTCTCTGAAGGTGCCGCCGCAGGCCGACACGAGGGTATCGTCGGCGTAACAAGTTACGTCGACCCCCCGCAACGTGGCCCCGCGCAGCACCCAGTCGTAGCCGATGTTCCACAGGAGCGGTCCTAGGACCGACCCCTGCGGGACACCGCACGACATCTCCCTCCTCCCCGTGCCGCCCGACTTCGTCGGGAAGACCACCGCTCTCCCGACGATTTTTTTATTACGCTCCTTGCATCAACCACTATCAGTTCTTTTTCAAATATCTTCAATGGACAGACACGACGCTTTTTATGTTTTATCATATTTCATATGGAACAAGAATAAAAGAAGTTTTTGTTAAAGGCTAATTTTCCTGGTAAGTGATTTTCTTTTGTCTTGTTTAAGTATTTTTGTCGTATTTTTTGCAATGTCTTGTCAGCCAGTCAAGTCAGTATGTAGGTGGAAAGCCCAACAGAGATATTAAGTTCAAAATCGATCGAAAGCACTCCAGTACCCTTTTAGCTTTGTGTACCAACTCGAGTAAAATCTAAAGTATAATGAATTGTTTAGAAAACTAAACAACACGCTATATGCCCTCGTTCCTAAATGTATGAATAGGACGCAACAAAACAAATCAGATCAGTTGAAGCTGAATCCTTTATATCCCAGTAACCTTAGGTGTTTAGGAAACGCTACTAGAATTGCAGGTTGAAAGCAAATTGGATCTCCTATCTGTCTATATCGTGTCTTTGTTACTAAAAGGCTGCCGTTCGTCTCTCATAGGGCTGTATCTATTGAACCGTAGCCACATTAACAACAAAAAATAAATTTGAAATCGGCATGTTATAAAAAAAAATACGGGGTACGGAACCCTTCATACGAGAGTCTTGAGACTTGGTCACTTTTTTTACACTGCCAATAGACACCAAAGTAAAAAAATAAACGCACCAAAGCTTACAAGTGACTAAAGAGCAAAAATGATTAAAATTTCATTATCCAAAATGTAAGAGAAAGATTCTTTGAATAATTGAGGGGAAACGCGCAGATGGTTTGCCCTGCCCCGGTGAAAATATTCGAAATATCACTTTACGTATTGTGCTTGTAGGCACTTCGCAAATTCAGGCCTACTATATTATGTGGAGTTCTCTGTCGGTTTTATTACAAAATGTATATTATGTTTTATGGAGGTCAAAGGATCTTAGTCATTTTTGCCGTCTACTGGGTTATTAATTAAGCCAGTATGGTGAAACCTGAAACTATAATATAAGAGTTAAAGAAATTTGCTTTATGTACACGTAGAAGACAAAGATGAGTATTATTCACGAAAAAGCAAATGTATGTTCATACGGGTCTGGGTTGTCGAATCACTTAACTTTCCAAGGAAAACGTAAGTAAGTACCTATATTTTTAATTTTTTTTTCTTTGACATTCTGCTGTTATTCATATTCATTTGTAAAGTAAGCATCATACATAAGTCTTATTTCTATAAAACAGGAAGTTTTTAACTTAGAGGCCATTTTCAGGCATAAAGGCGTACAAACAAATTATATTTGATTTTGATCTGCGTAGTAGACCTCTTAGAGCAGATTTCGTCCGGGGAAGTACCACATTACACATTTTCGCCGTGAAGTAGTAGTGCACTTCTATTACTACTTTTGGTAAGAAAGTTAAGAGGGCCGGTGACATTACAGACACATAAGCCTAACAATTTCACGTCTCAGGGACGACAAAGCATTGCCGATGCCCCTGGTGTTGCCAATGTCCGACCAGGTACCATCTAGTGGACTGTCTGCATGTGTGTCGACCCAAACAGAATAATAAAAAAACATTGTTGGTTTATAGCCACGCGTTTTACACTAAGAACTTAAAAATGATACACAACGATTCAAAATGCCTTTAAATTAAACCTCAAACTTAGCCCATATCTACTATCCAATCAAAATACTTTACTCAAATAAAAATAAAGAAAAACTTTACGTTTTGATTATTACCCCCGGAAAAAAAACATTGTCTATACACCATAGAAATATACACCTCAGAACTTAATTTCCGACTTCAACCCTCAGAAACCAACCTTTTTAGGTTATTGGTCCATCAGGCAAACACACCCACGACCCCCCTTCCACCCCTCGGCTACAGTAGGCGGTTTTCATTTAGAACACGTGTAATCGACTGTCGGTTTTTGCGACAGATGTGACCTTTTATTTCGGGTTTATACATTGTTGTATTTTAAATAACATCCTACAAGTCAAATATTGTAAATATTTTACAGTAGGATATTTTTTTTGAGGTTCGGTTTTTAAACTTATGGTTTCGTTATGCCTTTTTACTGGCAAACTTTTAATGACCATTAACTCTCTCTCTAGTCGTATCCCTCCCTGCTGAGGGTCTACTTGGCTCCTTCTGACTTTGACAACCAGCTGTCTCCATCGGTATCGGATATTTAAAAAAACTTCCAAACCTTCAAGAAAAGAGCATACCTACTCCTTTTTAAAACACGGGCAACGCACTTGTGGCTCCTCTGGTGTTGCAGATGTCCATGGGCGGCGGTAATCGCTTACCATCAGGTGATATGTCTGCTCATTTGACTACCAAAACATAAATAAAAATAAAATATATACTAACTCTACTAAAATCGAAACAGACTACCAAGAAACTGTCAATGCAAAATCCCCTTTGATTATCTGATTTTGTAAAATTCCAATAACTTCGTCAATGTTTTAACCAGAAGAAGATATATACAGTATATTAAAGGATTTGAAAAAACCGGATAGCTGTAAACTTAGTTTTTTATCGTAGCAATAATATCTTACAAGATCTTTCGTAGGGCGAAATACATTCGCACGAAAAATATCGAGGTCGGATAATTGAAGGTGGAGAAACATTTTCCTTTTACAAGCTTACTTGCAACATACTACGTAAGTCTTTCCAAATGCAATCTATTTTTTAACCACTTGCTGGCTCTCGATTTAGCTGGAATATGTCATACTTTTATATGGTTGTCTGATGATGAGGGGGAAGGTGGTCATTGAAATCCAAAACCATGCTGATAAATCCATTCTGTTTGGGATCATTAAGCTTTTAATTTGTGTTGTATCCAGAGTCCAATGATGTCCTAGGAACTCCTAGTTAACTTTTAGTTCATAAAATTTTTATAAAAGCTTTATTCCAAAATATTTGTTTAATTCTTATTTTTCTCTATTGCTGTTCCCAGAAAGCCTCTTCGATACGTGAGTTCTGCTATTGAGTATAGCTACAAAAATCGCATTGAAAAATATACTACCCATTTTTTTCTAATTTTTTTATATATACTGTACCTAAAATATATTTTATACGTATTTTTTAATTTAGATAGATTAACGCATAGCAACTTCTCCGTAAAAATGTGGTAAGGTTATATTGAATAAATAAGACTTTTTTTTCTCACGAATTTGCGGCCGTATAATATTTGATGCTTAATTAATAATAACTAACCAAAACATTTACGATCGAATAGTCTCGTAAGCAAAATATCCATTGTAGGTATCAAGTTTCTGGTGGGTCAGTTGGCTTGGTGGTTAGAGACCCTTACTGCCTAGCCGCAGGTCGTGGATTCCATTCCCACCCAGGACAAACATTTCTGTGAGTAAATATCTGTATAAGTATGTATTTAAATAAGTAGTATATGTAGTTACCTGGAAGCCATGGTACAAGCTGGGGCTCAATTCTGTAAGGAAAATGACACTAACTCGAGGATGTTTCGTCGCGGCCTCTATGCTCTGTCTGTGTCGCTTACTACGCTAATACTACTAATCACGTGAGAGGTAAGCTCTTCGAGGCCTTCGTGAAGCGGGTTGCCGACGAAGTTCGTATTAACTGAATAAGGGGGGGGGGGGGGGGGGGGGGGTACACTCTACTTAATTTGTGATCAGGTAACAATGTGTGAAGAATGTCCTGGGATATTTCTCAATAGGCAGGAGGTTCATTAGGCAAATTGTCTAGATTGAACACCATTATATCTGTAAATTAAATTTGCTGAAAAACGTCATAAAAGTACGTAAGTCGCCTATAATATGACACGGGCTGGTCAAATAATGATCTTCGAGCTAGTGGCATTAGGCGCACAACATTTTAATATTTATAGCATTAATAGTAGAACCTTATTTTTAACATATATACATATATATAGTTGTACTATAAATATATATATAATATATAATATTTTATATAATTATTATTAGTCTTATATTACACAATAAAATTGTATCAAAATAGTTTAGTTATAATATAAAACTAGAAAGCACACATTTTGTTGAAATTAGGTTTATATAGGTCTATATTAGGTCTATATCCCTACTAATAATATAAATTTGTTTGTTACACTTTCACGCGAAAACTACTTTAGCGATGTACACATATTCTTGGAGGTATTAGAAGTACCATACGATGCTTTTTGTGCCTGGAAAATGTTACATCCCTCGGGAACGCGGATGAAACCGCGGGGGGCAGCTTGTATTATATGAAAAGAGACAAGTTATTTTTAAACTAGATATTTGACGAAAATATCGGTACGGCGGCGACATCTATGAACACGCATACAATCCTTCACCGCCCGCACCACGCAACACGCAAGAAGCCTACATCGCGATATCGAGATTCTCTCAGGATTCGACATATATACAAGCATCCAACTTCAACAGTTGGACAGCGGTCCCCAGGCATGATCTGCGGCAGCTTGGCGGAAGATCTTCCCGTTTAAAAGGACGAACTAAATATGGCATAATGTAAAAATAAAATATTACGATTTTTTCCCTGAAAAATAATAACTGTTTTAAACATTTATTTTCATTAAACTCAAAAATTCAAAATTAAAAAAAATATATTCAAATTTTGACAACTCAATACTTTTAATCAGTCAGCGACGCATCGCCACGGCGGCATGCGTTGATGTTTCATATCAAAAATACATCATATATGTACATAGAGCCTCCACCTTTTTCGAAGTTGATTTGTTGGTATGTGCCTCACATGGAAAAGGCTTGCCAGGCTTTAAGTGTTCGATTCGGCAATAATATGGGGTTTAGGAAAAGCAAAATTGGAAAAATTGTCCTAAAATCCGGAAAGAATTGAAAGCTACTTTTTATACTTTGGTATGAAATAAATACCAAATAACTCACGATTCGAACACGCATTCCAACACATGCCAGACGAAGCTAGAAAGAAATAGAAACAGTATTTTAAATCAATAAACGACAATCACTACCGAATAGCTAGCAAAGAACTAAAGTCATCAATCCACTACCTACATTGGTTTACCACAAATACTTCCAAGGTCCCGAAGGTTGAGGGAAAAATACATCTAATTCCCTCTTTGTGCCCTCAGTCACGTAGATCCCGTTAATTCTGTCGGTCTCAAGGCACTGATAAGAATTAAATTGTTAAATTTCGCTTTTTTCTTCCTTCCCTTTCAGAGGCCGTGAGCTTAAAAACGTGTAACAAATACGTAATTAATAAAGCTCAAGTAGCTTAGGTATAAGTCAGTTTAAGAATGTGATACCTTATCTCGAAGTGTTCGACAAAGGTGTTTATCCATTATTATGTAAATACCGAATATAATTTCAATATACTCAGCTCCTGGGTACCTTTTTACGGATTGGGCAAGGTTCAATTGAGGTTCTATTATTTAGAAATGATTGTCTTGAAGCTTGGGATTGATAATAGCCCCAAGAAACGATGACAATGATCATCATGTCATGTTGAGACTTAAAAATATAATAGGCATGATGTATGTTTTCATAATAAACTTCAGCACTGCGATTTCATCTCAACATGCTTTCAGCCCAGGGATGTCCATTGCTAAACATAGGTCTCCTCTATGGATTTCCATCTCGGACGGATCTGAGCCACCTGTATCTAGCGGCTTCTAGCGGCTCTGACCAGCCCCCTTATTCAGCTAATACAAACTTCGTCGGCGAGCCGCTTCACGGAGATTATGGTCTCACGTGATTAGTAGTATTACTGTAGTTAGCGAAAGAGACAGAGCATGGAGACTGCAACGAAATATCCTCGAGTAAGTGTCGTTTTCCTTACAGAATCCCCTGGTTTCACATACATTTTCAAAATGAAATTTAATCTATTTCATGACTTCAAGTAACTGTATATAGTAACTGTATAGTAGTGAAAATTCCATTAAGGTGCATAAGCCATTTAGTCCTGACGTAGTACCATACAGAAACAGAGTTACATTCGCATAATATACATAATATTAATGTGGAAATAGAAATTCAATTTGAATTCCAGAACACGAAGCTCAAATTACCACCACTATAATCCAAACCAAATACTAAAATTTCAATCATTTTCCCGCCTGAAAAAACCTTTAGTTCATTCACAATATAGATCGGCCTCGCCCGAAATCGCAAATAATAATCCTCGTCAATTTCACGCTAAATCCTCATTCAATTCAGAATTACTCGCAATAGAATTCTGAATCGTAGTATTCAGTACATTTTGGACCTCGTAATCAGGTTGCCCTTAAATTCGATTTACCCAATTTGTGCGGATAAGATTGCGCTGATTTCACACCATTCGGATTTCACCATTGAGATGGATGACTGGTGGCTCGCTTATAAATCTGAAACGATTCAAATACTTTTTTAGGGTTTCGTAAGGTAATGGCAAAAAACGTCACATGCAACGCCTTATAAATTCGTCATGTCGGTCTGTCCGTATGTCAAAGACATTTTACTCAGAGACTGTTACAATTTATTATTCATCGCCGTTTGTCTTTGATTAATTTCAAGGTTCTTCGCCAGGTGGTTGAACTATTTTATCATTTTCAGGGTATTTGACATTGATATCCATTTCTTGTGATAGAATGGTAACATTGAAGTAGTCGAGATTTATTTGGCCCGTTTGAACCGCTGAGAGTGTTATTGAAAAATGAACCCAATGACTTTATGATATGGTCCATCAACATCAAAATCAAAATTATCTATTGGATAGATGAACCTTATCACAAAAGGAATAAAGATAATATTTTTTCTACGTTCATTACTGTCCTAACAGGCCTGCTCTTGCTTTTAATTACAATAATCTTCATTCTTAATTTCAAACAGCACGTCTGTTCTCCACCTGAAGGTATGTATGACCTTTGAGATATCGACAACTTTGAATTCAAAAATCAAAACCATTTATTCAGTTTAGGGCCACCTAAATGGTTTTGAATTTTAAGGGATAAGTACCCTTATGAAGATAAAATTTGATGTTACTGGAGCTACCGGTTCGGAAGTCAGCCTTCATCTGAGAAGAATCGACAAGAGACTCAGCAAGGTACATTTTATTGTTTTTATATTTTTTATATAAATTTTATCTATTCTGACTCTTTGGCTATTTTATTATGACAATTTTATATGCTTTTATATTTAACATTTACAAAATAAAAACGTTAATTACAACCTAAACAAGCAAATTAGAGGTGCACTTCAGGTGCAATGCAGTTGCAGTTCCATATTTGAATTTGATAAAACTTGAAAACCAGAATCAGCTTAGATTAGAAAATTTATTGCATTTTCCCTTTTACATCTAAAAGAGGTAAATGCTTAATTGATACAGTCAATTAGCTGAACCTCTAGCTACAGCTTATATAGAGTGAAGTACGTAGCTCGGTATGAGAACACAAATTCACCATCTTAATTGATCGAACAATTAACTGTAGGAGGTATTAATTTTGTTGAGAAACTGTTTCTAATTGATATAAATGGAAGTAGTTTGTTATACATAAACGTTGTTATGACAACATTCAAATTGTGTGTGTATTTATGAGCTAGAAATAAAGGCATAGGTACATTGACAAACTCAATCTTAATTTTCTTACCTTCTCTTCCGCGGTTTCTTCTTTCCCGATGGATTTCATATGTCCCGGGATTATTACATAGCCTATGTCCATCTGGAATAATGTACCTTTCAAATAATGAAAGGTTTTCAAATAGGTGCAGTTGCTCTGGGGATTACTGAGTTTCATATAAAATAACCAAATAATTTAACTTCCATTCCTTAAAGTTGGAGTGCATTACGGGGCTTAAAATGGTTAAAAACATTATTAAATGTACTTTTTACTGTGAATAGATAGATATGTGGTAATGTGGCCAGGTGCTCAGCATATAAAACCTTGAAGAAAACTTGATAGTAAAACTGCTTACGTTGGCTAACTAACATATGATTTTCGTATTGTGACAGATCATGCCAAAAACGTGTAAGGACATATTGTGTGTGTCTATTTTGAAAAGGAAGTTTTTTTCCATATCCTTATTTCAGCGAGACTTGAAATACATGCTTCTAAGAGCTTATATGAATGAATTTGATATCATTTTCGTTTTAAATGTGAAGCTACCGGAATACACAACTAATACAACATAACACACAGCAATACGAATACAAAGAACACGACTCTAAAATTTCCCTTTAAATAAACTCTACAATAGTTATTGCAAAATTTATCCGTGTGGAAATGCCTTTAGATATTAATGGATAGATATCAAATATCGTGTCCCGGTACCTACGTTCACTGAGTCGTACATTAGATATGAGTATTTTGGGCAGATATTAAATTCGGCTCAAGGCATTGTTTGCATTGACTTGTTTGGTTTGATATAAATATTGGTGTTCAAACTAAAGTCATTCCTCCTTTAGTTTGAAAACAGGGTGTGTAAAGACTTACGATAGACTTGAAACTTTTGTATTACAGGGAATCATTTTAATTAATCCTCAATCACTTTTGAAAATCATAGATTTTAGAGTGTTTATCATTCATTTATTTTACGTCACGCAAAAATTTGGCAGATCAGAATTTTAAAGCCGACCCATAGATATATAGCTTATAGCATTTGGCAATTGTTTTATTCATAGTTATAGAATCGCGAAGAAAAACTTACGGTAAAAAAAAGTATAATGTGGACATTTAGTAACTAATTAATACATATTAAAGGAATTTAATTTTAATTTAATTTCAAAATTTCAATATATTTAACCTTACAGTTATAGAATAACGGAAAAAAACCCTCAACAAGTGAATCTATCGTTACAGTTAAAATCTCGCAAGAAAAACTATAACAAAGCAAAATATTGTGCAAAAAATCAAAAAGGTTAGTTCACTTCATTCCGCTTCATCGAGCCAGTAATATAAATACAAGAAGGCTTCTGATTCGAGGAAACTGTTAAATTGTTGTTATAAAAAGTATAGTCCAATACCTCCGCTCAGAGAATTCTGAAAATACTAGTGAAATAAAATATTTTAAAATTTACCAACAGCAGGTTTATTGTATTTTTTGCCGATGTTTTCTAGTTTTGATAAATAAAATTTGAGTGCAACTTCCAGTGGAAATAAAAAAATTAACCTTTGTTCTCGATGTAGATCAATGGAGGGCCAAAGCTGAGAACGTTGCTGTAACTTGTAACTTGAAAATAATGCTTTCGAATGCAAGGTATTTTTTCCATTATTGAATATATCAATGAAATAATTAGAATTAACACAAGAAATACATAAATAACATTGTGTTACCATTATCTATAACGTACCTACCTAAAATCACTGTCGTAAAATAAACAAGTGGAAACCCAGAAGAATAAAAACATTGGTAAGATTTCTCAAGCTGACATGCCGTTCAATTTTGAACTGTATCACCTCCGTGTATGAAGCCATCATTCCATGCTTAACCCTTGTTTGCCGTTGCGGGTCGTTTTTGCAGTTTTAATAAAACGTTCCCGTAGAGACAGGGGATGACAGAGGTGGCTCCGGGGCCTTAGGGATGGACGTAACGGCAATTTAATTTAGTCCCTGTATGATTGATATTTATAGCAATTTATTTATCCAATTGACTTTTTATCCGTAAAACATCAATGCTTCATGGAAAAGATTTTTATGAACTGTCGGCTATTTAAGGAATTCTACGTGATGAATCAAAACAATAAAGGTTTATTTTGATGTTTTTTTATATATGTATTAATTAGATCCTTACATATAAAATTGGCGTTTGCCAAACTGGCTATTTTGATCTCAAATATTTATCGTTTGGTTAGGAGTTCCACATTCAATTTATTTTCATATCTAAGGACCTAACAATTTGACGGAATATTAGAATGCAAATATTTTCTGCTCTTATGCTTTATTATTAAGGTAAAAACAATGTTAAACGCAATTTCCAACAGCAATACATTTTAAATTTTCCACCCTGTCGTTATTACTTCAATATGGTACTTTAGCTGCATCATGACCGAGAAAAGTTTATTGATGTCTTGCCAAATGTTCACAAGTCAAGTGGGTGTGGACATATTGTAACATAAGTACCATTTCATTAGATTGATATCTTGGATTCTACCATTATTTGATTTGTTATAGTGTTTTAAGTAACCTTTCTTGCACGTATTTACAACATAATTTTATTGGTCTTGCTTTGCCTGAGAATTGGTCAATCTCATGATGTTTATTTATAATGGCTTTATTTTGGTAATGTATAATAATTAACCTGAGTGGTCGTGTGGTATAAATGTAGGTTAGAGTCACAGAGGTTTTAGGGTTCATTCCTATGTTGAGTAAGGAGCTATTATTGTTTCTATGTAAGAATTGATAATGTGCCCGAGAGCCGGTGAAAATGGTCACCACATGTCACGTTGAAACTTTTGATCTTCGGTTATATGTAGGTTTCAGTACTGGGACCTCAGAGTCGTAGAGATCTTAGTGCAGAGTTCGTCCGGGGAATAACTTTTACCTAACCCATTTCTGCCGTGAAGCAGTAGTGCACTTGTATTACTGTGTTTCGGATAGAAAGGTAAGGGGGCCGGTGAAATTTCAGGCACATGAGACTTAACAACTTCACGTCTTAGGATCGACAACGCATTGGCGATGCCCCTAGTGTTGCGAATGTCCATAGGCGGCGGTGACCACTTACCATCAGGTGGACCGTCTGCTTGTTTGTCGGCCCGAGTGGTATAAAAAAATAAATAAATAAAAACCTTTGGCTGCATCTTCGGGGATAAGCGTAAATGTTTTTTTTTAAATTATGTCAGGTTAATAATCTCGGATCATTCTTCATACAGCTACGTAGAATTTTGATGGTTAGACACAAAAGTGATGTTATGGTGAAGTTCAGTTTATCAAAAACCAGATTTAGGTTTTAGTACAAGTCTTTCTTAATTGTAAAGACTGAGAAAATGCATTTGTAGTGAATGAAAAATACTTCTTCCACGAGACAAGCTGCAGTTATGTAGCAACTACATTGTACCGGGAAAGCGGGTGAAACCGGGGCTAAAAATAAACAACCCTTCACAGTCGGAGAGTTTATTTGTAAGGGTCGAGTGCCTACATTCTATCACATGAGTAAACGGTTGTCACATGGTGAACTGAGTGTCTCTATTGTACTACAAATAACCAAACTGCAAAATTACACTATCTAAACAGTTGAATACGGGACTGATTAGTCTCTGAGGGATCTTTCAAATAAACGATTGTTTCAACGCTTTGGAAATGCTGGTGCAATTCCAACCAGATTAATGTTCTATCTACTAGATTTCGATGTGAACATTTGGCAAAAATTAATCGTCGGAAAAGTAACAGACAGACTATTTTAAATTCCTTCAGCTTATGTATCAATTTACTTACCTTGCAAGTTACTGATCGGATATTTTTGAGGTAGGCATAATTGAATGTAGATTACCTTTGAGCAAAGTTTATTGAATCGATATCATTATCCTGATTTAAATATTTTACAATTATTTTAAATGACGCATTTTAATGGAATATTTTTTCTTTTCTTAATAATTATTATTAGGTACTATTCATTAATTAAATTATTAATTTTATTGTATTTTTTTTTCCTTCGGAGATTTCTAAATAACAACAAACCAAATTACAAAAAAGCAGGTGAAGTTTTTTTGGTATGTAGTTAAAAACTCGTTAAATAATTAAAATTATGACAATTCTACAACTTAACAACTCTTAGTTATACCACAGTCACTACAATATGAATAGACACGCCACACTCATATTGCCGTGTCGGTTGACCACTGTTTATTATCATTTGTATCCCTTTTCAGCCATGGGAATGAGAACCCGGTGCAAATAAATATCCTGGGACATTCTTCTCGTGGCTATCTGATCCCGAACAAAGCAGAGCTTGGTCTATGAATATTTATACACAGACATACCTAGAACAAACAGATTCGTTCATGCGCAAATGCATATTCTGGCTGGGAATTGTACCTATGGCCGGTGAAGAAGCAGTCAGATTTTGAAATACCGCATCCACCGGCTCAATGGAAAAATAATGAAATCATCTGTCATAAATATAACTTATGTTGTTTATATTCTATTTTGTTCGATAGTTATTTCGAACAAAATAAATTGTTAATTAATGTAAGTAATAAATTGGATAAGATTTATTAAAGCTGTTTAACTCCATTTAAGTCGTATATACTATTTTAATTGCCAGAATAATGGCTTTTATAGTTAATTTGGTAGTAAATTCCGTTTAAGGCTGTGTCCTCATATTATGGTTTACCTTGGTGATATTGTTGTCGAAATACAAGCTTGTGCACAGAAAATGAAAACAGAGCGTCTATTGACGTAGTAAATTAATTTCAAATTAGATTATCTATTCTTTTCTTCCTAAAAATCTGAATCGGTATTTATATTTGAAAATAATATATTTAGAACCAGCTAGCTAACCTTTCACGTGATTGTGTAGTAAATGAAAGAGACAGAGCAAAAGGCGGTGCTGATTCATCGTTATACATGTCAAAGTTTGAAAATTATTTTATTTAAATACTTACAGCCTTCAAGTTTGGTAAAATATAGTTGAACTTAGTCTATAGTGCAGGCCCTAGATTTTAAAACTCTGTCTTCCAGTTGGTTTGAGCGGTTAACGTTAAATATTAGAATATTTTTAGTGTAGTAGAGCTCTTAGTGCAGAGTTCGTCCGGGGAAGTACTACCACCTTACCCATCTCTGCCGTGAAGCAGTAGTGCACTTGTATTACTGTTTTTCGGTTAGAAAGGTAAGGGGGCCGGTGAAATTACAGGCAAATGAGACATAACAACTTCACGTCTCAGGGTCGACAACGCATTGGCGATGCCCCTAGTGTTGCAAATGTCCATAGGCGGCGGTGACCACTGACCATCAGGTGGACCGTCTGCTTGTTTATCGGCCCGTGTGGTATAAAAAAAATACATTAACTTTCAAAAGACTTAATGGCAATGGAATGCCATAAGATTCAAATTATGAAATGTTTGTATGAAAATGATGATTATATATTATGATTGTAACATTGTTTATTTCATGAATTTACTATCAAGAACGAAAATACATTATATTGGAATAAAAATGTATTCCAAAATATTATTTATATATTAGAAGTAGATGGGAGCCAATTTCTAGATCAGTAAACCTGTTGGAATCAAATGCTTATCGAGTGGCTACAAACCGAGTCAAGCGTTGCCTGCACCTACATAGCTAATACCCTTATATCAAATGTTAAAAACATACACTAACACACTTGCCCCATCCTTAGAGATGCTGTCACTCCTGAGGCTCGATTCTGTAAGGAAAATGACTCTAACTCGAGGATGTTTCGTCGCGGCCTCCGTGCCCTGTCTCTTTCGCTAACTACGCTAATACTATTAATCACGTGAGAGATAAGCTTTCCGAGGCCTCCGTGAAGCGGCTCGCCGACGAAGTTTGTATTAGCTGAATAAGGGGGCTGGTATGAACATTAGCGAAGCATATTTATTGTACGCGTGATAACCTTTAATTTAGGTATCTTCTATTTTTACGAGCCGTGTTATTGACTAATAACTCAGGAATTGGTCATATGTATATTTTATGACCTTAAGAAAATCATTTAAACGGAAATAACTACCTTCCCCTCGGGAACACGAAAGTTCCCTTAATCTCCTGCACTACTGTAAATTTTAAACCATTAAGTCGTTAAAATATTTCAGAGACAGCTTAATAGTTCTCAGTAATTTGGTATACAGCAGACTTTTTGTAAAATGTTTACATCTAAGTTCTTAATATTTCAACTCTCATCAATAATGTAAACATATTGAAATGACGTTTTATAAAGATTTATTTATTATATAAAATACATTATTAATTTGCAACAAAATGATGTATAACCTCATATTATCTACGGGGAGTTGAGCTGACAGTAACACAAGAAGGTAATTGATTGAGCCTTATAATTTTCTCATTCGTTATAAACAGAATTCTCTGTTGGCTATATAATCTGAGGAAATACTTTCAATTAAATAATAATAATAATGGCTTTTTTAATCAAATTAATATACAATAATTAAATGTTAAATATAAAAACTTATCAAAAAGTCAGAATAGATAAAATTATTTAAAAAAACATGTAAACTTGCTCAGTTTCTTGCCGGTTCTTCTCAGCTGAAGACTGACTTCCGAACCACTCAGCAGCTTCAGTTACTTAAATTAGTTTAAATTTAACCTTCATAACTGAATAAATGGTTTTGAATTTAATCATGATAACAATCTCTCAAACTTTACGCATTGAACAAATCCAATATTATAGGTAGATAGCAATAATATAAATTTTTATTGTACTGTTAAATTAATTGTACGGTTAATACGACCAATTTAAAAATGAAACGTTTCTAAGCTCATAGCACTACCTACTGTGTTATATTATAACTAGCTGTCCCACGCGGTTTCACCCACGTTATTCGATATCATATCTAGCCTAACATTCCACAACACTCTACGAAAAATTCCGCGTCGGTAGTAGTCCCATCCCGATATGTTCCGCAGTTGAGGTGATGGTGCGTCAAAGATGACTGAACGATGGATAGTATTCTTAGTTTTATTACTTCTGTAGTTTCACCCACGTTCCCGGGGGAACCTATATTTCTCCAGCCTGCGATATTTACACACATACACAAACTTTCGCATTCACAATATTAATAAGACAAGATAATAACTGTCATATTACTTACAAATACCATTGCAATGTCAATTAAAGTAATATTTAAAAATACTATCGAAGCAATACTACGTAATTTCATTATATTTTCTGATTTTCTAAAGTCGGGTTAAACCTTTGATACTTTAATGCTCAAGGTATTAATGAGTTTGAGCTATCAGTTAAAGAAAATATCGGCAGGAGACCATAGCACGATAGATAAATATACTAGCTAAGTAAGTACCAACCTGACTGGCCACCATTATACATTCTGGGACATTCCTGGGACATTTTTTATCCACGGCCATCTGATCCCAAAGTGAGCAGAGTTTGTTTAATGGAAACTAGATAACTGATGTACTATTTACTCGTATAATACTTTTATTTTCTAAATACTTACTTATATTGATATTTACACCCAGATACAAAAGAAACATACATGTTCATGCAGACAAATATTTGTCCTGGGTGGGAATCGATCCCGCGACCTTCGGTTTGGCAGTCAGAGTCGCTTACCACCAAGCCAACTGGCCTGTCGATGCTCAAGGTATCGTTATGAGTTTGAGCTATCAGTTAAAGAAAATATCGTCAGGAGACCATAGTCCGACAGATGTACTAGCTAACCACAGCGGCTACCATCCTCATGTTGATCATTTGTCACCCTATATCAAAATGTTCCAGCAGCAGTTACTACGTTACGCGTACCGTAACACCTTCAAACAAATCTATGCTTATTATAAAGGGAAAGTGCGAATTTTGTGAGCTAATAATTATGACGAGGGTAATTTTCAGAAACCCCACACCTATTTGAAAGATAAATAATAAATAAATAAATATCCCCAGGATATTCTTCACACATGGTTGCCTGATCCCAAATTAAGCGGAGATTACTGCTTGTAGTATGGCTACCAGGTAACTGATATACTACATATACTACTCACTTTTTAAATACAGACTTTTTTAGATATTAACATTGAGAACAGACGCGTTCATGCACAGAAATGTTTGTCCCGGGTGGGAATCAAACCTACGACCTGTGACGTAGCAGTGGGGGTCGGTAGCCACCAAGCCAACTGGCCCATCGTGTACTCAACTTATACTAATATTGTAAAGATAGAGTGGGAATTTGTAATTATGGCAAGGGTAATGGCTACAAAACCACTGCACCTATTTGCAAAATTATTTCACCATTTAATAGGAACATGCTATAACCCTGGATTACATTCGATTCCTTGGAAATGCGGGTAAAAAAAGAAAGAAAGCTATCGTGATATATAGAAAGATAAAAAAATATGAATCGTTTATTTCTTGTGGGGCCGAGCGCCACATTAAAAAGTAATTAATAAAACCCCCGGGGTAGCGTCAAAGCAAGAGATGAGCTAAAGGGTTAAAGACTGTAGATCTAATTATGTATCTAGAAGAACATATATTTAGACCTAAGCCTGTAAAAAAGCGATTTAAATTATTAGTCAACATACCTGACGAATTAACCAAATTGAATAAAAGTTGGTTCTCTATTTTTTTTTTTTTTTTTATACCACTTGCTCCGACAAGCAATAGACGGTCCACCTGATGGTAAGTGGTCACCGTCGCCTATGGACATTTGCAATACTTGGGGCATCGCCAATGCGTTGTCGACCCTGAGACATGAAGTTGTTAAGTCGTAAGGTGGTAGTAATTCCCCGGACGAACTCTGCACTAAGAGCTCTACTACTCTAATTGTGTTTATAATAATGTTTGACCGTTATGAATGTATACATGTTCGTGATTTTTTCAAAAACTTGTGATCTGTTTTGGATGAGGTTTTCTTTATACACTGCATAGTTTTGACAGGCCAGTTGGCTTGGTGGTAAGCGACCCTGACTGCCGAGTCGAAGGTCGCGGGTTAGATTCCCACCCAGAACAAACATTTGTGTTCATTAACATGTTTGTTTGTTCTGTGTCTGGGTGTATTTACACCCATTATCTATATAAGTAAAAAGTAGTATATGTAGTATATCAGTTATCTGGTTTCCATAGTACAAGCTCTTCATTATTTATAGTTTTCGGGGAAAGTTTCAATGTATATTATATTATCATAGGCTTTAAGAAACCGGAAATACACTAAAACATAGGAGTAATTTTCTTTTTAGTTTGGTACAGAGTTTATGTCGGATGCTTTTTTTAACCCGGCCTAATTTTGCAGGTTGACGTAGATTTTTAACATTACCTGCATTTGTAATAATATAGACCTACATTATAAAATCGGCATCGAATTTTAATTTTAGCTGTAAGTCCACTATCTCTTTTACATAAAAGATTCATGTTATCTTTAAATTATTTCTTTAGTTTTAAGAATCTTGACAGCTGTCTTGATTGTAAAGCCACTAGTAAGCCATAAATAAGTTATTTTAAATTAAAAATGTGCCTGAAATCAAACAGGACCCATGATGAATTGCGAAATAAAATAATATTCCAAATACAAATTACCTTATTTTTTAACACAACTAGATTGAATAAAGTGACTTTGTCATTATCAATCTTACCTTATTCTACGAGAGATTTTAATAAGAATGTTCCACTCTTGTCGGAGATTAGTTTCTGTTCAACGAACGCTGCCTTGCTTTTCCATTAACTCAATAAAAAATGTAAAAAAGAAAATTGCCTATTATATCGTCCGGGCCTCTTTGAATATAATGCGGCATTTCATGTAAAAATACATTATTTTCAAAACAGAGATGTTTTTTAAAAGCTCTTACACTTAAGCCGGTCTACCATTTTATGTCTTGTCATTTAAAGTGCCAAGTCCGTGGCCGAACATCTACTTCTGAACATGTTCATTATCTTATTTGTATCGTCTGATGTATAAATGGCTATAAACAACGAAATTGCGACCTTTTTCTGTTGATTTTGGAGTTCACATTTGTTTGTGTTGCGTCTTGATACCAAAGGTATTGTATGGGTTTGGTTATGCGTACCCGAGATGGTGCCCTACACCTGTTAAGTTGGGGCTTAAAATGTGATACCTAACTTACATGCACCTACCAAACTATATCTCGCTATGCAGAACTTCTAAGCCAATGAAAAAAATGGTAGGTTATTCTTATTATCATTCTCATGTAACTACTCTATCTACATATTATTAAAAGGCAAAATTTAATTGCATTAGATTGCTTACGTTTTTAATGAGGTTCGAGATATGAAGTAACGAATTAAACAAAATAATGTCTTGAGATTATGTTTCGATAACTACACTAATCCCACTGAAACTTTGTAATGATCAAAAATTTTCTTTTAACAAAATTTTTTTTCCAAATGATTTTTCAAATTTGCTATTCAATCCCAATAAATCAACAAATTTAAAATTGTCGTCATAAAAAAAAATGAAGAATTATCTAAATTGATTCAAAACTGCTGTTCGTTGTTGCCCATTTAGTCTATAGTCCGAATAAGGTAATTAGAAAAATTGAATAGTTAACGTTCCCAGGTAAATTAGAAAATTTAGGACGACTGCTTTTTCTGTAGGAAATTTGTATTAACTTACACTCGCACGAGAAGACGCTGCCGGGAACAGTTAGTTATTTGATAAAATACGATTCTTTTTCATAATAACCCCGCTTTTTAGCCATCATTCGCGTTTCTTGGCATTTTTTTTTTAAAAAGAAAAGAAATATTCTCCTATGTATATTATACATAGGTTTTTTATACGCTTTTATAAAACTCTTTTGTATGCTTGAGAAATAGTTTTTTTACTTTCTGTGTCAGAAAATGATTTAAAGTGATATTCAGTAAAGCAAATAAGCTTTAGATTGGTTGTTATGATTTTACAAAATAATATTTTAAAACAAAACAAAAATGAGATTTAACTTTTACAACAAGCAAAAAAGTAGGTTGGAAAGCGCTCGACAGCGCCCTACCTAAATACTTTATCTCAAAAGTGATCAATCAAATTAAGTTGGAAACCAAAACTTCTCAGTCGTACCCTAATTTAAACATAGGCTATTAGTAACTTTGTAACATACAAAGTTATATAAATGATTTAGAAACAAAAGGGCATTGACCTTTAATATAATTTACTAGCTGTACCCGGCATGTTCTGCACTGCGTCTTATTTTTCCAAGAAGGTACATCCGGTAGCGCCTTTTTTGTTTTAAAACCATTTCGGGCAAGCTGTAAACTCAAGTTTTAAACTCACTAAACTTTCAACGTAATTGGATGAATGGTGTACAAATGCATATAAACCAAATCAATAAACGAACATTCGTTTTAATGTATATGATTATCATTAATTGTAAATTATTTAATTCTGAAAGACTATAAGAAAACGTAGCATTCCTTTCTCAACAATGCCTAAGACTTTGTTAGCATAGTAACAAATTCTTAGTACTAAAATAAAGGGAATCGTCCACGGTTGCTGCCTGAAGTATGGGCACTTCAAGCACGCCTAGAGGCTTGAGGGTTTTACAAACAAAACGTACCTCTAAAACAATTTACTTGCTGCCTCAACAGCGAGCAAGTTGAGTCGACATTTTATGCATTTTTACTGCAGAAATTTTATGATAACCCTTTTTAAACAAGACTTGTTTTAGAAGCAACCTAGTTATTTCTGAAATTTGTGTTATTATGGTGTTTTTGAAACTACATAAATGTTTTTTGGGAACATTTATTACTTTCTATTGTTTTATTACTGTCATTAACTGCCACTTTGCATGTCTTGGGTTCGGTTCCCACACAGGGAAATCATTTGTGTGCCAGAAAATGTATTTTTATTATATGCTGAGGTAAATATTACCAATAGAAGTAGGTAGCCATATATTATTTTAAAGTAACAATTCAGATATCAAATTTCACTCTGCTTATTTTGCCGTGTCTGAAAGAACTTTGTGGCATTTACATTCGTCCGCAAATCCGCTAGGGGCTGGGGTGTAGAACTATGGCCATGACTAATACCCCAACAGTGTGGACGTTTTGTGCTTTTGATGATGATGACCAATTGTCAGAACTTCGCGTTAGATGTCTAGTCTTTTGCCATTACAGTCGTGCTGTTTTGCTTCCTGATATAAGACTATTAATAAGCCATTATCACTATGGGCATGGGTTTAAATCCCACCCTGGATAAACAATTGTGGGCATAAACATCTCTGTTTATAAATATAAATAATAAATATCCTGGGACATTCTTTTACAAAGGGCCATCTGGTCCCAAACTAAGCAGAGCTTGTACTATGGAAACCAGATAACTGATATACTACATATACTACTTTTTTTTCTAAATACATACTTATATAGATATTTATATTATATTATAGAGGCCGCCCGCCCGCCAGATGGGCTGATGAAATCGTAGCAACAACAGGTAGAGAGTGGATGAACACCGCCAAAGATAGAGACAAGCGGCACGCCTTGGAGGAGGCTTTTACCCAAGAGGGGTCCGTGCAAAAATAATGAATTAACATACTAATGCTTACACAATTTAATTGTTAATCCAAATAATATAATGTGAATAATGTAATATCTAATATAATAGTAAAACTCACTAATTTAAATAATATGTACATATTTGCAAGCGTTATAGAATGTCAAAATTATATAACTAAAAAGAACTTATAACATAAGTACAACTTAAAGAATTATATTGTATTGCTGAGATTTTTATTTCGATTGTTAAATGTATAATGTTTTTATTTTTTTTGTTAATTATTGTGATATCTTATTTTGCATGGAATAAATAAGCTTTATTATTATTATTATTATTATTATATAGATATTTACACCCAGACACAGAACAAACAGACATGTTCATGCACACAAATTCAAAATTCAAAATTCAAAACCATTTATTCAGTTTAGGCCCTCAGAAGGCACTTATGATAGTCAAATTTAAAGTTACTGAAGCTGCTACCGGTTCGGAAGTCAGCCTTCAACTGAGAAGAACCGGCAAGAAACTCAGCAAGGTTACATTCTTTTTTATTTTATTAAATTCTTTTTTATCTATTCTGACTTTTTGGCTATTTTATAACATCAATTTTACATATTTTTATATTTAACAATTACAAATGTCTGTCCTGGGTGGGAATCGAAACCGCGGCCTTCGGTTTGGCAGTCAGAGCGTTAACCACCAAGCCAACTGGCCTGGTTTGTTCTATGTCTGGGTGTATCTATATTATGTAAGTATGTATTGAGAAAAAGGTATATGTATGTAGTACCAGTATATCAGTTATCTAGTCCATAGTACTAGTTAAGCTTACTTTGGGATCAGACGGCCGTATATATCAGTTATCTAGTCCATAGTACTAGTTAAGCTTACTTTGGGATCAGACGGCCGCATATAAAGAATGTCACGGTATATCTATTATATATGAGTATAAATAATTTGTAGTTACTGTATATAGTTAGGAGTTAAAACTTATTTGCTTTCGCTAAAGTTATGCTGTTGTTAGTTTCAAATTAATACAGCATTCATTCATATTGTAACAGCTTATACAACAAAGACTAAACAAACAGAACGTATGTTCCAGACGAGTGGAAATACATTATTTATAAACTTCGTTGGAGAAAACAAAAACAAAGTTATCGAAGACGCAGCGAAAACATTTACTTTAGTTTTATCTGCAGTATATAACAGTAACTCTGAGATGTAACTTGACAGACCACTGAATCGAATAATGGATCAAATTGAAGTAATATAATGTACAGACAAATATGATTTGCTATTTTTTTACTTGAAATATAACATACTTCAAAAATCAATTCAGATATTGAAGATTAAACTTAGGTATATAACCGAATTTGAGATGCGTTTAAGAGGCAGTTAGAATAAAATAAATATTCTGACCACGGCCATCTCATCCCAAACTAAATAATGCTTGTACTATGTAAACCACATAACACATATATATATGAGTTCTAATTAAATAGATATATGGATATTTACACACATCCACACACAGAAAAACCAGACAAATGTTTGTCTTGTGTGGGAATCGGTCCCCAGTAGACAGGGTTTTGAACCACCAAACCAACAGCAAGATTATGTAATCAATCTACAATTCACAAAACATGTATTTTTACCTTTTATTAAAAAAAGTTAACTAAAAAGTAAATATGGTCAGATCCTGGGCACAACGAAAGGTTTGGCCAAGACAAATCAAATGAGCCCAAACATGATGGGTGTAATTTAGGAGTTCCTATGACCACATTCCATCTTCATCATCAAACCAGCTCGAGGGTACTAAAAAATTGCACTGTTACCGAAGTTACATAATTATGCCAAATTTCAGCTCAATCAGATGTCAGCAACTTGTTGAAACATTTATTGCAAATTTGGAACCACACGTTGCAAGTTAAATAAAAACATTTAAAGAGATTTATCGTGTGAATAATTATTTGAAATCGCACAACTGTGTCGCAGAAACATTGTAAATTTGTTGTCTGTATACATATATTACATGTGTGTGTACATATAGTATTGTAATTGTTTGTTATAGTATGTGTGTAGTTAGGATACATACTTAAAGCATCTATTTTTAAAAATCCTAATGTAATTTCACCGCAAAAATAAAAGGCAAACAAATATTTTGTCATTTTATTAAGAACCTTCCCATACTTAGTAGTTACCCAATTCAATATATGTATTAAAAAAGAAAATTGTCTCCAATTATCGCCTCAGTGATCGTACGACATAGCTTGGCAAGAGACCGAAGTCCTGGAGGCGATGGAAATCATCCGGTCGGGCAAAGTACATTGACGTTTATTTATATAAAATTACTAGCTACCTCCCGCGTTTATCGATATCATAAATAGCCTTTAACCATCTAAGAAAAAAATCGCGTCGAATAATAGCAATCTCATCCCGATATGTTCAGTAGTTTTGAGGTGATGCTGCGTCATAGGAACCCTATTTTATCCTTATATATACAGATAGATAGATACGAATTGTAGTCCGGAATTGATAAATAACCAGAGAGATGGAATGCTCATCACTTGCCACGAATAACTTCCGTACATTCTGGCTTTCAATACGAGATCTTTTCCTATCTTTTCGCCCATCATTGCGTTAATATTCTAGCTCAATGATTCATTCCAATTGTACCTCAACGAGGCTTTCAAAACCTACTTATGAGCTTTCAGCGTATTGTGAATATCGAAGAGCTGGAATTCCTGGGTTCGATTGGGATTTCTCATTTATCCAAATATAAATGGCTATGGGGATTAAAGGTAGATAATGCCTATGGAGTGTCCCATGAATTAATGCTTCTACCGAAATATGCTTTGGTATTCAAAGGAAATACGCCGAATACTGTATATACATTATGATATTAAAATTATAATTTAAAGCCTACTGTGTATTATAATAGTTGTATGTGGCGACTTTAATGTAGATACTCTTAGTAATTCATCTGAAAGTCGGAATTTTGTTGCCTTATTCAAATCGTTCAACTTAGATTTATTGTTTAGTGAGTCAACAAGATCTACAGCCACTTCGGCTACTTGTATTGATAATATATTAACTAATAGTAGTATACTAGGGAAATCGATTATTAGTGGTGTTCGCTCGGATCATAAGGCTCAATTAATAGAATTGCCATTTAAAAGACAAGTATTTAAAGTAACGAAAGTAATTAGACCTACTACTAAGGCAAGATTAGACACCTTTAAGAATAATTTAGAGCTGAAACTCTGTAATACAATATATCATAGTGATGAGCCCGATGTCTTGTATAAAGGTTTATTGTCTGGGATTTGCGATAATTTTAATAGAGCCTGTCCTACTAAAATAGTGAAGGTAAATAGTAAAATGGGATTTAGTGACTGGGCTACAAAAGGTATTCGTAAGAGCAGGGATAGGTTGTATGAACTTTATCATTTAAAATCTCTAACTCAGAACGAAGAATTTCATAAATATGTTAGAAAATTTTCAAAGACTTTCAAGTTAGTGTGTAATCAAGCTAAATCTTACTTTATATGTAATAAAATAGGTAATGCTAATAACAAAATAAAGACAGTCTGGAATGTTATTAATACGGAAACTGGTAAAATTAGAAATAATAATGAACAGGTAACTCTTAAAATTAATGAAAAAATTCTAACAAATAATTTAGATGTAGCCTGTGCTTTTGAAAACTTCTTCACGAGTATACCTGGTAAAACTACTAAAAGCCTTAAATCATGTCCTATAGCAGCGGAATCTTTACTCAAGCAGCATATGTATAATACATTTCCAAGTTTTAAATTTGACCATATTAATGCTAGCGATATCATAATAACTTTTAATTCTCTCAATATGAAAAGTACTGAAGATTTATGGGGCTTATCAGTAACAATCGTAAAATCAATAATAACAGTGATTGCACCTGTTTTGTCAAATATTTTTAATGAATGCATTGATCAGGGTTGTTTTCCTGATTTAATGAAATATAGTAAAATAGTACCTATTTTCAAGTCCGGTTGTAGGGAGAATCCATCTGATTACAGACCAGTTTCCGTTCTGCCAGCACTTAGTAAAATCTTTGAAAAATTGCTGCTTAATCAAATGTCAAGTCACTTTACTAAGCATAAGGTATTGCATGGTCATCAGTTCGGTTTCACGAAGGGAAGATCTACATCCGATGCGGCAGCAACATTGCTGAGGCACATTTATGGCGCATGGGAGGATTCACAGGATGCGATTGGCATTTTTTGTGATCTGTCCAAGGCATTCGATTGCGTTGACCACCGTACGCTACTACTAAAACTTGACTTCTACGGAATTCGTGGAACTGCTCATGATCTTGTTTTATCTTATTTATCAAATCGCCAGCAAAAGGTAGGGATTACCGGCACAACATCCAAGGGCTCTTTAGTCGAAATGGGGGTACCCCAGGGTTCAATTTTAGGTCCATTTTTGTTTTTAGTATATATAAATGATTTGCCATATGTTGTAAATGACCTCACAGATATTGTCTTGTTTGCTGATGATACATCATTAATTTTTAAAGTTAATAGAAAAGACAAAGATCTAACTAAAGTTAATCATACTATGTCAATTGTCTGTGGGTGGTTTGCTACAAATAATCTATTACTAAATTCAAAGAAAACTAAATGCTTAAGGTTTTCTTTACCAAATGTAGCACAAGTAGATAGCCAAATAATAATAGATGGGAGCCATATAGATCTTGTAAATAAAACGGTATTTTTGGGTCTTACATTAGACAATAAATTGCAATGGGGACCTCAGGTTGATACTCTAGCTGCTAAATTAAGTTCGGCTGCTTTTGCTGTTAGGAAAATTAAACAATTGACGAATGTTGAGACGGCCAAATTAGTTTATTTTGCATATTTTCATAGCCTCTTGTCCTATGGTATTTTGTTTTGGGGAGCAGCAGCGGATATAGAATCAATATTTATTATACAAAAAAGAGCAATTCGTGCAATTTACAGTATGGGTCCCCGTGAATCATTAAGAGATTTATTTAGGGAAATAAATATAATGACATTACCTTCACTATATATTTATGAAAATATAATGTTTATACGTAGAAACATAGGAATGTTTGAGGCAAAATTAGATATTCATAGTATAAATACAAGACAAAGGGAGAAGTTAGTTGTTCCATACTTTAGACTAACTAAAGTTAACAAGTCATTTCTTGGTAATTGTGTTCGATTTTATAATAAGATACCGCTTTCAATAACCAAAATGTCTGATCATAAATTTAAAAATTATATTAGGAAAGTTTTGAAAGAAAAAGCGTATTACAAGGTAGTTCATTATATTGAAGATAAAAATGTATGGAAATAGCTGCTCTCTGCACAGTGCACCTCTAAATCTCTTGTTTAAGTTGTAAGTACCTAATTATTGTTATTTTCTATTTTGTAGTCTTGTCATATTTTTTTTGTTTTGTTTTTATTAATGTTACCTATAATAAGTATCTTGTAATTGTTAAATATAAAATTATGTAAAATTGAAATTATAAAATAGCCAAAAAGTCAGAATAGATAAAAAAACTTAAACATTAAATTATTATTATTTATTATTAAATTATATAACAAATAAAAAAAAAAATGTAACCTTGCTGAGTTTCTTGCCGGTTCTTCTCAGTTGAAGGCTGACTTCCGAACCGGTTGTAGCTTCAGTAACTTTAAATTTGACCTTCATAAGTGCCCTCCGAAGGCCTAAACTGAATAAATGGTTTTGAATTTTGAATTTTTTTTTTGAATTAAATAACTAGCTTCTGTCTCATGGTTTCACATGCGTTCCCGATGGATCTTTTGTTTTCCTCGAATAAAAAATAATCCTCGGTGCCTTAGATATTATACTAGTCATTTCGCACCCGAACGATAGGGGCTTAACTCAAAAAACCTCTTTTGGCACATCGCTAATTGGGTCACTTTTGCACTGAGCGGGGAGGGTGGGTCCCAGTGTTAAAGAGGCTGAAGTATCGGTATGCTTATTCTATCATTAAATTGACTATGTTTTACTATTCATCAGATAGAGCGCACTTTGTTTGGTCTCTCTATGATCGTAACTCCTTTTCTGAGTTAAGAGTTTATCGTACTGAGGGTGCGATTTATTATATACTAGCTTTCCATCCCGCGGTTTTTCCCGCATTTCCGTAGGATTTAATGAATCCCGGGATTATAATATAGCCTATATTCACCGAAATAATGTAGCTTTCAAATAGTGAAAGAATGTTTCAATAAATAATCTAATAATTTTAGCAATTGAATATTTTCCAGATAATGAGGACTTTAGGAAAATGACATCATTATAACTGGCCTCTACCTCTTATTTGTGAATAGCTTGTATTGTTTACTTTCCTGTCAAAAGTTGTTATGTCTCATACATTGTCTTTTGACACAAATCAATTCAGTTCAGCTTTCATTAGGCCCTAGGGTACTTTGTTCTAGCTCAAACAAAACTCTGACTCCCTGTACGAGTAAATACTACTTAATAGTATCCTACGAAAATGATCAGTTTCCTAGTTTCCTAGCAGTAGTAGTAGTATATTTAAGTAGTAAACAAACTATATAGTTCAAATATAATATACTGACTATCATTTGATGTCGTTAAAATATGCACTTACTCTACACACTCTTTGCAACCACACTACCGCTTAAAATACATTCAGTTAGAATAAACACAACATGTTGTTGTATGTTTGCATGCCATTATCCCCCTATTGACATTGGGGGGAATAGTTTATAAACAAAATTTTGCATGTACATTAGGAGATGCGAGGCGCTTGGGCGTTAAATTGGAATTCTATGTTTGGCGCTATGTTATTTTTAATGGCAAAGAAATTGGGTTTGAATGGTAATACTTTTTGGGTCATCCGATATTATATCCCTTTTTTTTATACACAATAACAATTTTTTGTAGTTAGTACTTAGTAGGCGTCAAAATTCAAAACCATTTATTCAGTTTAGGCCCTCGGAGGGCACTTATGAAGGTCAAATTTAAAGGTACTGAAGTTCGGAAAGGTTCGGAAGTCAGCCTTCAACTGAGAAGAACCGGCAAGAAACTCAGCAAGGTTACATTCTTTTTTATTAAATAATTTTTTATATAAATTTTATCTATTCTGACTTTTTGGCTATTTTATAATTTCAATTTTACATAATTTTATATTTAACAATTACAAAACGCTTATTATAGGTAACATTAAAAAAAAAACAAAACAAAAAAAAGAAAGAAATAACAAGACTACAAAATAGAAAATAATAAAATAACAATAATTAGGTACATACAACTACAAAAAAATTAGAGGTGCACTGTGCAGAGAGTAGCTATTTCCATACATATAGCGTGATAACTTTAACACTTTTTTTTTTTCTTAAATCGATTGTGATGAATGATTCTTACGAAGACTCCATTAAAAAGTTAGGATAAAATTTTGGAGACTCGCATTTTCAAATAGATAAAACAGACAAAGATTCCAAAAAAGGTCTTATTGTGTTCTGTTATACTCCTTAAATCAACGGCAAAAAAAAGGATTACAGAAATCCTAATGGCACTTCACAGAGGTACGGCTTACGACGTTCCGCCGGGAGGAAATGGGCGGGAAACATCCGGGTACTTGGCTCTAAACACTACTATTAACTGTATGGCTCTTACAGTCCTGGAAAGAGAGTTCAATTTGAAATACTGCTCTTGGTTAGAGTTATAAGAAATATATAGATACGTCATTATAGCACGTCTACATAAGTGATGAATTGTTCATTCAAGTTATTTTAAGTGTAGAGTTTCATAAAGAATTATTAACTACTCCTAATCAAATTAACATTTTTGGGTGGTCACTTGGTTAGATGCCGTTACCGCCACCCCATAGGAGCAAATAGGAAAAACAGTGTTTGTGTGAATTTATAATACAATACATTAGAAATATACTTTATTGTTGACTCCTCATAAAAAGAAATAAGAAGAAAAGTTTTCTACAAGCAAACAGTTTAGGCAGCCATATTACTGAAGCAATATCTTTCAGGCAACCTAGGGTAATAGGAAATATATAGCATGGCTGGTGTTGCATATTAAATACTTACATACAGTTGAATTTACATAGTATTCCTTATTAAGTCAGTGTATATCACTACATACTATAAGACTAAGTACCCTGCGTCTGTCTGTCTGAACGCTAATGTAGAACTACCAGTCAGATTTGAAAAATAAAAATGTTCTTGATAGCCCAACTCTTGAAGGTTTATTTATCAAGCTTACACTCACAAACCTTAAGCAGAAAAATACAAAAAAATCTAAAAGAACGCTAAGCGAAAGCGAAGGAATAGCACGGGCGGGCGATGCGACGCGGTGGGTCAACCGCGGGGCACAGTAGAAGCAGTATTTAATATAAATATTAAAGAAGAAATTTACTGACTGTGAAAAATTCTCTGTGTACCAAATCCTGTCTGCAGGAGCGAAGCCGCGGGGAAAAGCTGGTGATATATGTGTATTAAAACCTGTGGGTAGTATATAGTGTATTCATAGGTAGCTCTTTGTGCAGAGTTCGTCCGAGGAAGGAGGTACTATAACATCTTATCAAACACTACCATAACTTAGCTATGAGTCAATAAACATTATCATTATCATTCTCAATTTTCACCGTGAAGCAGTAGTGCTATTATACTAGTGCAGTTATACTACTGTGCTTCGGATAGAAAGCCGGAAAATTGTAGCCACGTGAGACTTTACAACTTCACGTCTCAGAGTCGACAACGCATTGTCAATGGGCCTGGTGTTGCAAATGTCTATAGGTGTCGATGACCACTTACCATCAGGTGGACCGTCTGCCTGTTTGTCGGCCTATTTTGGCCTTTAGTATAATGTTTGCTTACCTTGGAATATCAGTATCTGCATTCTCTAATATAAACCTTATCGGCGAGCCGGCGCAACGAGGCCTTTGAGACCGGACCTCTCACATGATTGCGTAGCTGACGTGAGAGACAGACCATAAAAACCGCGATGGTACATCGTCAAGCTTGTGGTATTTACCTATAACCCTAGACTCTCAATAAGCTAAGTATAAAAAAATGTGACAATGTTTTTTTTTTAAATTAAAGAACATTTTTGTTCTTTAGTATCTAGTAATATATTAAATCCTTAAAATATTCTAGATCAAGAAAGCATAATTGAGTAAAAGTAACTTACATCAAAATAACTTACAAATGCGTGAACTTAATCCCCATTTAATTTACATAAAACAACGCTCAACCTAAATTTAACAACAGAATTGCTTCGTAAACTAAACAGGTCGGATTTTGAGTGTAAAGTTAAACAATTCCAATAATCCTTAGTTAGCTAATCCTAGCCTTCAACCTCTAGTGCGGCCTTTAATTTCCGTCCTCCGAACTACACTATCCACTTTATCTTGACCCTTAATCTTCTATGACGTAGCTCTACTGTTGTGCTCATTTCAAATATGGTAATCAGCTTGGAATTTCAAGTTACGCTGGTAATCAATGCGGCAGAATGTCGATATTTCCCACCTGTTTCTATATTTTCTCGGAATTAACTGATTTGAGTCCAGATCAATACGTTTGTGTTCCAAATTTACTTGATAAAATTATAACAAAGTTATATATGGGGCTATACTAGTTTATGACAATAAAAGTATTTTAGACCATATAGGTATTAATTACTAGCTTCGAATTAATTACAAAAGAAGTAGCTTTCCGATTGCTTATTAATTATAAATACACTCAAAACCAAAGAATTAGGGTCCCCCTATATGTTTCATACAAAACTCGACATTATTTTATAAATTGAACATATACAACGTAATGGTTTTATGTAATTGTTTTATGTAATTGTTTTATGACATCCCTAAAAACGTGGCTCAATTCCTTCAGTTACTCTTAAGATGTTAATGACGTCTAAAATTTAAATATTTATACAGAATACTTTGAGTGCTTGGCAACAGATTTTCAAATTGGGGGTGTCAACCAGGTGGGTACTTTGAAATACCCTACCACCGTGATTTAGTTTCCTTTCAATATTATCCTACTAATATTATAAATGCGAAAGTTGGTATGTATGGATGTTTGGTGCTCTTTTACGCATAAACTACCAAACGGATTTGGATGAAACTTGGCACATATATAGAAAATGCCCGGGAATAACACAAGTGGCAATTTTTTGCCGGGAAAATGAGAATGCCCTCGGAAATGCGGGGGACAGCTAGTCGTAATTTAATCTTTAGAATTTTAGAATAAAAGCTTTTTGTACCATTCGAACCTACGACCTATTCACAGTCTGAATCTAATCCTAATGAGCGTTTACATATTTATCCGTTTTTATATTCTCATAAATTTTACGTCAGATTTACATTTTAAAGTTGAATATAGCTTTTAATACTAATGTCCCCTCTGGTTTTAACCTCGTCGCCAAGGGCTCTAATATTCGACGGAAATTAAAAGTATCCTATTTGTTGATCTTTGACATAGTCTATTTGTGTGTCAAGTTTCATTTAAATCTGTGCATCCGCTAACGTGTGCTTGGGTCACAGACATATCCAAACTTTCACTTTTATATTAATAGGATGACAATTTTAAAGACACTGGTCGAAATATTCCAAATTCATTTTTTAAGAACTTAATCTGAGGGAAGAGACATTAACTCCAGAACGTTAAACTAAAAGATTAAATCATTAACCAAATGGTGATTAGTGTGAACTAACCCTAGTATGTTTTGGCCTTAAGTTTGCCTACCGATCATATCACACACACTTACATAATGTATTTTCATATATTGGTCAGTCCCTTCACATATTCACTGATGTGATACGGACCTTGAATAATGAAGGGCCTGACCTTTATCGACTTAAAATATCTATGTTGTACTATATTGTACGAAGTCACGGTACACAGGTGCTTTGAACCTTTCGTCAATTTTACCTGAAACGAAACCACTGATAAATAATAAAATATATTGTTTATCTTATTTATAATATTCATACGAAAATGTGTGTATTTGTTTGCTTTACACCGTTACAGATATTAATTTAATTGAAATTTGGTAGACAGGTGGAATGTATTCTGGATTAACACATATTTCGGGGAATTATACGATGTCTCTGGAGCACGGGTGAAACTGTGGAGAGGGAGCTAGTATGTATAAGTTTGATCTAAAATAATGAGATAATTAAATTATCCTGGTATTGGAAATGTCTATAGGCGGTGATAATCCTTTAGCGTCTGGTGTACCCTCTGTCTACTGCTCAACCATTTGACATATAAAAAAGTACTTGCTACGAGAGTTGCTACGATGACGCTACAACGATGCGACACGCTACGTGAAATCGTAGATGCAAATTCGTAGCTTGTTCTAATTATGCGTAGCTGTCGCTTTCACACTTCCCTTTTATTTCTATTGAAAAAAATAGAGGCTGTTAGAGTTTGTAGTTATGTCATAGTCCAACGTGGTTCTCAGCTTCCGAGAGATAGTCACCATTCTTCGATGTTGTCCTAGATTGAAATATAAAGTTCATTGCTTGCTTAAAACATTCAAACATAAACTGTTTTTTTTTACTATTTTTTCAAACATGTGCTTCTGTAGTCAGTGAGCGTTATAAGCGAAGCGTGAAGCGTGCTCCATAAAATCATATCAATCTCCACTGTGGATTGTCAAAGTAAAATGCGCAATATTTTCAAGCCAAAATTCATATACACACAGATTTACACGTATTTGACACTTTGCTCATAATATTTAAATTTTTATTTGTTTTTACCATCTTCAGCACACTATTCCGTACCCTCCTTGAACTTGTAACACATATCTTCCCTCAATTCAATGAGACTGAAAGCTAGAATCCACAACTCAAGTTAAACTTTACCGTGAGTTCGATCAACCTGTATGAATCGTTAGCTTAGTTATCAGCTCACAAGACTATATTTTTTACATTAAAGACGGTTACAGGAAGCTTTGATTCATACCGAAAAAATAGCACTAGAGATGGTCTAAAATGAAAAAAAAAATGCACAGTTGTGAAGTATCATAGTCGCCGTGTATAATCGAAACCAATTAAAAGAACAAGAAATACATATGACGTCCTTTTTATAAGAATTAATTGCTGATTTGATTTACTGTCAAATGACATTTTTACAGTATATTCCTTTGTATTTTGACAGTTATGCAATTTGACAGACGAGCAAAAAATTCTATGTAACTATATTTTTCCTGTATTTTTTTTTAATCTGTAGACGCTTTTTTATACAAGCTCGCTACAATTTGTGGCGTGAATTCTCCAGGCCTAAATAAAAAAGGTACAGTACTTCAAAACAACAAGTATTTGTAGTGTCAGCAACACAAAGGACATTTGTTTTGCTAACGAAAAAAAATATCACAGGTGAAATAAAAACTACAAAGCAAACTCCCGATGAGGGTCAACCATGTCTTTTTATACAAATAATGCTACGCAAAAAATGTTTTTTTATTGTTTAGGTATGTTGTGGAGGCATTGTGGAGGCGATACGACACGAAGTAGTGTTATTTCTTTAATACCTATATAAATATTATTTTTATGTATTGGGTATGAAGGTAAAGTATATTTTGTAATCTTCCTATGTTTGACTCTTACTGTTGTTATGTTAAATAATGACATTTAAAAATCATATTAAGGATGCATAGTTTACTAATAAGAGGTATTAGCTACGGCTATACTGATATTTAATTAAATCGTCACAAAATTAGTTTGGATAACGGTGATTTCGTGGAAATTTAAATTTATAGTGTAAAATTATTTGGTAGTGCGGGCGTATCAATATGTAACTAGGTATGTCCTGACAGGATGATTTTGGGTTCAAATATAATATCAACTCATGTTTCAAATTATTGGGGGTCGGTGCAATACGTTTAATTTGGGCAGAATGCATAATGTATTAAAAAAAAAATTGAATACCATTTATTCATATTAGGCCTGCGGAGGGCACTTATGAAGGTCAAATTTAAAGTTACTGAAGCTACTACCGGTTTGGAAGTCAGCCTTCAATTGAGAAGAACTGGCAAGAAACTCAGCAAGGTAACATTTATTTTATATATTTTTTTTCATACAGCAAGTACCTAAATATGACAGATTTTTTACGGTCGGACTACTTGCCGTCAACCATCTTTGGAAATGCTGTTAACTAATTGGACTAGATCTAAGCATTTGGTCATCGGTGTACTCTAACAACACCCTAGAGATAAATTGCTCTAAACTCTTGAACAAAACAAATGTTCCATAAAAATGAAAACGAACTAAAATTATAAGATCCCTCACTCCCACATATAAAAATTATACATAAACTTATTATATAGGGACGTAATCTTCACTCTCTGTACTTTATAATATAAAATGAACGCTGGAAAAGCCTGTAATAATTTTATGAAACATAAGTACGTTACTTGAGCAATATATTAGACGCACAACGTTGTGACAGTGTATATAAAGTTCATACTTATTACTCGGTTTTAGGGAACTTTAAAGCCAGTTCTGTATGACGTAGGTAACAAAGTTACGACAGTTAATGTTCAAATGTAACCTTTGAAATGTGTTTAGTTTTCAATATTATTTCAATGTAGCTGTGACTGTAAAGTTATTTACTAACCTAGATTTAAATGAGATAAGATCTCTTAAAACTAGATTTGTTACTATAGTTTGTTTAAAAAAATATTAATGCTCAGTTTATTACCAGCTCTTTACACTAAAAAATCACCTTCCGAACCGGTATTAGATTCAGACTATTCAGAAGTGCGTGTAAAGATCTATTTGAATTAAAATATTTTCATTTCATACAGAACAAATATTTGTTGGCAAACTATATGTCATGATGTATACGTCTATTTAAGCCGTGCTCTTTAGAAATAGTTGACTTAGTTTAGGATCAAACCTTATTGATTTTCGCTGAGAACCTTTAATAAAGCTGAAAGCCGGGTCAAATACGGTTCAGGCCTCTTGGAGCACTAACAGTATAATATAAATCAAACTACACATAGATCATGGAAATTTATTTGGTGATAGGTAGCTTTGCAGTATTTTTGACCGTAGGCGCAGAATAACGTAGAGCTCTTTAAGGAGAGTTATTCAGGGCAGGTGCTTCCGTCATACCTGTTTCTGCCATGAAGCAGTGGTGCACTTGTATTACTGTGTTTTAGTAAGAAGGTTATGGGGTCCGGTGAAATAACCGGCACATGGGACTTGACAACTTCACGTCTCAGTATTGACAATGCATGGACAATGCCTCTGGTGTTCCAACCACATACCGTCAGGTGAAATGCCTGCCTATTTGTTGATAATGGCTATTATGTTGCTGTAACAGTAAATTATATTTTTTTTGTTCATATGAGTAGAGTTTGGATCTTATTAATCAAATATGATAAATGCATTTTGTACCGATAGGACAAACATACGTGTTGTGACATAAATGTGTGGGTGGAAATAAAGTGACCGGTGTACCGATTCGTCAGGGTATTTATAAACCCACGCCAGATGGCCCTTTAAAAAAATAAAAAATATGTGACCACGACTAAATTGAAACAATATTGAAAAACAACAGCTCTAAAGGTATTTTCAATTACACAACACTCAATTCCTAGTATCGGGCGTCGTATCCGGCTTTATTTAAAAAGGCATACAATACCAATAGATTTTTTTTTTGTTAAAGGTGTTTTATTTACCTTTATTTTTGGCCATGTTATTGACTTTAAAACTTGTGTACCAAGACTATTTTAAGTTTCTCTCTAGTGTTGCAAATATATTAAGAAAAAATATATATTATAGGAGTATATTGGTGTATGTATACTCGTATTTTGCAAAGCCTCGCATATCCTTTTAACAAATTATAATATTGCACAAAGATACACGGGATCAAAAGTAACCCTTTCCAGGAAATAACTTGGGATGAGTTGCTTTCAGAAATGAGTGAAATACCTTAAAAACCACACGGATATACCCGAGAATAGGTATCAGTTTTCAAAGGGTTTCCGAAATTATATATGGCACGTCTTTCGCTTTATATTTACCTTCGTTCTTCGAGCTGTGTTGATCTATACTCGTTAGAATGTTCCCTTTCATTTGTTTGCTTGTAAATAAATGAATACAGACATAAGCATGCTTATCTTGGAATTATGTCAGATTCCGTACCCACGTTACGTAAATAATTACAAATTCGCACACGTCAACGGAATTAGGTAGGTTTTCATTAAGGATTCATGTCACAGCTTGCTAATCATGCAAAACTTGGAGGGTCTGAGTTCTAGAGCCTTAATTAGGAGGATTTCTGTCGAGCATGATTGTGTGTTGTTCTTTTGCGTTATGGGAAAAATATATCTGTTGTATATTTTATTAATCGTTAAAGACGTTTTTGGGTTCCGTACCCAAAGCGTGCCGTAGGGATCCTAATTCTTTGGTTCTGCCATCCATCCGTCTGTTACATGGCTGTTGATTAGATATATGTTTCATTTAAATCCGAATAGAGAGATACTTATAGACAGAAATGTTCACCAATGTATGATGTAGCGGACCCCTTGATGTGTGAGTCTGATTCGCACTTGGGCGCTTTTATCATTAATTAAATAATAGGTAATCTATTGATGAAACTGTATCTTGCCTCTTTAGTGTGTTCAAATAGTGATGCATTAGAATTTTAGGACTTTTTGAGAACAAAAACTAAAACTAATAAAATTTACGTCACGTATTCCTTGCAAACTTTCCGTCTAGAAGGAAACTGACTAACAAGTGAAGCTGATAGAACACCTCTTATGTACCGCTGGGGGAGGCAAGGGTACTACAAAGTACTTAATCATTGTGCAGGTTCCACAATGATTGTTTCTACTAACTAAAAACTTAATTCCATTGTAGGATTCGAACCCACGAGTTATGTCAATCTTATGGTCGGATATGAACTCACGATATTTGCCATCTCACCCAAAGTCACCACGGCTGCTGTATGATTAAAATTTTGTGGCTTAAAGTTATTGGAAGCTTATCATACGAAATCCATTAACAAAACTATCAATATCCACTCAAAACACAACCGATTATATAATAGCTTTCCGGATGACGAACTAAATAATAATATGTTAGCAATAACTACAATTTTAGTTCAGCAGAGAGTTTTTATGGTTAATCTTTATATACTTTAAGTACCTGTTTCATACTCATTAGTGGAGGTGAGGACGGCAGAGGATCACAAAAGTATCTTAAGTTCTAGACACTATCCATCCGCGTATAAAGAAACCAAAACACTCCATGTCTCAATAAATCCAAGACTTTTATAATAATTGAATAAGCAAATTACCAAGTCTCCGTTACATTCAATTTCTTACCACTATATAACCCGCTATTTTTTGGAATTTATATTAAGCTATACTTATTTTTGTATCTATCCTTCTCGGCTAGTGATATATGTATATTGCTGATGTCACTCATCACTCATTTCCTTACAATATGGCGACAAGGGCGATGGCTGTCACATGCGTCTTACTTGTAAACAGGTGCTACTTATAGGGCCGGTCTGTTTGAACTTGTCAGTACTCAATACTTAAATATTATGTAAATATTATCAGTGAGCCTAGAATGGAAAATTTATAACATAAATCTAAGTTTGTTTTAAAAATGTAATTGCTTAGTTTAATGTCAGAGCTTCTCCGTAACCGTTTAAGGTATCAGAGATCAAAAACTTTAAGTACTTGTATATTTTAATTAAAATAGGCTTTCAATTTAAATAAAAAAAAAAACATTTTATAACTTACATAATATGAGCTCGCCACCATAGGTGAGGCCTATGTCCAGCAGTGGAAATAGGCTGATGATGATGATATTAGGTTTAAATGTTCTGGATGTAAATATCTATATAAGTACTATTTTAAAAGTACTATGTAGTATACTAATTATTACACATTTGTCAGTTGTCTGGTTTCAATAGCACAAGCGCTGCTTGGTTCGGGATCAGATGGCCGTGTCAAAAGAATTTCCCAGGATATTTATTAATTTATTTTAGAGTTAAAATCTGTCAAGTCCAACAAATCTTAGTAAATGAAACAATGTATTTTAGCCTTTTTTTATTTATGACGAGATCACGATTGACCTCAATCTCACCTGATGGTAAGTGAAGATGCGGTCGAAGATGGATGGGTAGCCTATTCAGTCTTTTATTCCATCTCAAACTCAAGTTAAAATTCTCCAAAAGAATCATATTTATACATGACAGTACTGTATACAACAAGAGATGAAATTCACCTTAATTTTGCTGCAAGCGAGGAAATAACCCCAACTAATTAAAACGGTGTTAAAGTTCAGCCCTGGGGGTGTCGTAAAAACTTTGCACCCCCACTCCCCAAACATTTTATGCTACGAACATTTGCTGGGTAATGACAGCGCTAAACTTTCTGTTGATAACCTACAAATGGAGGCTTGTATGACCATCATTCCATGGTAAATTCGGACATATAAAAATATTGCACACATTTTTTTTACGGCTATAACATTGAGGTTTTATGCATTACTTGCTACTGTGAGTTTCGGGTTATATTAAACCGAAAATATTATATCACTTGAAGAGCTGGGCTATATTTGACATTCGCAGCTTCATATATGCTTCACAAACTGATGTTACAAACAAACAATGGCCTCCCTGATGGTAAAAGCATTAATTCATATTGAATATAAATATTATTTCTTAAACAATCTGATCTAAACAGAGATAATTCGTTATTTTAGGACTACCTCAACATTTAGAGGATTTCTTATTAAACAAAATATCTACTAAAAATTAAAAGAGACCAATAAAACATAATATTTTCCAACATCAACCTTTAATGAAATTATTTAAAACTAATAAATACATTACAAAGGATTATATACATTTAGCAAATAATAACTAATTGTTCTTAAATATTACACATAATAAATTATACCTAATATTAGGATGGGATACAGTTATTACTATGGATCATGTAAATTAACACATTTATAGTAAATACATAATACACGTAGCCAATTAAAAATAAAACAACCGTAAATAAAAGCAAATTGATAAAAAGTACAGAGCAAAGTACTAGAGCCGTTCTTATTTTCAACGCAAAGTTATTTTAAAAACAGAAAATGTAATGTCCGTTCCAGATATAAAAAGCATATTTGACCTTATTTTATATCTTTGACATTTGTAGTATAGAGACGCGGCTGCATTTGACATTAGCTCGCTCCCTTACATACCAAATACATTTAAACTATCGAAAATCGTTAAAAGTCTTTAACTGCATTGCCTAGGTACAGTTTAAAGTGCTGAATTGGTAGTCTCATCAGTTTGGCAATCATCCAATAATGTTACTCCTATAAAACTTATTAATTTAAAATTGCTTTTTAAACTTTCAACATTGTACATGTTTTATTGGATTTTTATATAATAGTCGTTTATTTGACTCAAAAAAGTAGTAAAATTATACATGCTTGCTCTTATTCAGGTATAATTTTAGTGTTTAACAAATTTTGAACAAATAAAAAAAAAAAAAACAGTATACTCGTACATGAAGATAGTAGAAAAATTTGACCATTGTGTCTAAACTATACAAATCAACTGTTCAATAGACATCAATATCTCATACCTTTTATGACAAATATGTACCTGTTATTTGATTTATAAATCAGTGATCATTGTGTACCTGTTCGATTTGGTTTTAGCTTGGAAAAATGTTACGTCATATTAATAAACATAAAATGTAACTATCGGAAAACATCATATTCCAATTACCAGTTGATTGATACATGTTTAAAACTAGTGTATCATTGAATACAACAAAATATTTTTGATTGATATTATTTTCAGAATCCCATTACATGATAATATTAGCACAACCCCGAAGTTGTAAGGTTCAAACTTCGAATAATGAATCATAAATTGATCCGGTGGTTAATTCTGTTCATTTGAATCCAATTTGTCGATGCAAATGATTTATTTATATAGATAAACATTGGGTTTATAGGGAACACGACAGATACATTTATAATAAATGAAATAGAATCACTTAATATTATTTATAAATAAAACAGGCGGGTGTATTTTTTTATAAATAAACATAGAAATCATATTTAAAAAGTCTTATTATACAATTATAAAGATGAAACTTATTTACTCGACAGATCTGTCAAAACACAAAAGGAAGATTTAAGGGATGTCTTCACTAAGGTAATTTACTTGTTTTCTTCATAGGATAATCCTACATTAGTGAATTATATATAATTAAATCGGTAATGGAATATTATTTTTATGAATTCTCCCCTGGTTGAGGTCAATGGCCACATAACTTACGACTCTTACACCTAACGATTAGTATTTACATATTCGAATCAATTGTTTTTTGAACTATTTACATAAATTTTGTTTGAAAAGATTCGCAATAATAAAATAAGACAAATGTATTCATATTTGAAAAAAGTGAATTAGGTTTTCTTTTAGAAAAGTACCTAATAGTAAAATTCTGCTCCAAGATATTTATACTATCGTTAAACTTATTTATTATATCACATTTTTTACACCAATTCATATTTACATTAAAGACTTTGAAATCCAAAGCGGTAACAGTAAGTAAATATCATCGTGTGCGGTTAAATATAGACTATTTACAATACTCGATCATACGAAGATTATGAAAAATATAATATAAGCCTAACAAATGAAAAATTTAATATTCCCTTTTGAGAGAACAAAGTAAATACAGTGTAAATTTAATTTCTCCCGCTATTTACAAACGAACGTTTTGTATTATTAATACTACCAATGGGAACAGGAAAATTGTTTTATCAGCGTCTATTCTTGTCGATTCAGAAGATTGAATTAGGTTTCTATAATCTTTCGCCTCGTTTTGCGATGGATAAGTGTATGTTCTATCTGTTACGCTTTTTACATCTTGCGGACACGGCAACGCCTCAATTGGTATTTGAAGTAGAGTTTTCTCATTCTCTCTGTCAGAGGATTTTGGTTCATCAACGTAAGTATCATCTATTTCCTCTTGAAAAATATCGTCTGTATTATCCGCATAATCTTTCGTTTGACTTTTGTCATCGATATTATTTAAATCGTTCGTACTGATTACGGTTCTCTCGAAGTAAGTAAAGTGTGAATTTAGAGATGGATCTGCAAATTTGCAAATGAAATTTTCTAAAGACGTCCTCACTTTGACGCTCTTCGCCTCGTGCCGAAGCTTGTGCATCCAAGCCAGGTGACAATCGCATGCGAAGTCGTTCCCTGTAACAATTGAAATCTTAATTAATTCTCTAATTAAACTAATGGTGACTTTCGATTCGCCTTCTGCTAAGACTAATTGATTTTGATAATTGGAAGAGATATTATTTTCAAATTAGGCGATATAATTAATTCAGTCTTCAAATAATTTGTGCGATTACGAAAGGTTCATTAAAATGATTGCTGAAGTATACGCGTTTATGGTATCCAATTAGCATGGACTTCTAACGTTACGTTACAAAAGAAGCAAAATATTTCATAGACGTTTCATGTATACGATTATTATTGAAGTCTGAAGAAAATCATATTTCTTGGTAACAACAATTAATTTAAATAAACGAACATATTTATATCATTTGCAAATCAATAAAATTTTGTATTTTTTAAGCAATTTTCTGAGGGATTGGTTTTCTTCCTGACATTCCAAGAGTTATTATTGTTATTTTATTAGAGTATTATTCCTCCAAATATGTGCGTTTCATTCCAACAAATTTTGCCATTCTAATGATTATTATAAAAAATTACACTTACCATCTAAATAGATGTAGCTATTCTGATTCTTCAGATTATCGTAAATGGGTCGTAAGTTATCAATGGTGAATCTCTTTAGCTTATTATATCTTAAGTCTAAGGCCGACAGCCCTCGAACGCCCTCAAACAACCCATTTGCTAAAGTCACAAGCTTATTATGACCCAAACTCAATTTCTTCAACTGAGACAATCCATCAAATGTTCTCTGAGCCAGAATATAGATTTCATTGTAATCTAATAACAATGACTGTAAATTCCACAGTTCAGTGAATGTGAATGAATTGAGTACAGCTAATTTGTTTTTTCTTAAGTCTAGACGTTTAAGGTTAGCGAGACCGTCAAAACACTCTTTCTTAAGTTCGCTTATATTATTCCTATCTAATTCTAGCTCGGCTAAGTTGATGAGATGTCTGAACGCTCCATCTTGAATAACACTTATATTATTGCTAGTCAGATATAATTTTTGTAGAGCAGGCAACTCGTAAAATGTCTCAGTCACAAGTTCTGTTATTTTGTTCTCGTCTAATGTTAGAATGGTTAGATTTGGCAAGTTGTAGAATGAATGTTTACTAAGAGATACAATCTGATTCTTCGTAAGTGTAACCTCTTGGACTGACGTAATGTTAACAAACGTGTAGCTCTCTATCTTGGGTATCGAGCTATATTTCACACTGAAATGTTTTACTTTCCTCAGATATCTTAAAACTTTTGTCGGTACGAAATCTAAACCGCCGTCTGCTCTCACGTTGAATGCCAACATTTCTATGTTCGATTGAGAAGTGAAACTCGGCCATAGCGGATCTGATTTTTCTATTCCACCATTGAAGACCCAGCATTCCGTCTTAACTGCCTCATTAATTTCTTGGCTGAATTCACAGTAGCAATGTACTTTTGAATCTCTATCGCTTATGTCGCATATATTGGTAGCTGCCGGGATAAATTTTTCTTTCTGCTTTCTTCTATTAGCGTGAAGGGCTTCTATTGCAAAAAGCAACAGTAGCAAGGTAGCGGGTACCTTCTGAGCCCGCATACCTTCTACCTGAAACAAAAAAAAATCAAATATTAGCCCTGTTTCAACTTGCCCTTTGAATGCCGAAAGGTGGATCAACAATGTCATAATTTTGTTTTTCTTCTCCGTCGAGCATTTGTGGTATGTTACGCATCCGAAGTGATATTATGAGGAAACAAATATTTGGGAAAATTAAAAAGGGACGGCGTGTGTTGTTGCGAATTTTCAATTACGAACATCTAAACCCGGAACGTTAACGCAATATTAATGAAAGGTATAATAAACGATTCTTGAAGTATTTTAATTAAAAGCGTTTAATATAAATGACTTTAGATTAGCTTTTGTTTTCGACTGTGATAATTACAAGTTTATTTATTTATGCGTAAATATGTGATTATTAAAGATTAATAGAAAGCTCCGGAAACATTCAGTCGGGTTGAGGTTCGGTAGAATTGAAAATAAACTAGGTTCATATGTCGAGGTGAGTTGAAGTGAAAAATAAGGTTTCCTTTCAGTTGCTTTCGTATTCTTGAAAATGCTATTTGCAGAATTTTATGGGCTATAAAAGTTGTTCATTATTCTGACTTTTGTTATTTTTACTTTTTGGAATGCTATATTTTCATGACATCAATATTAAGCTTCCGCCCCCCGGGTTTACTCACGTTCCGCAGGGACATTTTTTTTGCAAAATAAATAGAGTCTTATTTGTTAATCCCGAACAATTCCATCTGTTTGATAAATTTTAATTTAATCGTTTATTCGTGATTGATTCACAAACCAAACTTTCATGCTTATAATATTAGTATGATTTTAACACACAATAAAAAGTTTTGTTAAATAATGCAAAAATGATTATTCTGGGTGAGAATTTCATCAGTGATGGTGGCAGTCATGGTTTCTAATCACCAAATCAGCTGTGTTGCCAATTTTAACCCATCATAATCAAGGGCGTAAAATACGTAGATTTTTAGCGCCGAACCCATAGGTGAGGCCTATGTCCAGCAGTGGACGGAGATAGGCTGATGATGATGATGATGATGATGATGATGAACCCACGTAAGATTCTGTAAAAAATGTTTAATATATTTTGCGTTGGAAGTATGGGATTCAAATATCATATTCTCTATCACAAACATATGGACCACCCGTTGTATGAATGTGTAGACTCCCTAAGCAGGGAGACGTATCACTAAAATCCATCAATCAACTCAAACAGCTGACACACAAAATTGGGCGAATTTACACATCACAGCAAACTATTTTACTTCCAGATTGGCTGTTAATTAACTCAGCCACTGCCTCTGTACAAACAGGGGTAGGAGGCGAGTGGGGATCAACAAAGGAGACTTAAATTTCCTAGAATAAATTAAACAACATGTATAGTAACTTGTTCAGAAAATTAGGTGAATGGTGCGTGAAAGGAGTCAGGCGTTGTTTTTAGTAACTAGTACATTTTAAAGTTAAATTAGCCAAGCGAAATTGAATTTTCGAGTAATTGTACAGAGTACTTTTTCCTAACTAGACCTTTTCAGAATTGGCCATTATACGCAAAGCGATTCTCTAACTTTATAAGATATAGAAAAGGCCTAAAAAAACGAATACACCTTTTTCATAAATATTTTAAAACACTCACTTATAATGAAAGGTTTTTTTTTAAGTTGAAAAAAAACTTTGAACTTTAATAAATAGTTACCAGAATCTACAAATAATAACCCTCGAAACATTCTTCCCCAAATGGAAATATCATACTACGGCAAAATTAAAATGTCGTTGTATGCACATTCTAATTGCACGCTGTGGTTAGATTCACCGTAGCGTTGGACCGTCTATGATTAAACGCTTAGCTCGGTCTTGGGTCAGTTGCGGTCAACGTGGCCGATACTAAGCCACCCTGTATATAAATGTACGTGAGGAGCTATTAATGCCATCCGGAAACATGATTTCTTGCTCTCTCTAGCTAAATTATTCTAACACAAATCTGTAAGTTCTCAGTTTTCACTTGTAGACTCTGTCTTTGAAGATCTTTGAGTTCCCATTAGGTACAAAACTAAGCTTACAGACGGGCTGGTTGATTAGTAGTTAGACACCCCGACTACTACTTATAGGTCGTAGGTTCGATTTCCACGTACTATAAACGTTTGAATGTTCTGTTTTTTGTCGAGCCGACAAACAAGGTTACCAGCTGAAGGTAAGTGGTCACCGCCACTTATGGACATTATTTTTAAATTGGTAATACTAGCCACTGAACAAAATAAAATAAGTACAAACAGAAAGGAAAATGTTTCTTGACTATTTTGTCTTTGCCTATTTCTATATAGAGTTATTTGTTCTGAGATATAATCACCTCATTCATTATATATAACTTTTAGCTGTTTCAGAAAACTAAAGTACTAAGGTTAGTAAAATATTATAAACCCTTTTCAGTCTAGGCTTGTAGATCCGATATCTCAGGATTTACAGTTTCCATTAGGTACAAAAGAAGCTATGATTTACAGACTAGATGAACAAGCAAGAAGAAGTATATCATTGTTAGTTTGTAACACTGCAAATAGATTCATGTTTGTTCATTTCGATTTTTATACCCATTTCTGCCATGCATCTTCGAATCGTCAGTTGAGGTATTGAGTTCGCACAGAAAAACCATCCTGAAAATTATTGTAAATTCTTGGCAAATTATAATTTTTTCAATTTACCGGGAATCTTTGCCAATTGCGAAGATTATAAAAAATAGCCTAATCGGTTTAGCCGTTCTCAAGCAGATGAGGTTATCAACGAAGGTTTGAATTTATTTACCTATAAAGATTTGTTTCTATATATATATATATTTTTTATAAATATCCTGGGACATTCTTTTACACACGGCCATCTCATCCCAAACTAAGCAAAGCTTGTGCTATGGAAACCAGATAACTGATATACTACGTATACTACTTTTTTTATTATATTAAGGGGGAAGCTGGTCTAGAGCGTGAAAAAATGGGCATAATTTATGAATATTTTGTAACTCAACAAAAAGATCAATCGAAAATCTGTAAAAGAGGTTTTATAATTTAGGTTTTAATATACAAATACAATTTTTTTTGTGTCAATTAAATTCAAAATGGCGGCTGTCCAGCATTTCTCCGGAGGCGCCTCATTTTTTTAAATTCATCGGAGGGCAGTCCCTTCTCTAACAACTGCCGTTATACCTGCTCCCGTACTCAAAAATTCCAGCGTGCGCCGGGATCATAAAGGGCGCTCGGAGCATACCTGAAAGGGGCTGCCGCAGCATGGAAAGTTTGGGCATTTAGACATTTTTGCCGACATCCATCCTTTGGTATGTTATTTTTAAGACCCTAAAGTACCTTTTAAGACAAAAAAAAAATGTCGGTTTTTTCAAAATTCTAGACCAGCTTCCCCCCTTAAAGATACATTTCTTACTTCTTGTTATTTTTACTGATGTCTGGAGTATACTATTTTGCATATTAAGTAAATAAACTGTGTAAATAAGGAGTCTAATCAAATTTGAGTTTTATTTTCATTTGTATTAAAATCATTATGAAATTGCAAGATTTAAACCATTTTTTGATTTTGCTAATGGCTATTTTAGGATTAAAATGATATTTCAGTACTGGAAAATTAGTAGATATTTATGTCAATTTAGTACCATTATTATTTCGTGCATACTTAAAGGCTTTATAGTATTTTCCAACATTTATTATTTAATGCTTACCTGAATGTGTTTATGTTTAATTTACAAACGCAATAAATAAAACATCCTTCTACCCTACTTATATTGTAAAAGTGAATGTTTTTAGGTTTACAAAAAAACAGAAAAGAAAATGGCATATAACTATTTTGCCGAAATTTGACTGTAATTCTTTATTTTTTAATTTGAACGTTATTACGGTATCTTTGTACGAGTTTAAATAACAAAGTGTACAAATACGTCATTATGTGTTTGATATTGGCAGTATGAATATAAATAATTTATTTTAATTAATTTAATATTTTTGCAACACTTAATATACATCAATTTAAACTTTTTATTCTTCTCCCTATACAAACTTAAACTATGCCGAATCTCACACTTCGACATGCTTAATAAGGGCTACAAAATTTCTCTTCAAGTACTAATATATAGATATTTATAATAATAATGATAAAGACAAAACGTGACACTTTGTATCGTGTTTGAGGCTGGATTCTGCTTAATGGCCTGTTTATGACGATGTTTCTTTAATGTAGCCATCAAAGTCAAAGTAGGCCTAAAGGTAATTAAGCTCTTCGGAGATAAAGTGGCTATCAACAATTTAAAGTTTCATTATGAGGTTGTTAAGAAGAATTTGTATAATGTTGTTTATAAAGTAATTTTATGGGATTAGCTGAGCTATAATAGTAATTTACATGTCTCCAGCGTCTATTACGTAAGGTTGTTGCAAACAGTTTCAATATGAAACAACATTTTGTTCGATAGAAATACCACAACTTCGATAATAGTCCCATGGTCACAAGGCTTGTGTTTGACCACAACCTTACTATGGTACGTGATAATGTGGTCGAAGGTGGTTAGTAAAATATAATGAAAATATGCACTGACCACATCAAATCTCTCTCATTACCTAACACCAGGATATTATAAAACCAATAGCAGAAGATATATTAGAGGTGTACTGGTACTGTATAGACGAAAGCTGTATCATGACCATCATTGAAGGATAAGACTTAAGATACCTTATCATCATAAAATGTACTCCAGCACGACACAACTAATCTAACACCACCAATCGCCTTGCAAATCCATCATATCAAATTCCCTACAAGTTTCCAGCAAGTCAGAAATGTCTCCAGTTATGAGTTTCGGTTGAATAATTTATGATTCGGTATACCGCACCATTTGTGCCTGTGATGATGGAAGACCCTTCAGAAGTGTCTTCGTTAATAATGGTAAAAACTTGTGACGTCATAGTCCTGATAGTCTCGTGGATTAATTGTTGGGAGAGTAGTTTTTGTTGTAACCGCTTGTGGTCATTTCGTTGCGTATATTCGGGTTCTTATAGTTATTTTGTGTGATGAATTACGTAAGATTACGCAAGTAGATTGATTATATTTACACTTTATTTTTTATTGTTTAGTGTTTGATCTAAATCTCTACACATATTATAAATATGACTGTCCAACTGCTTAATAAAATTGCTTGCTAATTAAATATCTTCAGAGACATTCTCAAAACACGGCTCTTTGATCTTAAACTAAGCAGAACATGTACTACGGAATCCAGAATACTATTTATTTTTTCCAAATTTACACATACGAATATAGCTTATAATATACAAAAACAGAACCGGTCATATTTATGCACACAAATGTTTGTCCTAGGTAGGAATCAAACCCGTGGCTAGGCATTCTCCGACCACCAAGCCAACTGGCCCTTTAAAATGTCTACCACATTACTATCCGATTGTAACAAAAATTCGCTAAATTTCGGATCGAGGCTAAATATTATAACATTCATTCTACGCAATCTCTCCTGAATACAATATATGTATAAAATTTAATTCAAACATAAATTTTCACTGACATAAACATATTTATTTCGTAAAATAACCTTACAAAATATGTCATATTTTATGTAACGGAAACATTAAGAAGATATAAAAGTGCACAAATTCACCTTCGAATATGTCACAAATACGGAAAATAACAGGAAAATCTTAGTTTCCGGGAAAACTAAGATTTATTTTTATCCAAACATATTTTTCTTAAATAACCAATGCGATGCTGAAATAATCTCATATGAAAAATAGCTCGAGCTCTTTGTTTCTTATTCAGACTATAAAGAAAACTGTAAGATCTAAGTTTATTTTAGGTATTTACATAAAGCCTATACTACACAATCTCAAAAAACTGAAGCTTAAGCTTCACCTTTAACTTTCATGTCATAGGATAAAACGGAATTCCGGAAATCAACGAATTTTCCGCTTCCAAAAAACGATGACAAAAATGGCTAGGATTCATTGATATTTATTTAAGTAGAAAAACAAACATCGGTTGAAAATAGAAACACATGTCAAAAGAAAACTGATTCGCACTTCATACGTATTAAAGCTTTGTAATAGATGTAATATATACTTTATCTAAACCCAAGTCGTTACTCGAGTTCCTGCGTCAATTCGTCACCGCACAAAGTGAACAATACCCAAGAAACTGGCTTCAAACTGTAATGCCTCCCAAGGGGCGAATGTTCCAACTTAAATGTTACTTTTTGTTGCCGAGAATGGACTGAGGGCATAGAAATTGGAATAAAACAAATAGGAGTACCTTATCCATGTATATATTTTAATAAAAGAAAGATGCTGTTAGTTGGTAAGCGCATCACTTGAGAAGGGTTAGACCCATTGGGTTTATTTTTTATGTTCTTAACAGTCTAAATAGCTTTCTTGGGAACAAAAATTGGAAAAGTCACCCTGAAAAAATGATGAAATTTATATAACTTTTCTATAGGTATGGGATTTTTATATAAACTAAAGACGTGTGTAATTTGTAAGTTAAAAAATCTTTCGAGTCTTTGATCGATAGACAATTCAATTTCTGTTAGTGTAAGGGTCGAGAGGAAGTTATTGTGATAAAAGTGGACTAATAAAAAGCGGGCTGTATGAATATATGCTGTTTTATTGCCAGCCAAAAATAACAAAAATAGTGCGTCGCTGACGTGTTCCGATAACGCAAGTGGTGCGTTGGCGGCTGACGCGGCGTCGGGTATGCACTTAGGTAGTGGCAGTTCTTAACAGGAAGATAAGTATTTGTTTTAGTTGAAAAAAGAACAAAGCCGCTTTTAATAAATCAAGACATAAAAAGCCGTTTATGGTTGTAATGTACCACGGTCTAGTACCATTTCTATACGAATAGCTTTAAATTTCTATGGACTGGCAACGTTAATAATGTCTTGAGAGTGTTTTCTTGCTTCGCATTGTTTATCTTGCATACTTTACGCTACAATTGACTAAAATATTGTACCGTCCCGCAGAGAAAATAAATATTGAATCTGTGTCAGTTTAACATCACTGACTGTTCCATTTTTATTTTGCACTTTGCTTTTCCTTTTTAAATATTTGGATGAAGATATTTTCGTCTATTATAAGGTAGTTTTAGAAAAAATATTAAAATAAGATAATTTTTTCATAAAGAGTGCTTCCTTGGTAATCTTAATTTAGTATTAGCTTTACATTTCTAGAAACAAAGATCCTTCATAGTATATGTAGTGTAGTGTAGATGTCTGTATCATTGGTAATTTGCTAAGTAATTACAAATACTACCGACTTACAACAATACGTACATTCCTAGAAATGTCCGCATTGCTCGCATCTAATGTACAAATATGTATATGATAACTAATATTATAGTAGGTAATTGAAAATGGAGCCAGATCGTTTTTTTTTAGCAAAAATTGCTTTTATATTAGCTTCAAGAGTAGTAAAGCTCCAAGTACAGACAGAGTTCATTAGAATCATCAATCAACCGGAAAGCAGAAGTGCACTTGTATTATTGTGTTTTGGTTAAAACGGTAAGGGGCCGAATTTACAGGCACATGATACTGTACAACTTCCAGATCAAGAACGCATTGGCGGTACCCCTGGTATTGCAAATTTCCGTAGGTGGCAGTGACCACTTACCATCGGTGAACCGGCTGCTTGTTTATCGGATCATGTGGTATAAAAAAAAAGCTATTGTCAAATTAGTAAAAGTAGCTAGAAGTCGCAGGAGATCAATTTTATCATAATAATATTTAAAAATACGTTGAGGAGCCCACAGTGGAGTCTAACTGGTAGCTGCCGTATTTTGTTACCGATCTCATTTTTATTTATTTTTTAATAATTTCAGTATTAATTTCATTCTAGCTTTTTTTGATCCTGTCCCTTGCGGTTTGAATTTCGGAAAAATATCTTCTTAGTATACGTGTTCAGAACGTGTTCTTTTTAATTATTCACTCTCGCTATATCACACAAATATTGGCAGTGAGACTAAATTAAAAACACCGGCCCAGTGCGATCTATAAAAACTGAAAAATAATCATGTCTGTTGTATCATCTGTGGAATTTCAACTGTCTAATTATCACGTTTCATGAGATACAGCCTGGTGACAGACGGACAGACAGACAGACGGACAGCGGAGTCTTAATAATAGGGTCCCGTTTTACCCTTTGGGTTCGTACCCAATCTTTGCAGTAAGTTAACCCTAAAAAGGCTTACTGCAAAGATTATTGCCGACTCTTCTCAGTAAAAAACAACCTTTCGAACCGGTATTATAGCCAGACTACTCATAAGTGCTTCTAAAGGCCTATTTGAATAAAAATATTTTAATTTCACATACACAGATTTATTTTAACGAAAAGCCATACATATTCAGCATTGTACATATTATACTCAAAGAGTATATGTGTATATTCCTATACTCTGAGCGTATATAAAAGAGATTGTTTCAGATAGTGTTGTTCAATGTTACGTTTAAATGTATCGATGCTGTCGATAATTAGCTTCCATCCGCGTATACAAATTTATTTCAAACATCGTAAGATTTTACGATTGTTTCGTACGCTGCAATCGTTTTCCGATGCACTTCGCGACTGAATCGTACCTAAAATTGCGCTTAACGGGGTTTTGAAACAAAATATTTATTTTAGCACTAACTTCCATTGCATGGTACGATGGACTAACAGGCGTCTTGTTTGAGTTGAGTATTTACTTTTGCTATTTTATATACCACTCTCAATCAGTATATAGGTATTTGCAAATCTTTTAGATTGCCATCCAGTTGTTTTTATAAAATGTATACGTTATTGACAGGGTAGTTGGCTTGGTGGTTAGCGATCTGGGGCCCAATTCCAGTAAAAGCAACGTTCGAGTAGCACGTTTGGTTCGGCAATGGTATGGTTACGATTAATGTCAAATTGAAGTTTGACATTTCATAAATATGGTATTCTTACGCACTACAATCGAAACAAACATACATTTTGACGTAATCTTTCGAACGAATGTGAACCTTTACCGAAACACAACCGCAGTTCGATCGTTGATATGTTTAGTACAATACGATTAAACATCAAATTCGACGTTTGGTTGTGATATGGTAATAGTTCGGTGCATAATAACTTAGTGGAATTGCCCCCCAGGACTGTGGATTCCGTTCCTACCCAGGGCAAACGTTAATGTGCATGAACATATCTGTTTATACTTTGTCTGGGTGTATACATTATACGTAGTATACCAGTTATCTGGTTTCCATAGTACAAGCTCTGCTTAGTATGTAATTAGGTAGCCGTATATAAAGAAAGACCCAGGATATTTATTGATTAATCTCTTCTACTTTCTACTATATCTAAAAAAAAATAATAGTATGCCAGTCATTTATTTGGTTCCGAGACAGTATAATATAATATTATTTTAGTTAATTTAAAATTTTGTATGGTAAATTTGAAATAGAAATTATGCTAGAAAGTACTAACTAAACCGACACCATATATTGTTGACACCACATGTGTTGCCATTAAAAACTCCTATAGATATTTTATTCAAACAAAACCTTTGCAAATACCATTCTATTTCAACTTTCACAGACATCTATCAACAAGTGTTGTACGGAGATAATGTCATATTACAAATGACTTTCCTACGTTTCACTCCAAGGTACTGATTGCTCTTGTTTCACAAACAATTCCATTGTAGGCCATCTCTTTTGTTCTCTCTAGAAAAATCGTCAAATTCGTCAAGCGTGATGCGGTTTGTGCGGACGTGACTCGAATGTGGTGTCGGTTCTGCCGATTGTGCGAGGTCAATCAACTGTGCTCGTGGTGTCAGCAAAAAAATGAAACCTCATAAATGTAGGTGGTGGGAAGAAGTGGAATTTTAAATTTCAGGAAATTGTTTCACGTACGTACAATTAATGTTACGGAGAAAGGCAGGTCTGGGGCTCGATTCTGTAAGGAAGGTAATATTCGGTAAGGTTTCGTAACGGCCTCTATGCTCTGTCTCTGTCACTTACTACGCTAATACTACTAATCACGTGAGAGTGTTAGCTCTCCGAGCCTCTGTGAAGCGGCTCGCCGACGAAGTTTATATTAGCTGAATAAGGGGGCTGTACAGTACCGGCTCAGATTTGTTTGGAATCAGATATCCGTGTGTGAGTTCGAGGTTTATTTATGTACTAGCTGCCCTCCATATATATATATATATATAACTATATATCCAAATCTTTTTCGTTTTCTGTGTGAAAGAGTTACTAATCCCCACCCATCCATCCATCCTCACATTCTTTTCAATTTATTATATTAAAAATTTATACCTTCTTTAGCATAGCCTTCAAATCTGAACAATATTTGTTTTAGGAATGAATAGACGTGACGGTAAAAAAAATATTGGGGACATTCTTCACCCATGCTTATTTGATCCCAAACTAATGAAGCCTTCTTTAGTAATTAGATACTGATATAATACGCAGTAGAGTAGTTAACAGTAGTTAAAGTCTATTTTCTGCACTATTTTTCTCTATGGCATGTTCTCCTTTTTTTTTATACCACTTGGGCCGACAAACAAGCAGACGGTCCACCTGGTGGTAAGTGGTTACCGACGCCTATGGACATTTGCAACACAAGAGGCATCGCCAATGCGTTGTCGACCCTGAGACGTGAAGTTGTTAAGTCTCATGTGCCTGTAATTTCACCGGCCCCCGTACCTTTCTAACCGAAACACAAGTGCACTACTGCTTCAAAAATGTTTCAAAAATGGGAAAGGTGGTAGTACTTCCCCGGACGAACTCTGCACTAAGAGCTACACTACCAAATAGTACCCGCAAAAGTAACCCTAAATCAACAAATACATAATTTATTATACTAATTAACGACGTGTCAATGTTACCCTTAGATAGGGTATAAATATGACTCAAGAAAATTGCCTGTTTTGATACTCCATATTATAGATATTCAATATTTTTTAATCTACATGAATGTATTTTTTAGCTAAGTTTCTTGCCGGTTCTTCTCAGTTGAAGGGAGTTTTCTGAACCGCTGATAGTTTCAGTAGCCTTGAGTTTTATAAGTGTCATTCTAGGGCCTAAACTGAATAAATGGTTTTAGTTTTAAATTGTCATTATCTACTAGAATTATGAATTACAGCTGTAACTACAAAACCATTCAGTAATATTTATTCAGTATTATCTTTATAACCAGAACACGATTCAAACCAAAACGTCTCTTGAAATGAAATATTAGACCTCTTAAAAACATAAAGACTCGCTGAAAAGGGTTATTGTTTTCATAAGCCATATCAAATGTAGGGGCGCGGGTATTTTTCATTTAACCCATACCATCAAGAACAGAAATGTGCCAGAACATTAGTGGGTCAGAAGTGAAACGATCGTTATGGGGCCCAGTTGACCCGTTAACCGCCCCACTGTACACGACTTGGCTTTTTTACATTTTAAAGGTTTCTGGCCATTGAGTTTGACGATACAATACAAGCGCCGGGTATTTGGAATATATATAAGGACGTTGTTAAGTTTAATGGTGTTGCGACCTATTTTGTTGTGATTGGCTTGCTGTTTACATAACTGGCAATTTAATGAAATACTCTTTTTATTATAGTTGACTTGTGAATTTTTTGATGCGAACGCGATTCGGTATTAAAAAATTAAGGGAACATTTTATTATGGAATTAAAAATTTTCTCTCTTCTCCTCTTAAATCCAATTATTTCGCGTTATTTAGAACTATAAATGTAGATTTAGTTAGATATAACGAATGTATGTAAAAATGTAGACTATATTTTTTTGATTTAAAGTAAGTAAACATTTTGCCTTGTTAAAATAGACCTTAATGCAAACAAAAACTATTACTAATACATGGAATCCTGAGTTGTCTTTTTAATTTAGTTTATGTTGGACATGACATTTCGATATCAAATTAAGTTTAGTGATCAATTTTCTGTACAAACATTATTATCAGAAGAAAGCAGCTTTATGTATCTACATAAAACATGGTTAATGATAAACATTGGATTACCAATCCCAACACAATTTTGTTTTATTGTTACAGTAAACATTTTCCGTATGTATATTTAAGAAAAAACAACGAATGTTATATACCAATATGTGAATATAGGTTAAAGTAAAAATGAAAGCGTAGAAGGACGCTCCGTATTTCAATATTACTTACACCCCAGTAGGTTCGACAACAAAGAAAATTGCAGACTAAAATTAAATACAGTATTAAAACTTTGAACAAAGTATGATTTGTGCTTTAATCGTATGTTTAGAAAACATTGTGGGTAAATAGATCAAACCTAATCATAACTCCCTTTCATTCGCCATGCTTTACTTTCAAATGAGAAGAAACGGTAAAATACATAGCCAGGTATTTTTTTTTTGTTTCATGAACTGACTTGTCTGTCTATTTTATTATTTCAAATGCTTTACACTATTAAAATACTAACTATAATCATTTCATACGTCTACATGCAGCGTTCTTTTATATGTCATGATAGATATCTTAAACACACGACAAACTAAGCCAAACTTGTACATTTGTTACTTACAGGCAGACGATCCACCTGATGGTAAGTGGTCACCGCTGCCTATGGTCATTTGCAATACCAGGGGCATTGCCAATGCGTTATCGAACCTGAGACGTGAAGTTGTTAAGCCTTGCCTGTAATGTTATGTTAATGTTACATTCCTCGGGAATGCGGGTGTAGCTAGTAAAACATAAACCTGAAAATGGCTTCTCTGAAAAGTATGCATTTTGAACTTCGCAACTATTCACGTCTGGTACAGATATAAAAATCTATTTATCACGCGCACTAAAGTTCCCCTTGACATTCACCTCTAGTTAACAAATACCGTGAACATATTCTGACACAAGCCATTAAATCATATGTTATAATCTATAAACAAGTGAAGCATGAACAATAGTTTGTGTCTTGAAAGATAAATCAATTTATGCCAGTAAACATGTTTACATTGGATTTTCCTGGTAATATTGTATGTGAAAGAAAAGCTTGTATCGCGTGACGTCATTTAAGACGTAGGTTGTTTTTCAATCTTTACTTAACTTTTCATGTCAGTTATTCTCTGAGTGGCACTTCTCGTACTCATCGTATTCTATTCCTGTCTGTGATTTCAGTTGCGTGAAAGACTTTTGTATAAAATTCTAAGCCTTTTTCACACTCGGCCAATCCCAAGACAAGCAGAGCTCGTTATTTTGATACCAGATAGCAGCCTACTGTTTAACTAAATACATACTTTTCTATGCTACTAATCTTATAAATGTGAATATTTGTGATGTTTGTTACACTTTCATGCAGAAACTATATATAGAAAATGCCCTGGAATAACACATAGGATTATGTATCGCCTTTTTGTGCCGGGAAAATGTTACATCCCTCGGAAACGTGGGTGAAACCGCAGGGGACAACTAGTTGATAACATTTATATGGACTTGTTACACTTTATAGAGAAACAACTGTTAAATTGTCATTTTTATATAGAAGATCCTTTTTGCTGTCTTTGAATCGCACCTTATTAATAAATTAGATAAGAATAGCTACAAAAGTTGTCGATACCAATTAGAGCCGTTTTGACAGCAGAACATTGTTATAGAAAAATGGACCTTATGCCGTTGTGATAAAACTCATCTGCATCATTATATGTATAATTGACCAATAAAGACGAATTTTCTTTGATATTGTTTCCTGTCAAACTATTGATTATTCATCAGTTGCTTTTATTTCGGTAATAGTATTGTTTTACTTCAATCAGTATGATATGGAACTACATTTATTCGATTATGAGGAGTTAATTTGATCAAACAGTACAATAATCTAAATTGACTCACAATATACATCGAATTCCAAACAGATCGTACCATAATTTATATTGGAATGCAATCAATCAATTGTGAATGGAATTAATAACTCAATATTGGCATTAATGATAGTAGCTCATGAATAGGGAATGTTGGTTATGAAGGAATACATCAGATATTAACAGTCGGTAATATGGATGGGAAAATCTATTTTTACGAATAGGAAATAATAAAAGTGTGTTTCTTTATGATGTACTAGCTGTTACCGTGGTTTCACCCGCGTTCCCAAGGGATGTAACATTTTCCCGACACAAAAAGTATCCTATGATACTTCTAATACCTCTAAGAATATGTGTACAAAGTTTCGTGATAATCGGTTTAGTAGTTTTCGCGTGAAAGCGTCACAAACAAACTTACATTCACATTCATAATATTAGTAAGGAAGATTAAAAATCGACAGGCCAGTTGGCTTGGTGGTTAGCGACCCTGACTGCCACGTCATAGGTCGCTTCGATTCCCATCTAGGGCAAACATTTGTGTGAATGAACATGTCTGTTTGTTCTGTGTCTGTATGTAAATTTTTATATGTATTTAGAAAAATAAGATAATAGTAATATGTAGTATATCAGTTATTTGGTTCCCATAGTACAAGCTATGCTTAGTTTGGGATGAGATGGCTGTGTGTAAATAATGTCCTGAAATATATTTATTATTCTACACAGGGCCATCGTTTTCCAAATTAAGCAGAGTTAGTTGTAGGGTACTGCTTGTACTATGGAAGAAAACTTAATAGCGAATAAACCGCATTTTTTCTTTCAATACAAAGTATTAGACATTTATACCTAAACACAGAACCAAGATGTTCATGTTTTTCCTGGGTGGGTATCGAACTCATGCGTGGCAGCCAGGGTATCTAACCACCGAACTAACTAGCCCGTCAATTAGTGTAGTATAGTCATATAGTGGGATCGCAGTCAAGCACTAGTTTATATTATAAAAAAAAAATGTCATTATGATAAAATAATAAAAAAGTCACTAAAACCTTTGTAGTAATAAACATTTACTTTTAAACCAACATAATTCGTTGCTTGAAATCGTATTTTTTAAAAATCTTTTTTCCATTTTAATTAAAAAAACGGTTGATGTTTAGGATGAACCGTTTTAGTATTCATTTGCTCTATAAAGCACAAATAACTACGTGATAGATAGGGACTTCAAACTTAAACATTTAAACGCTACATTCATTTATAAATGATTATCTCACTTAAAATTTGACGGGCCTGTTGGTGATTCTAGAGTAGTAGAGCTCTTAGTACAGAGTTCGTCCGGGGAAGTACTACCACGTTACCCATTACTGCCGTGAAGCAGTAGTGCACTTGTATTACTGTGTTTCGGTTAGAATAGTAAGGGGGCCGGTGAAATTACTGGCATATGAGACTTAACAACTTCACGTCTCAGGGTCGACAACGCATTGGCGATGCACTTAATGTTACAAATGTCCATAGGCGGCGGTGACCACTTACTATCAGGTGGCCCGTCTGCTTCTTTGTCGGTCCAAGTGGTATAATTAGCGACCCTGACTGTCGAACCGCAGGTCGTAGGTTTTATATACCATTCTCAAACAGTACATAATGTAACTGCAAATCATTTAAATTATAACCCAGATTTAAAAAAAAAAATTCGTTATGAACAGGCCAGATGGCTTGGTGGTTAGCGACCTGAACTGTGGATTCCATTCCGACACAAGGCAAACATTTGTGTGCATGATCAGGTCTGTTGGTTTTGTGCCTGGGTGTAAATATCTATATACGTATGTATTAAGCAAAAATTAAAGTGGTATATGTAAGTACTATATCAGCTATTTGATTTCCATAGTACCAGTTCTGCTTAGTTTGGGATCAGATGGCCGTGTGTCAAAAAAGTACCAGAATATTTAATTATTAGTAAGAGGAAATAATTATAATATTCTGAAGAGAGCTACTTACTTTACAACCACCGTAACCGTTTTTACGATAAAACTGTGTTGAAAGTATGTTTGTAGTTTACTTTGTTCCTCGTGATACCATTTCAACCAGCATAATTTCTAACATTATCCAAACCCTGAAGCTTTGAGTTTCTGGCATTGTCTGTAAAGCCTTAAGCATTGCAAAGATAAACAATGAGGGGAACTAAGTATAACAATACGGCGATTAAGTTTAGAAACAAGCGAATAGCTACGTTAAGTATGAACCTGGAGAGGGTTTTCGGAGGAAATTGTTCAGATTTTTAGGTTAGCTTCAGTCATTTTTCGACAGACATTAAGTATTCTCAGCCTCTCTTATTCTAAATAATGAAATGCAACATGATTTATTAGCTTTTCCCACTCATATATTTAAACTTGACTTGACGGGCCGGTTGGCATGGTTTGCCCCAGGTTACGGGTTCGATTCCCATTCATGAAAAATTATTTGATATTTGAATTATTTATTATGATAATGTAAAAGAAAAGAAAAAGATATGTATTTGTATGTATGTTTTATGTAGTTGTCTGGATACAATAGTAAGGTATAGGTTGTGTTCAGTTTGGGATCTGATGGCCAAGTCAAGTGTGTAAAGAATGTCTTATTTATTTAAATTATTCATATTTTAATTACTTTAGTAAATATAAAGTGAAATCATATCTAAATGCTTCTTAAATATCTGTGATGCTTAATTTAATAGAGAGTAAACCCTGACCCTTTAACTTAAAATTCACTTTCCTACTAAAAAAATATTCATCATCATCATCATCAGCCTATCTCCATACACGGCTGGACGTAGGCCTCACCTATGGCACGCCACTGAGCTCGAACTACGCTACTAATATTACAAACAGAAAATTCGTGTAAAGTATTTTCACGTTAGTATATCTGTAGCTCATAATACTAAAACTCGGCTCTTAAACTAAACCTTAGAAGTCATTGAAAGGTGCAAAACTTATGACTCAATCCACACTTCTAAAGAATGTAAATTCAATCAACCTCATAAAACTTCCCGTCCCTTAAAGGTTAGTGAAGCTTTTATGTTAAACCAAAATGCTTTTGAAGGTTCCACGCTCGGATTCGTCGATTCCCTTAAAATATGTAAAAAAACCTGTTACGGAAATGGAGAAATCGTTTTAAATTATGCATCTGGATTTCCGTAACGCGAAATACCTTATTCGTCGTTTGAAAGACCCTTCCGCCTTAGTCCCTATTGTCACCGGCCATTTTTCATAGTACCCCCCACAATGGGTCTTCATTGTAAATGTTATGACATTTTATGAGTGATTTCTTTATAAATAAACGATTTGCTGGTAAAAAGGTTTGCCTATTTGTTTACAGATGAAATATACGTTATTCTCCCTGAAAAACCCTATCATTAGATACCCTTAACATGGCCATTATCTTACTAATATTATAAATGAATGTTTGTGTGTATGGATGTTTGTTAATCTTTCACGCAAATACAACCGGGCAGATTTGGATGGAACTTAGCACCTAGATAGAGCATATCCTGAAATGACATATAGATTACTTTTAAAAAATAAAACCACGTAAAACCACGGGGGACAGCCACAAAATTAATAAATTAACATCTTGTCACGTCCGCCATATTGGATTCAGAATGACGTTACTTACGGTGCAATATTTATATTTAATTTTGATGGGAAATCCATGGATTTATCTTAAAAATGTAATTCAAATGTTAAATAAAAGCATCTGAAAATATAGTTAACATTAAATTAATTTCAATATTGAGAAAGCTATGCCAATTATAAACCGACTTCAAAAAAGGAGGAGGTTCTCAATACGTCTGTATTATTTTTTTTTATGTTTGTTATCTCATAACTTTTTTTAGATCTATATTCGTACCACCTTCGGGTCCATTATCACTTTGTATGATTGGTAGCTTTGACCTTCTTAAATGGTTTTGAATTTTGAAGGCAAACATAAGCTAAGCCATCACAAAGATTTTAGAGAAAGCTGATGAACAAGTGGCTCGTATAGTTGACCTTCAGTGGATATCAACAGTCGACCATGACTTGTTGTTACCGACTTAAGTCTCTTAATACTAATATAAATAATTGTGTTTCTATGTTTTTTATCACAGCGCCGTAAGCTGCACGGATATAAATGAAATTTGGCAAAGAAATAGAATAAGTTTTGGATCAACTGGATGAACAAAATGAAAATACATTACTTACAGTATGAGATATGGTTAATCTAGTAATTATGAAGATCATAAGAGCCCTCCGCGGACGAAAACTAAAAAAATAGTGTTGAATGGCGGAAGCTAGTATCAATATTAACATATCCAGGTATGTTATAACTAATTTTGGTGATAAATTAACCAAATGAATCATTAATACCGGGTATCATTACCAAAAACCTTTGATCAAACATTCGACTAATTTGACCAACCAAAAGGCTCGTGTGAAACCAGTAATTACCACATTGAGAGGGGAATCATGTTTCTGTACCTACATATGAAACCCTCAAAGATTGTTACATGCTTGAGGTCTGTTTAAATACCGGATCCCTGTCCTTAATCCAGCAGACATAAAGGTGAAAATTGAATGGACATGCGAAGGCTTCAATGAATTAAAAGCCTACCAAAGGTTATGTTCAATGGTCCTATAGAATTCCATTTGTTTGGTGATTCAGGTCGGCTTTGGAAAGCATTTATGCTGGTTTCGCTCACTTGTAATTTGTTATTAAGAAAACCCACAATCAATAAAATACATTATATCTTAATATTTAGATACATGTATTTGGAGATTATGTCATAGCATATGTCACTTTGGAATAGTGTAACAGGATGTGTCAGTAAAAGTTTATTGAAATGGGATTAGTAGTTTCGGGGATTATCATGTACTTCCAAAGTATGAAATCAACAATCCAAAATACAGGGTCAAAAGAATTTTATACTTCCTTGGTTGTTCGAGATATACATTACAGCTATAAATCCAGATCTAAATCTGAATCCCTATCCAGAGTTTTACAGATCCATTTACTTCTCTACATTTCAGACAGTACCTAAAGCTTTTCCTACAACTTTTTACAACCTTAAATTTTTTAGGGAAAACACGGCGTTAAAGAAAAATCTTATCTACCGAAACACTAGCTGGCATTACTGAAATAATTCGTCTTTCCTTACATAAAACTTATCTTGACGTAATTTTACTGGAAGAACAAAAACTAAACTACCGTCGAATAGAACAAAAGAGCATAATCAACGAAAGAATTCTTTCGACTTTATGTACAGACGAAAATGGTTTCAGAAAACATCCGTGTACGGCCTTGGCAATACCGTTATAGTGTGTCTGGTTGATATTTACCGTCACCTACTGAAATTTAGGGTCTGCCTTAAGTGTTATGATATCATAACATATCTTTTACTACTTGCGTTGTTGCTACAAAAAATATTGAAGGCCATAATAAGACTTGAAGAGGTCTAGGGAATGTTTTTGGGTAAAAGACAAAGCAAACATTTAAGAATTTATTTTTGACTAAATTCTGAACTTGAAATAATGAAAAGGTTTGGAAAGGCTTCTTTTATTTTTCAACTTAAATATTTGCCTTTTGTAAGATTTTAGAAAGACGTTTTAATACAGACTGAGTTTTGTGAAAGTCGATAGCATTTTTGTAGCAGTAGAGAATATTTGGAGCGAATAAAGATAATTTTAGTACGTACAGATGTTGTACCAATTAGAAATGGTATTATTATTAACAAAAACAATCAAAGTATAAGCCTTGGAACCAATAACAAATAAACACGTAGTTTACTAATTCACACGCATATTTACATAATGTTTGTTTTATATACATTGTGATTTTGTTTTATTTAAATAATAAATAAACGCCCTGGGATATTCTCTACACACGGTTATCTGATCCCAAATTAACAAAGCTTGTACTATGGAAACCAGATACATGACATACTACATATTATACAGTTTTTTTTTTCATCTTACTAGGTAAATACTTTTATAGATATTTATCTCTATACTAATATTTAACCACTGACTGCTACCAAAGGCTGAGTATTTGATTCCCACGCATAAATCCGTGTGTTTTATCTCTGGGTATTTATAATAAATAAATTTTACTGAAAATGTATTACTGTGTTTCGGTTAGAAAGGTAAGGGGGCCGGTGAAATTACAGGCACATGAGACTTCACGTCTCAGGGTCGACAACGCATTGGCGATGCCCCTAGTGTTGCAAATGTCCATAGGCGGCGGAGACCACTTACCATCAGGTGGACCGTCCGCTGGTTTGTCGGCCCACGTGGTATAAAAAAAAATGTATTTATTTGTTATAGTTATACGTCATGTATTGGTATTTTAATATAATCTAGTATCAGCATTTAGTGATTGCCATATGATATGTTTTTTTTTTATAAAGTTGCAATCTACAATTTGGAATTCTGAATCAAAATTTATGTCGTGATTCGGTTGAATGTGCATAAAGCAGGATCATAAGATCACTCAAATAATAATCATACTTTATTTGGGTCACTGCAATCACTTTGTAACAAGGCGAAGCTACACAACGCTATCATTTCTAACCTCAATAGCACAACTACCGCAGCAAGTACCAAAACTAAATTATTATCTTAGAAAATAGATCACAAAGGGACCTTTGTTACCCATTTTCATAAGTAAAGGGTAACGTAGCGCAACTTAAGGATATGTAAGGTTGGCCTAACCTAAATTAATGTACCAAGATATTATGTTAAACAAGAAACCCCTTATGGAAACGTGAGATTGCCGATGGAGGAGGCCTGCTAAGGTTGGACATTTCTTTATCGCGGTTTCATTTGCTAATTGAAAAAATAAAGTGTTTTGTGTTCATTTTATCAAAGGAATTAAGTTGACTATCCTAACTTATAATATAAAGAGAGAGTACGAAGACTAACTTTTTAACCGGTGGTAACTTTAGTAAGTTTGACCTTCATCTCTCACAGTCAAGTACTCTCCGTAGGACTAAATAAACGGTTTTACTTTTATAATAGGTAATACAATTGGTAACACTTTTAATTAAACATGAGTTATAACCTTCTATCCCAGTTTAACCAGCATCATCTACTAATGCATCTCACGACAGGCCAGTTGGCTTGGCGGTTAACGCTCTGACTGCCAAACCAAAGATCGCGGGTTCGATTCCCACTCAGGACACACATTTGTTTGCATGAACATGTCTGTTTGTTCTGTGTCTGGGTGTAATTATCTATATAGAATATACGTATGTATATAGAAAAAAAAGTAGTATATGTAGTATATCAGTTATCTGGTTTTCATAGTACAAGTTCTGCTTAGTTTGGGATCAGATGGCCGTGTGTAAAAGAATGTCCCGGGATATTTATTATTTATATTTTATTATAATAGACGATCTATACGCGAAGAATTATCTAAATCCATCCCATCATCGAGCAGACATACAAAAATACTCATACACATATACCCGAATACTATAAAAACATGCCTCGAGTGTACTGATTGAACGTCACATGAAAGCTCCCGAGTAAAATCTCAAGTTCCTAGAAACTGTGATTTGAACCATGCGTCAATACGTCGTTCACCCAATTTATCTTTTGATTTATGCAAAAGATCTTTACCTGACTTGATTAAATGGGCTTGCCTTGCTCGACTTTAATGAAACTGTGGTATTTTGCCTCGCGTCAGCGTAAATTTCATTTCTTGGTGAATTTGAGCACTCAGAATATTGTTCCTGTTGGATTTTGCACAATTTCGTTGATTAATCTTTTATCTTCGACATAGATAGGGTACAAATTCGCCGCATAATTTACTTTGGTGTCTTGTGATTAAGCCAATTATAAAATTGAACTCCGCTCGCCTCGGCTTCGCTTGACTGAGATCAAATAAATTAATCATACATACATAACCATATACCTATTAAATGAAATTTTCTATATAATGGCGAAAGCCGCATCAACATCCATTCCGTAATTCAGAAAATATAGTCGTAAGAAAATGGCTGAATTTATTTTATATCTAGTATTTAGAGATAAAGAAGATACCTGCCTAGAAGGTAGTTAAGATTTTTTTACGACATAGGATATCACAGATTTTATTATTAAACGCGATGTCTTTTTGTCTGGCCTTTGCCTTACCTACTTATTTAAAACATCACAACCATAAATCGGATTACAGTGTGGTTTGACACAGTTACACAAATCTGGTAGAGGGAGGTTTCTAGGCCATGTACTTTTTGATTTAAAGAGCTTTAGAGAGGATGCTCAAAATTTATTTCTATAATATGTATGTATATTCTTTTTGGATAAAGTTAGAGAGAATGATAGCTAGGTGGTTGTGAAAGGAGAATTTGAATGTCGTGACAAGGTCGTGGGCTCGAATCCTAAATGCAACTTGAACTATCAAAAAGGAAAGCACCTTTAAGAAACCTAAGAAAAGAGTAAATTGGCTACTAACGGGAAAACGAGATCCATCTTCGGCCTCATATTTACTTACCATCAGGTGAGATTGAAATCAAACACAATCCCAACGTAAAAAAAAAGAAAATCTTAGCATGATGGGATACTTTGTAACACTATTCAACACGCTATCGTCTAGTCTATTCCAGCGATTCCTTTTTTAGCTTTATGTGGTTACCACCTTTGACCACATCTTGAGATTGATGGGTGAGTTTATGGACAAACACAAGTAAAGGTGATAAAGCCTAGTTTTAGGGTTCCGTACTTTCAAATGACCAAAGACGGTATCTTTATAAGATTACTCTTATGTCTGTCTATCTTACTATCACAGACGATTTGCTCTGGTTCTACTGGTCCGATAAAGTCGCAATTTGGCTCTTTAGATTTTTTGTGACTCAAACATGAACGTAAAAAAAATTACAAACTTCAAAATTACTGAGCTTAACATTTTGAAAACAGCAATTAGCTCTTTTCTCGTCCTAAAATAACATGGTAAATCCATAAATATTTAACGTACGAAACCTTTTCCACGAAAGTTCAATTCGCACTTGACCGGTTGTTTTATTTTAAATATTACTTTTACTTTACCTCAGTCACGTCTAGACTAAACCTTCGAGTTTATTATAATGCCTGAGAAAATACTGCGTAAATCCTAAAGCTACAGCGTGTAGCGTAAATAAGAACAATTTTTCCAAACTAGACGGCCACCCGTTGTGTTACACGGTGTTTCAGTTTATTTCACGTCAAAATACAAGGATAAATTGTTTTGGTGTAAAAAAAAAATGTTTACTTTAATTTAGGGATGTTTGTATGTAGGTCACCAGTTTATTTATTTCCCCATGTTGGTATTGCAAACGGAATCCATAATGTATCAAATACTGAGAACATAAAATATGTACGTTTGAATTTGTGCCTGATTTTGCGAATGGTTTTGTTAATTAGGATGTTTACAAACATGTTATATGTAAAGGGGTCATATCCCTTATCAAGAACATAGTATGCTGTTTGTAACTTCGATGTGTGACAGTATTTTTGTAAAATATAGTTTACAAATAATAAATTAGAATTATTTGCAACATAAAGGGGATACAGAGGAATATTATAAAAAAATCACCTTTATTGCTTTGCTGATAAGGGTCATCTATTCGATTTTTTTGATGATATTGATGAAACATATCATAACCCCCCATACGGTTCATTTTTCTTTATCATTGATATATGATATCATCTAGGCCTTATAGATCTTGACAACTATAACAGTTTAGGTATACCAATACCTTCCCATTTTGAAAACCTGACGTTGAATAAGTTACTTAAGAATCAGTCCCTTCTTATTGGCTTTGTCTGCTTACTTCTTTTTTGCTTTTTTTATACCACATGTGTCGACAAACAATCATGCGGGTCCACCTGATGGTAAGTGGCCACCGCCGCCTATGAACATTTGCAACACACCAGTGTGGCATCACCAATTTGTTACATGTGCCTGTAATTTCACCAGCCCATTTACCTTACTAACCAAAACACAGTAATACATGTGCACCACTGCTCACGGCGGAAATGGGTAAGGTGGTAGTACTACACAGCCTTACGAAGTATAACAGCTCCGTCTTCGGCCTTATCTTCACTTACCATCAGGCGAGATTGAGGTCAATGTCAAGTGAGTGAGATAGAAATAAAAAACATTTGTTTTCCACTATTATTTCACGGGATAATTATAGTAAAAACATAATACTAGAGCTTAGTAAAGGGATATTGGATACGAAAATAATTTAATATTATTTCATTGAATAAGAACTTTTCGGAATTCATTACATTTTCTATTTTGTAGCTGGATATTTCAGCATATCAATTTATCCAGAATATTCCACTCGCTACAATTAACTTTACTAAGAAAATTTAAGTTCCACGTTAAACTAAAATTTATTTTGACAGGTATTTACACCTATTTTATAATAATAAATACCGGTATAAAGATGCGAGTCCTTATGGGACCACAGTTAATGAAATATAAGAAATTAATGTTTGGACATACTTTAGGAACGGCCTTCTGATTCCGAGTCAAACTGTGAGGTCAGAAAGCATTCATATTGTATCGACTCTAAATGATTGAGAATTGAGCAGAATGTTTATTAAATACAGCTTAGATTGGCAAATTAATAATGCAATTAAAAGATATTTGGTGGCGGGAAGGTGGGATACGAGATTCGGCAATCCAGACATAAATGTACATTATATAGCATTCATTATAAATATATAATGACTCCTTGAGGGTCTATGATATTAAATTTATAAGATTTTGGTGCTTATAAGTAAAGAACAATATTGATTTTTTATTATGAAATTACAGGCACATGAGACTTAACAACTTCACGTCTCAGGGTCGACAACGCATTGGCGATGCCCCTAGTGTTGCAAATGTCCATAGGCGGCGGTGACCACTTACCATCAGGTAAACCGTCCGCTTGTTTGTGGTACCATGTGGTATAAAAAATATATATATATATATATTACAAATCGTACCATTTTATAATGTCATTAATTTATGTTGAACATTACTCAGTTGGTACTTTCGTCGAATACCGTGACAAGAGTCGTGGATTGGAATCCTACAAGGAACTATAGCAGGAAAATTTTGAGGACACCATAGCACAGTAGTTCTTTGTAGCACCTGCTAGTTTATGTTGAAAACCTATCGATAGATACCTACCAGTGTACCTACAGCTACGTTTAAGAGGCATTTCCTTTCTCTTCTAGTCGTTTTATGAGTTCCATTTTTGGCCATATCATCACTTACAAAACACAAGCCCATAGCAAGCAACTCCCCCCTTCATAACTTCTATGGATTGACAAACCAACCAGCGAGGTACTAAAGCTCTAACAGTATAGTCGCAGAGAGTACCTACCTACGTTACGTCTACATAATTTTGGGTAGCGAGAAGTAATGTATGTTAGGTCGACACGGGACAGGGTTACGAGCTAGGTCGACCGTCGACCCGCACGTTCACACTATAATCTTTACTTACCGACGCCTGTTCAGTTACATTCTAGTGTATTAACATTATTTATCTTGTTTGTTTGACGAGTCGAAAATATATAACATAAACAAATACTGATATTAATTTATCCGGAATGCAAAGTTCCATTTTTAAATAATTAATACAGAAAGTAAAATAGAAATGTATTTTTAAAAGTAAAACTTTACACATGTGATGTTCAGAGATTTTGGTATATTTGTAGAAACACAATACTGTGAGAGCCAGCAGTAAACAAAACGTATTTTACAATTTTTATTTCAAAGCTACCATTTAGTTGATTACAATTAAAGAAATGAAACAGGTATCAATATCACGATACAATTTCATTGTATTCCATTAAATTTAACAACAGCGCTAGAAAATGCTGCACTATTTAGCATTTCGTATTGTAATATAATCTAGATTGTTATCCGAATGCAAAGGAATCGGAAATGCTTTCCGATATATCGAATAGCTAAATCGATTCGATTGCCGTATTGTCCAATACATATTGATACTACAAATTGAGTTGTTATGGGTCTTGCCCCTAATAGACCTTTAGGGAGTTAAATAAAAATAAATGAGGTCCAATTTGTTAGAGCTTTATTACATTGTATGTTAATAATGTCAATTGAACATTTAAATTCTAAATTTGAAAAAGATTTATTGATGTAAAACTCTTTTTAAATGCACAATAAAAAAAAGGTTTTATTCATCAAAGAATTTAAAAATAAAAGAAATGAAAGATGTATTTCACGCTCATTATGAGTACTAAACAATGCACGCAATCAATCGAAAACACAATAAAAAAAAAACAACTCCAAAAAATACCTCGAAAATTTCACATCAAACTCTTAAAAGCAACGTCATTGTTTAAAACAATGGGCGTTGTTATCTAGCTGATATTTCGAAGGATACTTCATTATCTTGCAACGTGACAAACAAAGGGGTCTTTTAACGTCGGATAAGAGAAATAATGAGCCGATAGTGCGACGCCATTTTAGCCCTGAGGCATGAATGAATGCGTGTGTGGGTTTCAGAAAATACCATGTTTCATAAATGAACTGAATATTTTTTTATTTTTAACAGATATTCATTTAACAGTCAAATAGAAGGTGATAATGCTTTCCATGTTACTGAAAATCGGGACCTCAAATACATATCTTTATTGGACCATTAAGGTTAGGGATTTTATTTTATTATTATAATAACTGTCTTCCACGATATTACCATCGTTTCCGAGTGAAAGTAGCCTTTATTAATCCAGGCTGTAAAGTGCAAAGTTTTATCCAAATCTGTCATGTTGTTTTACGTGAAAGAGTAAACATCTATATATCCAAGCTCACAAAATGTTACATTAATATAATTAGTAGGATACGAATAGGATGGGAAAGGATTTGAACCCAGTCACAATACAAATAACGAATATGTTCATGCACGCAAATGTTTGTCCTGTATTGTAATCCACGACACCTGACGTGGCAGTTTAACACCAACCAGCCCGTCAATGTAACGTGTTCTGAATTCCTTTTGCTACCAAAATAAGCTTTAACGAACCTCTAAGGTATATAATGAGGTAAGCAATTATATTTACGGCTCTTACGCAAGCTTTACTAATTTGTATTCAAGGGTACGTACAACTTAAGGCTGAAATGTTTCGTAAACTTTACTGTGACAGATTTACGAGATCCCAACACTAAAATTTGTGTGTGACAAACATAAAGCTAGGGGTAGGGACGTGGTATGGTGTATACCATGCAGTACTAAATCATGACCATCAGTGGAACGTCTCTCTGGTGAATAAGCGAATTAAGGAGTAGTTTGATAAGAATGCTTCCGCTGCTTAAGGATGACTTCCAAACCGGTGGTTGTTTCAGTAATTTTAAATTTGACCTTCATAAGTGCCCTCCAGGGGTCTAAACTAAATAAATGGTTTTGGATTTTTTTAAATGAATCTCCATAATCTAAGTAAAGTATTATCATTTCAAAATGTTCACCAATAGACATTACCAAATTGTGGTACAACTGTATGTAAATTAAAAAACTTTGTAGCAATCATTTTCAAAGGTTGGTTGCGGTGACTATTACTAAAGTTCTCGAGATATAATAACCCCCTTTTGACAGTTAAGAGTGTTATTTGAAAATGAACCCTATGCCGTCTTGGTAAAGTTCATCAGCATATTCATTTGATATGCCAGATGGCTTGGTGGTTAGCGACCTTGACTACCAAGTCGCAGGTCGCGGGTACGATTCCAACCCAGGACAAATAATTGTGTGCATAAACATGCCTGGTTGTTCTGTGTCTGGGTGTTAATATCTATATTAAATGTATATTTAGAAAAATTAAAAAAAAGTATATGTGATACAATATCTTTGATTTGAAGATATTTGTTGATTATTGTACTGTGGTGTACATAGTACAAGATCTGGTTAGATTGGGATCAGATGACTCTGAGTAAAAGAATGTCCCGGGATATTTTTTTTATTATTATTATTTGATTCTCACCCACGCCAAATATTTTTAAGCATGAGCATATCTGATTGTTTTGTGTATGGATGTAAATATCTATATGAATATGTTTTTAGAAAAGTAGTATATCAATTTTCTGGTTTCCTTAGTTCAAACTCTGCTTAGTTTAGGGTCAGGTGGCCGTGTGTAAATCCCTCGGGATATAATATGTATTACTAGCTGTCCCGACAGACGATTCTGTCGAAATAAGTCCAAACAATAGTTCCATAAAAAAAAAACAATGCAGGAATTTGATCGCTGCGGGTCTTCTGAATCTACAGAAACATATACAAAAAAGGCATCAAAATCATTCCCGCCGTTTAGGAGTTCACTAACATTCACACGAAGAATTATATATATTAAAATAACCAATAAAGATGAATTTGCTTTTACATTAGCTGTCAAAGCTTTTTAGATCTCAAAACATTACCTCCCAACACCTAGAGTATTGTAAGAAGCAACTGCGGATTGTACAAATGACCACGTAGACTTTACACCTTGCACCAAATGGTCAATAAAAGCATTCGGATTCCCCAAATACAGTTAGCTTCAGCCAGGCGACCGTTCTGCCAAATCTCTTGTAACATGTATTGCTTTATATGGACTGTATACATGGTATTGCGGTGACTCCTAATGTTTGAGAATGGGACAAGGAGTGGACACTTGTGACAGTCAGTTTCAAATGAAAATAGAGCTTAAATTCTACTAATAATATTAGGTATATTGCACCTACATGCTTAAGTTTAAAAAAAATATATATCCAGGGACATTTTTTACACATGGCTATCTGGTCCCAAACCAAGCAGAGCTTGTACTATGGAAACCAGATAACTGATATACTACATATATTACTTTCTATATTTTTTTTCTAAATACATACTTATATAGATATTTACACCCAGATACAGAACAAACAGACATGTTCATGCACACAAATGTTTGTCCTGGGTAGGAATTGAACCCGGTTCCTTCAGCTTGGCAGTCAGGGTCGCTAACCACCAAGCCAACTGGCCTGTCAAAGTAAAGTTTGGTTTTAAAGATTGAATTTGAGAGTTAGAGATTGAGTTTTAAAGATGGATGGGTGTTCATTCACGTAAAGAATTCTAAACGGATTAGAATGACTTTTGGTGGCACAGTAATTCCAAAGCTGGATTAACACATAGGATACTTTTATCCCGGTAAAATGTTACATTTCTTGGGAACGCGAGTGACATTATGGGTGATAGCTAGTCAATAAAAAACTACATTAGAGTAAGTGGTTCTGGTGCTGCACTAAATTACTGTTTCACATTCAAAATTCTGCATTAGTTCTGATTAGAAACTAATTGCAAAACCGTTATATACACTGAATTCCATTAAACTGACTCCAACAAATCGCTGGTTCTTTAATCTTCACATCCTTCTTCTCCATTCCTTAAAGTCAATCAACAATATAACCTTGCTGAGATTATTGCCTTTCTTCTTAGATGAACGCTGTCTTTGTGAGCCTAAACTGAATAAAAGGTTTTGAACAAGAAAATATATTATATGTAAACATTTGGACACGGCGTTGGCGTTACAATTATATACAGCGTGGCCTGACGTCATAGCAGCGTGAAAGGAACGTCATCATGCTATTATACAATTCTCATATTAAATTACCAGCCTGGCATTCGTCACGTCGCCATTGGAGCCACTCAACTCGCGCGTCGTGTGTCATAGCCTTTAGGTATAAACAGATGAAACATTTATCTGAGTAACACGTGACGCTCTGAATTGTAATTTGTTAATGTTTATGTGTTGGTAGCACTGAGTCGGAATAAGGACGTTTAGTATTTCAAATATTAACTTACTTGTACACTTACAAGTTTTAGCTACAGTTGTGTTTATGTATGTTTTATTTAAGGCTGGTGTTTTCGCTATAGGTATTATACAGTCTTTTGTTTCACTTCGTTTGTATTTTTTTATACCACTTTGACCGACAATCAAGCAGACGGTCCACCTAATGGTAAGTGGTCACCGCCATCTATGGGCATTTGCAACACTAAGGGCATCGGCAATGCGTTGTTCACCCTGAGACGTAAAGTTGTTTAGTTTCATGTGCCTGTATTTTCACCGGCCCCTTATCTTTCTAACCGAAATACAGTAGTACAAGTGCACTACTTCTTCACGGTGGAAATGGGTAAGGTTGTAGTACTTCCCCGGATGAACTCTGTACTAAAAGCTCTACTACTCAAAGAACCTCAACTCTCACATAAACGATATTTTACTTTCATTTAAAATTACATATATTGAATTAAGTGTAAGCTATGTAGCTACTATGAAATAAAATGAATATCATTTCCAATAATATTATAGAAAAAGTGTAGGAAAACTAGACTATGTGCTCATAGTTATTACGTGAGTTATCCTGCTAAAAGAAATTGCAATTCGCACACGAAAGGGAAACATGGTTTTACCGTGTAATATATATTATGTTTTCCTTATTTAGTGACCTTTTTCAAAGCCCTTGGTACTTTTTCTAATAATTTATTGCTTTTACAGTATAACGTCACTATTGTAAGTGATGTTGTAGCCGAAAATGGTAAGCACACAAAGAATTGAATACATCTAACATTAAAATGCAGGTGTCTGTAGACGTGAGTAGCGTTGTGGAAGCTTTTCATTTTGAAGTCGCAGCCAGTACAGGTAAGTTTGAAAAGCAAGCACTAAATCTAATTACATGTATCATGATATCAGCCTAGGGATGTCCACTGGATTTTCACCTCAAACTATATGTATATGAATATATTATTGACCTAAAAACCACAGAATTGATAAAGTACTTCTGTTTCATAAGTGTCGCTAAAATTATTCCAATTTGAGTTCTGTCGTTTACAAATCAAAGCATAAAAATATAGTGCAAAAAAGGAGATAAAATTAAATTTTTATCAAATGTCAAACACAGGGATTTATGTAGGATGCAAATAAAATTGCATTTTTATTTAGAATGGTGAGCAACAATACCCTTTACGGGTCGCGGCAGTTGAGTAAAATCATTGTTTGAATGTGATGGCAACTTATTTCGTTAACATTGTCCATTTGGCAACGAACTAAGCTATTAGGATGCTCCCAGACTACATTTTAGGGTCACGCTCCAAATAACTTTAATTAGGGATAGAAATTCTACGTTTGTATAACGGAATTTGAATACGGCTTTGTTGATATGCTTTAGGAATTGGGAAAAGTTTCATTTGTTTTCAGCTACGTTAATTATAAGGAATTTAGGTTACGGTTGCAGTGTTTTGTTTTTATTAGATTCGGAAAAGAATTACTCAGTTTAATATCACTATTTATTTTTGAATCTCAAAGGTCCATACGGGATGTGGAAACTTACCCTTCCATACGATTAAATACCGTAAAATATTTGCAATATAATTGCTATTCCGATATGCAAAAGGCCCGTCCCTTTGCCGTCCAATGCAATACATTTGGAATCTTATTTTTATTGTTTTGCTGTATATTATTCTATGAATGTAGTGGGAGCGTGAACTCGGGATTTTTTTATACTAAATCTGGTAAAAGAATGAATTTTATACAAGCAGTGAAAAGGCTTAAGGATATGAAATTCTACACCTGCCAAATCGAATTGTATTACAATTTTCTCTCCAACTGAGACGGAGTAGAAATATTGTGTCAAACGCTTGTAGGCGTGACGTATACCAAAGTGAACTTTTAATATTATTGTAGCGAGTGCTACGAGTAAGCTACGGATTTTGTGCTACGTGGCTACGAGATCGCTACGCCAAAATATGCTACGAATAGCGTGTTGGGGTACGGTTAGAAACTACACGTGGCTGAAGATTTTATTTACCGAAGTAATGTAAAGTGTAGCAGGAACGCTTCTGTTAGTTCTACGCCTAGCTGCAATATATTTATATATCTATAATAATATTATAAAGAGGTAAAGTTTAATTGTTTGACCTCTGCTAACCTCCTCGGGGATAATGAGCAAATAAATGTTGCCCTTCGCTGTATAAACTTTAACCATGCCAAAATTCACTTTTCCAAGCGCGCAATATTCTTGAAAATGATTTCTCTTCACGCAAATTATTCTATGTTAATATGAAGATATGCTTAAATGTCATATCAATGAATAATATTTGATCGAATCATTGTTTTGTTAAACCAACTATCAGCAAAGATAGCTTTGGCAATCCGTTTGTTCGGTAAAGGATAAACAATGTACTGGATATTTTTATTATAGCCACCAAATTCCAACTAAAGATTTATTTCGATTTCACTATCCAACGCGTTTGGATTGTAAGTGTTACACAATAATTTGCTTTATCATTATTATAGGTGTCTTTTGGGAAATCCAATCCGGAAATCGTGGTGTCATTAACGATATTAAATATCCGGTAGATTTTATGTTGTATCTGCTGGCAAAAATATTTTGTACAGTCATAATGGAAAGACTGGAATAACTAAATATTTGTAGATAAAAAGAAACATATATATTATTGGATATAAATAAAATATATTTAAAATAAACGTTAAAAAAATATTTGAATGTAAATCATTTGATTTTTTCGTGGCGATACGATGCTAAGATTAAAAAATAAACAAAATGTACTGAAACGAATAAGTAATCTAACAAAATCGGTATATTGTATTGCCAATGTATAAAATAAAACTAAAGGATTTTAAAATTGGCATATAAAAATTAGAAAGCAAACTAATTTCTCCAAAAAAACACTATCAGTACCTATATACTCATTTAGCAATATTTAAACACGCAAAATAAAGAATATTTTACTCAACTCTTCATGGACCCGAAAAAGGCAAAAAATAATTGAAAGTAACCAACCAAATTGAAAGATAATATTTTATCTTTCATACCGTTACCTATAACTTACCTTTTAGGTGCCTACATAAAATTACGGTAATTTCTGGTCTAGTGCAAATAACACGGCAAAAACTCGTAAAATTGTAGGTAAACAGCGGGGCAACTGTAATGTACCTACATCTTTATTAAGAAACGCAGTTAAGCTATGTTTCTTAGCCTGAGAATTTATTATTAAACTTTTCTTGCGTGTACTGAGGCAGTTTTATTTTTGTTCTGAACTAGTGTACATGAGTTATTTTAGCGCGGTTGAATGTATGGCCGGGAACTTAGGATCGTGTAACTACATGTTTTATGTATTTAAAATTAATAGCTTTATTATTGAACACCAGCTGTGCCAGTGTATATGTTGTCTTAGTGCACAGTTCGTTCGGGAAGAACTACAACCTTACCCATATACGGCGTGAAGCAGTACTCCACTGAAGTATTACTGTGTTTCGGTTAGAAAAGAAAGAGGGCTGGTCAAATACCGGCACATGAGTCTCAACAACTTCACGTCTCAGGGTCGACAAAGCATTGGCGATGCCCCTGGTGATGCAAATGCCTATAGGCGGTGGTGACCACTTGCAAGTAGTTTAAAAAAACAATGAATCTTGAATGTAGATGGTAATCTTCGAAACTATACTTAAGATTTTAACAATTCTTTCAATGATAGAAACCTCCACTATTACCAAGTGCCATAGGCTTCTATTATAATTATTATAATCTCAGGATTTATTAGATACCCCGAGAGGGCGGGGTAAAACCGCAGTAGTACCAACGGTAGCGAGTTTATAGATAAATTCATCTAGCGTTTTCAATACCTTTTGTTTCATCAGCATAAAAATCCATAATCCAAAACATATTCTTTTTGTGTTTCAATTAATACTCAATTCAAGACAGGAGCTGCGTGAAACAGAAAGACAACCTTTCAAATTTTAAATATAAGTGTGATCCATCTTTCATCGCGGTTTTACCGGCGTAACCAAAGAAATGGGGTAGGTTTGAAACAATTTTCAATTTTTTCAGGTGTTACATAGATTACCTCTTACAAAGAAATATTTAAATTCTTCATCTCTATCGTCAGTATAGATTCCTTTGCTTACCTGTTAGAGCTGCCCACCGTGAATTTGATATCCAAATAACTAGGCAATAAAAAGGCCGGAAGATAGGATGGTCATTTTAGAAAAGAAAGCGGTAAAAGACAATCACTTTGGATGAGAGCACCCGCCTTTGATTACATATGTGTACAGACAAGACACTCTATGAGGCGTGGTAGCCTACTGATATATGGTCACGGGAGCACAGGATTAATTTCCTGACCACTAGCTTCCTTGTGACTTAACACCGGCTTTTTGATAAATTAAAATATTTTTATTCAAATAAGCCTTAACGAGCACTTATGAATAGTCTGACTTTAATACCAGTTCGGAAGGTTGGACTTACTGAGATAAGCAATAAACTCAGGTACGCTTTTAAAAACGAATTTAGTTTTATTTCATATGTACCTAGACTTTATTTAGTCTTATAGTCTTTAGTCCTATATTAGTGGTTAAAGCAGGAGTAAATAATGAATAATATAACTGGCTGGTCCCCGCGGATTCACCTAATTTCGCTAGGGGTATTACATGTTCCCAATAAAACATAGCCTATGTTACTCCTTATCGAATCTGCTAAGTGAATATCCCGTCAAATTCGGTCGAGCCGCTTCGGAGATTACATACATTTTTATGATAGATTTTGTTAAAAGTTCCGTATATACTTTTATATGCATTTTTGAAAGAGCTGTTAATTTGACATTACAAACAGACAATTCAATTTATTTTATCCGTATATGTAAAGACGTGGCTAAATACAGAGATAAATGGAAATCTTCATCAGATTATTTGAATTTAAATTAATATTTAGTCATGGAGCCCTCCCATGACTAAATATTAATTTAAATTCAAATAATAAAATGATTATAATAATATTCAATTTTAACTCTTTACACATTTTATAATTACCAAAAATAATTAAAATTTTATGCATACCTAATGTAATAATAAATTAGTAAATAATACAAAATTTAAGCAACGATTATTGTAATTATTTTTTGAATGTTTGGAATAAAAGGCTTTATTATTTTATTTATTTATTATTTTGTACTAAAAAGTATCTATAGTGCGTAGTCATAAGAAGTCTGACAATCCACACAGGTCCCAATCTTCCACTTTTATGGGATCATAGCTTTGCAGTTGTGATCTGTAATATCTGTATTTGAACTGTCTCAGATCAGTCGGCGTGCTGGAGATCCCTACTATCATTTCACAGCTCGATCTCAACCAGGATAAAATTTCAGTCAAATGCCTATACAATATGTTAAGAAAGCCCTGTCCGACTCATGAAGGTATTGGCATGAGTAAGGTATCGAGATTCCATTTTATTTATGCAATCTGTACAGTACAGACAAAAACACCTTTGATTTCGCTTTCAATTTTGTGGTTACAAAAAACATATATTAAGAAAGCTTTTAAACTATGTACTTTTAGTGTGGGAACAGAGGTGTGTGAAGAATATATCTATATATATATATAAATGAATCCCTATATCCCTTGGTCACGGCATCATGCATGGACGGGTGGACTGATTTCGCAATTTTTTTTTGTTGTGTTTGTTATTGTCAGGAGGTTTTTATGAGAAAAAAAATTAAGAAAGTTGTCTGAAAAATTAAGAAAACTTCACGATTTTATGATCGCTTTTGACAATGTAAACGTTTTTTAATGTAACTTGTTTGACATTATTGTCAGTTGGCGCTATTGACAGAATGCACGCTGTAAACATCGTTTGAAATAGAGGTGGCGGTCGGAATTATAGTGATAAAGTAATAAATTTTTAATAAATAATTTCATAGTGCTAATTTCACAGTCGATTCAATCGGAGGATTCGAATTCAATGTTCATAGTTCAGACAGGACAACGTCTGTCGGATCAGCTAGTTAGGATATAAAATGTATTATCTTCAGACATAATGGTATGAAGATATTATATTTGTACCCAGCCATATGCCACTCAAATAAGTTACAGTATATACATCAAACATGCTACGTCCATAAACTTGTATGAAAACTTGATGAGTGGTACATAAATCAGCTTTCAACTTAATATGGAGTAACAACTTGAATGTGCAACTCCTTTGAGAGGATTCACAGCGACCACACATTAACTCTAAGCAATGGGGTGAAACCCAGTGGGTGTTCGTTGCCCGCAACAAATTTAATCAGTCTGGTAGAATGGTAGCGGGAATGGTTACTTAGGACGGTTCTCAGGAATATTAATAGTATTTGAAGCTTCTCGATTATTATTTTCGGGTGTCGGTTAGACTACTAGTAATGTGATCATTTCATTTCTGAGATCAGTTGAATTTAAAACAAGAAAAAGTTTTCAGCCTCTTGAGTAGTTTGAAATTATTAGTTTTAAATCATGAATAGTAATAATATCCCAAGACATTCTTCACACATGGTTACTTGATCCCAAGTTAAGCAGAGTGTAATGCTTGTAGTATGGCTACCAGGTAACTGATATATTACATATACTACTTTTTAAATACATACTTATATAGATATTTATACCCAGACTCAGAACAAACAGACATGTTCATGCACACATATGTTTGTCTTGGGTGGGAATCGAACCCACGACCTCCGATTTGGCAGTCAGGGTCTCTAACCACCAAGCAAACTGGCCCGTCAAAATCATTCGACAGACACATGTAATTAAAGTAATGAAATGAAAATATTTTTATTAAAATAGGCCTTTACAAGCACTTATGTCGTCTCTGCGTCTGACTCTAACACTGAATAATACCTATTATAATTTGTAATTTATTTGCCAATATTATAAAGAGGTCAAGGTCGTAAATTTGAATGTAAGAAGTGAATCTGAAATACCTAATTCATAAATAAAATAGTTTAGAAATATATTGTCCTCCAGTTTGCCTTATGTTTCAACGGGATAAAAGATCAAATTTTATGTGGTGCCATGTTTCACTTAAGCTTGCTTTTTTTTTTTTTTTTTTTATGCCACTTGGGCCGACAAACAAGCAGACGGTCCACCTGATGGTAAGTGGTCACCGCCGCCTATGAACATTTGCAACACTAGGAGCATCGCCAATGCGTTGTCGACCCTGAGACGTGAAGTTGTTAAGTCTCATGTGCCTGTAATTTCACCGGCCCCCTTACCTTTCTAACCGAAACACAGTAATACAATTGCATTACTGCTTCACGGCGGAAATGGGTAAGGTGGTAGTACTTCTCCGGACGAACTCTGCACTAAGAGCTCTACTACTACTGCTCAGCCATTATGGAGCTACGTGATAACAGAACACAATCCTTCGAATTTAAACATATTACGTACATCCAGCATCCATCTTTCCTCGCGGTTTCACCCACGCTCCCAAATGAACTCTTAGAAATAGTGAAGCTTTGAAACAACTTTCAGTTAATATTATTAAGAGGTAATGTTTGTAAGTTTAATGTAGGTGTAATATCCGAAGCAAAGTATCCGATTTCAACAATATTTCACCAATAGAAAGCTACCTTATTCCCGAGTGACAAAGGCTATATCATAATCCCAGGATGCATTCGATCCTCCAAGAACGCGGGTGATACTGCGTGGTAGTTATAACTAATAAAGTTACTTAGTTAGCTAGAAACAGTTAAAAGTTAGTTACAATTTTTTTTAACTAACTTAGTAGGTATATAAACATATTTGATGATGGCAACATTGTAGTTATACGAAGTGCACTTTGAAACTCAAAGCTTACAACCATTTTCGTTTATCACCTGAAAATCTTAGTTTACATAGCAAGTTGTGAAGATGGGAGCAAGTGGCGAGGTAGTTTGCTAAAATGGAGAATTTTAACTTTAAACTACATTTAAATGTTTAAAAATGGGCGCTGTGTGGTTGCTAAAGTGGGTTTTTTGACACTTAAATAGCCTATAACATGAAGTGGGACAAACAACTTTTTGACGAGGGAAATCATTGAACTCCTCGGGAACTGGGGTAAGACAGTAGGGTGAAAGTTGTCATGTTATAATTCGATGATCCATCGTCGTGGGGAAGTCACAGCACGTTTGTGAATAAGCTGTAATTTGCTTCTACTTTAGTGATAAATTAAAACTATCAACAAGCTAAGGTTTACATAACTTAGCACACCGTGAAAGATGTCCAAGATCTCACCTGCTCAAAAGTTATTTGTTGTATGAAATTAATAGCAACAAATACTGGATTTACATAATATTAATTATGATCACCTCTCGATGGACTACCATAGGGATAAGGGGATTAATGTCCTAAGTAACATAGGTACCAGATTTCATAGAGAACGGTTCAACCGTATAGTCATGAAGAGGTCACAAACAGACGTAGAGAAAGTATGTTTACATTTATAATATGACTAGCTGTCCCCCGCGGTTTAACCCGAGTTTATCGATATCATATATAGCCAATAACCATCTACGAAAAAATTCGATATGATCTGTAGTTTTGAGATAATGGGGCGTCAAAGGAACCCTGTTTTGCTTATATATAGATTGTAGACGTGTTGATGTAGTGTAGATTGCTAAAGGTTAATCAAGTACTGACTACCACAAGTCTCACGTGAATTGGTGAACCAATCTTTAAAGCTTTCGAAGTATTTTTAGTTGTTGCTTTCCCTGCCAAGTTAGAAGTAAATCTGGATGCAACTTTACAACTCAGAGGAATTGAGTTCATGAAACTTCGAACAATGCATACTGCAGCAATAGTATTGGGTTTCTGAAACATATATTTTTTTATAATACTATTTTATGTTAAGAAATTGAATTACAGGACTAGATCAAATAGCAAAATGTCAGGAAAGTTGGGATAGGTAATGCTAAATACTCCATTATAATAATCTCAATAATATAGTGAATTTTAATCATACACACACGAGTCAACAGATTTAGGGCAAATTTGCCACCTAGATAGAAAATGTTTTGGATTAACGTGCTGTATACGTTTTATTACGGGAAAATATTAAACTTCACAGAAATGCGGAAGGCGTGGGGTGAATTATATCTCCTTTTAAAATGTTAATAATTTACCTAATAACCTAATATCGACAGCATATATAACATGTAACATGTAGTACGATCCACAAATTTAAAAGTAAGTTAAATTTGTGGATCGTACTACATGTTACATCATACTGCAATGGGGAAAATAAAAACTCCTCCCATAACACGAGTGAAACCAGGCAAAAGCTAACAGCTGAACCATGTATGTTTATCAAAGAACTACTGCTAACTCAAACTTGAAACTTTCATGTTCGTATAAAATAAAAATGCTGGCATGGTTGTGAAACTGCGAGGAAAATAAAGGAAAAATTTAAACGGAACGTGTACGAACCTGTCATTATAATTTGACAGTTGTATTTCTCGCCTCTGGTGCCGTCCCTCTTCACTGGCTACTCGACACGATCGCACGCTAACGTACCTTATATATCAATTCTATTACTATCAATAAATATAATAAGCATTGTGTGGATCCAATACTATATTTCAATAATGCCAGTAGTTAGTGATGTCAAGTCCATGGTGTTAATCTCACAAAGAGTTGGAGCTTTATGTGATGATAATCCTAGTACTATTGAAATAAAATAAAAAAGACATTCGCTGGTACATGTCGCATTCTACAGGTAGTTAAAGGTTTTAATGTCGCATATAGGCAGGCGGTTCACGTGATAGCAAGATATCACCGCCTCCTAAAGGCATTTTCCCCAAACGCATCGCAATGCATTGTCGACCATGTGACGTGAAGTTGTAAAGTCTCACGTGCTTTTAATTTCAATACCGAAACTCAGTAATACACGTGCACTACTGCTTCACGGCGGATATGGGTATGGTGGTAGTACTTTCCCGGACAAATTCTGCACTAGAAAGTCTGCTACTTTCAAAATAAAGAATACCTACTCTCAAATGTTGAGTGTGGCCAGTAATGTGATAAATAAATTCAAAAATATTTTTCCCGATCACTGAGACCCACATTCCATAAAATATAGCTCCCGTTTCACACAACATTACTAATCCTAAACTAAAGGTCGTTCAAGCGTCTGTCCCGTCGGAACTAAACCCAGGCACTCCAGTTTTAAGCCGAGCTTTGTACCGTTCGACGATGATAAACCAGTATCCTCTAAAACAAAACTTTGGTACTATAAGAAGTAGAATACAAAGTAGCCGGTCATAGCTTGACACAAAGATTTAACATAAACACAACTTATTTACATAATTCGATATGATCGAATATTCGACAAAGGTAGTCTAGACGCTGTTCAGTGAAGCGTAGTCAACGTTAAATGAATATTATATGTTGCTGAAAGACTTAGACAGGTTCTATCTATTGTGCTATGTATAGTTGATGCTAAAAGCTTTCTATTGTGTTTAAAGCTTCTTTTAAAATACGCATTACCGTATGTTCACATTAAAGCCATTAGGGCCAATACCCTGAATGTTGTAATACAGCTTTTGTGGATGCTGTTATAAATATTACCTAGTTCATTATTTATGTCAGATACTATCTGGTACCAAGAATTTAATGAACATTATTATTATTACATTTTATTTTAATCACTGAAATTTTTATCGCTAATTAAAGTCATCATACAACTTCTGATCCTGTTATGCCATGCAAAACTTAATTAAATCGATGTAAGACTCTTTCTAAATTAATTAAGTGAAAAGAAAAAGAAAGCCTCATTAGCTTAAAACTATGAAACTAACTTCTGCCATAGCGTTGCAGTGGTGATGTGTGCTAGGTTTTGATTCTGTAAGATAAATTTAATTTGGCGATGTTCCATCGCGGCCTCTATGCTCTGTCTCTTTCGCAAACTATGAAATAACGTGAGGGGTTCACTTTCCGAGGCCTCGTTGCGACATGTCGCCAAATAAGGTTGCTCGTGCGCAATAAAATGGCGTAGCATTAATGGCTAAAATAGAAATGTTCCTCACAGCGTGTGCAAGTACAAAGTACCAATTCGAATCACCACATATTTGAAAACAGATTATTTAAATGAACACAAAACCACGAACATTAAAGTAGTTTCCAACACACAGCTATATTATTTTTAAGAAAAAGAACTACTGACTTGGAATGAAACACTTTTGCACAATAACGCGAGAACATTAAACTTTTAAATGCTATTTGAGAGACTCTCTTATTCATGAAACTCAGTCCCACGAGGAAAATCAGGAGCATTTTATAAAAATCCTAAACAGCCTTCGATTTGGGAGTCGTAAGACGTCTTAAGTACTCCTTCCGGTTTCATTTTCTTTAACTGGAAACAAAGTTTATGTACGCAGTGCGCCTTACAAACTCGGTTGAGAAGATGTTAGCACACAGATGCGGGCGGGCGGTCGACTGGAAACGTCTTTGATTTGAAACTTTATAATATCTGAGATTATTACACAATATTTGTTTTATATTTACCTTTTAAAAGTCCAAAAAAAATCCCAAACAAATAGTTACTTACATTAAAAAAATATTGTTACTGTGACATTCATAATTGAAACGCTATTTATAAAAAATCAATAGAAAAAGAATCACATTTTTTTTTTATTTTTTTTATTATGTCGAGAATTGCCGCGCAGTATTAATTTAATCATGTTTTAGAAATATTAATAATGGCAACTCAAAAATATGCTCAACTGTAAAAAGAAACTATACAATAAAAAGCCTTTTTCCAACAATTTTTTATTAACCAAAAAACTATAGCAAAATTTTTGCGATGGCATGGTCTCGTCATCGCACGACGCTTCATTCGAAACGCTCCTACAGTCAGTGTGTCAAGGTCTTGAGCGCCGGCAACTGTGAAAAGTTGGCAAATTGTTTACGCCAGCGAACTGGTCCGCAACAGTCGTTTGTAGCGACTACAATGTTGCTACAATGTGTTGCTGGCGCGGAAATAAAATTCCACTGGAAGTGCTTTGTTTCGAAGATGTTATAACAGACTTGAGGGGCACTTAACAAGTTTTCGTTCGTCAGTTATCGTTTGGTAGGCGCTTTGAATTTTGGTGATGGATTGGCTTGGGGATTCTTTTGTAAATAAAATTTTGGAGCAATTTTTAATAAAGTTTGTAAATGAAAATTAAAATGTTACTAATTTATTGACAAGATAATTATTAATTTAGCTTTAACACCGATTCAGAAGATTGTTGGTTTTCAATGAATAAGTACGTGTATTGGCGGCAAGCAAAAGATTTACGTCTTTTTACGTATGTTTGAATGTTTTTTAATTTTGAAATGCCTATAGGCTTTTTTAAAATTACTAATTATAACTATCTTGGGACATTTCATAGTCATCAGGGAGGCAATTGCACTAAATGCAAGGTTCGAGTGTTTGCTTACGATTTGATTCGGTTACCAATCGAATTTGGATAGTAGCTATTGCGTTGGACGGCTAGATATGTCTGAAAAAGCACTGGATACCGCTAGATAAGTGTAATTGCCTGTTTTTTCTTAGATCCGAAGAAGAATATTATTTCGATATATTTTGACCTCCGCTTTAAGTCGAACTTCAACCATAACTAAACTTTTACTTAAAGGCAACGGCACTGGATCGTTGTGTGTTTATAAAAATACGGTAAGCCATAAATATTTTGGTTTGGTTATAGCTCGTTAACGGTTTGGTGCATAATTTCTTAATGCTCCCCTGATCCTAAATCAAGCAGAAATTGCACTAGGGTAACCAGATAACAGATATACTGTGTAAATATATTACATACGTAGGTACTTACAAATAATCAGGACCAACAGACATGCTGATAGACATATCTTTTGTGTGTGTCCGTGAGTGGGAATCGGAACCTAAACCAGTGGCTTGGCAGTCAGGGAATATAAACACCACGCCTAACTCTTGTCTCTCTCCTTAATGAAATAGTCAGTTGACAGTTCTAAAACCTAACTTTCAAAGCTATAGTAGAATTCAACTCTCATCGGCCAAATATATTATATAAACAATAGCGAATCAATAGCCACTATTAAACGATATACAATATTCTATAAGCGCTAAAACAGTGGCATACGAGTCCATTAGATACAGCACTGAACCAATATATATTGTGGAGTAAGTTAGCTACTTAAATAAACTATCTAGTTTATTGTAAAACTTTTACTTAATTGTTTTGTAGTTGAGTTTTGATGTTGAATATTTCGATTGAGTTTGCTTATAAAAGAACATTATATATATATTATATAGGTATATTGTCATTGTCTAGTAAATTATTTGATATTATTTAACCGTTTGAATTTAATAACATTTCTATGACAGAATTGAGTCAAAAGCATCCAAAAATTCAAACATCAAACCAATAATATTTTATTTTCCATTTCATTTTATTAGGCCATTTATTTATCTTACCTACTTTATTTGATAGTCAACCTAAAAATATTGCTTAAAGTCCCAATCCCTATTTCGATACGATTGTAATATTCATGAAACTAAATTTATTAATGTACTTGGTGAAAAAGAGCAACGAAAATTTATGACTTGATTTTTTTTTTTTTTATTGTTCATAAAAATAATTCAGACATTCTAGTTCCAATTATTAGAGTTCGGTGCAATGTGTATACTTTTGCCGACAAAAAATATAAAAATATTTTTTATTTACGACAACCCTTCTTTCAGAAGCCTTTCTTAGAACTGCTATCATTAAACACTAATGTGGTTTAGGTCTAAAATGGCTGATTTGACAGCTAAAATGTCATATGAAAATCACCTTTATTGCTTCTCAGATAAGGTTTATCTATTAATCCAATGTTAAATTTTATTGTAACGCTGATGAACTTTATAATAACGCTATAAGACACATTTTTCTATAACACTTTCAGCTGTCAAAACGGCTCTATTACATCTCAACAACGTTAGATGAAAGGTTGAGTGCACATGGTCATCGTTTAACTCTTTACTCGCCTTTTACGTTACTCTAGAGATGAATAGGAGTATTCATCACCGCTGCCACACAGTAAATATACGGGTTTTAGTGTGTACAATAAATAACCTTGTATAGAGACTAAGATATACTAGAAATCGTGTTTCTAAACAGAATCGTACCTTTTGTAATACAAGTGTTCTATTGTACCATAAGGCGATACGGCTTACGCATTGCGGTATTTTTTATATCTTTCTGTGGGCCAATTGAATATCTAATAGGGCTGTACCTGTAAGCTTTATTCCTGTAGCTTAGCTGTTGTTTTGGATTAGGGGTCTTACAAGAAATAGCCAAACAAGGCAAATATTTTAGATGACATGACAGGTAGGTAGGTACAGCCACGACATTATTTGCCAAAGAGCTGTTTCTAAAAGGTGAAAACATAATTATTCAATCGCCTTGGTGGTACAATGGTATGTTCGGGTTGAGACCAGTACGTCCTAGTTTCGATTCCCGGATCGAGCGAATTAATATTATCATTTCTTTGTTTATGAATAATTACGTGCAGGCTGGGATTGGTACTGTGACCGGGAGACGTCAGCTGTTTGGTTGTCTTCTGAGATACAAATACTCTAGGAGGATGTCCTACTACTCAAACATGTATGTAAAAATACATGTTGTATAATATTTAATTAACTGCTACAAACATAATTGAAAAATAAGCAGAATTATGTATTTCAGCCTGTTAATAACGAAACTTCAATTCAAATGACAAATTCAGCGTTCGCTGTGCTTTCCTGGAGTTAGTTTAAACAATTAATAATACAGTGATGTTGGAATAGCCATTTCCGGGTTGTTTATGATGATGATTATTCAATGAAAGATGTTTCTTCGATAGCAGTATGTAATGCGTAAAATTTACAATTTGTGACTAATATGGCTAATGATATGTGAATGCGTATGTAGTCTCCCGTATAGCGATGTAATTGAAGTGGGTATGTGATCGGTGACTGCCCCCTGCGACCGCGACCCGTTCCCCTTCGTCGTCCAAGCAGCGGTGGTCGGGTCGTAGCTCAGGTAAGCGCCTACGTCATAGGTAGGCAGGTATAGTAGTCGCGTTAACATGCCCCCCGCCTTGGAGTAACAGTCTCCAATGAAGAATGGATCAGGTACAGCAGCCATCAGATCAGGTAAATTATTGTCCGTCTTCTTGCAGTAGCGGACATAGTTTAGGGTAGGACCTCTGTATGACTCCGTTAGCCGTTTTGATGTCAGCTACGCGAGCACATCCGTCCTTGCCCGTAAATGTGCGTAAAACTCGTCCCAGACGCCATTTAAGCGGTGGTAAGTTGTCTTCTTTTATGAGTACCAAAGTGTTGGGTACTATGGTGTCTTGATCAGTTTGCCACTTCCTCCTCGTCTGCAGTTCCGAGATGAATTCCTTAGACCAGCGCCGCCAGAAGTTCTGCCGCATCTGCTCGATACGATCGTAGCGGCTGAGATGTGATGTGGACGCCTCCTCGATATCCTTGCAGGTAGGTGCGACGAGCAGCCGGCCAATCAAAAAATGGGCTGGAGTGAGAGGAAGTAGGTCATTTGGGTCAGTGGACATTGGATACATGGGTCTGGAGTTAAGGACTGCTTCAATTTGTGCCAATAAAGTAGCTAACTCCTCGTAAGTGAGATTCGCGTTCCCTAATACCCGACGTAGGTGATACTTGCAGGACTTGACCCCTGCCTCCCACAATCCACCAAAATGAGGCGAATATGGTGGAATAAAACTGAATTTAATATTTTCACTACCAGTAAAGTTTAAAATGTCATTTTCGTTAACCCTTCAAAATGTAGCAAATTCCTTTGAAGCGCCTACAAATGTTTTACCATTATCAGAAAATATTTGAGCGGGTTTTCCACGTCGAGATATAAACCTTTTCAAGGCCAGTAAATATGCCCCAGAGCTTAGGCTAGAAACTAATTCCAAATGCACCGCGCGAGTTGTGAAACAAATAAATAAACAAATGTAACATTTCTCCAACCTTGCACCTCTTCCTTTACGATTAAGCATATACATAGGTCCGGCATAATCGACACCGCATCGTAGAAAAGGTTGCCCATTTTCACGGATAATACCTTTCCTATATGACGTGTACATGTAACACACTTATAAACTGTTTTCTTGGCTAAGTCGCGACGCCTGAGTGGCCACCAACTATCCCTGATCGTGGCTAGTAGCAGTTGAGGTCCAGCGTGAAGCAAACGCTTGTGTTCTGATTGAAATATAAGTCGCGTAAGTGTGTGCTTCGAACATAATAATATCGGGTGTCCTTTATTAAAAGACAAACAGTCTGAATTACTTAACCTGCCTCCGACTCTAATAAGGTAATCAGAATCTAAGAATATATCAAGACTTGATATATTTCTCATTTGTTTAAATGGTTTATTATTTACTAACGCGTAATAAATTTCAGAAAATGATATTTGTTGTGAAAATCGTACTAAAACTATTAACGATTTCTTAATTTCATCAGATGTGAGGGGACCAGTGTTACGTTCTGATTTAATTTTGATGCGCGAATTTGTTATGAATCGTAACACATAGGCGGCCGCACGATTCAAGCGATTAAAGTTAGTAAAACGTTCAAAGTTAAAAATATTCTCACTTGATTGGATCGTTAATGAAATAACATTTGCCTTTAATTCAGGCAACTCATTATAATTTATGTGTTCATCGTTATTATTTGTGCTAAAAGTTTTCATTTCACGTAAGAATGCTGGCCCGTGCCACCACATATCCAATGTTTGAAGCGCGTCGAGCGCGAGCCCGCGGGATAAGTAGTCAGCCGGGTTGTCCTTACCCGCGACGTGTAACCATGGCAAATCATTAGTTAGTTCGTTTATTTGTACGACTCGATTCTGAACAAACGGTTTCAATAAATTAGGCGTAATTTTAATCCAACATATGGTTATAGTAGAATCAGACCACAAATATACTTGATTAAAAGTCAATCTCCATGATTTGGTGATTTTTTTATATAATTTTGCACCAATCAAAGCTCCGCACAGTTCAAGCCGCGGTATTGTTACTGGTTTAATCGGTGCGACCTTACTTTTAGCACAAAGTAACCTGACTGTCACTGGTGAGTCGTCGTCGTATGTACAGACGTATGCGCAAGCACCGTATGCATCTTGAGATGCATCCGTAAATATATGTAAATCCGTGTATTTTGAATATGGTCCTCTAGCATGACGAGGTATGCGAATATTCTGTAAATATTGAAGCGTTTTAATAAAATTCTGCCAAGCAATAACAATATCCTTAGGTACTGGGTCGTCCCAGCTTAATTTACATAACCACAACTTTTGTAAAAGTATTTTAGCTATAATGATCGAAGGTGCTAATAAGCCTAATGGATCGTAAACCTGAGAAACAGTAGATAATATAACCCGTTTAGTAATATGAGTCACGTTTTGATCAATTCTTGTAATGAAATGCAGTAAATCAGAAGAGTGAAACCAACCCAAACCTAGCGTTTTAGTTAAACAATTTTCGCCTAAAGATAATTCCCTCGTATGATTAGTCGATGTTGACTCTAAATTAAACAACCATTTACGTAAGGGAAAGCATCCAGATTTTAAGACATCAGATACATTATTGCAAATATCTAACAAAATTTCCCTTTCATCATGTCCTGTTATCAAGTCATCAACAAAAATGTCCTCGTCTATTGCGCGCTTAACGACGTGATCCGTGCACTCGGCGGCTAGCTGTTTGATACAACGAATGCTTAGATATGGCGCAGACGCAGTGCCGTAGGTGACAGTATTAAGCTGATATACACCGAGCTTTTCCGATTTATTTGTCCGCCAAAGAATTAATTGAAGATTTCTTTGATCGTGCTGAATGTTGACTTGTCGATACATTTTTTCTACATCAGCACAAGCTACATACTTATATTGACGAAAACGTAATAATATAGAAAAAATGTCGTTGTGTAAATTAGGACCGATCAATTGAATGTCGTTAAGTGATTTTCCCGATGTCGATTTAGCACTTGCGTCGAATACTACCCTAAGTTTTGTCGTAGTACTTAGCTCCTTCAGAACACCGTGGTGAGGTAAAAAATAATTAGGTGATGAATATTTATCAACGCGACTCATGTGCTCCAGATCTAAATACTCGCTCATAAAATCGCAATATAATTTCTTATAATCAGGTGTGCATCTATCTAATTTACGTTCGAGTGCAAGAAATCGGTTTAATGCGAGCGTGTATGAATCTCCCAGTGTGTCACTAGGCTCGGCTAACGGGATCCTTACAACGAACCGACCCGTGCTGTCGCGATACGTAGTTTGTTTAAATATGTCTTCGCATAATGACTCTTTTTTAGTGAGATTATTTTGCAAAGTGATTTCTTCTAACTCCCAGAATTGTCTAAGTTGGGTGTCTAATGATTGCGAATAATTACATTGAACCCTATTGATGCGCGAGTTTTTATGATGCAACAACGAACCAGATAAAACCCATCCCAACTTAGTATTCTGTAAGTAAGGACCACTAGTTAAGCGAATTAACCCGTCGTTAAGTAGTTCCCAGAACTTATCAGCACCGATTAATAATTCGACTTGTGATGGCGAATAGAAGTCTGGATCCGCTAGCTGTATGTTCTCGGGAATTCTTACGTGTGATCGTGAATCTAACGATGGTAGTGAAGCTGTAATTTGAGGCAAAACTAAGCATTTAAAGCGTGTGTGATAGTTTGATGTTTTTGATTTAATACTTATTTCGCATGATCGTGTAGAATGAGTCACCGAGTTACCTACTCCCGTGACTTGTACAGTGGACTGTAGTAATGGAATATTTAATTTATTACAAAGTGATTTAGCGATAAAGCAGTGCTGGCTACCATTATCTAATAAAGCGCGTGTAGTGTGGTATTTATTGTCTTTATCTGCGATTTCTACTAAAGCCGTGGAAAGAAGTACGGTCTCTAATAATGAATGAGATGTACTTTTAATTTCCGAATTATGCGTGTGAGATGCCGAATGCAATGCGGTCGTGTTTGCGCGGTGAGCATGAACTGTGTCCTGCTGTATTAATTGCGCATCAGCTGACGATGTTGATGCGCCGGTGTCACCGCTCCGATCGCTGTGAATCAAACTGTTGTGTTTTTTGTTACATAACTTACACGGACCGAACCAACACTCGCTAACTGCGTGCCCGGCGCGTAAGCAATTACGACAAAGCCCTTTCTCATTAATTAATTTTATTTTGTCATCAATAGATAGATTTAAGAATGAATTACACGAATAAAGCGGATGATTAGCATTGCACATATTACAATTACGGGAACGTTTTAAATTGGACGGTTTATTTTGCGTCGATATGTGACTATATGATTTGTTGTGTTGATTCATCGACTTCTGAGTGTTAGTATTAAGTTTATTTTTATTATGCGATAAACTAATAGTTTCTAACACATCAGCCCGATCTTTTAGAAATTTCATTAAATCATCTAATGACAGACGTGGATTAGACTGGCCTTCATTCTTAAGAATGGTGCCTTTATAGTTCTCCCATTCTCGTTCCGTGGTCGAATCTAACTTAGAAGTCATTAAATAAATAATCAAAGTGTCCCATGACTCAGTCGGTTCACCGAGAGTTTTAAGAGCGCGTATATTTTTAAGAATACTGTCTATTAATTTTCGAATTTGAACCGATGATTCTGTATTTATTGATGCGATAGAAAACAAAGCCTTGACGTGGTTGTGCACAAGCAAACGATTATTGTTAAATCTGTTTTCTAATAATTCCCAAGCTATGATATAATTCTCAGATGAGAATTCTAATGATTTGATGACCATTAACGCATTGCCAGTGAGAGCAGACCTAAGATAATGGAATTTTTGTACATTATCTATTTCCTTAGAACTGTGGATTAAGGATAAATAGGTATCGCGAAATTCCAGCCAACGATCATAAGTGCCGTCAAAGGAAGGTAACGATATTGTTGGCAATTTAATTTTACACGAACTTTTAGATGAAGTTTGCTTATCAACTGTACTATCACTAACGATGCATTTAGATTTAGCAACATAGGCATAATACTGGTTTTCAAAAGCTTCTCTCTCGATTAATTCTTTTTCAATCTGACTACTGGGAACTTTAATGTCAATTTCATCTTGTATATCCGAAAACTGAGAAAGTAAATCTTCAACCCTTTGCAAACGTGTTTTTAATTCCATTTTAATAACTTCCGTGATTTCAATCTTATGTAATGAATCTACATGTTTAATGAATAAAGTAAGTTTACCCCGTATAACACCCCTTTTTTTATTTAAGTCTCTAACTATATCTTCATCACTGTCCTCAAAAGGTGTTAAGGAATGCTTCTTTTTAGTCATATTGGAGATTGTGAGAGTTAAAGGCAAGAACTACTTACGATTTCAATATTAAAATAACGTGGCACTAAATCGTAGGTGAGTGTGACCTCTGCGTGGTTACAATGTCACACTTGCGCCCGGAGTTTGTAACGTCGACGTAGCACAATATTAGCACAAATTAAGCACAGGATAAAGAGAGATGTGTAGGAAAATTGATTGACCTGACCGATTTATGCTGGTTCCGAAGTCCTTTGATGCTGGTCTCGAGCGTCCGATTTATGCTGGTTACGTCGATTCCTTTGCATCCGGCTCGAAGGACCAAATGTTTATGATGATGATTATTCAATGAAAGATGTTTCTTCGATAGCAGTATGTAATGCGTAAAATTTACAATTTGTGACTAATATGGCTAATGATATGTGAATGCGTATGTAGTCTCCCGTATAGCGATGTAATTGAAGTGGGTATGTGATCGGTGACTGCCCCCTGCGACCGCGACCCGTTCCCCTTCGTCGTCCAAGCAGCGGTGGTCGGGTCGTAGCTCAGGTAAGCGCCTACGTCATAGGTAGGCAGGTATAGTAGTCGCGTTAACACGGGTACTAAATTGTAATTAATTCCAAATAATACTATCCAATACTTTATTAGTAAATTTGCAAAGTTTAGTAATCATTTTCAGGAATTTATTACATGCATATTATTTACAAGTAATATTAAATTCTTTAATTCCATATTATTAAAAAAACTAGTATTTTTTTTAGTTTACATTACATTTATATCATTGTTTTTACTTTATTTAGATCAAAGAGAGATCTATTTGAAGGCTTATTAGAAAGCTAATACCCTCGGCGAGCTGCCGCAAAATGGCCTCCGAGAGAGGACCTCTCGCATGTTTGCGTACTTATCGAAAGAGACAGAGAGAGAAATGGACGAAAGATCCTCAAGCTAGAGGCATTTTACCTTACCGCATGACACCCCACTAGTTTGACAAACTAAATCATTAATGCGAAAACTTTATTAATTATATGCGAGGACCGAGCAGATACTATTGTAATAAATTATATGAAAATAATTAATTAGAATAATTATTCTTTATATCAACATAATGTGAAGCCTCGCAAAATCTATACCTCTCTATATTCAAGCTTTTCATGTTCCATGGGAGTGTCTAAACTTTCATTCAGATAAAAAAGCCAAAAATGACATGGCAGTTGGAAGGAAAAAAATGCCGCCATTTTGCTTCAACTGACATAACAATTGACTTTGAAAAATTTGTGACAAGTGAGTGACATAACTGACTTACGATGTCATTTCTGTTAGTACATATTTCCTAAGAATAAACCACTTTTCTTTTCTGCATCGTATCCAAACATTTGTATTAGAAACCCCTCATACTTTCTCAACACATTTATAGCATAATATTACAACGCATTGTTTGGATGCCTTTTGATGTTCCCCGCGTTATTATTTCTTTATAAAAGGAAGGAAGAAATAATATGAACGTAGCAAGTATTTTTTGGAACACATTTTCTAAGCATTTGGATAAGCTGCTACTCAAGTGAGGCATATTGCATATTAAATATTTATGTGAGTGTGAAAATATGTATTTTATCGCCAGGATTTGTATTTTCAAGCTGTTACTTCGTTTATGTGAATTTCTGAAAATAATACATTTCTAAAACAATTTCAATATCAAAATATATAATCGTAAATTGGAACTCATTTGTAGGGCGCAATTTTGCTGATTCCGGGTTCAAAACGGTTCATAACTTAGCAAAGAGGTAGGAAGAAATTACGGAAGAGACATAAAAGGCAAAACATAGTGCCAATTCTGTAAAAGTAATCGTTGAACCCCTTTTTGGTAATTGGAATGAGGACAGGCAGTAAATATTGAATGCAACTTAAGCTGGTTCGTGTCTTACGAGTAAAAAAATTTAATATTTTATATTGTTTATATTTTAATAGTCTAGCAGGCATTCATATTTATTATATTTAAAGGAACGCCATGTCAGACAATTAGTTTTGTTATCCACATAATTCACAAAACTTCTTGGACTGTTTCCTTTTTTTATGCCAAGAAGGCTGACAAACAAGTCGACAGTCCACCTGATGGTAAGTGGTCACTAACGAATAGACATTTGCATTAGGAGCATCGCCAATACGTTATCGACCCTGAGACGTGAAGTTGTTAAGTCGCATGTACCTGTAATTTCACCGGCCCTCTTACCTTTCTAACCGAAACACAGTAATACAAATTGACTACTGCTTCAAAGCGGAAATGGGTAAGGTGGTGGTAGAACAGTTCCAGGTACATATTTTTGATTAAACTTAACTTTTGGGTTATTCATCACTATCAATTTGACCGTGATATAAATATTATTCAAAGCAAAGTCCCCAATCATTATGTTGGAGGTACTGCGGCAATCTTACTTAAGATTCAATAAAAAAAGAAAACTATGTAGGCTATTGCCTTCCTGAAAGCAAAGGCCTGTTTTCAGGATTTTCAAGGACAAACCTACAAAAATACTCCCAGCTTCTCGATCTTATCCACAAGGGATGTTTCAAAGGGTCTAATTAAATTTTTGGCCTAAAATAATAGGTCCGTTGTTAAGTAGGGTTTTTTAGAATGAAAAGTAAAATATATTTTTATAGCCCCGCAGTTTCTGAAACAACATTTATTTAGTTCTTCGGAAATGAAAAAGATAGTATTTAATTCTGTTTGTTGTTTGTTGTTTGTTTCTTTAGCCAGATTGAGATATACATATATTAAATAGAAAACTAGAGTAAACAGAAGTCTTGAAAATAATTTTCTCTTAACACAAGCGGGTCAAAGCTTTTATAATTTCAAATTAAATATTTTATTTTCAAACCTCCTTTGAAACTATTCATTTCATAGGTACAAGATATCAAAGCACAAAGCGTTTGCAAAAAGCAAAGCAGATTAAGCGGACAGTTGTGAAAAATTGTATAATGTTATCAAAAGGAAACACAACAACGACACGAAGAATGACGTCATAGCAGAGATAAAGAATTCTCGCTACTCCCATATTAAACCGGAGATATAATTTACACCTCACATCGCTTTATTCAAATTGTACAATATACATTTTTATTTAAACCTCTAGAAAATTATAATAATATCAGAATTGTGCATGTAATGTCATAACGTCACAGGGTTGCTAGTTCTATTCTATATATGAAAATGAAACAATTTAACGGCTGTGTGTCGAAATTATGCATTGCAATTGATGCAATTTTCAGTTACAAAGTCTTGCTGAATTTATAACAGCAATTTTGATTTTTTTAAAACTAGCTCTTTTACGCTAGGGGTAACAACACAAACCACATTATTTAATTGTTATGCTGATACTCTATGATTTAACCTTTCTAAAAGATCTATCAGTGAAATGCACTTCAAGGGTGTTCACGAAATTCCTTGATTTTTTATAAGCTAAACTGAGTGAATATTTAATAACAAACTATACAAACAAGACATATATATAATGAGAAAAAGTCAGGGCCACTCGCTTCCAGCGTCTGTTTCCTGTAACTTAAGGACTTTCAAGGCAGAAGCAAATAGGTATTTTCAGCGAGTCTTTTACGTTATGTTGTTGAAAGTTTCTCTTTGAAACCCCTTTAAATACGCGATTACCTATTTATGTTCGGATACTGCAAACAGTGTTTAATTGAAAATGAAGCAGATTTCCGATATTTTATTAAAAGTTTGTTTTAAATTTCCTAATGCTAAAGCTTTATGACAAATAATAAACTTTAATAAAAAAAAATCATTTATTTCCATTCACAAAAGTTTCTTTATTATAACGCTTAGGTGGCATACAGTACAATGCAGACCTGCTTTTTGGTTAAAAAACCTATATTACAGGTCTTCAGTGAATACCTTTGTTCACCACTTTTAGTGGTTTAGTCACCTCTTAAGACCTTAGAGATGAGTTGCGAAAATAGTATTCGTCGCACCACACGGCAAAATGAAAGCCCTAAAAAGAACAGTCGTTCACAGTTAAGTTTTAGCAGCAACCGTTTGATGGGTCCTACTTCAAAGCAGATATTGATTGTCATGTATTCGAAATACCTCATAAGATACTCCGCTTCAACTTATGAAATGGTAGTGCTTATTTAAATAAGCCCCCTGGAAATATTCACAGAAGGACTGCCTTATCACTTTTCTCCAAAATCCTGAAAGCTGAAAAATTATCATAAATGATATACTCAGCTCAATTTTCACTGAAACTACCTTCGTGTCTTATTCATGAGGACGTACAAAGAAGGTTGTGTTTTCAGTTGAAAGCTTACCAAAGTTTTTGTTTAGATATCACGCGTTAAACTCGAAAGTTTTAAATTAGATTTTTTGCGAGTCTCGAGATTGATGGAAGTTTTTCGGTATAATGCCTTGTGTCCGCTAGGCTTCAAAATTGTGGTAAATAGAATCGCATATATTTGATGGAAGCTTAGTATTTTGTGGACCTGAAGCGCGCTGATACAAATCACTCGTCAATTTGGGACCCCCTCGGGTGCATTTCGGGTCGGCTCCAGTGGACGTCAGGCATAATGCAGAACAGTTTTATAAATTATATTTGGTTAAGAGATACAACAACTTCAATTTAGTTAATTCATTTAAGACTTTGTCAGACAAAGTACGGATTATTATTTAATTTGAACTTCAATATAAACCTGTAATTCTAATGTCATTTTAATCTGCTTTAGGTTTCAAACAAAGTAAATAAATTAAATTTGAGGTCTGTGTAAGTCCTTATTCATGATGGAACGACTTTAAAACAACTTCGTCTTACTTAACTACTTCGTTTTAAAAAGGGACGAGAAGAGGTTTCGTCCCTGGAAGCAAACTTTGGAACTATTGAAGTACAAGACTTTGGAATCGACACCATTTTTCTGGATACTAAGAAACTGTGACAAGGAAAACCAATGACATAAACTTTACATTACATTTCTCTCTATGTTTTGCAACGAGTACTTAAAATTTTTAAAAACCGCGTAATATGTAATGTACAAAAAAGTGAATACACTCATTTAGGGAAGTGAATGTTTCAGTGAGTAAACGTCAAAACGATGTTTACGGAATTTGGAAAAAGTTAATGTAGTTTATTTGTTCGCTGACCTCTTTTCAAGGAAATTTCTTTTCATCCGTATAACCTTAGCTCAAAGTTGCGTTTCATCCCTGAATATTTCTGGCAATTTAGATCTTTTTGACTATTTGTTAAGCTAAAAATCTTTTACGAAGAGGAATTAAATTAGGTCACATGAATGCCGTTTATAAAATCTAATTGTTTGAAAATTTTATTTCAAATTCAAATGGATTTTGAAATTTTGAAACAGCTGAAAAATATGCTTGTACAGACACTAAAAGAAAAATATTATTCATTTCTGGACTAGCTTTCACAAATAGTAGGTTGTATTTTTGCGTGCTTGTTAACTAACAAAGTGCAAATATTTACCACTTCCTCTAGTACAAAGACGTAACGATGGAACTTTGAAATGTGAAAATATTGAAAAAGAGACACATGAAAGAAATAATGACTATAAATGGCGGTGACTACTTACAATCAGGCAGCCCATCTCCCTGCTATGTCAGCCAGCGTACTGACATAAAAAACTTATAATATACTAGCTGTGTCGACTTTGTACGCGTGATATCTTTAAATTAAGGTATTTTTTTTTTTATATTGACGACATAATGCCATTATCTCTATACTTAATAACTTCAGTTATCTGTGGAAACCCCATTAAAATTCGCCCAGCAGATTCGGAAATAAGCGTATTAAACCTGGCAAACAGGTCGTTAAAATTATCAAAAATGGTCTTAATGTGTTTTGTTACAGTTCCAAATATCATCCGCAATCAGTTTTTGGAATAACTTTCAATGTAAAGACACGTCGCTTCTTCAGTTTTATTATAGTATAGAAGAAGGAGATTATTTCGCCTGTACATCTTATAGTTAAGTACTACAGCGTACTTTATAGGAGCACGTACAAATGAACAATATCAAAAAGAGAAATAGCTTTGACATCGCAATAAAAAAGAGTCACGTAAGAAATCTCATGAATAAGAAAATTGAATGCATAATCGATATTTATGTTTTGTATAAAATGCTATTTAATCCGAACTGATCAAGATTTATATTTATATGTATTGATAAAAGGCATTGGCTTAATTCGATTTGAAATAAACGTTTATTTAGTTTAGATGCTCGCTGCAAGAAGCTTAGCTTTGATATTAGTAACATCTTAAGTCCATAGGAGTAAATGGCTTTATTGGCATGGGCAGTATAGCATAAGAGGCATATGTATTTGCTCGACCGCTGAAGCGCTGTTTTATTCAAACACACTTTTAACTTCTCTTAATCCAGCAAAAATAAACTCAAGTTTTTTATAATCTTAACATTATTTGTGTTAAAATATTCTTGTTTCTCAACATAATTGCAAGCCTTAAGAGCACCGTCAGGTTAAATGAGTGCTTAAGCCATTGAGTCAAGACAAATAAGGAATGTTAGGTATTATAGCTGTCTCGGGAGCAATAGGCGTCGGCTTTGTACGTCGACAGTGTGTCGAGGAAAAAGTATTTTACGGAGGGTGTTTAAAATTAGCTTCCGTACTTAGTATCGTCTCATATAATTATAATACTTAAACGGCAAAGAAAAAATGACTTTATTGCTTTTGCAATAAGGTGTACTTATTGATACAATAGATAATTCTATGATGATCTAGATACATATTATTATGAAGCGATTCGAGTAGATTTTTCTACGTCAAAAGGGACATTATAGCATGCCGTTATTAGTTTTTATTATACAGTGAACAAGGGCTTGGGTATCATTCATATATTCCAAAATTCCAATCTAAAATTCTTTCGACTGAGACTTCTCCAAGGCAGTTTTACAACCCTATAGAGCATATTTTTGTTCTAGGCAAGATTAAAGGCAACAGATCTCGTGGGAGGTACCCTTGCGATGAACCGACCTGGTTAGGTCTTAAGTGGGTGGTCACATGCATGAGTGCACAGCAGAGAGATGGCGAGACAAAGCGAGGCGCGTTACATGTGCCTTAACTCGACATGAAGTCCAGACGTAACGACAAATAAGATTATTATGCATTTAAAATCGATGTGGATTCAGATATGTCAATTAGGCAGACTAAAATCGGAAATTACTGTGACTGTAATTTCTATTTGTGATTTTTTAATTGTTATGTCAGTAGGTTGACAAACAGGCAGGCGGTCAACCTGATGGTAAGTGGTCACCACCACCTATGGACATTTGCAATACCAGGGAGATTGCGAATGTGTTGCCGACCTTGAAGAGCTCTTTTTACGCCCCTTTTGAAGAACCCCATATCGTAGCGGCGAGGGAAAACCGTAATGGGGAGCTTATTCCACATTCCAATGGCCCGAAGCAGGAATGTCCGACAGAATCGTTGAGTGGACGATCGGCTCGAGTATATGGGGATGTGCTTCACATCGCCGGTGAGCGGTGCGATGGTGAAAGGTGGTGGTGGCACCAGGTCAAAAAGTTCTTGAGAACACTCTCCATTATTTTATATAGGTGGTAGAAGACACAAAGAGAGCCTATATCTCTCCGGAGGCTGAGAGGTTCTAAACCGCCAGTAAGTTCGGGATCTTCAACAATGCGAGCAGCCCGCCTTTGGACAGAGGTAAGTGGTTCAAGCTGGTAGGCGGGTGCACCTGCCCAGAGGTGTGAGCATTACTCCATATGCGGCCTTACTTGCGCTTTGTATAGCTGCAGCCACTGGAGAGGCGTGAAGTACCGTTTTGATCTATTAAGCACACCCAGCTGTTTAGAGGCCAGCTTGATCTTACTCTCCAAATGCCCTCGGATCTGGACATAATTCGCGATGTCAACACCAAGGATCTCGATACTTTTTGATATGGTAAGGGGAGTGTGAGTGAAATACGGTAATACAAGTGTACTAGCTACCTGCTTTTTTATCTTCTTATGTCAAGTAGTCCGACAGTCCACCCGATGGCAAGTGGTCACCGACGTCGATGAATAGAATAGAAATATTGTTTATTCATGAAAGACCTTCGCAGGCTCTTATAAATTGTATTCACGTGTTTTTAATTTCCTTTTATTTGATATAAAGTATTCTTGACTAAATGATTTTTTTTTACTTTCTGAGACGAGTTACACATACAGCGAGTTCGTGTTTGTTTCTAGTGTTCATTCTATGAGTGTCGCTATTTTTAGGAAATTGCTTTTGTAATGGATATTACAAATGTGTTGTCGACACTGAGACGTGAAGTTGCTACGTGTCATTTATTTGTAATTTCACCGGCCCCTTTACCTTTCTAACCGAAGCACAGTAATACAAGTGCACTACTGCTTTACGGCGGAAAAGGGCATGGCGGCAGTACGTCATCGTACGACCCAAGGGTTAATGTTTTATTGTTGCAAAAAAAGGTAAGTCCTTCAAGTAACCCTACCATTAACTCACGAATCCAGGTACCTCAATTAAGAACGTTGTTTTTCTCTCAATTCCACACAGGCAATGAAAACACTCATGTGTGTGTAATTAATGTTTTAAATTAACATTTTCGGGACTCTTTGTCTCGGTCAAACATACCGGTCCTCAGGGACCTGGGAGATAATTTTTAAATCAAATAAAACATTTTTGGGTTAACATTCTCAGTGTTAATCCTTCAAACCCCTAAGTTATAAATACTAGCTTCCACCCTTTGGTTTCATCCGCGTTACCGAGCATCTAATATATCCCGAGATAGCACAGTAACATAGGTTGTTACTTCTCGGTAAATTAGCTTTCTAATACTGAAAGAACTATTAAAATCGCTCCAGTAGTTTTTGAGTTTAATAATCCTAATCCTAACTAATATAATAAATACGTAGCTCTTTCTTCTGTCAAACTTGGCACATAGTTAGAGCATATCCTGGAATTACATATAGGTTACATTTTATCCCGGGAAAATGTGGTATCTCTCGGGAACGCGGTTGAAACCGCGGGAACCAGCTAGTTACAAATAAAAATACAAATATTTTCTCTTTATAACAAAGTAGAAAAAACTTGAATTAAAAATATTTCATCTAAAGGCTTGATTATTAATCGGCTGATATTAAAATGCATATAGAGTTTTATCAATTCTAAATACAGACGCTTAACTAGGCCAATGCTGCCTTTTATCTAATAAAATATGCTGCATTTAACAGCGCCAATTAATCGTGTAGACGGATATGGATGTTCATAGTCCATCTAGTTAAAATCAGGTTTTAAAACCTGTATTTCTGCTCTATTGAGCTGTAAAAACCTATATATGGAGAGAAACAATGTTTTTGGTAAAATATTGGAAAATACCTGAAGTCTATACCGCCTGATGGACAAATATGATTCTAAAACAGGGCGGTGTTTGATTTTTGTCTTTTTTAGTTTTCTTTAAAAATACTTTTTTTTAACTAGTATTTATTACTTACTACTGTACACATGGTTAAAATATCTCTTTGCTTACATCTATTCATTTTGTAATTGAAATAAAGGTACTAAGTAGAAATGCTTTTCAAAATATCTATCCAAATCGCGAGTGAAACCACTATCTACCTTAATTTAGCATTTTGTTAAGAATAATTATGTAAAAGTATTTAATTAGAGTAATGTTTAGATTTTTATAATAATCATAATAACGACAGAAATAAAAATATATTAGTCAATATAGTTCCATTCGAACTGGCTCAATTAACAATAAATTCTAATCTACGTAACGATTGGGTGAAATCGGTCGGAAGATCGTCTACCTAAAATATTCATTGGTTTCAGTGATATCAGAATAATTACTACAGTAAGTATACCTCAAAATATTCATAATTTGTGGTAACAATAATCGTAAAAGATAAATAGGTAAAAGCTATCTCATGTTCGTCCTAAATCCGCTTCTATTTTCACAATTAATTGTCGATAGCGATTTTTGTCTGGCCAGTTGGCTCGGTAACTTACCGACTAGGGTCTGTAACTACAGACCCTGACTGCCACAACACCGGTCGTGAGTTCGATTCTCATCCAGGACAAACATTTTGGTACTTGAACATATTTCTTTGTTCTATGTACCTAATGGGTGTAAATATCTTTATTAGTAAGTATACGGATGAAAAAAGTTTTATATCTGTTATCTAGTTACCATAGTTACAAGCCTTGATTAGTTTGGCAACAGTTTTGCAAACTAAGCAGCTATTCGATTGTGTTAAGCTCTTGGAATCGAAATTGAGGCGAGTTTGCTACTAGATTGACCGTTGGGTGATTGCTATGTCATTCACACACCTACGCGCAGAGAGAGATAACAATAGTTGGGCCGTCAATGTATCGGCAAATCGTCATCGATTGGAATTATGAGAGCATTACACAATCATCCTGCAGGGCAGGTGTCTTCTGAAGATATATTGACAATTATTTCATCTAGAATAGATTAATATTTCGAATATCATCAAAGGCAATTAGTATAAAATAACAGATAGTTGTTTTACATGGACCCAGTCCAGATATAGATGGACATCTACGGTGACGTGTTCGAAGCGTATAAGAGAGTAAGCGCCTCTATTTGAGAACTTTCTTTGTCTGGCATTGTGCAACCGTGACTCTTAAACTTTTGACAGTTAAATGACATATTATAAACAGGCCGTCTCTCGTCACCTATCCCATTAACCTTATTATAAAATACATGAATACGTAATGTTCAAACTTATTCAGCTGAAACCATAGATTTCCCTTGGGAAAGTGTAAGCCGACTGATCGTAAACCAGACGACCATAAACTAACTAGTTCGGAGCAACGGTGACTCTAGCGTTTTTATTTTATTGCCGCTCGTGTCGCGCTTGACATATTTATGACACTTTTATATTAATCAAATATTATGTTGAGTTGATATATCATACGCCAGGAGGCAATATAAATAAGTCAGTATTTATAAACCATTCAATCGTTAGCGATATCGTTCATCAAGGCTTTCTGAGAAATAGTTAGAGATCTACACAAGAAGTACAAAGCACATTCGGGGAAGTATTACCACCGTACCCAATTCCGCCATGAAACAGTTGTCCACTTATAGTATTGTAGAAAGGTAAAGGGGATCAGTACGTATTAGCGATGCCCCTGGAAATATCAGCTCTTTGGAAGACTGATGGTAGATGATGGTGATGACTTGCTACGACTCTTAAATCTGTAGCCAAGCCCCTGTGTTACGGCAGTTGTTGTTTCAGAGTCAGATCCTTTTTTGGTCTGCAGGTTCTTCTCAATTGAACCCTGACTTCCGAACCGGTAGTAGCTTCAGTAGATTTGACGTTCATTTGTGCTTTTCAAGGACCCAATATAAATGGTTTAGAATTTAAGGTTTTATGTTTCTCCAGCTTTGGCTGTATTATCACTTACCACAGTGAAATTGAGCCTAATATCTTCACGGACCCTTAAGATCTTTCCAGGGTTGTCATTGTGTAAGTAAATTACTCTAGCTCACATTGTTCTGCCGCAGCTTCTTCGCCGTCTCTTTCTTTTTCTGCACAATTACATGTGACGTCCGCTCCCCAAGGCCTTGTTGCGCCGGCTCGGCGAAGTTTGTATAAGAAATGTGGATAGTCCCGTTAGGACAGTACCGTAAGGAACTTTCTTAGAAGACCTTCTAACCCGACTTTGACTATGATCACACAATCGATTTTATGGTGTATAAAATTATTTATTTAAAATATTTATTAATTTACATGACGCTTGTTTCTGTTATCAAAAATAACATAGTCATTTGCACCAATTTTAAAGAATCAGATTCGTTAATTTAACACAAAATTGGTCCATAACTACATTGGTTTTAAATTAAAATAACCCATTGCTTTTTTCCTTTTTTACTCTGAAAAACGCAGTGCGACTTCATTCATACCGCTCAAACACAGGACTGAGACAAGTGTTGCCACAATTGGAAGGTTTCGAACGAACCAATTCCAATAACCCATCAATGCACAAATTAATTCATAAATTCCAAATTGGAAATGCATTTGGCAGTTCGTGAGGTTTGTAAATTCCATTTTCGAGCTTCTCAGTTCAGCGTAAAAATTACGTGGCTCGGTAAATGTAACACCCTCGTTACTGTGCAAGCAAATAATTCGAATATTATTTTTCCATTATTAGTTGTGAATGTAGGTTTTCAGACTACTTGGTTCGAAAAACTCATTTTCCAAGATCCTAATGAATTTACCTACTATATTTACTTTAATGGGGCGCTATGACCCGCTGTCAAATCAAACAAAATACGATAGTGTTTTTTTTTAAATATCTTAGATGGAAATTCAGTGATACCTATTCGGAATTAAGATTCCTGGCTCCTTCTTTGTAGAAAATGCAGCCGTGATAATAATTCCACCCTGATTGAAAAGCGGCCAAATGTGAGTCTAGTCCAACTAGCACACGATGGGAATGCCAGAGGTATATTATAGCCAGTGCATTATCGTCCCTGAGACGTGTTTAGTCTCATGTACCCGTAATTTCACCGGCCTCAATATTAACAAAAGACAAATTTTACAACCTTTGACAAATGTTTGTTTTATCATTTGTTGTTTTAGCGACCATAGTTAGTAATAAGTAGTAGTAATAGCACACAGTATTGCCACACTGAAGATATCAACAGTTTACCTGTTGCGGTTCATGAGATACAACCCACTGACAGATAGACGACGGGACGGACGAACGCATGGACCGTGGAGCCTTAGTACAAGGGTCCTGTTACCCCCGCTTATGCACGGAACCCAAAAATGCAGTCTCGTTTGTTAAAAAGCTCATCAATAAAAAATCTGTCACAAGGAAACCTGCTGCTACTGAACATCCATCATGACATTTGACACCCAAATTACTTCCCAATCAATCTATTCACCGTATCGAACAGGGTAGTACAAAGGTACACCCCAATGAGCATTTCGCTTTGATGATGTCCGTTGCAGCTTTTAATTACATACGAGATTGGGTATTATGAACACGTTCCACCAGCGCAGAGGTGTAGCGCTGAGAATGCAATTGCACCGGATATTTTGCTGTGAAAATCCTACACATAATATCACGTAAGCCGATTAACTCGCTTAAACGCTGGGTGTTTTTAAATGTTTGTTAAGATTGTGGGAGTACCGTTACGGAGTCTAGAGAGTAATAAAGGTTGTAAAGTAATTAAACACACTACCAAGAAACTACTATTATTATGTACTACGTTAACTTCTATTATAACTTACAACGAGAGTGAAGGTACCTATAATATTATTGTTCTGTGAGGTTTAGATATTTTTAAAGATCCTAGAACAGGTGACTTTAATTTGTCAACAATGCATTGAAAAGTTAGCTTCAAATCTGTATAAATATAAAAGTTGTGTTAGTTACACCAGTTAAAACTCAAGAAGGGCTGTACAGATTTTTAAATTCTTTGTTGGATTTATCTCCGTCCCGACTAGCAGAATAAGTAATTAAAAATAAAAATTGGTGTTCTCAATCTCTTTATCAATGCTGTCTTTAAGAACAAAAACTACAATCTTTGGGATCACGGGTGAAACTGCGGGGCACAGTTAGACACAATAATAAATCCACTATCTTGCTCATATTTTGTTTGTAACAATTCATCATCAGATCGACTAATTAGATTTAAATCAAATATGGTATAGATTAAATTTGTTCTGTATGTTTATAATGAATAGATTTTTTTTTATACCACATAGCCCAACAAACAAGCGGATGGTCCACCTGATGGTAAGTGGTCACCGCCGCCTATGGATATTTGCAAGACTAGGGGCATCACCAATGCGTTGTCGACCCTGAGACGTGAAGTTGTTAAGTCACCGAAACACAGTAATACAAGTGCACTACTGTTTCACGGTAGAAATGGGTAAGGTGGTAGTACTTCCCCGGACGAACTCAGCACTATAAGCTCTACTAATCTACAAATAATTCTTATTTTCGGGGAAATTTATGAACTTTGGATAACTAGTTACTTAAATAGAAAACGAATTGATAACAAACAAACACACCATGGCATTTATAATAATTATAAGTAGGTTAAGTAAGATACTACGATAGGGCTATAAAACCACGCAAAAAGAACGAAAAAATCACAGATTGATTGATTCTCGTCTCACCAATCTCTTTTAGGCGCCGTAAATAAGGCGTAGACAGACAATACGACTAATAAAGAGTAAAAGCTGGAGGAGATAAATGTCCAACGTTACTGGACCGATTCCAGGGATCCTTTTACTCTTTGACAGCTCAAGGACTCGGGTGATAAACGCTATCTGGATTTAAAATGAATGAATTTGTTTAAAACAGTTTCGTCGGACAGTTGATTTATTTCATGCTTTGTAACTATAACAATTTATTAGAATTTTCAAATATGTATTATAAATTTTGGTTTGACTACCTATTTATATCATATTTATTGTCTCTATTGTAAATGGCACAACATTAGGGATAAATGTGCATTTCGGATATGAAGAATAGATGAAGCTGCTAATTAGCTTCCCGTAACTCCATGCAGTGGTCACCGTTACATAGAATTTTAATTTGATACTGTTTTGTTCTCAAGTAATGGTAAATAGTCCACTGAACCATCAAGCAGGGATATGGTATCTCTGAATTCTACAAAGCTTTAGAAGCTCCCTGATGAAATGCAATACCCAGTTACATAAGGTTTCATGGCTTCTGTAAGGTGCTTGCTAATTAAAACTGGACCAGAAACACCGCTGTAGTAGTTCTACTCTACTTACATTTAAGCAGCTTCTTGTTGCACAACACTTAATAAAGATCTTCAAGTTCACTAAAATCTTTTATAAAATTTATCTCTGGTTTTGTAATAGTTTTTAAATAACATGTTGATTCTATATTGGGTCTTGGAAAATCAGCGCTGTTGTCTTCAACAGCACATGCTAAGCTGGTCCCCCTTTTGACAGCACTCCCACCGCTTGTTTATCATTGATTTGTTTGATGTTTGTTATCTTTATGTAATTAGTGTTAAAGTGCGCTGTCAATAAATATCTTCTTTGTTTCTTTATTACTTGGGATAAAAAAATCGTCAGTTAAGATTTTTGACGGCTAGTGCGTATTTATTAAGTGTTGTATGCATGACCTGCGTAACTATATCTGATTATGTGTCTATTTAAATATTTAAAAATAATACACACGCAAGTACAAGACCTGCTGGGATCTGATTAACGTATGTGAAGAATGCTCCGTGATGTTTATTTAATGACGAACAAAAGCGCATAAATGCGGGAAAGTTGGCAGTGATGTTTTGTTTGTGGTAGTGGGCTATCAGTTATTTTTTGTTGTTTAACGAGAGATCAAAGAATTTGATGCCGCTATAAACCCAATATCTATTGTCAATCGCAAAAACAGTGCGATACTATTACTGACAAGAGCTAAAGTATAACTAAACCTAGCCAAAAACGTTCAGTTCAATGTGACAGTTACCATAATCGACGTCTTTCCAAAATTACTTTACAGGGCTATCCATCTTTAACCAAATCGTATAGAAATGGCGTGACTAGAAAAATTGGAAAACAAAGATTTCGATCCATTTGTTAGGCATAGAAGTCGGGGCGATTTGTCAAATTTACGACGAGCATTGGGTGTGAACGCGACGAGGCAATACCAATTTGTACGGATTAGGAGCGATGCCAATGCGTATTCATTTACGTTTGTAAATGTACGAATTACGATAAATCCTGCTAAATAAATTGAGGCAATATCCAATAATGACATACAGTGATGATGTTTTAACATCAATAAAAACCTATTTTAATTACGTCATGTTGAAAACATTGACAACACTTTGTTTCTAAAGCACAGATATTTACTATGGAAATCCATCATCAGCGTCATTATCTTTTTGGCTTCCAAACATAGTTTGTGTTTGAGTGTCATCTTACCATGGTACGTGATGATGTGGCCAAAGGTGAAAAGCACTTAAATCCTAGAAAGTAACTGTTTCTGGAGAGCATGTGTGTGACGACAAATTTACAACCTAAAAGTTGTTTCATACCACGGGGCTATGTTTTCCTACACCAAAAAGCAAAAGCTAGTTGTAAGACTATAACCCAGGATCTTTGCCCCATAATTTTCCGTTGCCCCTGAGCTCCACTATCATCGCCAATATATCTAAACTCTAGATTAGACTAGATTCACAAACCATTAATTGCATCGATACTGCATTAGTTAAAATAGAAGAAGCTTTAATGAAGAACGTGTATTTACTTGAAAGTGCTGAGCTTTTTAATTAAGACCGATAAATAAGTGGTAGGAAGTGGCCGCCTCACTGGATACAAATGAAATGTGATGAAATTGGATGTATGCTGGATTGTTACACATTCCTTAAAATAGTATTGGTGGTACCTACTCGTAAATATTTTCATTCTAATTATGAAATATATTTTAAGAATGATATTAAGTTTTTGTGATTGTTAACTAATTGAATCAGGCGTGGCTTTGCGCAAATCTACTGTAAGATAATACAACAAACAAATATCTAGTAACTCGTTCTGCGTTTTGAGTTGAAAATTGAGTTTTGGAACATGGCAGAGAAGGAGATCCAGCGGAATTAGTTATTGGACATTTTGTTTTTTGTATAATCTTTTGTTTACTTGTGTTTACAACCAATTATTTAACTGCGACCATTTCTATAGTTCAATAAAGTAAATATCAACCATTTACATGCCAAAGTTGGATAAAATAAAAATAGAAAAATAAATACAAATATAAATGTTATTATTTCACAAATTTATAGTTAAAATTTCAAAGCAATACACAATATTATATATAGCCGATAATATAAGATGACAGTACGTTTGCGCAGTTAAGATAGAACGTGTAACACCGCACTGATTTATAACCCAAATCAGAAGCTCCTAGAATTTATGTAAGCGGAACGAATAAAAGATATGTACGAGTATGTTCTAACATTTTGCACTTTAACTAAAGTATGCCAAAAATTCCCTGAGGGCTTTTGAGGTATTTTCGTCTTTACCGAACCTTTGCTAAATAAAAGCTTTGCCATCATCTCAGAACTGATATAATATAATAAATAATCCTGGATACGATATTTTTTTAACAACACATCTTTTTTTGTGCTTTGAAGTCTTATTTATATTTGTATTTCTTCAGCTTTTATACCTACAAGACATGTATATAATTTTTTCACAAGCGGTGAAAAAACTATATGTATAAAAGCTGAATTACTAGTATTATAATTGATTTAAATTTGAATGCCAAATATGGCTAATGTGATATATGTAAAAAATTTTATGATTTATCCTAACATTGTATGTACGAAATGTCGTATGTCATTCAAATTGCAAATGACTTTGACTAGAACACTTCGGTTGGTGCCTAGTAAGAAATTTATGCTTGAGGGTTGTATCTAAACAGCATTCAAACTTGGTGTTATCGTTTGATCATGATGTGTTTATTCTTCAGACAGACAGATGCACGGATAGACAGTGAAGCCTTAGTAAAAAAGGCCGCTGGAACGCTTTAGGTACGGAAACTTAATAGCAGAATTGTATGTTAGGTTTTTAAAAAAAAATATCATTCAAATTCAAAACCATTTATTCAGTTTAGGCCTTCGGAGGGCACTTATGAAGGTCAAATTTAAAGTTACTGAAGCTACAAATTAATCACAAATATACAAAAGAAACCTTAAAAATAAAGTCTCAATGATGGGTTTGAAAACTGAATTGAAATTGACATGGTGCAATGCACTATGGGCAACGAAGCAAAATCTACGTATGAAAATGCTGTGTGTCATGTCCCTCGCAGTAATATACTGTGCAACGCATTCCTGCACGATGCGTCATCCATGATGAGATGTGCGAAAGAACTCGATTCTCATGTACAATAATTGCACAGTTCATTAACGGCTTTTCCCAGAAGAACAACCTTCTAAACCGGTGTTAGAGTCTGATATTTCATGCCTTCAGGCCTATATGGATAAAATATGATTGATTTTAATAAATATCTTTTCATTTCATTTTATCAGTGCCATCATAATATGATGCTGCTCGCTTTATTATTAAATTGTTCAGATGCTCAGCACTCTAAGAACTTCGTAGTTCTACAGTATAATCACACAAGTCGCGAGTGTACAACTAGTGGAATATTCATAGCACATACAAACAATTTGGAAACTTCTATCAATGTAAACTAAATCAACGATGGAGAGATTCACTTCAACCACGAATGTGCTTTTTTCTTATGAATCCGATTGGAGTAGGTTTTACACGTAGTTTTCCTACTAAAAATATATAATAGTTTTACTAGTAAATAGCTATCATCGCTGTCAATCATCTGTGTATAAATAATAAGTGTTTTCCTACTAGTATATTTTATTTTAATATGGTTGTTGGAGAATATATATTTAGTTTGTTTACCCACGTTTATCGATATCATATCATGTATATAATTCGCGCAATCACATGATCTAATTTTATTCCAATTGTCATCACGATCGGTCAAATCGTGCTTGAGTTATAAAAGGTCAAAGTCAGACAAAAAATCCACAATAACACAAAATTTGTCAAAAAATGCAAGATATAGATATCCTACAGATTTATATAGTAGTAAGGTTAAACGAAGAAATTACTGTGTCCTGGAGCTGAAACGCTGGGGAAGTGCTGATGACATTGTAGTTATTATCCATCATATGTAGAAACACCTGGAAGAGATGTTGTCTTGCAATTGTTTATAAAATGCGTTATATACCCAGGTACCCAGGCTTCTTACACCCAACTTACAACACAAAGATCCTTCCAAGAATCTTCTCGGATTCTTGACAAACAATCCACGATCGCATTTGACACTAGCTATAAATAAACCTCGGCCTATAAAAAGCCTTCAGAGATTTTGCCTGATTTTTGATATTCTAATGTAATTTGATAGGCAGGCAGAGGTAATTAGGCCTAGAGTAGACTAAAAATGTTTTTCTTTTATCCTATAATAAATATTCTGGGACATTTCTTTCATCTATCTTTCTACTATGGAAACCAGATAGCTGATATACCACATTAATTAGGTATATAGATCCACCGGAAATGATACGATACTTATCTACTGATACTAAAACTCTCTTTTTGAAACATGGAAACATGCATAAAAATAATAAGCGTACCTATTAAAATTTAGTTTGTATCATACTTAAAATATATTCAATAATGTCAAGTAGGCCGACAAATAGACACCCCCTGATGGTAAGTGGTCACCGCCGCCTTTGGATATTTGCATCACCAGGGGCATCGCCAATGCGTTACAGACCTTGAGACGTGAAGACAGGCTTCTGAAGACAGACTTCCATCAGCCTGTAATTTCACTGACACCCCGTTTTTCTAACTAAATCACAGCAATACAAGTGAACTATTCGAAACGGGTATGGTGATGTACTTCCCCCAAAGAACTGTGCACTAAGATCTCTACTACTTCTATAGTAAAAGTACGTATGTTTTTATGAGAATATGTCATTTTCATTGTAACGCTAAAATAAATAATACACTTGGCTGGAACACAAACCTAGTTGTACTGTCGCCAAATAAATAAAAAGTTCTTATTTTTAATGACCTTTACAATAAGCTTGTAGTTCTTAATATGAAGATTTATCTATTCATGAAGGATATATTACCCACAAAGAAAAATCTCTGCACCGAGACCCACGTTTTAAAATTCTATTTTAACGCAATATGTGCCTGAGGCATTTTTAGAATCCTAAAAACACCAAAATGGCACACAGTTTTACCGCTCGTGGACTTAATAATAAAATGTAAAAAAGTTTATTAACTTGGCCCTCCTACACATATAAACTTGACTTAACTTGAAATTGACTTGACGGGCTAGTTGGCTTCTAGAACCGTAGGTTTGATTCCCACGAAGAATAAGAAGAAAAAAGTAGTACATGTTGTAAATCAGTTATTTAGTTTTCATAGTACAAGCAGTACCTGATTTTCGTTTGTAAAGAATGTCGAAGGATATGTAGTTATTATTCATTTAATCACAGGTGTAACCACGGCGCGGACGCTAGTAATGAAGTTAATAAGCTTATTCCATAACAGGACATAAACTGTATACCATTATATATTTTTAGCCCCAAACAATACCAGCTAATGTAACCTAAAACTACAGGCTTTTAATGGCCTATTGTTAGCTTGACTAACGTTTGCCTATCAGCTAAAATCCTTTTAAACCCCTTTAAGTTAGATACTGAATTATCTTTAGAGATTAATTTGTATTGATTAAAATAATTTATATCTCAATTAGTGGTTTAAATAAAGTTACAGTGGAGTTAAATCGAGATGTAAAAAGTTAGTTTTAAAGAATTTATCTTTGTTTTCTCTTACAAAATGCACATGGAAATAATTTACCATTATGTAATACAAGAAATTTGATACAATTTACAGTAATTTATAGTAACGTTAATACGTTAAATCTATATTCACCACTAGATGGTGGATGAAGGCGTCGATGGAGAATGTAATGAAAAGTAAATTTTGAACCTACGATCCTGACCTAGGCTATTCAACCATCACACATCGGCCTGCAAATGTTCCACTTGGCACTACAAGGCTACTATTGGCATGGCATAATCACCGTGCCAGAAACATCAGTTTAGTATCACGGCCTTGCTTGGACAAGACCCAAATGTGTTATGTGGATAATATTAACAGGAAAAAGTTAGCTTATTTATTGTGAATACGCATGGTTGACCACAATCTTACCGTGGCAGATAATTATCAGGTCGAAGGTGTAAAGAAAACCGTATCTTAAGAGCAGCTGCCGGAACGGACCATAAAATCTTTGGCGACAGATATTCAGCTTGAGGTTGGAAGCTAGCCAGGTAGTTCCAAAGTTTTCTACCACCGTGCTATGGTATCGTTAACTAAAATCTCCAGCTCATTTCTAACATTCAAACCCATGACCTTCGCGTTTTGCCAATTTGTTGTCACAATCGCTGTGCTATAAAACGTTTTAGTGGTTATATCTTAATCTCGATTTAATGGCTAAATGAGAAATAGTATGTAGTAATAAATAAATATCCCGGGACATTCTTTAAACACGCCCATCTGAACCTTAACTAAGCAGAGCTTGTAGAATGGTAACCAGATAACTGATATACTCGTACTACTTTAAAAATAAATACTGATACAATACAATACATTCATTGGACAACACATAAGAGAAGAAGAAACATAAAAAAGTGGATAACAGAACAAGTATTTACGAAATAGGCGGTGTTATCGCTAAAGCGATTTCTTCCAGATAACCTAGGGGTAGCAGAATACAGAAGAGGATAGCAGGAGTTGCACGTTCAGACATTTGACAATAAATAACGAAAACCTATTATAAATTAATAATAATAAGATATATATATAAATATATACTGATATAGATATTTGCACCCAGACTATGTTTGATTAGTGATTAGTGTGAACAAATTCACGACCTGGGCCTTGGCAGTCAGGGTCTCCATCCACAAAGCAAACTGGTTAGTCAATAGTATCCAAACATGTATTGTAAATAATTCTTAACTATCTTTCTGTCAAATAAGCAGTCATCCTGTCATCCTTAAAGTGACAATGGCTGCGCGGTAGATAAAACTTACTGAAGATCGTGGGCTTGAATCCTACAACAAGCTTTTGTAAATAAGATCCTGTAGTTCAATGATATATATAGTACAGTTAGCAACATAAGTTCTTCGCTGAACAAACTCAAACTTACATTATTTGTAGGTACTCTTACTATTCATAGTTTAAAAAGGAAACGTGAACAGGTGTTTTGTAAATGTATATAAATATATATTTTTTACAATATGGATTAGTCTGAGTGTACAGTTATGAGCATAAACAACCACGGAAAGTTCTGAAATAATATCGGATTTCATGGTTCATTAATTTCTCTTCTGTCATTTGTAGACGGCTCAACTGTTACAACAACTCTCTCGCTGTAAGTAGTAACGGTGCTGTTGAATTATGTGAAGGGTGTCAGATATTGTTTCCAAACTGTCCATAGTTTACCCATTTATGATCGTGATAGGTTTATTGTATATGAGGTTTAAAACACGTAGCTTTGATAAATACCGCGTAAATATTGATTTTTTTTTAAGAGTTAGAATATCATCATTAGAATCGTTTTCTGGAGTTACTTGAACCCGTTTACGTAGACTCAGAGAGCTGAGATATTTTTGATCGTATTCAATATAAAGTATTAAGACACTAATACGTTTAGTTTGCTAGCTGCTATCTTCTAGTGAAAGAATCTTTCTCTGTTGTGCGACCCAGTCTGTGTGAACGTACCCTTATGTGAAATTTATCAGTGATAGCTACGCGGTGTTGAACTATCCTCAACCAAAAATAGACCATAATTTTGAGTACCCGTCAGCCTAGCTACCGCATACCCCTAGATAAATTCCGGCAGCTACACAAAGATAGCTTCTTACAAGAAAGGCTTGTGTGCTTACATCTTTACCCTCATAATCACTTACCAAGGTGAGAATACAACCCAACGCAAACCTTTTCAAAGTAAAATGGGACCAACTCTGAAATTGTGAAAACAAATCCGTCGCTCCATACAAAAGTTTATTGGACCCGCATTTCAACCGATGACAGAACTGAGCTAAGTCCTGCCTATTCATCTATCCGTATATTGAGTCGGGTGGCAGCAGTTAGCGTTAGTTAGTGACTATAGTGAAAATAAATGATCGAACCTAAAAAAGAGGTCGCTTCGAACAATATGTGGCATTACGCCAGAAACGGCCAGAACCGCGCCTTTTTGCCACCGAATGGACATCAGTCAATGTCAGAAGGTGTATGGAAAAATAAACCGCAAAGTGCTAAAATGCACCCTAGTATTATATTGTGACATAAATTAGTGTACACAAATGTGTCTTGATATTTTTGATGGTCACGGTCAAATGGTGGAGACAGTAGTTGTTTTTGCTGATTTTATAAACATAGTAGTACATCAACATTCTCAGAAACCTACTTGTAATTATGTTAGGGAAGAAGGTATAAAAAGTATTTTTAAAAGTGGCACTGTTTTCAAATAATAACTACATATGTCCTGAATAGATATAAAATACGAAAAGCTAAATGAGTAAGCCGTTTTCATAGCTCTGCAGAAGATTGTAAGCTTCTTAATTTTGCAGTTGAAATTCTAAAACAGAAAAATTCAAAGGTAATCCTTCTTTAAATTTTTGTTGTAAATCTTTGAGGGAATTTTGATTTTGAAATAATGATATTAAATATACGATCAAATAAGGGGTGGGTAGAATGAAGGGTGCATTAATTAGACAAGGAGTTAATGAGTTTCGACGATGATTTTATGTATTGAACAAATAACGTAGCATTTAAGCTGTGTTATATTATTATGCTTACATTATACTGTTTCCATAATATACTAAAGCTGCCGCTATCACAAAGGCTCATTTTGAAAGCTTAGAAAATCAAGTATTAATTCTAAGATAAGGTTTATCTACTGATCTAATGGTTTATTGTGTGTTGATGCTAATGAACTTTGTCATAACTTGGTTTTCAAGAACATTGTACTTTATTCAAGGATAAACATGAGATTCCTATTTTAATCTAAAAAGGACATAATAAAATGGACAAGATCTACAAACTGAAGCCTGTCGATGGAGAATACAATATTATAATGTAATTTTTATTGACTTTTATTAGCTTTTTGGTTGCTACCTACTGGAACACATTTCAACTTTGGACGATTTCGACGAAGTTTTGCGATTGGATATTTTTCGCCTGAGCGCTATCAATGGGTAAAACGAAACATAAGCGATCGTTAAAAACGCAAACTGCAAAGCTAGTACAGATATGCTGAACCTATAAAAATAAATAGAGCGTCAAGCCTCGCTGAGGCGAGACCTGAACCGAGACCGACAAGGTCTTAATCTAGACTTTAATTAAATTGCTAGATTGTAGGCAATTCGTAGCAGTATTCTTAATATATCCAATGCTTTCATTTAAGTTCTATTTTGTATCACTTTATTGAAATTTTGTAATTAAAATTTCTAATTTATGAAATCTTATTTAAATTCGAGCTTGTTATCAAATAATCAATTATAAGTTCAGAGTAAATGCTTTAGACATGTTTCAAACAATAACTTATGATAATATTCTGTCCTGTGTTGAATAATATTATATCTAGTAAACTATAATAATGAATACTGAATTATAATTAACTTAACTACTTTTGCTGTGGTATGCAGTTATCTGCATATCTCTAATCTAAATATCACCTTATATTCGCTCTATGAAATTTCGGCCAGAAAAACTGCCATGTTAATAATGCAAGTAAATTTGATAGACAGAATAAAAAATTACTCGGTCAATATCAAATATTTGGAATAAGTTTGTGCGCATAAGCATAGTAAAATTGATGCAGTAATCCCTCGGATTTAAAGCTTTAGCAAAAAGCTATAAAAGCAGTTAATATGGTAAGGGGGCCATTGAAATTACAGGCACTTGAGACTTAACACCATTACGTCTCAGGGTCGAGAATGTATCGGTGATGCTTTGGTGTTGCAAATAGTCTATAGGTGGCGGTGACCTCATACCAGCAGGTGGACAGTCTACCTATTTATCGGCTGACCAGTAGTAAAACAAAAAATATCTTTATAATAAATTACTGAGATAAACTCAGAGTGAACAGATTTAATCAGACGCAAATATCTAGACCCTTTTGTCTTTTAGATTGTCCCATACAATTAATGAATTAAGGTATCAAGAAATAATACAGAATTAACAATTTATTTTACCTTTTCACAACAAATACCTTTTGAATGTAGAAATATACAGAACAATCTGTAAGAATAAATCATTATTTCGCCCATTGTCTCTGGACTACGTACTGCGACCAACATTTCCCCTAAGATATTTTTAGTCCCAAAGCATACCTGGGTACACTAAATAATTTATGACGAAAGAACGTGAATTATACCAAGCCCGACCTCAAACTCTCGGCTACTGAAAATAGCCGTGCTTTAAACATTTGCACCACAGCACAAAAAAAGCTACCGCGGTAAAAGTTGATCTGCGAGAAGTACTAAAAAACTAAATATATTTGGCGGCTTAAAAACATGACTGGCGCACTGGCACGTGTAAATGTATAACATTTTTGAACGAGAACAAAGAAGCCATAGACAATTTTAATTTAAATAATACTGGCCACTTATAATATATAGATAAAAGAAGACTATACTAGTACCTCCTAGATAAGCAAATTAGTAACTGGTGATTTCTTTAAAGAAATAGGCAAAGGTAAAATTGTTATGAATCATTTCCTCTTCTGTTTGTGAGTTAAAGTATTTTTTTTTTAATTACTTTTATTTAGGAGCTGTGGCTGAGTTTTAGTGTTATCAATAAAGAACTAGGAATCTGTTATTTTTTACATGAAATTCATAATTTATTTCATCAAATTTTTATAATTATATTGGTACGGTGAACCAACCATCGTAATACATAGAAGTGCGTGTATGTAAATGAGAATAATTACCTAACTAAAGAAATATGAAAGAGCGCAACGCCTAAAAACTGCGTCAGTTGCTTGCCAATGATATCAAAAATACTGAAAACAAAAGTATGTATTCAGTACTACTGAAGATTTGCGTACTACTGTAGATCTCACGTACGGATTATCTACTATCGCCTTGTCATGATATTTTAAGCTGCGATGCGTAGAGTCCTTAAACAAACGCGACAACACTGTAATCTTTCAGAATATTTTTCACTATACTCTAGCTGTGTCCGACATGCGTTGCCATGTGACGTCGAATCGTAAGTTATAAAACAAAAAATCATTTCATAATAAAAAAAATACATTACATATATGCATTGCTAAGTACTTATTTAATAATAAAAAAATATTTTTCTTCTTTACTACTAAATCTGTAATTTACACATACATATATAAAAAGAACTAGCGTAGGAATATAACGCGTTTACTGCTTAACCACCTATCATACTACTATTAAAAAAATGTAAAAGTTTCAGAAGATGTATGCATGGATGTTTGTTAGTTTTTCACGCAAAAACTACACAACACATTTTGGCTGTAACCTGGCACATAAAAACTTCATAGCCGCGGTTAACATACAGGATACTTTATAGCCTGGAACAATATAAATGTCCTTGAGAACACGAGTGAAACCGCAGGGTATAGCTAGCGTTAAATGAATCAATTAATCCATCTTAAAGGTGTCTGCTAAACGTTGGCATTTCCAAAGTGATTTCCAACCCAACTGCTCTTAGCTATATTTACAGCCTCAAAGTACTTTGGATTGTATAGGTAGTTCTGTAGTAAAGTAATACCGATAGGAGTCCAGCTCTTAAATTTAGAAGTAAAATAACGACTTATACCTCTATAAATATCGACACGTCGTTTACACTTTAACTCGTTAAAAAGCACTTAATGACATAAATCTGAATGTAATATAAACTGTCGTATGAGTCAATATATTAACTGTGATTTCTCTTTAATATAAAAACCGATAATTTATTCATATTCTCCGATAACCGTTCAACATATTATTCACTTTTTTTAGAAGCAATTCCGAATTGCTTCTTCAAACTCTCCCATTTAGCGCCATCATGTTTTTATTAGAATATACTTACCTACAGTTTTATTATATTTATAAAAGGGGTAGCCATAATTTTATGGGTCATTGAATATTTTGATAGGCGATTGCCTCTTCGATAAAACTCTTTGAGCGCTACATGAAAGACAAATATACTCACAACACAAATCCATTAAAGCGTATATTATTTTAAAGTTTAATCGTATTAAATATACAAAGAAAACGGCAACAACGCTCCAAACCAATCTGCTTCAATCAAACGAAACGGAAAATTAAACCGACAAACGTAATCTCGTAAAAAGACGGTGACATTTTCTTTCACAAAAGACAGGATATACCTAATCGGGCGATTTTAATAAAGACGCTCTAATAAAATTCTTTTGCACTTTTTATGAAAATTTAAAAAAATAGCACCACACTTACCGTTTCGTTATAAATCACATTTAAAGCACCTGGCACTATAATAACTTGGGTATTTCAGTTAAAACTTTTTAAGGTTCCGTATGAGACTCGCACATCGATAAATATTATCCACCAAAGACACGTGTGCACTGGTCACAAGTCCGCGTATAACTGGGAGCCGCGCAGTCTCCGAATCATGGTCTCAAATGACTCCCGTAGCCCGTAGCGTTGCTACGCCGTAGAGCCGCTACGGTGTTCATGAATCATTATAAACGTTTTTATTTAATTACGACGATGGGCGCGAAAGTTTATATTATATTTATGTTGAATTTGTAAATTGCGTGATAGCAATTTCAAAAATAACTAACGTATATAGTAATTTACACAATAATTATAATGGAAAATTTATAATTTGAATTTAGATAAACTTCAACAAATTCAACAATATATTCATGACTCACGGAGGACTCATTGGGGAATAACACTGTATTCAAGATAACTGATCTTACATGTGAATTATCATTAGTCAAGCCCATATTATACTTAAAAAGCAAGTACAGAGCAAGAAACATGGCAAGGGAAATCCTCTCACTTATCTTAAAGCTGTATTTTAGATTCTACTACTATAATAAATGTGAAAGTTGGAATGTATGTGAATCACGCATAGCGGCTAAGAGGATTTAGATTAAACTTAGTCACACGGAAAGAATATGTTCTGCATGTTTATCCTTTATCAAATGTGTTTATATAGAATACTTTTATTATGAAAGAATAAAGATCCCTCGGAATTGCGGGAAAAGCCAAAGGGCGGATATTTGTTTTTATTATAAAGAGGTAAAATTTGTATCTTAATATATTTGGGTGTAGGTGATTATGCGATTTTACTGATAAAAATCAATAAAATTAAAAACCATTTCAGTTGGCCCTTGGAAGGCACTTATGAAATTCAAAGTTACTGAAGCTACTAAATAGAAAGATAGAAAGCTAAACTATTCTTGAGTGACATAGACTATTTATTTATGTTATAATCCCGGAATAAATTAGATCTCTCGGGACCGCAGGACGGTAACTCGTTTTCAATAAATATTGTGTACTAGCTTAATTCTGAAATAAACAAAAATTGTAGCAAAGAAGATAATGTACTTTTGGAAGCTCTGTTTTATTATCTCAAGTTAATGTCTTCAAGCACTGTGATAGCTTTTTTGGCACCCATTTAGACAGGGCTAACTGGGATGGTATCAACACAATTTACTGCTACCTTTTAGTTTTTGTAACATGTTGGTTTTTAGATATCTTATTTGACACTTTTCTTATGTCAGAAAGCTGATAAACAGTTTACCTGGGGTTTGGTCCAGTAACCACATTGCTATATGTAATATGTATTTTATTAACTACGCAATCATGTTAGAGGTCCGTTCTGAGAAGGCTCGTTACGCCGGCTTGTCGACGAAGTTTTTATTAGCTGAATAAGGGGGCTGAGGATTGATTCTGACACTAGCTCGATGATGTTTCGCCACGGCCTCTATGCTCTATCTTTTTCGCTCTATGGTTCACTTTCCATGCTTTCTGAAGTGTGTATTAACTGAAAAGGAAGCCTGATAGTAGGTAGATCCCGAAGCCTGCATACATTAGCTATGCCACGGGTGATTGCCGATGCTCTCAAGTTAAATTGCTGGATCACTTAATTTTTATGGTGAAAACCTTATTATTTTTTGTTATTTTGCGACAGGTTTTTGAATTTGAAGTTGTAAGCCAGCCAGTTTGGTATAACAGATGAAAGAAAATAATACGAAAAGTTTTTTACTTCGAATAGTAAGTTCATAATTTATTCAAAACGGATTTTTTTACCAATTTGATTACATCAATCTTCTAATTAGTTTTCCAGACCATCTGGTTGGCTCCAATTATGAGACATTTTGGTTATAACATTCAAAATTATATGCCGTGCAACTTCAGATGGCATATAAGATTTTATGGGAGTATTAAAGACAAAAAATTGGTTTAATCTACATTTTAAAGGGATTATCAAAATGTCAAGGTCACTGATTATAGAAAAATCATCAGCGATACAAAAAAAGCAACCACTTATATTTATGTAAATCAAATGAATAATATTCGTAGCCTAAGTCGTAAAAAATTCAAAAATTCAAAATTCAAAACCATTTATTCAGTTAAGGCCTTCGGAGGGCACTTATGAAGGTCAAATTTAAAGTTACTGAAGCTACAACCGGTTCGGAAGTCAGCCTTCAACTGAGAAGAACCGGCAAGAAACTCAGCAAGGTTACATTCTTTTTTATTTGTTATATAAATTTTTATCTATTCTGACTTTTTGACTATTTTATAATTTCAATTTTAAATCATTTTATATTTAGCAATTACAAAATACTTATTATAGGTAACATTAAAAAAAAAAAACAAAAAAAAAATATGACAAGGCTACAAAATAGAAAATAACAATAATTAGGTACTTACAACTTAAACAAGAGATTTAGAGGTGCACTGTGCAGAGAGTAGCTATTTCCATACATTTTTATCTTCAATATAATGAACTACCTTGTAATACGCTTTTTCTTTAAAAACTTTCCTAATATAATTTTTAAATTTATGATGCACATGCATTAAGTCTAATGCTTTAAGACGCCGATTCCACGACAGAAATTGCATGCAAAGTCCAAAATTTGTGATTCACAAACATTATTAAATACAAATTTTAATTACGTCATCATAGGGCGGAGTCATCACACGTTCACCCGCCGATATTACCTCTCAAAAAATATAAGGGTCATTATTACAGGCTTGGCTTTCTTGTGATAGATTGGTTTGTACATTCGACGACAAAATATTTGACGGCTGAGTTATCAGATAACCGTTGTGTTATTGTTTTGTTGTGAAAGTAAACTTTATTTTGTAACTGGGATTAATTTGTTGGATATAAACTTATGCTATTATGTAGTTATTTATACTATATTTAGGCTTATATTTATGGATAATAGATTTAGTTTTGGAGTTAATGGTAAATATTAATTCAAGTGAAAAATTGGTGAATAATAAAAGAACTTTATTATGACCAAAAATACAACTGCCATAAAAAAGTAACACCTCAATTGGTACCTCGTAACAAAATCTGATAAAAATAACAATATCGCTGTACAATTCTGTTGTCGTCTGTACGGCACTTGAGTGTTTTGATAGATCATCGGAAATAGGCCTCTTTGTCTCATCTTCCTTACAACTTTCATTCTGAGAGGCTTGAAACGAAAGTGATTTATTAATTCCGTTTGCTTTGACAGCAAAATAAGTGAAATATTATATTTTTCGTGTTCGAACTAAAAATACTTTTACTGTTCCAAGTTGTGATGTTCGGGTTAATGATTTATCTTGGAGTGCTGTTTGGTGTACTTGTCAATAATTTTGTAGCTTTAATATTATATTGTTTATATTGACTTGTCCAAAGAGATTGAATGTTATTTATTTAATCAGTTTGTTTATTTAATAAATTACTAGCAGACCCCCGAGGATTCACCCATGTTCCTAAGGAATATTACATTTTTCAGTGATTTAAAGTATCCTATTTATAAATCCAGGTTATAGACTATCTATTTTTGAAGTTTTATCCAAATCCGTTATCTAGTTTTCGCGTGAACGAGTCACAAATGTCCATCGTCATCATACATTTGACATCTATACATTCATATTCAAAATTCAAAAGTTTAGGCCCTCGGAAGCCACTTATGAAGGTCAAATTTAAATTTACTGAAGCTATTACCAGTTCGGAAGTCAGTCTTCAACTGAGAAGAACCGGCAAGAAACTCAGCAAACTTTTACTCATGCCTAAATTTACAACGTGTTACAAAATACTCCGTAAAAATATAATTAATTATCAAAGCCAACAACCCTAGTAAGCTGATTAACATGAAATATAAATATACGAATATGAACCAAACTACCCCCCGCGGTTTCAACTGCATCCCCAAGGGATGTAACCATTTTCCAGGATAATAAGTATCCTATGCGTCAATCTCGGTACCTATCTTAATGCCAAGTTTCATCCAAACGCGTTTTGTAGTACATTCAGGACATTCTTTACACACGGCCATCTGATCCCAAACTAAGCAGAGTTTGTACTATGGAAACCAGATAACTAATATAATACATATAATACGTTTTTTTCTACATGCATATTTATATAGATATTTACACCCAGACACAGAACAAACATATCCATTATATAATATGTTCATGCACACAAATATTTGTCTTGGGCGGGAATAGATCCTGCGACTAGCGGCTTGGCAGCCAAGGTCGTTAACCACCAAGCCAAATGGCCTGTCGAGTAACAAACATCCATACATTCAAGCCAAATAATTGCGAGCATGAATTTGTCTCATTCCTGTGTATTTGACTGTGAATCAATAAGTCTAAATAAGTCTAAATAAGTATTTGTGGGTACTTAAAAGGCCGGCCTGTAAAAGTAGCTCCAGATAACAAAAATGGTTGGCAAAAGCAACATTTGAGGCAAATAATGTGAATAGAAATCACAACACCTTATATAATCTACTCCCACTTCATTGCTTTGTTCTGATAACCAAACATATTTATATTCACTAAACGAAGTGAAATATTGTCTTTTGTCAGATGGTTCGTCAGTTACGCGTCATCTTTTTTTCAGGCAGTGTACCTCAGTGATTGCTTTTACTTCCTCATACAAGTATGTACGATATTCCGTCACGTTTTTGTTCCGTATTTCCTTTCACAGTGGTTTTCTCTTTCAGTCCTTTGTGAATCAGATCTTTTTACTATATTTTCATTTCTTTTGAATGCCTCTTCTAACATGTATGGCTTCTAATGGTATCGAAAGAATGTTGTTATTTGTGTCGAGGATAATATATTGAAAAGAAATACATTTAACAATATGCGTTAGCGGTTTATACATCTAAGAAATGTATGATTAAATTATTTACTGCAGAGGAGATTGTGTTGTTTGGTTTTTATTACCCCTACCAGCAAGCAAAGCGACCGACATGAAATTTTCTTTTAAAATACTTTTTTTTTAAGATAGCTACAGCCCCGCTGTTTTAACCACGTTCGTGGGGGATTTTATGTATCCCGAGTTCTTACGTCACCTATGCCATTCGGGAATAGTGTAGCTTTCTATCAGTGAAATAATTTTTGAACAGAAATCGGGATCGGGAACTAAATTTGCACTATCCTTTATAATATTAGATGGAATTGTTCACAAGCAGATTAACAGCACTTGATGGTAAGTGGTCTCTGGTGTTTATGAGCATTTGCAACACCAGGAACATCGTCAATGCATTATTGACCCTAGGCATAAAGCTGAGAAGTCACATGTTTCTATAATTTCCTTACTTTTCAAACCAAAATACACAAATGCACTACTGATTCACGGGAAAAATGGGTAAGGTTGAAGAAATTCCCCGGATGAACTTTCCACTAAGCCCTCTACTACTTCATAAATAAGAATATAAAAGTGTATACCTACTTTTGTGGCTGTGTTTAAATATGGCAAATATACATACCCATTGGCAAAAAATCACATATTTGCTATTATTGGATCTACGAGGCTCCATTATTAATTCCAATTATAAGAATTTGATTGGTTGAAGATTGGATGGTAGATTATTTTATGTTTGATTTTAATCATCTAACTCTATTTTATTTTTTAAAATTTAAAAATGAGTGTTTGTTTGCTTGACTTTTATTCGTAAATAATTCATTCGATTATGGTAAAAAAAGTTGTTGTTCGTGCATCCCTGATGGTCTCTAAACAAAAAAATTACGTCGGTGACATATGGATATGTATGTATATAAGCTAAATAGGGTTTCTTTGACGAACCATTTTCTCAAAACTACTGAATATATATATGCTACCATTCGACGCGGAATATTTCGTGGACGGCTATAGGCTATATATGACATCGATAAACACGGGTGAAACCACGGGGGACAGCTTTTACACATATATATCCGTTGCTATAACCTGCTACGTTCTTTACATGCGACATTCTGACCCCAAAATAAGCAGAACCTGTGCTATCGAAACCAGATTACTGAAACACAATATACTACTTTCTTTAACTTATTGACTCAGGCGTGAACTTGCGGAAATCCGACGAATACGACCTTCCATACTACTTTCTTTTTTCAAAATTTGGATATAAATAGACTTTTTACATCTGGACACAGAACTAACAGACATGACCATGAACACGAATGTTTGTCCTTAGTGGGTATCGAATCCATGACCTATTGGGTAGTTCAATAGGACTGTTTACATTTTTAATATATTTCTTTGCACTATATATGCACCATATCCATGGCCATATTATCCCAAATAATGCAGAGCTTTCACTGATAGAATATTATTTTATATTGATACTAGCTGTCCCACGCGGTTTTATACGCGTTCCCGAAGACGTCATATTTTCCTAGGATTCAAAACCTATATATTATTTCAGGATATGCTCTATGTGCCAAGTTTCATCCATAATATTAGTAGGATTTATAAAAACATTTATATTCGACCTGATCGATATACACAAATGGGCATTGAACCTATAATCTGCGTGGTAGTCAGGGTATATTACTTTCACGCCAACCCACCAGTAAAAGATAGGTAGTATGGAAGTATCTACAATATGTTTGCATAGTCCTTCACCATTTGATGCCTCAAATATTTATTAAGATATTATTTTGTAGAGTTTTTACAGCAGTCTGTCTGCAACTGTCAATCTTCTTTAGTTTTTTTTTATACCAAATGGGCCGACTAACAAGCGGACGGTCCACCTGATGGTAAATGGTCACCGCCGCCTATGGACATTTGCAATACTAGGGGCATCGCCAATGCGTTGTCGACCCTGAAACGTGAAGTTGTTGAGTCTCATGTGCTTGTAATGTCATCGGCCCCCTTACCTTTCTAACCGAAACATAGTAATGCAAGTGCGCTACTGCTTCACGGCAGAAATGGGTAAGGTGGTAGTACTTTCCCGGACGAACTCTGCACTAAAAGCTCTACTACTCGATAGTCATCCTTTTATTTAATTATAGGTATTTTCACTCTCAAGTAGCCTCTTACACCCTCGAGATGAGTGCATAAAAACTATCAGTAAAAATAAATGTACCAACAGAATGTAATTGAATAATATTATAGATATTCTTTTTCGAACGAATATTTTAATAAATAAAGTTAGATGTCTCAACAATAACTGTAACTTTATTTGAAACTTTAATTAATTTCAAGCAAAAGTTTTATTCATCTTTAGTATAAAAAACAAATGAGTACTATTTCAGAGTTGGTAGTCGCGGATTTCATTTTGAATACGTCGTAACAATGGATCTATTTAAGTTATTAAGAGTAAGCGATTTTAAGTACAAGCGATAGCGGTATGTAGATTTTTACGTAGTGGATACATTGACCATAGAACCGCAGGACATGATGTGCATGTCTGTTTATTTCAAGTCTTGGAATGTATGTTTTTTTTAATGGCATAATTTTCTTGTTTCAGATTTCTTTGCCATTATATAAAAGTGTGTGAAGAATGTTCCAGTACGTTGATTGTCATTATTTTTATCATCTATACTAATATTTTAATATACTTCTATACTAATAATATTATAAAGAAAAATTATTTGAATGTAAGCATTGAATAGGCTCCGAAACAACTGGACCGGTTTGAACCATTCTTTCACCGTTGGAAAGCTACACTATCCTCGGGTGACATAGGCTATATTATATTTATAAAAAAATAGTGATCATTAAGAAAAATACAAAAAAAAATATAACCGAAAGTAGCATTATTTTGGCACCGAGATAGATTATAGTCTGGAATAACACGTAGGCTACGCGACATCCTTCGGGAACGCAGGGGAAAGTGCGAGGGACAGCTATGATAAATATTACTAGATTCCGTCCTATATTCCCTGCACTACTGCTTCACGGTGGAAATGAGTATACTACTTCTAAAATCACCAGAAACATTCCTTACTGAAGTGAATCTTCTTATGGATATTCTGAAAAATAAATGAATGATAAACACAATCTATGCTTTTAAAAAGTGATTGATGATTAATTATTGAAATGTTTCCCGGTAATATAAAAAAATCACTTACAACACTCCCTGTTTTATTTACAAACTATAGCGATTAATAATAGTGGGGACAGCTTATGAATTAAGCCACACGCAACTTCTTTTGTTTTTATTTCCTTGTTGCAATATTGCGATGACATCCAGCGTAACTTAACCCCTCTGATTGCCACTATACGTTCGAAATTACAAGGAAAAGTTATTTATTTCTTTGTTTAATGAGGTATCTACGAAAAATGGTTGAGCTATTCAAATTGTTTCATATCTCTCAATTGCGGATTTTTAAGCATTCACATGATGCCAAAAGTTATTGTTTCGAAATGCATTTTTTGGGTGAATGTTGGAATATATTATGTATTTTTATTCATCTTCATGAACAATAGAGTTTTGTAGAGTCAGCAACGCGCTAGTGAGATAGGCTGCGATGACCGCTTACCATCAGACGGGCTGTAAGCTTGATTTTCAAATAATATAAGCATTACAATGAAGGTATAAGGTAAAGAGGTAAATAAATAATGTTATTAAAATGACGGTCAACAAAACATATACTAGTGGAAAGTAATAGATTGATTACGTAAATTATTCTAGATTATAGTCTGCCAAAATATAATTAAATATCCGGATAAGAGAGTTATGATTTATAAAAAAATGAGCTAAAGCCACAAAGACAAGTACCTCTTTCACCGTCGCGATTATTATTCTTCTTATACTCAGAAAAAAAATTGCTGGAGGTTTTGAACGGTTTGTTTTTTCTTCAGTATACAATAATAAAAAAATATTTAAAGAATTATAGACATTCTATGAAATATTTAATAATTTTACTGTTTCATAAAAAATACATATCGTGTTAATATAATATTCACAAAGGCTTTTATACAAATAAAAAGAGCCTCTAATCTACCAAATTGCAGGCTATTGTGAAATATTACACTTTATGAAATATAACGGATAAGAGCGATATTTTTATAAAACGAATGGTTCCATTAAAGCATTAACTAAATCCACCGAATTCAAATATCGATTATTAAAAAACACTTATAAAACAAGCTTTAAAGTAAGATTTCATATAATTTAAGAAATTATAAGACCGCGTACGGTGATTATGTGAATGAGGTCTTGGAGAGCGGCACTCTCATCTGATTACGTGGTCAGCAAAAGAGACAGAGCAGACAGCATGTGATGAAGCAGCGTCGAGATAGCTTAATTTACCTTACGAAATCGGAACTCTGTTTGAGAATAAGTTGTGCATTTCAAATGAATTGTGGGTCAAAATAAAGATGAAGTACAACATGTAAGCCAGGGCACGGTGAAGATGATAACGAGCTGAATGAGTGATTCAGTAGAATAATGCACCAAAGGGAGTAGACTGGGTAAGGCAGGGTTTACACTCGCTGGAGTGCTAAGGGATTGAACATAATATTAAGAATACAATCATAGGGTACTTTTTAATTCAAGTCTGGTTAGTGTGTTGCACTTGAAAGCCAGTTCCCTCCAGGTCCTCCAGGTTATCGATTTAGGTGACATCCTCACATTCCAACATAAAATTATTGACAAACATAAGCCAGCAAGTAAATAGTTAAAAAGAAGTTTTTCTTCCAGCAAAATGGAACCCTAATAAAACACACGAGTATATAAAGTATAATTTTCTTACATCATAACTGAAATCACAACTTGCTTTGAAGCTAGTCAAATATGGAAGAATTTATGAATTTACCAGACGAATTTACGCAACCTTTGATAAAATGTTTCGATTTACTGTCAAAATGCAATATAGTGATTTTTGATGAAAATCGCACGTTTTTACAGAAAAATTGGCATTTTTTCATTGTGTTTCCATGCGTTTTGATCTTTCACTTGACACAAACTTTGAACTTGAAAATGATGTTTCAAGGAGAGTTGGAGTTATTGGATTTGGCATACGTCGTACCTGTTTACGTGGTTTGCTCGCAGAGTAAGTATAATTTACGGATGAAGATTGTCTGTGCATAACTAGCACTCCCCAGGCAGTATTCATAGTACCCAGCATTTGCGAGACATAGCCTTCTAATAATCATCTCTTATTAAACTTTGCTTTGGTTGCAATAATAACATCACCCGGGCAGTGCAAACTTTACACACTCCTGCAGTCTTCACCCGTAACATAAATGTTACATTTATGTAACATTATAACAAAAATCAAAAATAAATTAAAAGTATATTTCACGCCCCTTATCCCTGAAAAACTTACATTTAGGCTTTGTGTGATTACCACTTTCGTCACGCCAAAAATATTAAAATAAAAAACTAGCCATAGGTCTCAGAGCTAAGACCTATATTCCATCTAAGACATTTTAAGTCCCAACGGGACATGTGATGAGGACTGACGTATATATCCGGGCTCGTTACTAACCCCGTACTGCAGATAATCATTTCAAACAAGATTTAACATGAAAACTAAGTTACGTCTATGTTTTAATTTTATTAATGAAAAAAATTATTCTACTCTGCACAAAACTACCAGCATCAAATTTTCATTTCAATGCAATTTTATTAAATCGTCTTCAAGTCATATCAAAAGATAGTTAGATGACAGAAAAAATTGATTCATTTAATTACGTCATCAAGTCGCATTTCATGCCAGGATTAAACAAAAGGCTTTCACGGAGCTTTAACTCAACAACTTGCATACAAAAGGTCTCTCAAGCTTAACTTACCAAAAACAATTGCCAGCGATCCTAAAGGCAGCCATCGTGACACATAACAAGGTTGAAATAAGAGCTATAATTCTACAACTCGGGCACATGTGGAGGACGGTCGATCTCAACGAGGAGCAGATTATCAAGAAGAATGTGTTGCTGAAGAGACTTAACTTTTGTTATACAGGTATGAGGTTGGACGACTTGTAACTTGGCTTTCGAAGCACTTGTTGTTTGTTTGTTTGCAAGTTTTGTGCGTTCACTGTTGTTCTGCGAAAAATGCACGCTTTCGAATAAATATTGTATCGCTTGAAAATACACACGATATAGATAGTGTTTCTTATATTGAAGTCGGCAAGATACTTTTAACATTTCTTCTATAAATTTGTATCTAAATCATAATTAACTTCATCTCGTATTATTTCCGTTGATTTTAGCAGATGAGAATTGAATATATTTTAGGTGGCATGTGGTCACATTATCACTATCTCTCAGGCAATAATTTCTAAGCAAAATAATTCTAATACTTATAATACCTACCTTGTTAGATTTAGGAATTAAACCCAGGGCCTCTAGCCTCGATCGATCATTTGTCGACCCTAATATCTTTATTGAAAAACCTTGGCAGTATCGTTTACTTTTCCTCTGTTTGGATCAAGGGACTGTTTTTATTAAAATTACTAAAGGGTCGTCGGAAAAACAGCTTATATTTTACGACTTTGTTACCAACGTATTTTTATGACTATAAACTCGTTTAGAATTACAATTGAAATAATTAGGAAACATTGCACGTAAGCTGGCAGCTTAACTGTTTCGAAACAAGCAACTGAACGTTTTATGTGCGGTACATTAAGACTTAAATTATTCAAATATTTCTAGAATTATAAAATTTTGAATCAAGATAGAACGGTATATCCTGAAATACTACATCACACTTGACCCTATATTAGTGACAGATTTGTTTCAATGGTTGTACCGCTTATAATAAAACTAGCTGTCCCTCTTTAATCACTCTATCTATTAAAAAATCGCATCAAAATCCGTTACGTAGTTTTTAAGATTTAAGCACACATAGGGGGATAGGGATAGAGAAAGCGACTTTGTTTTATACACTGTAGTGATAAGGAAAACTAATGAATAGATCATGAAATCATGATTTCGGAAGCTCAGGTTGTGGAATGAGCCCCAACCGTGGTTTTCCCAAGTGAGTACAGCATGGGGTTTATCAAGAAGGGTGTGAAATGGATTCTGCAGGGTCGGCAACGCGCGTGCGATACCCATGGTGGTTGCAGGTGTCAATAGGCTGCGATGACTGTTAACCATCAGATGGGCCATCAGCTTGTTTGCTACCTAAGTAGAAGAAAAAAATATCAGAAATTATTGCAGAACTCCTTGTTATGTTATTACATATCGCATACACACTGACGCGTTCATGACTGTACTTGTATATAATAGACTTACTTTTTTAGTCATAAGTCTTGTGAGTATTTGAAACGTGCCTTAAAGGGAGAGCGTTAATATCAACCGTATAAAAAAAATCATTGTGAATACCTGTTAATTAAAACTATAAATTTTAGTCAAATATTAAGTAAGCTATATAATATAGAACATGTAGATTTACATTAAACAGTGTATACTAATGCCGTTTGATAAACCATATTGGTATATGGAATCAGGTGGAAACTAGACCTGTTAAAAGATTACAATGATTACACGCTAGTAAGGAATTTTTATTTCAGTTTTCTATTGGATGAACATTTTTGGCTCTTGGCAATACTTGCTGGCGCCATTATTGGAAACTTTGTTCCACAAATATATTTTGCAAGACGAATATGAATTGTTGCTACCATTCTCCTGTCGCTTCCCGTTTGACCCCACGGAGACCTGGACGCGATATCTCCTGATATATATCTTTGAGATTTACAGCAGTGAGTAAATAAAAATGGATTTTAAATATATAGGTGTAAATGTTATTATAGCTTGTTGTAGTGACGTCGATAACCGTTTCATAGGTTTTTGGTGTGAAACGTACAATGAGTTTGGAATCACATTTGATAAAGTTTTTGGCTACCACCCTCATCTTGAAAATGAAAAAGTCGCTAAGTACGGCTGTCCTTTTCTGAAACGAATCTTTAAACAAAGAGAGCAATATTCATCACAGATCAGACATTCAAATACTGATTGGTATATCTAAATTACCCCTACAAATTATCTAATATCCTGGGACATTCTTTTACACACATTCTTGTACAAACTAAGCAGAGCTTGTAATATGGAAACAAGAAAACTGATATAATTCATATATGTGTATAATATACTTTTGACGGACCAGTTGACTTGGTGGTTAGAGACCCCGATTACCAAGCCACAGGTCATGAGCTCGATTCCCACCCAGGACAAACATTTGTGTGCATGAACATGTATGTTTGTTCTGTGTCTGGGTGTAAATATCTATAAAAGCATGTATTTAGAAAAAAAAAGTAGTATATGCAGTATATCAGTTATCTGGTTTCCATAGTACAAGCTCTGCTTAGTTTGGGATCAGGTGGCCGTGAGTAAAATAATGTCCCAGGATATTTATTATTATTTTAAATACATACTTAAATAGATATTTATCTTCACCGCTATATATAATTGATATAATAATTAATAAATTTTGTATTAAAATATTTTTACATTTCAGTGTTTCGTATCGTTTATTATTACATTGGCTCTGAGTTAACCATGATAACTCTTTGCGCTCATCTGAGCACACAGTTTGCAATACTCAAAGAGGACTTGCACTCCATTAAACCAGAAATGAGAAAAAATGAGCCATGCAATAATGACGTTAACGACAATGATAATAACACTATTAATAATTTTATTATAACACATCAGAAACTGCTAAAGTAAGTACTATGATACATCAGTAGGAGTAATTTTTATTGGTTTTGAAATAATATATACATTGTGTCTCTTAAGTTCTCTAGGTACACAAAATCTTATACATTACACTCTTCATATCACATATCTACCGATAAATTATAAAAAGATGGAGTATTTAATGTGACCATATAAAGAGTTTTAAAAAAAATTGCATTTTATGAGAAAAGGTGAGTATGGAGCCTTTACACTCTGCTCACTCTAATTCGTAAGGTGCAACTTGATAACGGTGCGGTCGCTTCCCCATGCTATGGCAGAGACAACGGTAGTGTGATATATTCCTCCGGGTCCTCATAGATTTCCAATTTCAAAATGACCATAATAATGACTTTTCAAAGGTTGGCTGAACAGTTGAACGACATTTTCAACAAGATGATTTTCGTGAATTTGTCATCCGCTACAGTATCCATTTGTTTTTTTGGATTTTCTGCTACAGTAAGTACTTTATCCTACTTAGACTATACATTTAAAAGTTTAAATAATTGACATTAGCGATTGAAGAAATTTCGATGAAACTTAGCAGTCATAGAGAGAACTTTAAGCCCCGCGCATTTACTGGCGTACGTATATTCCATTTATTTTTGTGCATTTTTGGAAAATAAATATTCTTTATTTTTTATCTCTAGTTCTAATTCTACTTTTTGTAGTTTTTCTATAGAAATTTTGATATGAATTTTGCCTCATGAATTGTAACCTTTTAAAAATGTGTTGTCAAGACTCATGAAAATTTAATTTTAAGCAAATCCTACCCGAATCGATTTTTTAAATATTTTTTTCTTATTTGACAGATAGCTCGTGGAGCTGTGGACATGGCCAATAATTTTATTGGATCAGTGGTATCTATTTTACCAATTTTTACCTTATGCCATTATGGAGAATTATTAATGCAAGAGGTAGGGATAGTAAAATATGAATTTTCATAAAAAAATATATAATTATAAATAATATGCTCATAAAACAATTATAAACGAAGTTTCCTATGTAAGTAACATCACATATAATGACAATATCCGGAAAATAGTCGATTAATATGTGAGAATACAAATAGTTTTCTCCTTAATACAATTTTTTTAAAGGAAGTCTTGTAAAATCTAGGCCATAAATATACGTCACTTTGTAAAGAAAAGGGAATGGCCTATTTAAAAACATAGGGATTACAAGACTTGCTTTAATTTATCTATTGTAATAAGACTAATTTAGATTGTGATGTTAAATGTATAAGATTTAATTATTTCAGAGCGGTGGTATAACAGAAATAGCATACGAGAATTTGTGGTACAAAGGCAGCATTGACTATCAAAGGAAAATATGGTTTATTATTCGGAGGTAAACAGTATGGAACCAATGAAGTGGAATTTTATATAAATTAATATTTGTGTCTATAAATTCGTTTGTTTATTTTTAGATCTCAGAAGCCATGCTGTTTGACATCACTCAGATATGTTCCAATTACTTTGAATACGTTTACAACGGTACGTACTTACTCACGTACGTGATACGTAATATTTGCGTAAGTTAAATAATTATAAAATACTATGAATAACTAATTGACTTAGGCGTGACCTTGCGGAAATCCATTATATGATTATACAAGAAACAAACATCTAGTCAACAGGAAATCGACACGTGTTTCACTATGTTCTACACAAAGCATCTTCAGGGCTTATTAGACCCGCTGTCACGATACGACGCACGAGCACCACAGACGTGTTACCTCGCAGACAGCCGGGCAGAAAGTCAATCTTTCTGTCTGTGCGTCGAGTCAGTGATAGCTATAATAGCCCTAAAGATGCTTCGTGTAGAAGCGAAGCACGTGTCCATTTCCTGTTGAGTTTTCTTGTTTGAGACTTGACAGAGAAGGAAATCCAGCGGAATTATGGTAGTTAGTAGATATTTTTTCTAGTATTATCTCTTTATGAGTAACTAATGGAAAAATACAAATTAAAGCAGACTAGCCCTACAAGCACCTGTTCACCTAATGCAGAATAAACAGACATTTTAATGCACACAAATTTAATTTCCTCTCAATTCAGCCCGTTTCAAATGTTTTCCAATGCATTCTGCGCATACATCCAAACCTATTTACATGAAAAACCAACGCCAATATCAATTTTCTTCATTTCTCAGGTTCATTAGTATTCTTACCAAGCCACTGTGGGAAACCAACCGACCGTACGATGAAAATTATTATAATAATTACGACATTTTCTTGGCAACGATTTAGTTACGCCCCAAAGGAGTGAAGTCAGTTATTTCACTCTACTTATTATTTTTCCTTTTTCCGCTTTGGTAAATAACGCGGTCATTTCGTGATTTCACTGGTTATTCCAACTGTTATTAGTGTAATTTTTCTTTATTTGTTATTTTAATTTAAAGAGTACTAGCTCTCCGCCGCGGTTTCATCCTTGTTCCCGAGGAATATAAGTACGCGAGCGTTTTGTAAAATTTTAATTATCTCGAAAAATATGCTTCCAAATGGTATGATATAAACCGCAAATATTATAAACATAAAATTACCTTTGTGATAGCATAATTTGTAATAGCTCATAATTTGATCCCCTTTATTTGGCTCCTTAGGATGATTTTCCTTCTAGATTATTTTTTGGGACAAATGGTAGCCCAAATGGTTCCCCAGGATATATTCCATCTCCTTGCAAGGCTTCATTACAATCCGCTCAGCAAGCAAACAAATAGTACTTTACTTTGTATTTATAATATTAGTATGGAATAGCACTGATACTATTTATGAACCCCAAATACACTTGCAATTCCATTTAAATAAGCCGATTAAAATATTTAAATCTTTTAATAAGTTTGAAGTGTCTTATTTTTTTTATAAAAACAATATGTACGTTCAATTAAAGTGAAGAAAAATGATTTAGTATTTTCAATACTAAAGTTAGATTATTTTAAACAGAGTCTGTATTTTTAATGCTTATTTTATGAATGCGAAGGTGTATTTGTTCGTTCGTTTTCTTTTTTAGTTTTCAAAGCTTAATGAAGGTAAAATTTTGGCAGGAAGATAGATTGTGTCTTAAAAAAGGCCTTATTTCCTAAACAAATTTTTTATACTTTAAAACACGAATGAAACCGCGGGGTGGAACTAGTATATCTATAAACACGTGTAACTAATAAAAGCTACTTACATCAATAATGTAGTCGACTTTGTTTCTTGCCAATTATAAATTTAATTTACAAGTTAAATTACTACTTCGAGGAATTATCATAAGTAGTCATCCTACATGGTGAAATAACATAAATTTGAGGCACCACGCAATATCATTGATTGATTTTAGAAATAGTAGAACTCTTAGTGTTGAGTTCGTCCAGGTACGTACTACCACTTTAACGATTTCCGTCGTGAAGCAGTAGTGGACTTTACTGTGTTTCGGTTACAAATTAAAGGGGGCCGGTGAAATCATATGCACATAAGACTTGACAACTTCACGTCTCAGGGTCGATAACGCATTGCGATGGCCCTGGTGCTGTAAATGTGCTAAAGTAGCGGTGACCATCAGGTGGACCGTCACCCTATGTTGGTCTCAAGTGTGCTCTAAATGCTATGTGTCATAAATATGACCCCTTTATTTAAATCCAATATCTGATTTATCTAACTAATGTTTTTTTTTTGTTATAGGTCATGAGTACTACATGGTCCTATTTCTCACTGGCATCAAATGTGTATGACCAAGAAAAGTAAGACGATTTGAAGGCCCTTGTTTTAGACTTCAGGATTTAATATAATCTTTCAAATTAAATTATGGATAAAGGTTTATTTTTTATGGGCTTATCGTTGGTATCAACATTCTCCAGAAGCATTTACTACGCGAATGGCAATTCACCAATAACTGAGAAGACATCAAGGCTATTAAGAAAGCCTTGGAGATTTGGTTTTTAGAGAAGTAGAGCTCTTAGGGCATAGTTCGTCCGGGGAAGTACTATCTTACCTTACCCATTTCTGCCGTGAAGCAGTAGTGCACTTGTATTACTGTGTTTCGGTTAGAAAGGTAAGGGGGCCGGTGAAGTTACAGGCACATGAGACTTAATAATTTCACGTCTCAGGGTCGACAATTCGAAAGTCGATGCCCCTGGTGTTGCAATTGTCCATAGGCGGCGGTGACCACATACCATCAGGTGGACCGCTCCTTGTTTATCGGCCCAAGTGGTATAAAAAAATAATATATAGATAATTTTCGATTTTTTAGTCAGAGATTGTTGAGAGAAAATTGTAGCACAGTGTTTTCTTTTACAAAATTAGTCGCAAGTTTCCTTATTCCGATAAAGTTTTGCAAAAACTAAATACAGATTAATATTATTTCAAACTTCAACGAGGAACGCAAAAGTCCAGTTACAAATGTTACTAAGTTATAAAGTTTCAAGGTCCCTTTTTGAAGATAAATCGACATGGATATTTCCAATGGTTATTTGATTTTAGAACGTAACTTTATCTGCTTAATTTCTGATCGTTTATAAAGTTAACCTTTCATAATGTATTAATTTGGAGTAAATAATGCGTTGTGGGTATTTTAGTGACTTATTTATACATTGCTGTGGTAATAGTTTTTGTGCCTAACTAATCGACCGATGTATGTATGTTACTTATTTTTAGATAGTAGGTATTACTCGTATTTTTTGTTTTGTGATAGATTTCTGTCATAAACATGCATCGACTTTTCTTGTAAACCTGTATATAGGTGAAACTTTGCGATTGTGCTTTAAATGTGCACAATAAGTTTTTTACCATTTAAACGGCAATTTCTGGTCACCCTTTCACTTAAATTCCTTCAGGAATCGACGAAATTTGAAAGTAAACTTGATTTTTCTTTTAATACTATTGTGACAAACAAACTTGCGGTCCGTGGGTAAATATGCAGATATCTCTTTACACCCCTCTTGAAGAACCCCTGGTTTACTGTAAGTTACAAATTAAAGCTTTTACTATAACGATTAAGCAATATGATTTATTTAAGCTTACTTACCATTAATATGAATTTCTGGTACCTGCTCCAGAATATATTACCGATGTTTTGAACAAGTGTTACTAAGCCTAAAGATTCGTGTCCATGAGAAAATTTTAAACTGATTTTAAAATTAACTTTTTTGAGTCAAAATCCATTTTATTAAAAATACTAAAATTACGATAAAAATCATGCTTCGATTGAAGCCTTCAACATAAATGAATAATAACTCATACTGCATACTTTATAAAGTGATTCTATAAATATTCATGGAGCAGGATTTAAATGTAATCCTTTAGTGAAAAATCCCACAGATTCTCTTGTCGCGATTTTACAATACTGTACTCGCATACGTTTAAATTACTTTCCAGAACCTTTGTCACACGAGGAAAGCTCTTCAACACTTTTTACAGTTTCTCTTTAAGCATTTTAATTAAAAAACTGTATTGCAGTATGCGGATCAATTGGATTAAATTGACACTTTTAATTAAAAGCTGTTAACTGGACCTATATACTTGAGAAGTCATATAAATGTGTGAAATAAATTGTAAATAACTAAAACGTCAAACCTTGTTAATATTAAAGACTGGCAACCCAAAAAGCCCTGTCACCGGCATTGACACATTTTCCCGCGACTGCTACCCACAAAGCTTAAAAACAATCATAAAGTGTGAACAAAGCAAATAACTAACTATCCAGGCAGGGATTGAGAGATGTGAGTGTGGCAACCTGGGTGCGCGTGTTGCGGGAGGCCTAGGTGAGCGCTTTAGATTTAGTTGATTGTAATACCAAGTACCTAGTTGACATTCGAGCGTGCGGTTCAGAAACTTTGTAGTTACGGTTGTTGTTACTTGCTATAGTGGGATGTGCCTGCTTGCCTCGGATGGATATTAGTAGGGACGTGATCGTTGGATGATGCTCAGAAACTCAGCTATTCATATTACACAGACAGATATATCATTTGGGTGGACTCTGACGGACGTTGGTAAGGACATGATCATTGGATCATGCGCTGATACTCAGCTAATCGTATTACTAAGACACAGACAGACATTGGTAAGGAGATGATCGTTGGATTATGCTCCGATGCTCAGCTATTCATGTTACCAAGTCTCAGACAGACATTGGTAAGGAGATGATCGTTGGATTATGCTCCGATGCTCAGCTATTCATGTTATTAAGACTCAGACATACATTGGTAAGGAGATGATCGTTGGATTATGCTCCGATGCTCAGCTATTCATGTTATTAAGACTCGGGCAGACATTGGTAAGGAGATGATCGTTGGATTATGCTCCGATGCTCAGCTATTCGTATTGCTCAGGTAAACTCAGATGGACATGAGAGGAAAGGGGTCGCTATAAGGGGTGGCGGAGGCGACTTAAAAATAGTCCATAAACTATTAACTCAGGCCATTGCTCAGAAGTGTCCCAGTATAGTAAAATGAAGGTTTTATCAGTTCAGATATGATGCATCAATTCCTGTATAAAATAAGCAGCATCTGCATTGTTAGAAATATAGATTCTCTAGAAACCAGGCTGGAATTATTTACTATCTATAGGTACATTTACTTACCTTCAAATATCATTAATAATTCCTATATTTATCAGCTATTCGCTAGACCTATTTTACTTATTAGTACAAGTTTGGCGACAATCTGGTATCAAAAGTATTTATCAACGTATAGTGGGCTACGAGTATTATCATGAAAAAAGATGGATCTTTAATAAAGTCATGACTTCAATTAATATCAGAAAGCTTAAAGCCCAAGGGCCCCATATAATGCAAAACGGATTTGCAGCAAACTGAGTCGGATGTGGAAAGTCGAGCTCTACCTTTTGGCAAAAGCAGGGAGAAATTGAGAGATGGGTTTGCCTTGCAGTGGGTCGATTTGGGATATTAATAAATATTAAATACCCAAGCAGGCTATAGCATAAAATTCAATATATGTATTTGTAATAGAAAATTTTAAATGGGCTTTCCATTGGCCATCGACTCACTTCGGAATGAGTCTTTGAGTTATGTCCATAGTAGATTATGGCAATCTTATTCACTCTGTATAGGGTTGTGTTTGATCACAGCAAGGGTGATGTGGCAGAAGGTAATTAGCATATTATGCCTAGAATAAATAAATAAATACCCTGGGACATTCTTTACACACGGCCATCTGGTCCCAAACTAAGCAGAGCTTGTACTATGGAAACCAGATAACTGATATACTATATGTACATCAGTTCACTTTGTATCACTTTTTTTTAAATACATACTTATATAGATATTTACACCCAGACACAGAACAAACAAGCATGTTCATGCACACATGTTTGTCCTGGGTGGGAATCGAACCCGCGACCTTCGGCTTGGCAGTTAGAGTCGCTAACCACCAAGCCTACTGGCACTCATTAACTGCAACTATGAAACACACCAACACTCTTGGGGCCAGGTTATCAAATTAAGGTTGTTAGCCAGCTATGTATTATAAAGTTTTAAAAGTATTTGTATTATTGATAGTAATAAAATAACTTTATTTCTTTCCTGTCAAAACATCAAGAGTATTAGTATGGAAAAGTACCTAATATTTACTTCTCACGAAAGAAACTATTTACTTAGTCTATTATATATCAAAAGTCGTGGTAAACGTAACGTTAGGCTATTTTCAGACATCCTTTTATGATAAATGTACAAATGTGGGGCATAATAGCGGGAGAGCCTTTCAGAAATGATTGGAAAAATGTCATAGGGCTTCTTGACTTGTGTTAAGGTTTTCGTGTATATTTTGCTTTATTTGCCTTCGACATGGGTATGAGGTTCATTTTACGATTTAACTAGCTGTGGTTTTGCCCTCAATCGCATGGGATCTTATGTTCCCGGTACTAAGAAATAAATAAATATCCTGGGACATTATTTTACACACGCCTACCTGATCCCAAACGAATCAGAACTTGTACTATGGAAATCAGTTAACTGATATACTACATATACATTATTTTTTAATAGATAAATATTTACATCCCGACTCAGGACAAACAGAAATGTTAATGCAAACAAATGTTTGTCCTGGGTGAGAATTGACTCCACGACCTGCGGTATGACAATCAGGGTCTCTAACCAACGAGCCAACTAGCCCGTCAATTAGGTATTGGAAGTAAGTTCGGCTGTTTATGCATTACCTGACCACATTGAAACAGCCATACTTTCATGTTTATATTTTAAAGGGATATCAGTTTCTTTCAAAATCATCATTTTATTTATCGACGACCATGACATTTAAACTGTATAATCTTTTATGAGCTTTTTTTACTCCCTAATTATTTTGAAATTGTTAAACATTTGAACAAATATATAAAATAGTAAGATGAAGTAAAATTGTAATATTGCTGAGTCACAACCGGCTTCAAGGAAGTACAATTACATTTTAATTTAAATAAAAAAAATACCCATATTTTTATAAATAGTTATAAAAATATGTAAAATTGATATTATAAAATAGCCAAAAAGTCAGAATAGATAAAAAAGAATTTAATAAAATAAAAAAGAATGTAACCTTGCTGAGTTTCTTGCCGGTTCTTCTCAGTTGAAGGCTGACTTCCGAACCGGTAGTAGCTTCAGTAACTTTAAATTTGACCTTCATAAGTGCCTTCTGAGGGCCTAAACTGAATAAATGGTTTTGAATTGAATTGAATTGACGAAAACTTTGATTGAAAACTCCATATAAATTTCAGACGAACAAGTTGAAATCCATCCTTAATCAATCACTACGTAAAATAAACAGTAGCCAATCGAAGCCCAATTACTTAGCACAAAGGAGAGTTTACATTAAATCACATTGATACTTGCCAGGGACAATCCATTTTGGTAAGCCGTAAAGGGCATAATTGATAAGGACATTGATGCTCGGCGTCGGGTAATCAGTGAAGCTATCAGTTGTATTTGATCCGACATTGATGACTGATTTAATGAGATAAGACCATATATGGAGAAGAATATGTACAATTGTATCATGCTCAAACTGAATTCTATGGTAGTTGTTGTATGTTTGATTGTTATGTTTATGAAGACGGTTATGCATTTTCATAAGGGTCGGAGACGGGGAAGCCATCTGTCAAAAACTACCAAATCTCATATAATGCTAGCTTCCATTTCCTGGTTTCATCTGCCTTCCTGAAAAGTCTAATGCATCCCGGATAAAGTAGCTTTTTGATACTAAAAAAAATGATTGAAATAGGTTCGGTAAATTTTGAATTTATTTATTAAAATCATATTAAATACAAATCTATTCTCTTGATAATGAATAAAATTCATTTTACATGGGAACATGAATGACAAATAGTTCATTGGCACGTATGGGACTACATGTGGAATAGATTACATTAAATCCAGAACTAAAAATAGAAACAAATAAGTACAATTGTTAATTCTAATGTACATGTATGACTAAATGTAGAAAATTGAATTTCATGTATATGTTTGCAATTTCAATTCTAGGCACTTATCATCCTGCCACCCAAGATAAAAAAAAGCTATGACACGATTAGATTACCTACTTCATTATTTTATTTTACTATAGTGTTCAGTCCATCCATACCCATATTGTAGTCGGATTTATTTTCGTAAATAGTCAATTTATTTATTCAAGTTATTATGCATTACCAATTGGATCAATATGTAAAATAATGCATTCGTAAAATTACCTATTCGAAAGACCAATTCAAAATATTAACATTTTAATACTGTTGCTATTCCATTTGGTCCATCATTCTGCCCACAATCCACTGGTGAAATCAATAGAAAAATCAACAAATAACAAAGCTAAAATGGACGTCACAATCCCACGTAAGTCTCTAAATCGTTGTGAGCAGTATACACTAAATAAAATACGCTCTTTTCAGTGCAAAGCTGGTATATTAAGCGACAATTCACACAATCGTATATTGCAATATGGGCGGATTTGGAGTGGCTGGGAGGCTTTGGTTCGGGAATGATCTGGCTTGAGCCTTGGTCAGTTATGAGTTATTGCATGGGCTTATTCGATGTGATATAGTGATGGGCGTGATTTTTGTACTCGAGTCACTTGCTTTATTTGAAAATATATTAATCATACTCTAGATTAGCTCTGACTATAAAATACTCCTGAGTCATTGTTTAATTCAGCCTGACCATTGTCTGATGTTGTATTGGACTTTCCGTGAAAAGCGTATAAAGAAGGGAAGAGTAGTAGAGCTCTTAGTGCAGAGTTCGTACGGGGAAGTACTACCACCTTACCCATTTCCGCCGTGAAGCAGTAGTGCAATTGTATTACTGTGTTTCGGTTAGAAAGGTAAGGGGCCCGGTGAAATTACAGGCACGTGAGACTTAACAACTTCACGTCACAGGGTCGACAACGCATTGGCGATGCTCCTTGTGTTGCAAATGTCCTTAGGCGGCGGTGACCATTTACCATCAGGTGGACCGTCTGCTTGTTTGTCGGCCCAAGTGGCATAAAAAAAAAAGAACTGACTCTGAAGATCACAGCTACTGGAAGACCAGTAAATGGAAAATACTATTATATATACATAGTAGATGAAATAAAACAATATTTAATTGCACCAAACTAAAAAAAATAGAATAAGATACATAAAATTGTAAAATGCTTTCGTGACTTAGTGCAAAGTGTAAATATAACATGTAACATAACGTATTCATTTATTCTGTATCTAAGCGTACATAATATTTATAACTTTTCGGATTCGTCAAAACACTACTAAATTATTTGTTCATTTTAAAATATTCTAGAAGTTTTGTTGTAGATTCTTAAGAGAGCGATGCACTTTTTAAACCCTAGGCTACAAATTATCTTTTTAAATTCAATGTACTATAAAATAAGCTCGAGTAACTAATAGTTTAGGTAAAAAATTGGCCGCATCCCTATTACAGGCTATAGAAATAACGTTGCAGAATAAAATTTTATTTATGTTAGGTATTTAGAAATTAAAGCTTACGCCGAATACGCGTAAATTTATTTATTGCGCTTCTTCACAAATAATAAAACAGCATGGAATATTTTTAAACGATTTTCAACTGCACGTGGCGTTTCTGCCTTTCATTTTGTGATGTATTATTTAATTTTATAAGGCTATTTATTAACAATACTTTTCTGCTATTGTCTTGTTTGTTTTAAGTTTTTTGGTTTCATTGTAGTTTTTTAATGCGTCCGGGGAAGTACTACCGCCTTATCCATTTACACCGTAAAGCAGTAGTGCACATGTATTACTGTGTTTCGGTAAAAAAGATAAGGGGGCCGGTAAAATTACAGACACATGAGACTTAAAACTTTACATCTCAGGGTTGACAACGCATTTGCGATGCCCCTTGTGTTGCAAATGTCCATAGGAATACCGACTTATGATGAAATTTCCCATTCTATAAGTAACGCATGACATCTACTTGCTGCGCATAGCGACTATAATTTATTCTAAAATTATATAAAAACAGAAGTGCCTACGTAACGACGTAGTAACAGGGTTCATACTCGTTATTTACGTTAACTTACAACTGATGAGCACTTTACACATGTTGTATAACTTGTTGGAACTTTGTTTTAGTTGGCTCCATCGATGTAGAATTTTCTAGATACAATGACATAATAAAACATCACTGAGAATATTTAAATAAATGAATTCAGTTTTATTGGTAACCTAAACAAATATGCTTTCTAGAATAAACGGACACCTTATTATTGGCAAATTGGTAGGAAAAGGTAAGTAGGATCAACATATTTTGCTTTATTATCCATTACAAAATATTAAAGCATTACGAACAATCCATTGATGGGCCAGTTGGCTTGGTAGTTAGAGAACCAGCTGCCACGTCTAAGGTCGTGGGTTTGATTCCGACCTAGGACAAACTTTTTTTTCAAACAAAGCCACAGCGCCAAGCGGTTGGCGCCGCGTTTCGTTGTGATGTTTGCGGAAGCCAAGGCGGTAACGACGCTGCTTGATTATTGTGCCGGTCGTCCCGTTTGGAGAGCAGCGGGATCCGAAGCACGGTGCACCGCTGGCCGACCGCAGTTAGTAGGGGGCCCAAGTAGTAGGCCAGCCAACTATGAAAGGCTGCCCCGCCAACTCGCGAAAAATCCCGAAGTGCTCCATCGTGCCGGTTGGCGACCGGATGAAAGGACCCGATGGTCACTTCGGGGGGGTTCGGGCGTCCCCGCGGTCTTCAGGCGAGATGCCCATCCGTGCAATCGAATGGTTGTCGCATGGCTCCACGCGCATCGTTTCACTCAACTGCCGTCTCCAAGCCTATTCACTCCCAATAAAAAAAAAAAACATGAAAAAGTTAAGAAAGAGTAGAAAAGTTTCACAGCGGTTGCACGTCCTTTCCCTTCATGTGCACCTCTCAAACATTCGAGGCTTGCACACCAATATCAATGCCGTATATAAGGTACTACGCAATCTAGATGTGAACAAAGCCAGTGGTCCCGACGGTATTCTAGCCATAGTCTTGCGGACCTGCGCGCCTGAACTGTCTCCTGTCCTAACACGTCTGTAACGCCTCTCTCTGCTTACAGGTAAAGTTTCGAAAGCCTGGAAGCTTGCAAATGTGCAGACTGTGCCCAAAAAAGGCAGTCGTGCTGACCCCTCAAACTATCGTCCGATTGCGATCACCTCCATACTCTGTAAGATTATGGAACGTGTATTGAATCGGCGGCTCCTGGCATACCTCGAAGACAATGACCTCCTTAGCGACCGCCAATTTGGCTTCCGTCAGAAACGGTTGACTGGGGATCTTCTTGTGTATGCCACATATCTATGGAGCGAAGCTCTTGCTGTTTCCCGCGATATCTCTAAGGCTTTCGATAGAGTCTGGCATGACAGCCTCTTAAACAAGCTTCCTTCGTACGGAATATCTGCTGGCCTGTGCGTCTGGATTTCTGATTTCCTGAGCGAAAGGTCCATACGAGTTGTCTTAGACGGGTGCTCGTCGAATCTACTGGCAATCAATGCCGGAGTTCCTCAGGGATCAGTTCTCTCTGCGAGATTATTCTTACTGCATATCAATGACTTGCTAAAACCCGGTATTTTTGGGTACAGATGACAGCACAGTTGTGGAGAGATATTTTTCCAGCGCACAGGCTTCCAGTGATGAAACCATGACACTTAGAGAGGCCATGGTTGAGCGTATTAACTTGAACCTGCAAGCAGTATACGATTGTGGTGATGCTAATCTGGTCAAGTTTAATCCCTCCAAGAGACAGGCGTGTCTGTTCACAGCTAAAAGGAGCCCTTTCGACCTGACTCCTTCTTTTCAGAATACATCCTTACCGATTTCCGACCAGCTTGAACTACTGGGCATAACCTTAACTGCCAAAATAAATTTTGGTAGTTCTATTGAGTTAAAGGCTAAAACTGCCGCAAAAAAATTGGGCATCCTCTTGCTCTAACTGTACAAAGCAGAAGTCGGGTCGTGCGTGGAGTGCGTAGATTACTGCTGTCACCTCTGGGATGGATCTGCCAAATACCAGCTGGAGGCCCTTGACTCAATAGACCGCCGTGCCAGGAGACTCATCGGTGATGTTTCGCTAATTGAGGCGAAATTAACGAGCCTTGAACATCGTCGTTGGGTTTCGTGTTTGTCGGTTTTCTATAGGATGTATTTTGGAGAGTGTGCGACTGAATTGTTCAATATAATTCCTCCATTCCCATTTCTCCATCGAACCACAAGGCGCCGGGAGAATTTCCACCCACACGTTGTCGACATCCCGCTTTTACGAACACAACGTTTCGCTTCTTCGTTCGTTATACGAACAGCAAAGGAGTGGAACTCTCATCCGGGGTCAGTGTTTCCCGACAGCTATAACCTGGATTTATTCAAGGTCAGAGTGAATAGGCATTTTCTGGGTAAGCGTGCTACATCCTCGGCCTCGTCATAACTCCTTCTGGAGTCAGTCAAAGGCCAAACGCAAGCCCATTCCTAATAAAAAAAAAAAAAAAACATGATTATTTCTGTTTTTTGTTTTTTATATACGGTCCACCTGATGGTATGTTGCTCTATGGCAGGGTGTTAGTATCTATAAGTATTTAGAAAAATCAATGTATATTTGTAGAATTTATCTACATAATTTGGGATGGCCGTGTGTAAAGAATTTCCCAGGATTAATAATTTCTCATTTATAACGTCCACCTATGCTATCAACGTCATTCGATAAGTCTACCATAAATTAAATACACATTGAGGATCGTGTATCTAGAGTATTTTACATCGTTGTTTAGCTTACACAAAGTTGTCTGCACTTAGGCTTCTTTGTGCAATTTCATGTTCATAATGTACCGGCATGAATATTGTTATGTTTTGTTGGTTGGTATGTTTAAAGTATACGTTAACATGCTCTCTTGTTTTTTCTAGCGTAGTAGTACTTTGTTTTGTATCTACATGCATTGAATACTATAATAATGCGAGTGGATTTAAACTACAAACAATAATAGTGTGGAAAGGGTCATATATTTGGTTGGTGAGATTTTCGTGAGAATAACGTGATGAGGAATTATTGGCACTTATAAGTTTAAACAGCCTTCCAAACCAGACAGTCAGATAAGGCTGGCTGGATTTGATATCCATAATATTAATACAAGACAAAGGGAGAAGTTAGTTGTTCCATACTTTAGACTAACTAAAGTAAACAAGTCATTTCTTGGTAATTGTGTTCGATTTTATAATAAGATACCGCTTTCAGTAACCAAAATGTCTGATCATAAATTTAAAAATTATATTAGGAAAGTTTTGAAAGAAAAAGCCTATTACAAGGTGGTTCATTATTTCATAAAAATGTATGGAAATAGCTGCTCTCTGCACAGTGCACCTCTAATTTTCTTGTTTAAGTTGAAAGTAATTATTGTCATTTTCTATTTTATAGTCTTGTTATTTCTTTTTTTTTTTTTTTTGTTTTTGAATGTTACCTTTATTAAGTATTTTGTAATTGTTAAATATAAAAATATGTAAAATTGATATTATAAAATAGCCAAAATGTCAGAATAGATAAAAAATAATTTAATAAAATAAAAAAGAATGTAACCTTGCTGAGTTTCTTGCCGGTTCTTCTCAGTTGAAGGCTGACTTCCGAACCGGTAGTAGCTTCAGTAACTTTAAATTTGACCTTCATAAGTGCCTTCTGAGGGCCTAAACTGAATAAATGGTTTTGAATTTTTTCAATTTTAGGCATTAATACTTATGAATGCCTATTTTTTCTTTTATCTCTAAACATTATAAGTCTAAGTCGAATATTACAAATTTATGACTCTTTCTGTGGTGTGTTGTCCGCTTGTAACTTTTAAACTTTGCATTTAATTTCGATCATTTTGAGAGTTTCTTTCGAAAGATTATTTTATCCCGCTCATGCGAAGCCGTTGTTGCTCGCGAATATCATTATGTATAAAATACCTGTGTACGTGTGTTCTGTTTCTTCTTCTTTTAAACGGCTTCACCGATCATTATGTTTATTTTGATACTTACTGGGTCACCTGTTTTCGAGATTCAAATATTTTTGTATTTTATTTTATCACCAACATTTCTTCAGATATTGTTTTTATTTTTTATCCGGTACGTGGGGCTTTAGTTATGTTATTTATAGCTCAAAGCACCCCTTACTAGGCGGAACAAAGTCTGCTGAGTCAGCTAGTCATTTAATAAAATGAAATATTACGGTGCCTCTCAGATTTACCTACATTTCCTAGATCAACAATCAAGGGTCTTAACAAAGGGTTGTTAGCCAGAGGGCTGGCTATCGTCATTACTCTTCATTACTCGGTAATTAAGCTTTTCTAAACAAACTTAAATTTATTACCTGCATATAATTTATTTAATCTCACTGAAAATATTTCTGCTGTGACGTTGTTTGTTACGCTTTTACGGCTAAGAACTGAATTGATCTTGCTGTAATTTAACACACACATAGCCTGTGTTATGGAGAGAGACGTTAGCTTTGTATCCCCTAAACGCGTCATAAATCACGAGTGACAGCTAGTTAAACAATAATTGAATTAATTATTTCGACACTATAAATAATAACTACGAAACATATTTCACCACATGCCTTCCTCTCAGCCAAAACTGTATGTAGAGGCGGAGCCTTATGTTGCAACAAGTAAGCATCCGGTATTTCGCTACAAAATGTTTATACGTGACTTCAGTTTTCAGTGCTTAAACTTTAACAACATGCAAAGTATAAAGTTTCATACTTGATATAATATTTATTTATTTCATGTCATAGTGTCTTATGTTAGGATATGCAAATGTAATTTGTGATATTACTTGCTTACGCTCTGCGGTTTCATTCGTGTTCTCGGGATGAAGATGTGTTTACTACTGGCTTATTATGTGGATGAACATGCCTATTTGTTGTGTGGCTGGGTGTGTGTATCTATATCAGATATTTTATAAGAGGCCAGAATTTATAGTACACACTACATGCAGTTTATGAGTTATCTAATTATCATAATATCATAAACATGCTATGGTCTGATCCCAAACATGCATACATGCAATACATGTATGGATCAGAATTAGAAAAATCAGATGAAGATTGTCCTACGGTATTTTAATCACACAGATTTTGTGGAGCACACTCTGGTATTATATTACCATTCGTAAAGATTGGAAAGATTGGAAAAGAATTGTGCCACACACACACTTGAGCTACATGTATAATGCAAAACAATTATGTACAGATTTATTGGCATTGAACGGGATTTTGCAGATGAAAATAATAAGCAACTACCTGTTTAATAGAAACATTTTGAGATATTAGAATAAGCTTCTTATTATAAATTGAAGTCAGAAATACTAATAGGTTTATGAATAATTTAAGAAGTTTGAAAAATAAAGCTCGGCTATTTTTTGTCCAAATTAACGATAAAACTGGCATTTTTGGCAATAGCACCAATTTATTAAGTCCGTTTTTATTTTATAAACGAAAGAAAAATTAAAATAAATGTTCGCCCAAAAATTACTCAGGAGTCACTTGAAATGAAGCGGAAAAACAAATTGTGAAATAGCTGAAAGCGCTGTAAGCAATTTAGTTGAGTTATAACGTTGATACAAAAGAACTGGAACCGGCATACATCGATTTGGGTCTTTTGTATATATTTCATAAGCGCAACCATTCATCTGAGCAATGCCGCTAGTAGCTGCACCGCAAATATATCCAACTGTATAAGAATTTCATAGACTAGCTATATATATACCGTTTTTTTGAATGCCAAGATGGTCCATGTAAGTGGTCACCGTCACCTATGGACATTAGCAACACCACGCGCATCGCAATGCATTTTCATCGATGAGACGTAATATTGTTAAGTCTCAAGTGCCTCTAATTTCACCGGCCCCCATACCTTTATAACCCAAATTACACACAGTAATACAAGTGCTAGATTTGTAGCTTCAGTAACTATGAATTTGACCTTTGTAAGTGCCTTCCGAGGGCCTAATTTGAATAAATGGTTTTGAATTTTGAATTTTGTGGTTGTGGGTGGTGAAAATTTCATTGCAGTTACAGAAACGCAGTAAATTCAGTACCTATTCTAGGTCAACTTTAGTTCTTTGAATCACTTTATAACCTCAGGTAATTAGACAACGTTAATTTGACGCTTTATTTATTCACCTTGACCCTTAAAAACTAAACATAACAGGCAATTATATTTAACCAAATTATAGTTTTAATTTAATGAACGTTGTTGTAGGCAAAATACGTAAATATGTAACGAATAGAAAAATATTAACGGTAATTTGTTGAATATTTTAATTTGTATTTTTCTTTACTAACCAATTAAGAAATATATAAAAGAGTACATAAACATGACTTAAAGAATGTATAAACCACACAGGTTTATACCATACACGTTTGATTTTTAAAACAAACAAGACTAACATGATGAATTAGAACCACTTTCTCTTATCCTATGGAGTTGAAATTTGACTTGGTAGTTTACGATTGATGACAATGCATTTTTATGGTAAGCATGACCTGGCTCAATGTTGGTTTCAGACGAATAAGCTCCTTAACAATCAGCAGCATAGACACATTTTGTATTCACGTTTAATTATGATAGCCCGTTCAAAGTTCCACCGTGATATGACTGCTTTATGTTCGCAGAGGCACGCACAGACTGCTTTAACACGATAATGCATAAGCGTGCAGCATCCTTGGTGCATAGAGTGCGGGCCAGCTCCAACACTGTGTTGGCGATGATTGGGGAAAGGTTGGACTGCCCTTTTATTCGGCATTGTTCCAGCAGACATGTCGCTGTACCATTGCCGGAGAGAAGACTGTAAAGTTTATACCTTATTATATTAATTTGATTTAGAATTATAATTTTATCTGTATTTATGTTTGATTCTATATTTTTATTATGATTATTTAATGTTTGATAAGTTTTATTGTTATTTTATTTTAATTATTGTATTTTATATATTTGTGCATTGATGTGTGAGATAATATTTGTAATGAATGTATTATTTTTTTCAGAAATGCGATAAGCTTGGCACGATACAATAGTATGAGATGACCTCCCGTACCGATTGGGTAATCGCTAAACTAATGTTAATACACATACACACAAATACGCAACACACACAAAACACACTCAAACCACACAACGCACTCACACAACGGACAATTTGTGACATTAGAGTTTTGGGGGGCCTGGAGTGCTAAAATACTGTCATGTTTTCATAAATGTTAAAAATAAGTACCTATTACCTAGACCTACCAATTGAAAAACTCTGCTCAATTTTTGTATCCCTAATGTTGTAATTTGTGGAGATGAAATAAATGCATTTTTATTTATTTATTATTTTATAATTAATACTGGATTTTGTTGATGAAATTACAGTTCTGCTACTATTTTTCTAGCTCTCTTCACTATACTTATTATTACCTGTATTTTTCCTGTTGGGTCTCACGGCAAGAACCCCGGTTTTTTCCGAAGGCGTACGCGGGAATACATATAGAGTCCTCTTTACGACTGATACAGCCAAAGGCAGCACCCGCTGATATCAAGAAATTTTGCAGAACGAAGCGAAATATATGGAAAAACTATGCTAATGCTGTGCAGGTCAGAAAGTGTAAAAATACATACTTCAGTACAATAATTTATCTATTAGGAGAAATGGCTCACGCTTACTTGATAACAATGCTTTATTTGCTGAAGATGACGAATCTAGGATTTCCAGGCCTCTAGCTTTATACCAATAAACTATTGAGGGAATTTATATATTTTAATAGTAATGATATAGTCAATGGACTAAGGATCGTATGTTTCAACACAACATAGGTTTAACAGTCAGAATTTTACCCAATTCCAAGGATGTTATTTTTTGCGTTTACGAGGATTTGCCTACGTCTCATATACAACAGTCGTTTCTGGAATGCTAATAAACCAAGTACGGACAAAGCATTTGATGTCATATATTTTTTAGGTCTTCTTATATTGTCTCGGGATGAAATGTAGCGTGTATTATTAATTTTGCATATTTTTCTTTTATTCAAATTATCGGACTAATTAGCTTCTAAATCTGTGGTCTTACCATAATTTCTATTCAGTATAAGGCGTTGATAGCTCTGTTGGTGACGTTTAATGCCATACATAATCAAGAGGAAAACAGCAAGATGGGAAACTTTGTAGTACCCGGCTGTTGTACGTTTTCCACGTCGATATGGGAAGTCACGACCTGTGGCGTGGCAGTCAGGATCTCTAAGTACTAGTGAAAGACAGTCTGGTACTCCAAAGCTCCACCACCGTGCTATGGTTTCCCCACGATGTTTCTTATGGAGGCGAGGTATGAGACTCCCCCATTTTAAATGGAAGACCTTCCCCAGGCATGATCGACCGCGGTCCAACTGTTGATGTTGGATACTTGTATATATGTCAAATCCTAAGAGAATTCCACATCACTGTAGTGCGGGTGGTGAAGGATTGTATGCATGTTCATGGATGTCACAACATTTCCACTACCAAAAGCTGAAGCTCATTATACAATTCGAGTCCAGAAATGGACCATCATTGGTTTAAGTCGTACCTTATATTCATGTTCCTAAATAACTTACAGTTTGGTTTTATTTGGCCATGACATTACTTGACGTAAGGAATCAAATTAATTCAAATAGAACAACTGTGAATATTTTCGAGTAAATTAAACTGTGACGTGCTTAAATCCATAAATGTATGAAATTATTGGCGAGGTACTATAAATAATGATATGACGACTAATAATAATAATGGCATAACAAATATTAGGCATCTATAGGTTTTATGATTTGAAAGCAGCTGTAAAAAAATAGCTTACTACAAATAGGAATTAGGAGCACAGTTCTTTTGTTTGTTGATACAAGCACTTTTTTTTACAAGTTTTTTTTAAATAACGATACAGTTCTAAAATTTGGATTTTTTTTTATGTTGATATCAAAATAGTACCAAAATAATAAAGAAAACGTTCCGCTATAAAGAATAGAATAATGAATTTAGGTAATTGAAAACAATGTGCGTAGGCGGAATTACTTAAAATATTTTTTGATTATGATATAAGGAAAAGTTTAGCCCCATGATAATGGCAGTATTATTATTAGTTGTGATGCTATAAAAACTAAGTTATTGGATATAATCACACAAATTGACAATAATAACCTCAAAACGTAATTTTTTTTGCTACAGGTGCAAAGGGTTTGGACTCTTCAAAAATCAATGTCACAACTTAATGGTAAAAAAAAATGCTTTTAGTTCAGTTTTTCTCACCAACAATTTCGAACGAATGGATTTAAAATTTAATTATACTATTTAAAAATAAATAAAAGAATGCGGTATACATTCTGGCAGAATTTGTTTAGTGCTAAGCTATATTTTGCCCAACCATTTCCATAGCCCCCAAATTGTCACAACCGACCTATTTCAAATTTGTAGGGATGAGAATAGGAGAATAGGAAGAATAATATAGTATTTTTCACCATCTTACTCCCACCCCCATTTTGTTTTATTGCAATTTTATTATTTTTATATAAACAATATCCAAATAATTTAACCTTCGTTCATAGTCGTGAAATGTCGCGTCACTTTGACATTTGATTCTGCATTTGTTATGTATCACAAATAACAGGATGGAAAAGGATTCCCGATTTATTTTAATTGATGGACTGAAACAGAACAAAAGATTTTAATTTTTGATAGCAAATTAAAAACGTCTAAATTTGAATCGTATTTTAAATTAATTAAAAATTTATATTAAACACAATATTTAATCGAAATTCAAAGCCAAAATCATTGTAAACCTAAATAAATTCATGTTAAAGTGTTGGTGACAAATTATCAATCCAATCATCGGAAAAATTCAACCAAACAACGGCTCGAAACGGACAAAATTTGAACGGAACGACTTAAAACCTGGGGAGTATTGTATTTATTTATGTTCATTTTTACACACAACATAGTATACATTAACCCTACTCACGGCTCAGATCTCTGAGCGACGTCCATTACTCAGTTTGGCACCTTAAAATCTCACCTTGTTTGACAAATTTGTGGAAGCAAAGTTGATGATAGAATAACTTGCCTCAGACACTTTAATACATAGTTTAACACTGTACACTGTACTAAACAATATACATATAATATTTGTATTTAAGTAGTAATAGCCCCTAGTTTAGTTTAATATCCCCTTTTATCATACCTACCTACCTACAAATAAAAGATAAAACAAACATTGAACCTGCTTCATTAATAGATAGCATATAGAATTTTAAATTGTTCACTTTCTCAGCTTTCTGTCCTTGCACTTCAGGGTCTGTGGATTCATGTCTGTTAACATGATGACTCGCAAGGCCTGTGCCCGTGATGTCGAGATCAAGCTCAGAAAGGCTTTAGAAGACCTTAAGGCCTCCCAACTTCTCTGTGACCGGCTAATTCAGGAACGTGAAGAAGGCGAGGAGGAAGTTAGAAATGTGAACAACAGAAATAGTCAGCTGAAGAAGGACCTGGCTGAGCTTCACAACAACTACATGGAAGTCACTGATCAGCGCGACCACTTAGAGAAGGTGGTGGCTACATTCAATGAGTGTAGTACCACTTATGAGAAAACACTGACTCGGTTATCTGGTCTGGAGAGCAGCTTGGGTCAGGCGAAGGACAAAATTAACCGCCTGGAAACCGAAGCAAGTTGTCACCAAACCAACAATACATTGAGCCTCTATGATGAGCTGATTGGGAGTGATTTGTGTACTCAGCCGGCAAATTCTGAAGCAAATAGTGCAAAAGTTGAATTAAGAAGTCACAATAAAATTAAGAAATATTTAAAATTAAATAAATTTATTAGAAAAGTAAACTCAGTAGTTAAAAAACAAAAATGTTTTTATAAAAATGTTGAATTGAGGAAAGAAAGGATTCAAATAATTAGAAATTTAAAAGATTGCAATAATAAATTAAATAATTGTCAAAAATTGTATGATACTGACACTCAGCGCTTGCTCTCAGACCTTGAGCACAAGGAGATCTGTCTTAGGGACTTAGTTTCTAGGTATGAAATTGCTCAAAAACAAATAAATGAGCATATATTGGCGGCAACACACCTGGTTGACTTATGTAAGTACAATGAGGACACATTAAGATCTCTGTCCCATAATCATATATGTGATTGTGACCCTTCACCAGCTGGGCCAGGTGAGTCGCTTCCAATATCACAAATGAATCAGACTGATGTTCGGGTCATGCAATTAGATTCCAATCCTTGTCCTACAATCACAAAGATAATAGTTTTTTCGGATAAAATAGGATCTGACTTTGGCTCAATAATAAGTAACCAAATAACTGATTCAGTAATAAATTATTGTATGCCAGGAGCATCATACAAACAAATAATAGATAAGATTTTGCATACAAAGTTTGATGAAAATACCATAATAATAATTTTAATTGGCAATGTTATAAATATAAGTAAAAAAGACTTGATAAATAGTCTCAATTCTTTATCAAAATTAGAGGTAATGAAAATAATGTTATGTGCTTTCCCATACTCTTCCAACTATTCAGATATGGAGAATAATTATATTTGGCATTTAAATAACCATATGCATAATGTTACATGTCATAGTGCTAATTTTATTTATTTTGATACTAACAAGTTTGTTAGTAATTTGAAATTGAAACAGGATACCCTGTTTATTCCAAAAAAACTTAAGAAATTGATTGCATCACTTGTAGCATATAATATTAATAGGATAAGGGATAACACAGTAAGAACAAGTCATTTTAACATTAAATCTCAGAATAGTTCTTTAAACAAAAACTTTTGACAACAGAGAAGCTAAACAGTTCGACTTTTTTATTACATCAGAATATTAATCGCTTCTTTGGCAAAATTCTTGATATTCATTTATTATTAGATAAAATAAATATAGATATATTATGTTTTACAGAGACATGGTTGAAACCGGGCACTATGCTTTTTAATATTAAAAACTTTACAGTTGCCAGTATATTCAATAGATTATCTGCAGAAGGTGGCGGCACAATAATTCTTATAAATAATAATATTAAATTCAAGGATCGTAAAGATATTTGTAGCCTCTCTGTTGAGCGTGTTTGTGAGGTGTCTTGTGCAGAGTTGCAGAACTATATTATTGTTTGTGTTTATAGGCCACCGGCATCAAATTTTTTATTGTTTACGTCTATAATGGAAGAGATTCTTCGTAAGTTATTTAATAATTCTAACAAGTCAATAGTTGTATGTGGCGACTTTAATGTAGATACTCTTAGTAATTCATCTGAAAGTCGGAATTTTGTTGCCTTATTCAAATCGTTCAACTTAGATTTATTGTTTAGTGAGTCAACAAGATCTACAGCCACTTCGGCTACTTGTATTGATAATATATTAACTAATAGTAGTATACTAGGGAAATCGATTATTAGTGGTGTTCGCTCGGATCATAAGGCTCAATTAATAGAATTGCCATTTAAAAGACAAGTATTTAAAGTAACGAAAGTAATTAGACCTACTACTAAGGTAAGATTAGACACCTTTAAGAATAATTTAGAGCTGAAACTCTGTAATACAATATATCATAGTGATGAGCCCAATGTCTTGTATAAAGGTTTATTGTCTGGGATTTGCGATAATTTTAATAGAGCCTGTCCTACTAAAATAGTGAAGGTAAATAGTAAAATGGGATTTAGTGACTGGGCTACAAAAGGTATTCGTAAGAGCAGGGATAGGTTGTATGAACTTTATCATTTAAAATCTCTAACTCAGAACGAAGAATTTCATAAATATGTTAGAAAATTTTCAAAGACTTTCAAGTTAGTGTGTAATCAAGCTAAATCTTACTTTATATGTAATAAAATAGGTAATGCTAATAACAAAATAAAGACAGTCTGGAATGTTATTAATACGGAAACTGGTAAAATTAGAAATAATAATGAACAGGTAACTCTTAAAATTAATGAAAAAATTCTAACAAATAATTTAGATGTAGCCTGTGCTTTTGAAAACTTCTTCACGAGTATACCTGGTAAAACTACTAAAAGCCTTAAATCATGTCCTATAGCAGCGGAATCTTTACTCAAGCAGCATATTCATAATACATTTCCAAGTTTTAAATTTGACCATATTAATGCTAGCGATATCATAATAACTTTTAATTCTCTCAATATGAAAAGTACTGAAGATTTATGGGGCTTATCAGTAACAATCGTAAAATCAATAATAACAGTGATTGCACCTGTTTTGTCAAATATTTTTAATGAATGCATTGATCAGGGTTGTTTTCCTGATTTAATGAAATATAGTAAAATAGTACCTATTTTCAAGTCCGGTTGTAGGGAGAATCCATCTGATTACAGACCAGTTTCCGTTCTGCCAGCACTTAGTAAAATCTTTGAAAAATTGCTGCTTAATCAAATGTCAAGTCACTTTACTAAGCATAAGGTATTGCATGGTCATCAGTTCGGTTTCACGAAGGGAAGATCTACATCCGATGCGGCAGCAACATTGCTGAGGCACATTTATGGCGCATGGGAGGATTCACAGGATGCGATTGGCATTTTTTGTGATCTGTCCAAGGCATTCGATTGCGTTGACCACCGTACGCTACTACTAAAACTTGACTTCTACGGAATTCGTGGAACTGCTCATGATCTTGTTTTATCTTATTTATCAAATCGCCAGCAAAAGGTAGGGATTACCGGCACAACATCCAAGGGCTCTTTAGTCGAAATGGGGGTACCCCAGGGTTCAATTTTAGGTCCATTTTTGTTTTTAGTATATATAAATGATTTGCCATATGTTGTAAATGACCTCACAGATATTGTCTTGTTTGCTGATGATACATCATTAATTTTTAAAGTTAATAGAAAAGACAAAGATCTAACTAAAGTTAATCATACTATGTCAATTGTCTGTGGGTGGTTTGCTACAAATAATCTATTACTAAATTCAAAGAAAACTAAATGCTTAAGGTTTTCTTTACCAAATGTAGCACAAGTAGATAGCCAAATAATAATAGATGGGAGCCATATTGATCTTGTAAATAAAACGGTATTTTTGGGTCTTACATTAGACAATAAATTGCAATGGGGACCTCAGGTTGATACTCTAGCTGCTAAATTAAGTTCGGCTGCTTTTGCTGTTAGGAAAATTAAACAATTGACGAATGTTGAGACGGCCAAATTAGTTTATTTTGCATATTTTCATAGCCTCTTGTCCTATGGTATTTTGTTTTGGGGAGCAGCAGCGGATATAGAATCAATATTTATTATACAAAAAAGAGCAATTCGTGCAATTTACAGTATGGGTCCCCGTGAATCATTAAGAGATTTATTTAGGGAAATAAATATAATGACATTACCTTCACTATATATTTATGAAAATATAATGTTTATACGTAGAAACATAGGAATGTTTGAGTCAAAATTAGATATTCATAGTATAAATACAAGACAAAGGGAGAAGTTAGTTGTTCCATACTTTAGACTAACTAAAGTTAACAAGTCATTTCTTGGTAATTGTGTTCGATTTTATAATAAGATACCGCTTTCAATAACAAAAATGTCTGATCATAAATTTAAAAATTATATTAGGAAAGTTTTGAAAGAAAAAGCGTATTACAAGGTAGTTCATTATATTGAAGATAAAAATGTATGGAAATAGCTGCTCTCTGCACAGTGCACCTCTAAATCTCTTGTTTAAGTTGTAAGTACCTAATTATTGTTATTTTCTATTTTGTAGTCTTGTCATATTTTTTTTTTTTTTTGTTTTGTTTTTATTAATGTTACCTATAATAAGTATTTTGTAATTGTTAAATATAAAATTATGTAAAATTGAAATTATAAAATAGCCAAAAAGTCAGAATAGATAAAAATTTATATAACAAATAAAAAAGAATGTAACCTTGCTGAGTTTCTTGCCGGTTCTTCTCAGTTGAAGGCTGACTTCCGAACCGGTTGTAGCTTCAGTAACTTTAAATTTGACCTTCATAAGTGCCCTCCGAAGGCCTAAACTGAATAAATGGTTTTGAATTTTGAATTTTTGAATTTTGAATCGAATTAAGTAATTTAAATACTTAAATGTTGCAAACATTTTAATATGCATTTACATAAATTTCTACGATTCTGATGCAACTCTACTTATTAAAACTTTTGTATAATTCTTAAAGTAAAAATAAATCTCGTTATTCCAATCAGTTTAAATTGAATAAGATAACTCTTTCTAATTCCACACAAACCTATCGTGTATTTCCATAATATTTTTTGCGGCAACAACGCGTCGTTTAGTAATGTCTTACCACAGACACAATAATAAAATTACAAATTTTGAACTTAACAATATAAAATAAACAATAAATAATTATATTCTAAGTAATCTAGTGTGGTGGCAGCGGATAGTAGCACTAAATATTGACCCTATCCTCTGAACTAGGCAGGAGCCTGTATCTCAGAGGATAGCGTAGGTAGACTATAATCGGATCCATGAATTGCATAATACATGCGCCGACATATTTAAATTAATTTTAATTTATTCTACGTAATTTGCGTTACAATAGCGCCATACCTTAATAAGGTCAAAGATATTCGATTGATTTAAAATAAATTTAAGGAATATTTTAGTCCAGCAATTAACTGAAAAACATTAAACCATTTATGTTTTTACCGCTGTCGTAAATAGTCGCCCTTAAGTCGTTGGATTAGTAATAAAATAGTACAAGATTACTTATTCTCTTAAACAATGGATATGTCATCTAAAGATGTAGACGAGTTAAAAGGCGATGAAGTGGTCATAAGTGGTATATCAGGAATATTCCCAAAATGTAATAGTACGTCAGAGTTCATGAGAAATCTTTACAGTAAGGTAATAAGATGCATTTTAGTTTGCACTGTACGTGCGCAATCTTAATATGTTTTATTTATTATTATAAAGTACTTCTAATATAATTATTTTATAATGTTCACGAGACTATGACATTACTCTATCATTTAAATCATACTCAGGCCTTATTTTACCTTGATAACCGAGACATTAATAACAAGTGCACATATGCCCCGGTGGAGTTCCAGTACCGGGGCCATCATTGTTATTCACTAAATATCTGTATGCTATTTTGTCATCTCTATATATATTTTATACATTTAATTATTTTGTGGCTCAAATCTTTAATAAATTCTGATTGTATAATGTTTATTTGTATATAACACTAACAATCAATTATTACAATAATAATATTAATTTCCCTAACCATTATTGTCTAGGTTGACATGGTTAGCTCCAATAACCCTCGCTGGTCTTCAAGTCATCCGGAAATGCCAAAGCACCTTGGAATGGTTGATGATATGGGTACTTTTGATGCCCAATTTTTCAAAGTTCATTCAAATCTGGCGTATGTGATGGAACCTATGGCTAGGAAGTTGTTCGAGCATTCGTATGGTGCTATTTATGATGCAGGTTTGATAGTATATTAGCATTTATTTATAGCATAACAAAATGGGGATACTTAACGAGGATGAAGTACTGATCAAATATGAGTAGCTTTTAGTACAGGAACCAACTCTACTATAGAAACCCAGGGAATTAAAAAAAACATATTAAAATTACTTTTATTCTGATAAAAAATATAATGAATTTTTTTTATTTTACTGGAGATTTAGAGGACTTAGAGTAGTAGAGCTCTTAGTGCAGAGTTCGTCCGAACCTTTCCCATTTCTGTCGTGAAGCAGTAGTGCACTTGTATTACTGTATTTCGGTTAGAAAGGTAAGGGGGCTGGTAAAATTTCAGGCACGTGAGACTTAAGAACTTCACGTCTCAATATTGAGAATGCATGTGCGATGCCTCTCGTGTTGCAAATGTCCATAGGCGGCGGTGACCACCTGCCATCAGGTGGACCGTCTGCTTGTTAGTCAGCCCATGTTGTATAACTAATAAACTAAAAGGAACTGAGCACGTGAATGTGGTGCGAAGAGAGTTGGATAAAGCAAGACATGATTAGGAAAGATCTGAGTCCAGAATAGTTGTCTGTAGACTGGTAATGACAATGCTGAAATGAAATCTAAATGAATTTATTAACCTTAACAAAATTTGGTATCGCTTCGGATTCGGATAGAAAGTCAACTAAAAAAAGGCTTGTTTAATTTTAAGGCTTTAGTCCTAAGGAGCTTCAAGGAAGAAAAATAGGCATATTCATAGCATGCGGGCCTAATGAATACGAGAAATTTATTATGTATGATCATTTGTATTACGAAGGATTTTCTATACCAGGGTAAGTTGATGAAGTAAAAAATATCACGAGCAAGCTATAAAAACAAAATTGATTTTCTTTTTCTTTTGTCGCAGGAGTTATAAAGCTATGTTTGCAAACCGCATCAGCTACTGGATTGATTCCAAGAGCCCATCGTATTCTCTGGAGGCTGGATCCAGTTTTATGGCTTGTTTAGATCTAGCTTTCAGATCTATTAATAGTGGGAATATTGAGGCCGCAATTATTGGTAGCTCTAACTTTTGCACTCTACCTGGTCTATCTTTGAATCTAAGCAAGTACGTATATCTTATACAAATAACTGGTCTGAAGATTATGTATATCTATCTCTTTTCTCAAAATTATTATTCTACGTAGTATCAAATAAAGTTAGTATTTTATGTGTGTGGTTGGGCGCTTATATATTATATATTATAATAAAGTTAGTATTTTATGTGTGTGGTTGGGCGCTTATATATTATAATCAACTCAATAGATTTTGATGCGGTGTTCGCCATCATTTTGAGATTTTTTTCCGAAAGGTTTGTTTGTGTAATATTTTAATTACCCGACACCGACAATGCCAGGGCGTGTTGCATCAAATATAAAATGAAGCCTAATGTGGTATTTAACTTTAAAAAATGGGTTATATATAAAAATGATAAGCCTTTTATAGTTTGAATTAAAATTAAAAATCGAATGTTTACAGAGCTGGCGTTTTATGTCTAGATGGCAAAACTAAATGTTTTGACCAAAGTGGTGACGGATACGTAAGAGCAGACTCTGTTAATGTGTTCTTCTTGCAAAAAGCGAAGGACGCTAGACGGTATGTTTATTTTATTTTTATTTTACTTTATTGGTACCCCAATAGCCTAAAGGAAGCCCAAAAGGTTATTAATAGTCGCTTTTCTCTTTGTTTACAAAGGTTATATTATTATATTTAAGGGGGCCGGTGAAATTACAGGCACCTGAGACTTAACAACTTCACGTCCCAGGGTCGACAACGCATTGGCGATGCTCCTAGTGTTGCAAATGTCCATAGGCGGCGGTGACCACTTACCATCAGGTGGAGCGTCTGCTTGTTTGTCGGCCCAAGTGGCATAAAAAAAATATATCACATTACTAGAACTTTATCATTTATTTATTTCGAATATAGTTTACATCGATTACTTAGACAATATTTATATAAATAGGTAATTTATATATTATTACTTTATCTATATCATATGTGTATTTTACTCAACTTATTACTTGCATGCTTTACTATTCATACATTTTTGGACAAGCTCTCCTTCGTGGTTTCACCCGCGTTCCCGAGGGATGTTACATTTAGCTGGAATAAAATCATGTGTTAATCTAGATTATAAACTATCTATGTTCCAAGTTTCATCAAAATCCGTTCATTAGTTTTTGGGTCAAACAATCATTTCAACGATCATCCATCCATCCTCACGAATTTTCGCATTTATATAATACTATTAGTAGGATAATAAAATTGTTTTATTGTTCAAAAACACTTAAGGCACAGTTTCTTTCAATTCAGTTAATTGGCTGTAAGTATAATACCTTATATAAATAATATTTTCTGTTTTGATTACAGGATATATAGTGAGGTTTATCATACCAAATGTTTTTACCATACGACAACGGATAAATATGTGCCTGAGCGAGAAACGAAGTTCATTGAACAATTCTTGGAAGGATTTTATTCGGAAATTTACATGAATCCATCCGATGTAGAGTACATTGAAGGAAGTGCTTCCGGTAAAATAAAGCTATTTACACCCCCAATACTATTTGAATAAAGTACTATATGAATGGTCACGAAAATAGACGTCTGTTTTGCAAGGACGTAGTAAGCTGTTATATCATTACCCTAGGCACCGCGGTTTACCTGCGTCCCGAGGGATCTCACATTATATACGGACAAAAAGAATTTTATATGTTAATTCCTGAATTAATATATACAAATTTCATCCAAATCCATTCAGTCGTTTTTGCGTGGATATTACTACCAGTAGACAGAAGGATCAGTATATAGTTTTTATGCTTGGTTTTATGTTGAAATTTTTAAATGCCCAAAGTTTAATTTAGGGAAATATGTGGCATTAACAGGCATTGCTGAATATGATGGTAATGAATTAAAGGCCGTTGGTAAAGTTTTCTCAAAAGAATCACCAATCAAAATTGGATGTGTCAAGTCTAACATGGGAAATGCAGAAACGGCATCCGAAGGTTGCGCTATTGCAAAGGTATTTTGAACATTACGTACATTACAATATTAACTCAAGTAACAAATCTCATATTTCTAGTAAGTGTTATATGTAATATACTGTTGGGCAGTGTTTCCATAATGAATGATGGTCTGTTCAAAGACTCGAGTAATGTGAACTTATGTGACATTTGTATCCAACCCTGCTAGTGACAATAAAATGAAATACTTCATTATTTCCATAGATTTGCTTGGCATATCACAAAGGAGAAATCCCGGCAAACTTGCATTACAATCAACCACAGAACCACATTCCTTCAGTGCGTGATCGAAAAGTTCAAGTTTTAACAGAAAATACGCCTTTCAAAAGAGGCTTCATTGCGTGTAATGGTTTCACCGAATTGGGCACTAATTCTCACGTTTTGTTGAAAGGCCATTATAAGTCAAAGGTACAAATGTATTTTTAATATTATATTATAGCTATTTACAATATTCAAAAGCATAGAAAAGAACAAGTAATTGTTAAGACAGAAGTATTGTATGCCTGTAAGCCCACGGTCCATCTGATGGTGAATGATCACCGTTATCTATAGGGATACCCGGGTGTCTATCAAAAGATATTCTCTAAAGAGTAACTACTGAAAACGCGTTATTATTTGGAAACTTTCTACGCTGGAGTGGTTACCGAATAGGTAAGTAACTACGAAGAATTTTATCCCCATGCTACGGTTTCCCCTTCATATTTCCACTGAAAGCTCAAGCTCCTTACACCACTTAAACCCATATTTTCGGTACTACATTCGGCGTCGATACAGGAGCAGGGCATAGATTACAAAGAGTTGACATCTCAGTAAGGCACAATGTGTTGTTTAGAGTCTTTCTCGCCTGATCCTTGGCATGGATGATGAAATGGGTTATAAATATATTGAGAGATGAAGTTAACTTCACCTCTCACTCTCTCTCACTTTTACAGATTATCGTATTTATTACATTATTTTATTTAATTTCCAGGATTTAACTCAATACAAAACGGCTATTCCTTATTTAGTTTTTGCATCGGGTAGATTAGAATATTGTGTTAGCAAGATTTTTGATAAACTTAAGTCACAACCTGTAGATCCTGAACTCATTGGTTTATTGCATAGCATTCACAGTAATAATATCTCTGGACACATACAACGAGGATATTTGATTCTTGGTAAGATTATAATTTACTCTCCTAATCCTAAATTTGATTTAAAAAAACATTGTAACGTTTTTTAATTCAGTTCAGCATCGAGAGTTCTCTAGTAGCTTATATATTTTTTCAGATGACGATAACTCCCAAACAATATGCCTACGCCAGAGTAATACTCATTTTCCAGGTGAAAAACCACAATTATGGTTTATTTACTCTGGAATGGGTTCCCAATGGCCTGGTATGGGAGCTGCGTTTATGTGCTTTCCTGCTTTTTCTGCTGCTATTAATAAGTATGTATCTCAGAGAACAATTGCTAAAAAGTGTTTAATAAAAAGCTTATCAAAAAAAAATACATTTTCTTACCTTTGATCGATAATCTATGAAGGTATCCGAACCAGCATTGATATTTTGTCTAAAAACGACTAAAACTTTATAAATTTTCAGATGTCAGAACGTACTTTTACCAAAAGGAGTGGATGTTATAAAAATAATAAGTGATCCAGATAAAACAATATTTGAGAACAGTCTGAATTCATTTGTTGGTATAACTGCGATGCAAATAGGACTCACTGACTTACTAAAAGATATTGGCCTGGTACCTGATTATTTTATTGGTAGGTTTACCTTCTACATGTATACTTATCACCATTCACAATACTATTATTTATCTTTAAAATTAGGGTAGGCTTTAGTTTCAGTGAACCCTAAGTGGCAATAGTTTAGTATATTCGTAAAGCCAGACTCTTTCTATGTTTTCTGGTAGCCAGTCTGACAGTCTAGGGTCCGGCACTCTTTGTCGAAAAGTCAATAAATCAGTTTTGAATCTGAATATTAAGGGTTTAGTTGGTACTTATTCTTTTTTTTCAATCAGTCTGACATACGTGCATACGATGTTCCATGGGGATTTGCAATATATTGCGAACTTATAGGGCCTGAAAGGCATCTGGCCCTCAAGTGCAAGTGTTGAAGCTTAGCTTATTAACTCTGGTTGAAGACGTCATGGCAAGGTTTACACTAAAAGGTTTCTTTTTACAAAATGGCGTTCGGTATTACTACTGTCTATTATTGAAAATGTTTCTATCGAAATTTCAGGACACAGTTTAGGTGATTTAGTATGCGCATACTGTGATGGTTGTTTAACTGCAGAAGAAACTATTCTGATATCTTACATTCGTGGTAAAATAGCTATTGAGATGAAGTCTATACGTGGATCTATGGTGGCTGTTGGACTTGGATATAAAGATGTAAGTAAATATAATCCTCGCATTTTCTCATCTGTAAATTAATAAGAGGTTTTGTAACGATTTTATTGTTTAAATATTTTATCAATTTTAATAAAAAATGGAACAGAATGATGTGGTCTATGACAATGGATTTAATATTTTTTCCTAGTTATTAAAATATTTCTAAATGACGTTAATTAAAACAGGAAAAAATATTTAAGAATTTCTCTAATGTTAGCCCTGATTCTCGTATCTGTCAAACTTAATTGGACTCCAAAATGACTAATATGTTTTTGTACTTGCAGGTTTTGCCTCTTTGCCCACCAGAGATTGATATTGCCTGCCATAATAGCCCAGACTCTGCTACGCTGTCTGGTCCAGCTGATATTATGGCAAAATTTGTCGTCCAACTCACTAGTCGGGGGATATTTGCCAAAGAAGTACCTTGTGGAAATATAGCATATCACTCCAGATATATTCTAAGCGCCAGTAAGTGTTTTATTCTCAATATGATATTATTATGTCACATTTGTTCTATTCTCCCAATTGCCCCCGATTGTTATAGGCTTTCATCTCCTAAACACAATCTGATATTATATAGTATAAAGATGGTTTTTTTTTTAATATAGTATTTTTATGGCAGAGTGTAATTGTAGTTATTTGTTTTTACTATAAGCTTTTATGAGCAATGTATGTATATATTGATTAACAGAATCCACAATGATATCCGCATTAAAAAATATAATAAAGGAAGTAAAACTTCGAAGTCCAAAATGGATATCATCGTGTATGCCGCAATCAATGTGGAAGGATCCGATAGCTCAATACAACTCTTGTGAATATCATTGCTTTAACTTGATGGTACGTTATTTTTTATTATTATAATACCGGCACGCTATGATGGCCGTTTTGACGTTTCAGATTGTCATAGGAAAAGAAACTGTATTGCTTTGGAATAAGTTTGATTTCCATCGTCATGCAATCCGCTGTTGGATCAATAGATGCACCTTATGTCTGAAGGAATAAAGGTTATTTTTCTTTGTCATTGTTAAACGTCAAAACGGCCACCATAGCGTGCCGCAAGTTTAGTTGCATGATTTATTTATAGACCATTTAAATATTCTCGTATTTATCGAATACTATGGTAAAAAAGGCACTCCTATGTTCAGTTAATATAGCTATATTTTTCAATTATCACGTATACTAACGACATTCAATATTTGTAATTAAAAACCAGTGACAGAACCTACTTGCCTTTTTCCCCAGGAATAAGTCTGAACATTATGTTTGCACCTAGGTATATGTCCAAAATTTACTAAAAAGAATACTGTTTCCCACCGTAAAAAATCATAAAGGAATATGTAACATTTTGGATTTCAATTTAGCAGATTTACGAATATTGTATATACTACGAAGACCTTATATAGGTTATCTACGACTTCCCTAATCTAGTCATTTGCTTATTCTATTTCTTTTAATGATACTTAATTTTAGTAAAACATGGACAACTGGAAATTCACAAAAAAACGACCAGGTGACAAATATGCAGCACAATAAATAAAAGTGAAAAGAATCTTTATTTCTTACAGAACCCAGTACTATTCGAGGAATCAGCAAGTTTAATACCTAAAAATTCAGTTCTTGTTGAAGTGGCTCCACATTGTCTTTTTCAATTCATATTAAGAAAATCTCACAAACAATGCATTTACCTGCCATTAACCAGGCGAATCGAAAATCTGAAGGAAAAAGAAACCCTTGCGATATTTTTGGGCGGGATTGGAAGGTACTTTAATACATACAATAATTTATGTTTCTCGACATAAAATATATGACATATTCTTTTATTATTTTAGAAATAGAAGTGTATACATAATACATTTATTGCAGATTGTACGAACTTGGATTTAACACAAAAGTTGAACGTTTGTACCCGAAAATTCAATATCCTGTTTCAACGGAAACTCCTTTATTGTCACATTTTGTCGAATTTAATCATTCTGATGATTGGTGAGTATATTTGCTGTAACATCATTTTTTTCCTGATTTCCATTAATATCATAATAGTACTTTTTTCCGAATTTTCCGAATATTTCCAAAACTCATTAAATGCACCGCATATGATTTTGACTTTTTGACAAGTGTAAATATTATTTAATTAGATATGTAATCCTATTTTTTACACAGGCCCAAACCCATGTATGAAATTAAAGAAACCGTGACTGCAATGGCTCGAGATCAGATCATTTCTATGTATGATGATGATTATAAATACTTCGAAGGATATATTAGAAATGGTAATATTTTTGTACTTTATTGACATCACTATGGTAAGTCATTATGTCGCTGAAGATGGAAAGCACTAAGCTTAGAAGGAAACTGGAGTCTACTAACTCTGAAGTCCAGTTACCTCCACACGAGGTAGTCTCCTCATGATGTTTTCCTTCGTCAAAACCTCAAGCGTATGGTGGAATTCGACGTCACAACCAATTCAACTGTTAGCCCCAAAAATTATGACAAATATAAATTATAGGTTTCTTTGACTACAATATTAGCATGGCCATGGTATGATGAGGCCAAAGGTAAGCTAAATGAGCCTGGAAAATGATTAACTCATGTGCACCTATCGAAAAATCTCTCTTTTAGAAGTCACTATCTCTTTACTCAGAGATGTTAAATGAAGTTCTGCTAAATAGCATACATAGTATTTACGACGTCTATATTTTATCGTCATCATAATATCAGTCCAGGGATGTCCACTGCTAAATATAAGCCCCTCCCTTGGGTATCCTCGAACGGTCTTGCGCGGCCTGCATCGAATGACTCTGACCGAGACCTTTGGGTGTCTTCAAGGCTAGAGTGAATAGGCTATTCATAAACTAGTGCGCCTCAACATCAAAGATTGCATCACTGCTTACCATCAGGTGGGACCGCAGTCAAGCACTAGTTTATATTATTTAAAAAATCTCTTCTAAGGGTCACTTCCTGGTCTTCTTCTAACCTATATTTTATATGTGAATAATATAAATGACCACTTTTGAGATTGTCAGGAAGTGTGTCATTCAAGTTGTAAGGGTGTTCATTTCTTATATTTTAGGTATTACAATTATTCCTGAAGCTGCATTCCTAGTCTTTGTTTGGGAAACCTTGGCGATGTATAAAAACAAGAAGTATAATGAAATGTCTGTAATATTTGATGAAGTGCAGTTCCATAATGTTGTTATAATTAAAGAAGTAGATATGCAAACTCTAAGGATTATGATTATGAAATCTAGTGGTGCATTTGAGGTCTGTATAAAGTGTTTTTCTTATGTTATTGTGTATAGTATTGCGAAACATTTATAATTTAGTTAATGTTTTGTAGTCACTAAAACAAATTTCTAATATATTGTATATTTTTCAGATTAGCTACAAAAATATGCAAATAGTTTCTGGCACCATAACTGAACTAACAAATACTAAATTTGATTGCAATATTGTTACTGGCACATCTGACGAAGGAATAAATTTAAACAAAACCGACGTGCACAAGCTTATGAATTTTAAAGGATATTCATATTCGTAAGATTCACATGTCTTACTTTACGTGTATTTACAAAGAATATGTTTAAATTCTTTTTTTTTTGCTTAATTTCAATTGTTTAAAAATCACATAATAATGTTCGATGACCATTCAACTATATCGCTACTGAATTAAGTATTAATGACTTTTATTCTTTCAGAGACGATTTCCAAAATATTTACAAATTGAATATGCAACGTGGTGAAGCAAACATCAAATGGACTGGCGATTGGATTACTTTCATTGATTCTCTTTTACATATAAACATGTTATTGGAAAATTACGATGGTGTGACCACGACTGAATACATAATGAAACTTAGTATCAATGTTGACAAACAGAAAAGTGGAAATGTAGTTTCGGTAGATGGTGAACCATGCTTTGATGCAGAATTTAGTAAACTGCAAAGAATTAGTAGGTTAGTTCTATTTAACATTATTGATTATGATGATACACTGGTAATGATCTCACCATGGCAATTAAGAATGAAGAAAGAACTATATATAAACCGTATATCCCATTGCTATGGTTTAGACTTCTTAGAACTAATTGGTTAATAGTGATTACAATATTTAGGTGTGGAGGCGTAGAAGTAAAGAATATGTTAATGAATAGCTGCCCAGACATTGAAGAAGAACCGAACATTATACAGGCGCAGATATTTATTCCGCATATTCTTGTTGGGCACATAAATGTAAGTACAAAAACCATACACGTTGGCGAATTTTGTATCATTACAATAAAAACGAATCTTCCTTTTCAGTTTGAAACAGCTCTCCATATCAATTTGCAAATAATAAAAGATAATTTTATGAAAGATAAAATTCAAATAACTGAGTTGTCTTTGTATCCGGCCTCATCAATATCAGAAACTGTTCGTTTAGTTGCCGATGTTTTACAAGAAAATTACTTTGATATATCCTCATACAATATTAGCAGTATCTACTCTGACATTTTAAACGTCATTGGAAACTCTGACGTTATTATAGCGCATGATTTGCTTGGAGACAAAAATGTAAGTCAAAATAATTTAAGGTTTGAAATGATTTTGTTAATCTATTACCAAGAACGTTGAGTCTAAAATGAAGGATTCCGCCACTTTAGCGATTTAATGACTACTTCATTTTCCAGAAAACGAATGATCTTCATAGATTGTTATCGGATGATACTTTCATTTTGGCCGTGGAACAAGAAACCTCAGAGATATATCCATTAAGTTATAATTTGTTTACTATAATAACTACTATATCTGCCAGAGAACAAACTCTTATTCTCTTAAAGAAAGCTTGTATTGAGAAAAAAGATAATGTGGTCTACATAAATGTGTGCTACGATGATAAATTCTCTTGGATTCCCAATGTAGTTCAAGAGTTGAAAAGTGATAAAAAAGTTGTATTGGTGTCACAAAATCAACCTCTATGTGGCTTATTTGGTATGTTCTTAACATTTTATGTCTATGGATTATTATTTATTCCAATTTAATCTAATACATGTGCACTCTATTCGAAGGTTTTGTCAAAAAGTTAAAAGAAGAATTTGGAAATAGAATAGGCCTCGTTATTATTGATGACGATAAAGCTCCAAAGTTTGACGTGGAGAAGAGTGTATTTAGACGACAGCTTGAGAAAAACTTGACTTTCAATATTCTTCACAAGGTAAGCTTTCATAGCATTAGCACAAAAGTTTTTATTAAGCTGAGTTTATTGCCGGCTCTTCTTAGTAAAAACAACCTTTCGAACTGGTGGCAGAGTCTGACCATTCATAAATACCTGTGAAGGCCTATTTGAATAAATATTTCATAATGAAACTGATCGCAATTATCTTCAAAGTAGACATCAAAGGTGACAAGTGCAGAAATTTTTATGGTATTATAGCCTAATATTATTTTTATAAGAATGTAAGAACCCATAATGAGGTAAAGATAGTTATTAAGAATATTATTCTTAAAGACCATGGCAAAACAAACAGCTATCAGGTACCCGATCGCAAGGTTAAAGACCGGGGCAAGATACCTGGTGAATATGGACTAAAGCAGTTATGGTGTGGGCAGGGTAGAGTTGAATAAATCCGGAAAGAAATCGGTCTCTTTGAAGACGTCATTTGATCAACGGGGTGACAGTGATTAAAATTGGTATAGATTCGAGAGAGATGTAATAAGGAAGCCTTTGCTAAGATTAATAATTTCCGTATGATTTCAGGGACGCTGGGGCAGTTATTATTACATTCCCAGAGAAAAGCATCTGAGCTTCCAAGATATTTGCCTGATAAGAACAGCCCCAGGAAATAATTGTTTAAAATGGGTGGAGAATCCGACCACATCTGTGAAAGAAACAATAAAGGTAACTTAAAAATTAGATGATTTACTTACATCGCTTAATGTTCAAAATTCAAAATTCAAAACCATTTATTCAGTTTAGGCCTTCGGAGGGCACTTATGAAGGTCAAATTTAAAGTTACTGAAGCTACAAATGTCATGTTGCTGCTTAGGTTTTGTTCTTCTGGAAACCTTTTATGATGGGACTAATTTTACCAGTTAAGGCGTCATAACTAACACAATATTATAAATAAAAATATATGCTGATTAATAATAATAATATTACTAATTAATAAGTAAATTGTTATTATGAAGGGTTATTACATCATCTTTTTATTTGTTTATACTACTATGTATTATTATTGTTCACCTATTATAATTTTTTCGAATCATTTATCTTCTAAATCTATGTTTAATTTCTGTTATCATAATAAATTTCGGTGTAGACAATTAAGTTCAGCATTACTACAAACCATTGTGGTTTCCAAATGCTGTGTAAAAGTTAATTGATATATGTTCTTTTATTTAAATTGGTAGTAATAAAAAAAAATATATAAAAATAAACAACATTTAATGGTTCTCTATGTGCTGGCATATTTTGTAGGTTAGTTATGCTAGCTTATCATATAAAGATGCTGAACGGGCTATTGGAGATTTTAACGAATCTGATGACAATGTTTTTGGAATGGATTTTAGTGGAATCAATGCCAGGTCAGTTATCAATGAAGTAAATATTTTTAAACTATTTATGTCAACTATTCACTAAATATATTATGAAACCAACAGAGGAGAAAGAGTTATGGGTATAGTTTCACAAGGAGCAGTTAGCAGTTCAGTAGAGGCTGACCCAGATCTATTATGGCCTGTTCCGGGCCACTGGGATCTAGAAGATGCTGCAACAGTACCGCTACCGTACCTACACGCATTTTATTGTCTGGTGAGATAAAATTTAAAATAAATAATAATTGTAACAGTTTAAGCTGGGTACACTTTAATTAAAAACATGAATATACGGCCATTCTTTTTACACAATATTTTACTTTATAAACTTCATAAAAATAATAACACTCGCTATGAGTGATTTTTATACTTTGATTAGATAATGTTGATTCCATTAACATGAATACAAATTCAAGTAATAAATTATTTTGATTGCACTAGTTTAATTATTAAAATCATGATGCAAAATTCTAGAAAATGAGCATGTTTTTAAACTTTAGCTTGAATGTTTTAATGAAGTTGTTTTTTTTTTACTTTTTAGGTATTGAAGGGGAAGTTAAAAAGAGGGAGTAATGTTTTAATTACTGGTGGGGCTGGAGCACTTGGCCAAGCGATAATTTCTATTTGTCAAGACTTTAATTGTACAGTATTTACCACTGTAAGCGACACTAACAAGAAATTATTTTTGCTACGTTTGTTTCCCAATTTGAATGGTGCGTAATAATATTTATTCAAAATCATTTAATTTTAAACAAAATGAGTGGAATTATATCATTGTTTTCTTCATATCACTTGGTCTGATAAGCAGGCAGACGGTTCACCCGATGGCATGTGGTCATCGCTGCCTATGGTATTTCGCCATCATATAATCGACATGAGATTTCAATTGTTGATTCACCACCGCCTACAGATATTAGCGATACTAGGGGCACTGCCAATGCGTTGTCGACCCTGAAACGTGAAATTTTCAAGTCACATGTGCTTGTAATTTCACCGGGACCCTTACCTTACCTTTCTAACCGAACCACAGTAATACAACTGCACTACTGCTACACGATGAGTAAGGTGATAAGTACTTGCCCAGAAAAACTTCGCAGCTAACTGCAGAGTTTATCCGGGCAGAACAGCTTCTACATCTAAACACGATATAAATGCAAATCTAACAATGTTTACAGAGAACACCATTTATTGTCATTCACGCAATGAATTATCTTATGAAATGGTTAGCGAGAATTATCAAAGTTGCGATTTAGTCATTAATTTCTCATCGGGTGCAATTCGCGAGGTAAGTGCAAAGAATACTAAATAAATAAATATTGTAATACGAAACTATAACTGAAAAATAATAATAACATAACATAAATAAATATTAATAAATATTAATGCAATGAGCTTCAAAGTGTGCTCATAAATTTTTTCTATTGTACGAGTATGATTCGGATAGTATGATATTGTTTTTAATAGGTATGTACAATACTCACACCTGAAAAAATTATGCCAAACCAAGAGGTTGGTTCAATTCCAAAGCCTCTTCCTGTAACTGTACACGGTACTTGCTTCGCCCTTTTTATCAAAGACTAGCGTAACACTCAAGCGTTCTCGATGGATGTATTCTGGGGTACAACATAGCCTATGTCTATATGGATTATTTACTTTTGAAATGCTGAAATATTTTTTAAATAGGTAATTTAAATAATTTATTTAATTTTAAATAATTTTAACGAAAACATTTTATATATTAACACTTTTGTGCTTCGAGGAATTATAATGTTTTTGCAAATTTAACTGTGGAAAAAAGAAAAATAAATATGTCTTGTTTGTTCTAGGCTGCCTATAAATGCAAAACTTCGATGGGAGTATTTATAGATCTAAGTAATTTAAAAAAGGACAATAATTGGGATTTTCTTAACATGTATATTATTTCCAACTTTACATATATGAATATCAATGTTTCGAGTTTATTTAAATATAATAACACAAAAGAAAAAAAAGTAAGTGAATTTTTTGTACATAACAAAAATGTTGTCTAACCCATTTCTTTGCCTAAATAAAATTTTGGACTAACCATAACCTGCTACTTAGTTGGTACCTATTTTAAGGAACAATGGTATATATGAATACGAGAATTGTTTATGCAATGTTATTTTAAACTGACTCTAAAAAAGTAAGAGGTTCTCAATCTTTGATTTTAAACGTTTATTTTTTTATTCCAAAACCTTGCTGTCTTATGGATATGGTACTTAAATTTTATAAATCTATATTTCAGATTCTTCACCAATTGGTCAGTGAGGGAATAACTAAAGGTTTTGTAAAACCTCTAACACGTGTTGTATATTCTACTGAAGAAGTGTCAAGAGCGTTTAGATTATTGGCCACTAGAAGACATATAGGTAGAGTTCTGATCAACATGAACGATGCGCCATCACAAGTCATACCCAGGTAAATCGTATATAAATTTAATATCAAAATGCCTGCATTAAAATCTTTTTCTTTAATTATTTTATCGCTACGAAGAATTTGGTTACATAATGTAAGTTTCTCTGATTTCTCTATACATTTTTGTTCATGAACATTTGGAGAGTGTACATTATAGATCACGTAAGTATGTTGGATTGACTGTTATTCATATTTTGCAAACTTTTAAATTTGCATGCACATACCTATCACTTGTCTCGAAGTTTAAAAACCATATTGCCAATAGATTCGAAAAAATGTATACTAAATTTGTTATAGCAAATATTGTCATTATAATACATAGCGGGCTATAAATTTGGTAGTGCTACGACAAAAAGAGATGAGGGTTGCAAACATAAATTACCTCGAAAAATTAAAATAAACAAATTTTACTTAAAACGAAATTTAAAGTACACTCCTTTAAATATAAGTAAGATATTAGTTATTGTAAATATCTGTAATCTGTTGGGTTCACCTATAAATAAATACTAGATAACTCGAAATCGACTAAATAATGGCGATGTTTGGATGTTCTCAACTCATGCACATTTTCATTAACTAATATAATGCCTAAATTCTGAAACTACTAACAAAGATAAATGGGTAATACACAAAACGTGGTATGACGAAAGTATTCTAAATAAAACTTTCGATTTTGAATAGCTTTGAATTGATGGTTTATATAAGCAACATGCTTCATAAATATCGGTATATTAGAGTTCAATATTTCTACAAGAGCCTTCTTTGTAGTTAGAACTTTTTTCTTAATGGTTTTCTTGCATTGTTTTGCTTCTCCTTTTAGAACAACAGTTGCAGTTTTCGTTACCCATCTCTCATAAGATATAGTATCGTTATCAACAAAGTCATTATACTGAATAATTTTATCTTTGCAAGCAACGCAATTTCGTTCGAGGCAGATTATTTTTAGGGAATTATTGCAGCACATAGACTTCATCAAGGCAGAAGCAGACACATAAGAAATTATATTTGAATGGTATAGTGCACGAATGATATAATAATTATTTGTATGAATGGTACACAAGCAAGTGTTCCTAGCACCTACTTTGGGAAATAGTACCCAAAATGGACGATTTCTGCGGAATGTTTCATAGGAAATAAATAAACCAGTCTTATTTACAAATGTCTTATGCAAATTCAAAAGTGATTCATTTAAAAAGCGAATTTGCTTTTTGATTTTTCTCTTTGTAATTGTATCTTTCTTACCAGATGTCAACCTACTGTGTTCGTCTTGCAGTAAAAAATCATGGATCGCTTTTTTAATATCTTTAGTCTTCATAGATTTTTTTCTTTTTCTTTATCTAGCAGTTTCCTCTTGATTTCCGGGGCTTCTCTTTGTTCTTATATATCTCATTCGGTATTTGGCCATTTTGGACTTCATCTCTAGAACTTTTCTTTTCAAATAATTGTTTTCTGCAACAAGTATTCGTCTATTGCAGCTCCAACACGTACACGTGAACACGAAGGAGTCGATGGCGGTGTGTTGTCTTGAAGAAAATTACTCTCTTTCTTCTTCATTTTTTCTTTGTCGCGTTTCTTCTTGGCTTTCTCTCTCCACATTTTTCTAATCTGTCTTTGTTTTCTTGGAGTATAATCTTTAATAGTTTTTATTTTACCCTGTTGTTTGTTTCTTTGGTACCTTTCCCTATCTTTCCTCCTTCTTTCTTCGAGGGCTGCTTCATCCATTTTTGCTCGAGCACGGCGTATGCTAAGTTTTTTCTGTTCACACCTGCGTTTCTTTTTTCTTCTTCAGATAGTTGAACTGACGACCGACTCCTTCGTGGCATAGTAACTGTAACAACAGACACCAAGTGTCATGCTTTGTAAGCAACACCGTGCACCAAACCAGTGAATAATGTGTATCATTTTATTAATATTATAAGTGGGAAATTATAAAAAATAACGTTAATGTAAAGTGAAATTGAAGGAGTATTTTCTGTATTATTTTCAGTTTTTTTTTAAAAGGCTGAAAGGCATTATGAAAGTATGGAATACAATGCTGCCAACTGAATTAACAAAATGGTTACCGATGCATTCATTTCTAACAGATTTCTGTTAATTTTATGTGCCCACAGGAGTGGACCTAAAATCTGAGAACAACATGTTTATGTCTTGCATAGTTTAGAAATTAAAGTAGACTTTTTTAATACATTAGTTAATGTATATTTTATGATGTAACTGATGTAATGGAACCAAATAAAAGTAATAAAAGTATGTGTTAATATTTTTAAATTTTACTCAAACTCAGCTATTTGACATCTGAACATTCTACAGGAGGAGATTTTTGCTCCGTCTAAACGATAAAAAGAAATAAAAATTTCAATAAAACGTGAAATATTTACAAAATTCGATTAGTTTTCAATAAGAAATAACCAAAAAACGTATTAAATGTTCATATACATAATTTATCCCGTTTTTGTGTATGACCCAAATATAAAAAAGCTCACGTGGGTTTAAGTATTTTTTCTAAAGTGACGAAGGTGTTGCTAGCCTATGATGGCTCTTACACCCTTACGTGGATAAATTTGGTGAGCGCAGAGGGCTCTCAGCGAAAGCCTTTCGATTTTCAGCAACAGCGTACTGTACTGCTCAGGCGTTGTGGGGGGGACGTTATTATTTGATAATTTGGGTTTGGAGTTTCTTAACGCGGTGGCCACTAACCATCATGTGGATCATTCTCTACTCTTAAGACTATAAGTCTTAGATTTAGACTCTCGCCTTATTCACGGCGAATAAGAATGTTATTTCAGTATTATGTTTTCTAATAGATAAATTTATTTTTACCAGAATAATGATTTCGCCGGAAGTCACATATATTGTAGTGTGTGGTGAAAATGACTTGGGAGTAGAACTGATTGAGAGATTAATAAAGCGAGGAGTAAGAAAACTTGTAATACAACGTAACAATCTTGATGGCTACTTCAACATGAAATTGATGTAAGTATAATGTCGAAAATAACTTTAAAGGTAACTTTATTTGAATCATTTCGGTTGAATTTTGATCGGAAAGAACAACTTTCACACCGATGCTGTGGTAGTCGCAGTATTTACCGCTGTCGTTCACTAATCAACTGGCACAATCTAAATGAGAATACAAAATTGATGACATTTGATTTTGTAGATGACCCAATTAGTTAGTTACCCAAATTGGGTCGATAACAACAACATAAACAATTTAGAAAGCATTTTATTCGAAATTTCTAATAGTTAAATGTATTCTTTCTAAGGAATTCGTAAAATTTTCAACATAATGATTTTACTCACGTCTTATAATCATCATCAAAATCATCTGCCTGCGTTCGTCTGTCTAATAAAAGACACATTTTATTTCATTAAATCATTATTTTTTTCTAGGAAATGGCAGAAACTCGGTGTTGCTATAAAATTGGTTTGCCTAAATCTACAATCAAAAGAAGGTTGTGAAAAATTACTCAAAGAAGGGAGTTATTTAAATAAAAATATTGAAGGAGTAATTATAGTTGATAGAAGCGATAAGCTAAGTGAGGATAAAATGAACCAAGAAAATATGAGAAACAAGTTTAACGATTTAGCATTAGTAGTAGCAAACCTCGATTTGGTGACCAGAACTATTTGTGACAAACTGAGGTAAAAATAATAGAAATATAATGTATTTTAATCTCCCAAAAAATAGCCACAATGATGAAAAAATGACTTCTATCGTATAGATAGTTCCAAGCCGAAATGACGTCGTGCATCATAACTGTTTGCTACTGCAGAGGCGGTACGTTTTGAGTCTATTTGCCGTGCTGTTATTAAGTGGATGCCAGCTACCCTTCAGCATCTATTTATCATCTAATTACTTTTTTCTAATACTAACTTATTATAATCATTTACAGATATTTTGTGGTACTTACTAATAACTCTGCAAATATACAAGACCAATATGCAATGTCAGCATCTGAAAAGATATGCCAAGCTAGAAATCTAGTTGGCTTACCGTCGCTATTTTTCTGTGCTAAGATGATAAATAAGGTAGGTAATCCCTACCTTATAGCAATAAAAAGAATCGTCATTTGCATAATTGTGCATTAAATTAATCTATTATTATAAATTTGTAGGCCCATCAAACATATAATTCTAAATCAAACATAAAAACATGTCTTAATGCCCTTGAAACATGTATGAAACTAAAGTACAATAATATACATTCATTTAATATGAGAAGGCGTGTTAAAAATGTTTCAGAGGAAATTGAGAAAATATTAGGTAAGGTCATGCAATACCAAGATTGATGTAATTAAAATTATATTAATAAACTAATTTGAAAAAACATGACGTTCTAACAGGTATTCCAGATTTAGCAGATGTTCCAGACAATTTGACTCTTGACGACTTACATGTTAGTCGCATCAGTGTAGAAGAAATAAAAACTATCATGAAGGAAACATATCAAGTCTGCCGAAGTAATGAGTATATAAGAGACTTGACTATTGCTGAGTAAGTAATTAATAAAGAGAAATATAGAAATCCAAAAACATTTTTAATAAACTATTCCATTTTGGAAAATTAATGATACATGTAAAGGGGCAAAGTACTGACATCATTGCTCATCTCAAGAATCTCAATTAAAGCTATATGTTACAGTATTAAAGAACTGAAATTCAGACCAAATGATGTACAGCAGACTAATTATCATACCGGCTTCAAAACCTTCTTCAGTCACGTTGAAAACTATGAGAGTAAAGGAGAACCTATTACAAGCCTGAGTACCAGACTTGGAAGAGCAGTTGAGGTTTGTTAAACGTTTATTGTTTTCTCTCATAAAACTGTTAATTAGAGACAATAATAAGTATTCTATTTTTTTAAGGCTGAAGATATAGACTCGACAGGCAATTACTTAATGGTATTACCCGGATTTGAAGGAAACCATAAACCATTTATAAAGATGTGTAAAAACCTGAAAATTCAAGCTGTTTCTTTGCTATTGGAACCTGACATGCCAAATAGCAGTATAGAAGATATGGCACAGTATCTTCTGAAGGTAACGCATTTTACTAAACAAATGTGTATTTGTATGGTGAAGTTGCTGGAAGCAAGCGGCACAAGATCGTTCTTGTAAAGGATCAGAAATTGACGTCTCCTATATACAGAAATATTTTTTATTCAGTGCGCAAACTATGACAAATTATTATTTTTATTTTGATAAGTTTTAGTACAAAAAAATAAAGTTATCGTTAACGAAAGATATAGACTTTAAAATTGATATTATGGCTACTGTACGACTGTCTGTCAGTCGTCCACCCCGGCCGTGGCCTTGGCAACAGCTGGCTCTACCGCCGCATGCGCGCCCTTTGATAATAGTGTCCATTGTTTGTTGATTTTAAAGTCGAAAAAAAAATACAAAAAAAAATAAACAAATAATGGAAATGTGTTCTGTTACTGATACTGAACCACCGATTTTTTTTTGCGCATTGCTTAAAAAATATTCCTGTATATTGATGATGACTAAATTACAGGCACATATGACTTAACAACTTTACGTCTCAGGGTCGATGTAGCATTGACGATGCCCATAGTATTGCAAATGTCTATTAGGCGGCCGTGACCGTGACCGATCATGTACAAGCATGTATAGTTATCGATCGTGGTGTTTAACTCAATAGATATAAAGCAACTGGTAATGATGACAATTGTCATAATGGAATTATTAGAAGATTAACGCATTAAATAGCTATTTAGCTATTGAACTTCATTAACTAATTAACCGTATTTATGGAGATGGGTTTATATGGCAGTAGGTAATAACTTAAATGCCACGGATTTAGATAACTTTAGGTCCACTCAATATATTGTATGTATGTATGTATAAGTAAGTATAAATCAACATTTAGTGTTTCAGGTTACTTTTACACAAACACTACTTTGGGAATTGATGGTTTTTGAAAGCAGTCTATGTTCAAACTTATAAAGATTTCTGTTATATTTACAGTTTATAAAGAAGAGATTCGTACTCAAATCTAAGTTTTATCTTTTGGGATACTCATTTGGTGTGAACATCGCATTACAACTTTCGAAGTTATTGGAAAAGGAAGGTAAAATGTATTTTTATTAATTTATTTTGAATAAAAACTATGCAATACCTAAGAGCTTTCAAATATTTGTTCTTACAATTTTATTGTACTCATTATACTAGCAAATATGATGTCAACTGTAAAAACTTATATTTGCTTTGGTATTAGAGAACCTATTATTCTCTAGGAGTATTATAATATATATTACCAACCATTATAACAAACTATTGCATATGCAAATGGGCTTAAATTCTACTGAATAAAAAAACGTTTATACGTCATTTCTCACAAATACCCAACGCGCCTAAAGAAGTTTTCGCTTCAAAAATCATTTACATTCTTAGGGTACTATTAGGATGGATTGATAAGCATTTACAAATTAAAATATACTTACTAATGGATATCAAACAATTTTCAGGTCACGTCGGAGTCATATTCTGCTTAGATAGTAGCCCAGATGCGTTGCGGGTCCAACTGGATGCTTACATTGGCAAACTATCAACGCCGCAGCTGCAAAATGCTGTTATACAACACATGTATGGACTGATGACCAATCAAGAGAGCACAGAACTAGGAAACGATCTGGAACTCATTGAAGATTGGTCCGAAAAAATTCGTTTCACTATTACTAGGCTAAAATCGAAAATCTCCTATTTACATGAGTATATTAAATTCATCATTGAAGCTGCTTACAGAAAGATTGTCCTAGCTCAAGAATACGATCCTGACTTCAAGTTGGAGTCACAGCTGGTTCTCATGAAAGGCATCCCTCACCCTGAAGCTGATAGACTTGCTGATGATTACAGCCTATCAAAGTACACCAAGCAACCAGTCAAAGTTTACGATATTCACTCAGATCATGTTTCAGCACCTCAAGATCGAACGGTAGCTAACTATATTAACCGGAACTTGGACTCAAAACTTTTGGATGAATTCAAGGCGAAGAATTTGTGTGACCGATATGTGCACACAAAAGTGTGCTATTGACAATGTATTAAAATCTAAGTTCTGAGACATGAAATAAAGATATATTATATAATTTTATTTATATTGTATCATAATTTGATTTTTGATCTGGTGAAAATTTAATTTGTAACATGATTTTTTATTTAGAAATAGACTGTTTATGGTCTGTTTTTGAGTAGATCGGTCTTTAATTTATTAATCATTTAATATATTTATAACGAAATTTCATTTTGGTTTGTAAAAGCCACAGGTCAAGACCAAGTCGTATCTTGAAAGAATATTTCACCACCACAGAGTTGATGATCTATACAAGTGTTGAAAATGATTGCATTATGTAGTACTGTGGCGAAGGTAATACATTTCGTTCCATATTGATAATGTAATTATATGTTGTAAAACTCACAATTCTTTTACATTATTATTTTTTTTATTTGACGGGCCAGTTGGCTTGGTGGTCAGAGACCCAGGCTGCCATGTCGCATGTCCTGTTTGATTCTCACTCAGGACAAACATTTGTGTGCCTAAACATGTCGATTTGTTTTCTGTCTGGATGTAATACTATATGTAGTATATCAGTTACCTGGTTTCCATAGTATAAGCTCTGCTTAGTTTGGGATCAGATGGCCGTGAGTAGATATTTGTCCCAGGATATTTCCGATAACTATAATTGGAATAAATTTATATCATGTACTGTATAAAATTGTTTTTTCAAGGATATAAAATATGAAATCGTATTCATCTAGTTGTTTTAGTAAGGTGTTTTCATTTCTTGCCGCAATATTTCCCTCAAACAAATCACGTTACTTTGAGGTTTAAATATGATTATTCATCTAGATTCACATAAAAACTACTTGAGTGACCGTATTTTGATTAATTTTTTTGTTAAACCAATACCTTTGAGGAACCAGTATGCCAACATCTAATTGCAACGATGCAACTCTCAATATATATATATTTTTTTGTGTGAAATCGCTTCTTTTAAAAAAAGACCTAGTAAACTTAAAAAGCAAACCTTCTTGTATTACAAACTTGTATCCAACTCGTAAGAACCGTTTCCAAGATTCTTCAATTTAATCAATTGCTAGTTTAATAGTATTAGATACAAAACAAGGTTGGTTGTTTCTACGCCTATTTTATTTGAAGGCGTTATTAATGCCACTCACAAGAAGAGGAAGATTACTACAATAATTTAGTAATTATTTTCAATAAAAATACAGTTGGGAAGTTTATAGGAATTTCGCTGACGAAAAAAACATAATTATTCATCAATTTCTTTTGAATAGCATAGATTGTGTTTATTTTTCATTTTTTTCTTGTCACACAAAATGTTTGGGAATCAGAATTTCAAAGCCGTCCCATAAAAAGTTTGACTTTAACAAACGTAAGGTATATTATTAGTAAATAATATAATCAATACATTTTATTGAAATTACCAACATTTCAAATAATAAACATGTTTTCGTGCATACAATGTTTTATTTCTTTCTATCACTCAATATATTAGAAATACGCAAAAACTGACAAATTGCAATTTGTGACCATAAAATATGCACCAGTCTGCCTGATTTTCAGATCAGCCTACATGAAAAAATGGCCTACCATAACCTCATCAGATTTCAATTTATTATTATTTTACTTGGAAACTGAATCAAGCCAGTATTTCAAAACGGTTCTATAGTAAAGTGCTTGATGCGAAATGTGCGGCTGGTTCTCAGGAAACTTGATATTCGTTCTTTTGTGCTCCTTCGTGTTTATGAATCTCATATAAAAGGTGTAAAGGACGATTAAGTAAAAAATATATTCTTTCACATCAATTAATAAGTACCTAACCTCTCTCCAATTTTATATACTGTAAGTAACTCGGAAGAGCCTGCTCTGATTGTAATCTTAGTTATAACCGCTAGATGGCAGTACTATATGGCATTCATCCCCTTATTTTATTCACTTAGACATGAACTTTCCACAAAAATCCCTCGTTAGTTCTCCCTTACGTCTTTTAAAGATTTTTTGTGGAAAAATTCAAGTTCTTTGCCCGTGCGGTTTAGGTTCTGCGTTAATGAAGCATTTAGTCAGGACTAAGTAATCATGTATATGTAAAGGAACCCTAAAAGAGTATGTTCCCAAAAACAAGCTTCGTTTTACTAAAAACCAGGTGCGATACCAAATGGAAATGAAAATAAACATCAATAGCTTACTAAAGGAATTAAAAATATCATTCCAATTCAATTCATAAAGAAAAATTTCTGGCTAAGGAATAATATTATTCTGTATACGAATATTTCAAATGTTGTAAGAAATTGATTTAAATTACTATAGTTATTTTATTTTGTTGACATATAATACTTGATATAAGATGACATGATATACCTTCACGACCATTAAGAATAATATATTCTTTTTTAAGCAAGAATTTGCTGAAATCTTTGCATCGAATTCGCATTATAGTATGAACTATACTACAAATTATCGTTATATTTCATGGTACGAGGTGTTCTGTCTCACTTGTTTCTTCTCGTACCATGAAATGCAATGATTTCGTCCGTCCAGTAACAGGTGTGTAGGCCGTTAGATTTAAATGTTTATAAAATAGTCAATATACATTTTTTTCTGCTCCTGAGGATAAATTAAACACATTTTAATCGATAAATATTTATTTATTTAGAACTTTCATGTTGGACGTCCGGGTCAAAGTTGCCGAGGTCAAATCGATACAATTATTAATAGAACAATTTCTTTTTCGAATTGTTGTACTTCTCGCAAAGATTCTGCTTCTTAAACTTATCTAACAGCTTGGGGTCTAGCATTCGATTAACAATATTCGCCACTCTACTATCATGCGGGGCTTCCACGTGATCTGATTGGATATCAAATACTTTAACGGGTTGCTTGGTGTACTTTGACAGGTTGTAATCATCAGGAAGTCCCTCCGCATCAGGGTGAGGGATACCTTTCATAAGAACCAGCTGCGAGTCCAACTTGAAATCAGGTTCGTATTCCAGAGCCATCATAAATCTTCGGTAGGCTGTCTCCAATGTAAATTTCATATACTGGAATGTATACTTGCCGAAGACTTTGAGCTTGCTGATAAATATCTCTGTCTTCTCCGACCAGGTTTCTACCGTCTCCAGGTCCTTGATCAGATCATTGCTATCCTGTCCAGACATGACATGATAAACATGTGCAATTAGCCTGTCTTGAAATTTGAAGGGTTCAAGGCCACCCAAGTATGCGTTGAGGTGGATTCGTAAAGCGTCTGGGCTGCTGTCCAAGCAATATACAACTCCAACGTGACCTGATAAGAAAAAATATTATAAACTAAGCCTATCTTGACCTTTGTATATCACATAACTGATACACCATACAACGTGTTACAAAATTCCCCATAAAAATATAATTAATCATCAAATCCAACAACCCTAGTAAGCTGTCATGTCTAACTTAATAGTTTTTCTATTTTTAATTAATAAAAAATAGTTTTTTTTTATTTTTTTTGAGGTATGTTATACAGTGTTACTACGGTTCTTAAATATTGTGAATGGATTTAACCTCCTTTTGGCTTTACGGGTAGTTTTGTAACATCCTGTATAAAATACTAATTACTTAAAAAAATAAATAGGTTATAAATAATAAAACACTCGAGCGGCAGCCAGTAAAATAGTTTAACAAACAAAATAGTCTCACCTTTTTTCTCCAACAGAGCAGCTAGAGCCAATGCCAAGTTGACTCCAAACGAATATCCCAGAATATAGAATTTTTGCTTAAGAACACGCCTTACTTCAAGTCGCTGGTGAAAATAATAATTTATTAGTACCTTTTGTACGTTTCGATAACAACAGTAAAAGTAAATAAAATATCCTGGAACATTCTGTATACACGGCCATCTGATGCGATACTAAGCAGAGCTTGTATTATGAATGTATGTATGAATTATGGAAACCTGATAGACATGTTCGTTATTGCACATAAATATTTTGTCCTGGGAATCAAACCCCATAGTCGTGACAGTCAAGGTTTCAAACCACCAAGCAAACTGGCCCGTCAAAATAGATAGATTTAAAAGTGATAGACATTTGAGGGAACATATTAAGCGCTAAAGAGCTTATTAGGATTTCTGCAACTGCTGAATTTTCTTTAAATTCATTTTCCATGCCTCTTTTGGAACGACCGCTATAAAACAAGCCTGAAGTTCGGTTTCCAGGTTTTGTATACGATTGAAGTTTTGTATGTTTTAAATGATAACTTATGAGGTTAGAATTACTACAATCAAAATAATACATTTTTGTTCAGTTAACATGATGTACGAGTATATATACATACTTTCAACAGCAATTCTGCCATTTCAGGAATATCATATTCGAAATAGTCGGGGCCGACTTGTAATGATACTGCTTCAATTTTAAGTCTCTCGCCAATTTCTGATAGTATCTGATGATTTTCATCAAAACCAGGCAGCATCAATAAATATGTATCGTCATTGTTCGGGTCCCAGTGTTTCTGTAAAAAAAAACAGAATTTTACGCGATATCTTCAAAATTAGGCAGTTGAAAAATAGAAAATTTAAATACCAATATGATATCAACGAAAAGAGTGACCACAGAATTTACTCAAAAGCAATCGAATTACTAATAATTAGAATAGATTTTAGACAAATTTGTGGGTTTTACATTAAACTTACTTGCTTAATAGAGTTTAATAGCGTTATCATTGGAATGATATTTTCAGTTGCCTCCCATTCATCTACCATAACGTGGTTGTAAAAAGCAGCGAGACCGCTGGAGAATCTTGTGTTATCTTTCTTGGAGACACTGCATACTTGCTTAAGTCTAAAACAATTCTACTTTATAATTTATCCTGCTAAATTTTAGCATAGCCTACGGTCTACTATCTAATCTAGTATACGTACTATACTAATCAATAATGATCTGTGGAAACCAGATAGTTTACACTCTATGTAATGAATCACCATTGTTTTCTTTTTTACACACATCTATTAGTTCACATACTACTGTCTGGTCTGTTGAAACAAAACCATGAGTTTTCCTCTAAATCGTTGGTAAAACAAAGTTTGACAAGACTAAATAAAATGTAAGACATTGCTTCGTTTTTCATCTTATTAGAATAAAAAGAGACTCCGTCGATGGTTGAGTGGTACCAAGACTCCTGGAGATCGGAGATCTTCGATTTGAATCGCCGGGTCAGGAAGTTAGTATTAACACTGTTAATGTGGGGCACATTAATGGGGCACACAGACAGCGACAATGCTAACATGTCATGTTAGGACTTAAAATATCTTCGACAGAATGTGTGCCCTAGCATCACTTCGGAAATTATGAGCTTGAAGATATTATAATGAAGATATACATAATTTACATTCGGTATCAATATCTTACTCGTCAATTGATGTTCGTAGTAACTGCTGCGTTGGAATATCAACTTTGAATCCTCGTTGTATGAGTCTTCTTATGTAGCCAGAATTATTTTCTCGGATATTCATATCCTTTAGGGTCACACTGCCATCAATATCATCTAGACTTTCAATACCTGATGTATAGAAATTAATTTTTCAGCTTAAAATTTACAGATATATATAAATTATAATGCGGAGATAATGATAAAAAAATCCAATTACTTACCAATCGCTTTAGAAATTTCATCTAAATAATTGGTAAAATATTTTTTCATTTTGAATGTTAGAACATTATTGAAATTGTATCTTAAGCTAGTTTCCAAAGCATCAAATGTTGTTTTGTAAATATAAGATAAGTACTCAGGATATACAGACAGATAGTATGGATTACTTTTGAATATGGAAGCAGCTGCATTGGTATCTAACTGAAAAATTAAATAACATATGTATTTATGTATAACGGACTGAAGTTTCAAGTTATAGTTAAGACAATATTATTTAGTTTGTTTTCGAAAATATTTAGGTTCGTACCTCATTTAGCGATTCAGAGCGAAGAATAAGCCCTGGCAAGCCTCTACCATTTCGTTCTTGGCAAATTGTTTCGCATGCAGATGCCACATATTCGTTAACGATGCTTGTCGAACCGCTTGTGATTATTGCAAAATACCTGGAAGGTAGATAGACTTATAAAGTAGCAGAGCTGTTTGTGCAGAGTTCGCCCTGGGAAGTATTACCACCAATTTCACACATTTCAGTACACTTGAAATTACTGGTATATGAGACTCAAATTAGAGACACATGATAATTAAACTGAACAAAACTTGTTTTTTTATGAATTAAAAAGAGTCGAGAGAGAGCATGATTGCATCTTTGAAATAAGTTTTGATTTGATGACATGTAAATTTCACCCCATAATTATAATTATGCAGATTATTCACTTGCAGCATATAAACAATTTGCCATTTAATGTAAAAAAAGCAAAAAAAAACGCGTACCCACCGTAAATCTTTGCAAATGTTCCTAGATGCCGAGTCTAAGTTTGTTGTTAAAAGCACTGATTTTTTTACAGTCGCTTCAAGATAATCTTGAGCTGAAATAACATCATTAGATTTACTGTTATTATCATTTACAATGAAAATCCCTTCAATAGATCCCAATTTTTCAGCTGATTTCAAAAGCTTTTCACAATTTTCGTAATTTTGTACGTTTGATGAATTTATCACAACTGCAGCTTTATACTTCTTCCAAGCTCTGAAATGATACAATTATATTTGAAAAAGCCTGCCTAAGTCATAACTGATATTTCATACACAAAGTTAAGTAATAAAAATATATCATTGTGTTCGGTGCACCCTGTATCATTGTATTTTAGTTCAAATTGTTTACCATCTTTGTATTAGTCTTTAAGCTCATCTCATACCATTCTCATCTTTGCCGCCCCGGAATATGACCTGACAAACAACACATCGCTATCCACGGAATCCGTGGATACTTCAGTCAGACCGGGTGCATTCATAAACATTAACATTAACCTTTAAACATTGAACATCAACATTACCATTTTGAAAGTGTATAGTGATTATTGCTATTAAAGTTATACATACCAAACATAAACAGTTTTAATACCACCGCAACCTTGCACCCGAACACTTTGTAATAACTTTTCACTTACTTCAATATATCGTTCTCGTACACACTTAAGTTGATCGTTGTGTTTATTACAACTTTTTTAACACCTCGTTTAACCAACCAGTCAGCCAATTGTATTCCTAATACATTATCGCCGCAAAATATAACATGCGATCCTTTTGGTGAAGGAGAGAACCTAAAATGATTTTTTTTTTAGAAATGTTTTTATAACTTACTCATATTAAACATACAATCTAAAACTTTACCTTGTTAATATCTCCGTGCCATGGTCCTGAGAATTGAAATTATCAATTTTTACCAAAACTCTTCCTATACGACTACTCCTTGAAAATAATCGAAAAGCTCTTGATATGTCCTCTGGTGAATATATAACGCGACTCAGTGGTCTCACAAAACCTTTTGAGATGCCGTTGGTAACCATTAATTGAAGCATCTGTTTAAAATCACAATTGTTTTAAATAAAAGTCAACTTTGTAGGAGAAAGCTAGGTAAAAACTATAATATTGCAATGAAAATTAAATTTACCTTTTTCTCTTCCAATAGTTCAGGTTTGAAAATGTTAGAAAGTATAACATAAACATATGTTTTTTCATTATCCAAAAAAGCCATGCCCAATTCTTTGTTCTGGGTGCCGTCGCAGATATCCAAAAAACCGCCATATTTATGGACCCATTTCATGGCTTTCTATACATTAAAATAAAACAGAAATATTTAATGTATTAATTTATAAAATCATGGCCAGTTTTAAGAAAATCAAATCAAACAGATTGCATACCAGATTTCTTTAATATTAAAGAAGAACACTGATTTCATTGATAGCCTTAATGTAGTTAGTTTATCAATCCAATGTTCAACTACTTAAAAAAATTACTTTTACCTGTCGTAAAGGATCACTTGCACAGCTAATTACCAGCATGGGAAGTTTGCTCCCGTTAATAATCCATTTAAAATCTTCGTTACTTGATATGTCAATATTATTTTCTGAAATTAAATGTCAAATTATATTAGTCAGATTTAGTTCAGCATTAAATATACCAATTTTTTTTTAGAAAATGACTACTCACCGTTTAGTTGTGGAAACATTCGTAACAAAAAGTTTTTCTTATCCATATTACTAACTACTGTATAAATCGTGAAATTTAAGGCCAAACATATACTTATCAAAGCTTGACCTAGTGCTCCAGCACCGCCAATAATAAAAATTGATGAATCAAACAAATATACCTTTCCAAGGTTCTGTAATAATTTCAATTGAGAATCATTATTAGGATTAACAAACAGTAACAAACACAATGCAAATATAATAATAATCGTGCCACTGGCACCGTTAACCACGTATAACTTTATTGCTTTTGAGTAAGGTTAGTGTAAAAATAACATATATTCATACTACTAATTACAAAAGCCCGTATTATAAAACGAAAATCAATAACCAACAGCATTCGAAGTCTAGGCTTAAATATAATATTTTCACTAGAAAGTACATAATAAATTGAAAACATTGTAAAGTTGGAGCTAAAAAAAGTGAGCTCTGATAATTGCAGATAAATTATATTTCATGTCGTTAAGACCCATTAGAGTTTTAGTGTATTATTTGAACTTACCAAACAGTAAAAAGCATGCAGGTATGGTAGCGGAACTGTTGCTGCATCTTCCAAAGACCAGTGATCAGGCACTGGCCATAACAAGTCTGGGTCAGCTTCTACAGAACTGCTGATTGCTCCTTTAGATATCACTCCCATTACTCTCTGTCCCCTATTTATTAAAATATTATCAATACTTGAAACAATTCATATAAACAAAGTATAGTTTCTATTTATCGTACCTGTTGTTTAAACCACTGAAATCGTTGCCGAAAGTGTGTTTTTTTTTATATCCAACTTCTACAAGGTTCTCGTAATCTTTTAGAGACAGACCTGCGTAATGAACCTTTAAACCAAAACATATGAAAATAAAGTATACATTTTTAATTTACTTTTATTTATTATAATAAAATAATATCATGGGGTCATTCTTTACACACGATCTCGTCTCTGATCGCGAATTAAGCAGAGCTTGTATTATGAAAACCAGATAACTGATATACTACATAATATACTACTTTTTTTTGTTAATAAAATACCTAAATAGATATTAAGAATAGATAGACAGATGTCTGTTTGTTCTGTGTCTGGGTGTAAATGTACATAAATGTTTGTCCTGGGTGGGAATCGAACCCACGACCTGCGACTTGGCAGTCAGGGCCGCTAACTACCAAGGCAACTGGCCTGTCAAATATTATGTGTGTTATATACTTTTATAAATAGGACGAATGTCATTTGACCGGGCTTGGACTTCATTAAGAAAGAACTTGATTACCTTTACTGAAATTTTCTCTGCCGGAATTGGTGCAGCCTCAGCCCATACTAAACTACCAAGATCAGTAGGTCTTGTAGTTAGGTACACATTTTGTACAGTAGAAAATAATTTTGCTGGTAAATAATAGTACGATCCCCATTCTCCCTGCGTAAGAAAATAGTATAATTTAGAGATTTTATTGAAGTAAATATAATAGTGAATTGTGCTTGAACAAAACCTTACTTACCTCTTTAAAAATATTTATAGTCATATTTTTTTTCAGTTGATCGTCGAAAATTTTATTTTTTGGATCAATAAGTTTCACCCCTTCATCTCTAACGGTAACTAATCCAATATTAAAGTTATCTCTTCTTAGTGTTGTCACGAAACCTAAAAAAAATTATTTCATGATAAAAAATTGTAATAATCTAAAATTAATTAGGTACATGCCATTTATACAATTTTTCTTTATGTCAATTAGTTACCAAGTAATCCGCAATTAAGTTGATTATCCGCAATAAGTACCACACGTTTTCCTTTTTGTACGTCTTCATGCATTTGTGTTATCCAAGAAAAGTGTGCGTTGTCATTTACAGTAATGTATGAAACATCTGGATTTGGTTTTTCAGTTTTACTCAGCAAACTTAAATAATTGTTTTCAGTTTTCATAACTGAATTATTGGTAAAATATTTGTATCTCAACTCATTTATGTTATATTGAGGTTTTTCGATGGTTATGAGAAAAGTGTTACTAGGAAAAATATTGTAAAGATTGAGAATTTTCTGAAACAAAATGTTTGTATCTCAAATAAAATAAATAAATATCCTGGGACATTCTTTTACACACAGCCATCTGGTCCCAAACTAAGCAGAGCTTGTAGGAGCGTGTGCTGTATGGAAACCAGATAACTGATATACTACATATACGAGTACTACTTTTTTTTCTAAATACATACTTATATAGATATTTACACCCAGACACAGAACAAACACACACATTCATGCACACAAATGTTTGTCCTGGGTGGGAATCGAACCTGCTACCTTAGGTTTGGCAGTCAGAGCGTTAACCACCAAGCCAACTGGCCTTCATTCTTAATTTTGTATAATACTTTTATTATTATTTATTATTTGACCGTTCTAGTTACCTTTTCATCTTGTAGTAAATCATAGACGATTATAACATTACATGTTGACTTCTCTTCAGAAAGAACTTTGAATAGATCGTTATCATCTCTTACTGGTTCCACTTCAATAGTGGTAAACTGTATGGAACCAGCAATATCTTTTATCACACTTCTCATATTTGAAATAGCATTTGGTGTAAATTCTGTGACTGTAATTTTATCGCCGAAACCATTATCAGCAACAATTTGTAAAATTATGTGAAGAGCAGTTTGAATCTAAAAAAAAACGTAATTAATCTTTTTTAAATACTGAACGATTTAACTTCCAAAATATTTATATCCAAATTACAATAACACGTACATTTAAAATATTCGAATTGAAATATGGATAAAATTCGCGAGTCTGGAGAACGTCTGGTTGATAAACAGTTCTCGGTTTATCATCAAAACCAATATTTTCAATATTAACACCTGCACACCTGCAAGAAAAAAAAAACAAAAACACATAAAGATTTAAGTACATATTATACTTACTAGTATATATTAGTACTATATACTAGTAGTATATATACTTAAAAGTAAGGCTATTTTAATAATAATATTCGTATAATATATTTGATATACTCACTTTGTAACTCCTGCCATATCCTTTAAATTTACAGTATAATATTTGTTGCCATGAATTTCAAGAGGGCTTATTTTATTTTGTGCTATACAATTGATAGTCATCTTCATTATTATTTTAGGAGAAGATACACCATTGTGGCCTCGTGAAAAGGCATTGATTTGTAAAAGCGAATCAATAAAGGTTACCCAATCACCTGTCCATTTGATTTGAGCTTCATCGAAAGTGACGTTAGATGAAAGAATTGATTGAAATTTACCCCTGGAAAACAATATTGCATGTTTTTCTTATTTCATTTTCACTCAAGTAATTGAAAATAATAAAAATTATGTTTATTTAATCGCCTATAATAGGTATTAAAAAACTTACTTGTACCCATATCCTCTTGTACGCATGAGATTATAAATATCTTGTGATGGGAGATGGTAGTCGTTTTCATTTAAATCAACTTGTGGTTTGTGACCACATTTGAATAATGTATAATATGTATCTATGTGGCCTGAGCAAACTTGAAGTCCATTTGATGACACCTGAACACATCACATTATATAAGTTAAAATGTATGATTCAAAAATATACAAAAACCGTCGAGTAGTATAGCTCTTAGTGCAGAGTTCGTCCGGGGAAGTACTACCACCTTACCCATTTCTGCCGTGAAGCAGTAGTGCACTTGTGTTTGTTTCGGTAAGAAAGGTAAGGGGGCCGGTGAAATTACAGGCACATGAGACTTAACAACTTCACGCCTCAGGGTCGACAACGCATTGGCGATGCCCCTAGTGTTGCAAATGTTTATAGGCGGCGGTGACCACTTACCATCAGGTGGACCGTCCGCTTGTTTGTCGGCCTACGTGGTATTAAAAAAAAAGGTATGTGGTGTCAATATTGTGACCTCTGCCTACCTCTTCAGAAATAATGGCGAATGAAAATATTTTATGTTATTTTGATCGCAACTTCTACATTTATTATTTTTATTTGGTATGTTTAAAATCAAATTTTACGTAAATAGTTGTGAGGTTATGAAAGTGGTACCTATATAAATGGTACTTTGTATTGATATTTAAAATATATTGATCAACACTTACTGTATATTTTTAAATAAGAAATACGATTTTATGTGATGAGCTTTTGAGAAACATAATTTTTTGTTACGTTTTTTCGTTTAACCGATGCTAGATACTAGCTCGTTGAAAAGAGAACGATCAATGCATTTTTAAATTAACTTACTTCAAAATTATTGGTACCCTGAGGTATTAAAATTTTTAGCTTTATCGGCTCCTCCGAACTGATGTATACCTCACTGTGAAACTCTATATTTTTGAAAACAATTGACAACTCTCTGAAGTCCACATTTAAATGCATCGCGAATGTTTGCCAAACGAGGACCAGGGTTGCAGCTTCAGGAAAAACTATGACATCTGCAATCATTAAATCAAATATAATTTATTCTAATTGACCTTCACAAACACATATCTATGTCGATATAAACAAAGCTCATAAGACAACTGCCGTAATAAACAGGTAGGTGTTTGGCTTTTCTTACGCTTTATTGAAATACATATGGATAGCAAGTGGAATTTAATTTAGGCCAATTTAAACGTGAATAAAAGATTAAAACGACATTATCATTACCATCCCTGATATGGTCTTTCAAGTAAATATAGTCATCGTCATGTAAAGATATTACACATTCGCGTCCAACATATTTTCGAATATCGCAACCTTGAAATTCCAGTACATTCCTGGTGATAAAACAAATATATTAGTCCAAAAATACTTAGCAGAAAACATTAAATTTGATTTCAAAACCATACGTACAATTTCTCTGTGTTGTCCCATAAAACAAAATTTGATAGTAGTGCCGTCTCTGATGATACGGGAAACTCAACTTTTGGATACAAATTATGTACATGAGGATTCAATCCGGCTAAATATAGCCTGAAAGCAAAAAAAATAAACACGTTAATATTCATGAAGCTTTTATGCTATCTTGGAAAATGTGAGTCGCGGGGTCGTTTATTTATTTATTACTAGATACTTCCCCGCGGATACACCTGCGTTCCCGAGGGATTCAATGAATCCACGGATTATAAATTAGTCTCTGTTTTTCAAGAATAGTGTAGCTTTCTATCAGCGAAAGTTATTTTAAAACGGATAAGTAGTTTCAGAGATTACAACCTACATCCAAACTTACAAAGTTTATTTTTTTATTATTTATATTTTCTCAATATTCTTGGGTAGTAGAGCTTTTAGAGCAGATTTCATCCGGGGAAATACCTTACCCCCATTTCCGCTCTAAAACAGTAGCGCCTGTGTTTCGGTTAGAAAAGTAAGGGGGCCGGTGAAATTACAAGCACATCAGACTTATCAACTTCACGTCTCAGGGACGACAACGCATTGGCGATGCCACTAGTATTGCAAATGTTTATTATAGGCGACGGTAACCACTTGCCATCGGGTGGACCGTCTGCTTTTTTGTCGGTTATATATACTCGTATATATGTATTTAGCTGCCCGGACAGACGTCGTTCTGTCGGAATAAGTCCATACAAAAATGCAGGAATTCACTCGCAGCGCCACCTACTGGGTCCAATTGTGAATCTAAACCATCCTGGGCGCCATTCAAATGTATACAAAAAAATTCATTCAAATCGGTCCAACCGTTTAGGAGGAGTTCACTGTCAACACACGTACATAACAATTATATATTTAAAGATATACTTACTTTCCAATCGCTTCTAAAAGGAATCGCACAGGATCAGAATGCTTACGGTAAGCTAATGGAATATGTTTACAACGTGTATGAGATCTCTTAACTATTGCTTGCAACAGACCATGTGGTGCGATTTCAATCACGATTGCATTCGATGGTATCAGCTTTGCGGCATCTTCAAAGTACACAGGGTTCTAGAAATGAGAGTATACGCACTAATTACTCCTAATTCATCATCATCACTATCATAACTAAGGCCAGATACGCTTTTGGTTCTTGGAAACAGGGGTCATTAGGCGTGTTTCAACCATCTCCTTTATCGAGAATCATATCTCATTAATTGAAATTTTCTTTAAATCTTCTTTCTATAGAATGACAGGCCAGTTGGCTTGGTGGTTAGTGACTGCCAAGTCGAAGGTCGCGGGTTCGATTCCCACCCAGAACAAACATTTGTGTGCATGAATATGCCTGTTTGTTCTGTGTAAATATCTATATATGTATTTAGAAAAAGAAAAAGTAGTATATGTCATATTAGTTATCTGGTTTCCACAGTACAAGCTCTACTTAGTTTGGGATCAGATGGCCGTGTGTAAGAATGTCACAGGATATTTATTATAATTGTTATTATTTATTATTATAATGGTTCTTAAATTACCAGCTTAACATTCATATTAATATTAATTCTTCGATTAAATTTTTTCTTTTTTATTATATTTCATTTCAAAATGACCAGAAATAAAAACTACATACCAGCATATTGCCAGTAAAGTATTCAGCTGAGCAATATTTCGCAACGGGATCGTCCCATTTCTCCTGAGGTACGGATGTAGCTATCCATTTTTGGCTACGTGGTTTAGGGTCTTTTATCAGCCCTTCCATAATTGCCAAATGACCAGGGCCTGTAAAAAAACAAACAATATAAATATATTCACAGATTTCTATCTATAACTAATATAAAACGGTATTTTTGTGACATTCTTGGTTGTTCTTTTCATTTACAGCCTTGTTTTTGACATCATCTTATCGTGGTAAGTAATGAGGTGCCTGTAGCAAGCTGGAAAGGTACTAAAAAGCATGTCATCAAATCAACTTAAGCTTCCGTTGAAGGAAATATTTAAAGAAACAATAGCACGGGTGTGTGCTATGTTTTCTACTAACTAAGCCATCATCGTCTTGAATTATTAATAGTAACTTGGAAGGTTATACAAAAGGTCTAACGATGAATTTAATACGTATGAAAGGAAATGACTTACCAGCAGCAGCGACATACTTGGAATGGTAAGCGATATTACTAGTTTTGACAAACTTGGCGAATATACCGCGACTGGTCAGTTCTGCCACAAACTTATGAATGTCATCTGCTGGCCCTGAGATCGTGCAGGATTCGAAACTATTGTAGCAGGCAACTACAATTTCTGGTGGACACATTGGAAGAATCTGCAAATTCATAAAATCATTACTAATGTATGTCATATCACCCTTATTACATACGAGTATATGTGGGATTTGCATATGTATTTTTACTTATTAGCCAGTATTTCAGCTATCAATCCATTTTTATCTTTCACCTTCACTTTCATCATCACCTTTTACTTGTGGATTGTTCTATTCGCTTTTTTTCCTATTCTATCGGACTTTCCATTTTTTGCGTTATTCCTGCATATTTAAAAAATTTGTGAAGCATCATAAATTATAATTACCGCTTTACGGCTAAGCCCGACTGCTGCCATTGCTCCGTGAATGAATTTAGTTTCAACAGACACCAGCCCACGATAATATGCTGCCATAATTGTCTCCTCAGCAGTTAAGCAACCATCAGCATAAGCGCATCCCAGTTCACCAACACTATGGCCTGAAAATTTGTTTATTGTCATAATTTACTGTGGTACTACTAATATTATTTTTTTGATGTCACAAGGCAGACAGTACCGCTATCGGCCCATCTCATAGTAAACGATTAATGGCGTCTATAAATATTAATAGCTCTAGTATTCTCAGGTGCCATTGCTGGAACACTCAGACAAGTGAATGGCCACAAAACAATAATTATTTTAAAAGTAACATCACACCTGTGAGTTTCGATAGCATATTATCAAACTCACAGGTGTGCTCCCTTAATGGTTTATCATAGGAATGATCTGATATAACAACATAAAGAATATAAAACAATCCTCAAGTAATTCTAACTTACCAATAAAATTATCTGCAACTATTCCGATTTCTCTCAAAATATCTGTCAATCCAATCTGTACGGCAGCGATACCAACAAATGAATTAAGGATGTTGTCATATATTGTTTCATCTGAATCAGTTAGTATTTTGATTAGGTCTACACCTTTGGGTTCCAAAACGTTGCGACATCTAAAATGTAATTTTATTTAGAATGTTAAAACGTTACAAGTAAAAATTATTATTATAACACTTCACTGTACACATACGTCAGCAAATAAATGAATTTGAATTTGAATTTGAAAAATAATCAGCTTTTTGCCATCCAATGCTAGTCGTGGTTTCTGGGCCCTTGCCATTTACATTCAGCTACTCTTACTTGCATTTTGATCATCAGTCTAAAAGGCTGTAAGGCATGCCTCACGTCGCTACTAACTAAGATGTGGTCTAGTCCATGGAGAAGACGGTCTTGAGAAAAAACAAAATTGGTAATTACCTTTCAATAGCCGCCGAAAATATTGGTATGCGCATCAACTCTGTAGCCATACCAGTCCACTGTGATCCCATGCCACTATACAAGAACCAAACTGGGTACTTGTGTCCCTGGTAAATATCGAAACCTTTTCCTAGATTTATTGGTTTGTTCTCTTTGCTTCGATCTGAAATATAAATACACATTGCTTCAAGTCTGCATCGCGAATCTACCTAATGTTACAAATCACCTCTAATGATTTTCTTTTCTTTTACAGGAATACTAATTCTTCAGGGCAAATTTTCAATTGATCTACTTGTATTTATTATGATGCACTTACCAATAATGGTGTAACCACGCGCCGTGTGTCCGGGACTATTGTGTATATAAAAACCATGAAGCAGTGCAATTTGTTCGGGATCTATGGGTTGTTTTTCCAGTTTGTCAAAAATGTTATTGATGCCAATATCTAATCTCCCAGAAGCAGGGATAAGATATGGAATACTTGTCATGTATCTCTCATTGTTCTGCAACAAAAATTGTCACGTAAAGCAAATAAATACATTAATCCCGTAGCTGAGAAAATATTTAACCAATCCTGATTTCATTTCATAATTTGAAGTGGCGTAGAATACAAACCTTTTTCCAAAATTTATTTATCAGTTTATATATCTTTATTTTAGTCAGTAAGAAAAATGGCTGTGACATAAGGACAGTATGAATTTATAAAAATTAAGATTTTTTTTCCATTTAGCTTTAGAGCCCTTATATAGTTAAATAAGTTTTTTATGAATGTATTTGTGGTCGTCATTGGATCATCTCTTTCTTAAATATCAGTAAGCGTACAGATACTCAAAAATATTGATTTATATATAGTTTGATAACCTTAATTAAATCTATACAAAAAATATGATAAAACCTTACTTTCGGTTTGTAGTGTCCCTTCAAAAGTGCGTGATAGTTGTTACCAGTGAATGACATAGTATTAATAGCAGTGAAGCCTCTTTTGAAAGGAGTATTTTCCGTCACAATCTTGATCCGCCCATCACGAACAGCGGATATATGATCCTGCGGCTCGTTGTAATGCAGGTTACCCGGAAGTGTACCGTTGTGATACGATAGACACATCTGCGATACGTATGGTATTCATCATTAAATTTCCTGGGACATTCTTCACTCACGGTAATTTAATCCCAAATCAAGCAGAAAAACAAACAAATTAAAGCACACTAATGTTTGCCCTGGATGGGAATCGAAACCATGACCTGATGCTTGGCAGTCAGGGTCTCCAACTACCAATCCAACTGTCCAGTCAACTGTTTATCATTTCAAATATTGATTTTCATAGTGTCTATAGCGAATAAACATTATTTTTTTGTGTTTTTTCGAAATACTGATAGTCTATGCGCTAGCGTAATAGAAATACATATAAGATGTACATCAGGAAGACAACTATCTTTATGGATAAACGAAAGCTTCCAACTATTACCATGATTTGAATAAGAAAAGCAGGTTATTAAATACTACATAATATAAAGGAGACAATAACATAACGAAATAATTCAATATGACATGTACTATTAGTAAATTTTAACAAAATTTACACGCTCTATTTATTAAAAAAAAGTAATTTATTGTACAAATAATACATTGAAGGATCTCTAGACGCTTCTGGTGGCCTAAATTAAATAGACTGTTAGATTAAAGAGCAAACTTTAATTCATGACCATTTTCAAGTCTCTAGTATGGAGAATGAATTATCTGCAGAAAAAAGTTTAAGCATTATATGTTACCTTTACTAAAGCACAAATTCCAGACGCGCTTTCAGCATTTCCCATATTCGATTTTATGCATCCAATTTTGATGTCATTCTCATTAGCAAAAACTTCAGAGATAGCTTTTAATTCAATTTCATCAATTTTTGCAATACCTTCACAAAATATTTATTTTTATTTAAGCTCTACCATACATACATAAATTGTAATATTTCAAATAATATAATATGTTTTATACAATAAAACAGACTCACCAACACCGTTGCCTTCGATGTATTCCACGTCTTTTGGTAAAACGTTAATTTCGGAATAAAATTCTTGAAGAAATTTTGGGAGTTCACGTCCCTTTCCCGCAGGAAAAATTTTATCTTCCGAATGTACAAAATATTTTCCTTTAGCGTGATAAACCTCGGCATAAATCCTTAAAGTTCAAATAATTTTACTGCATGAATTTAGTCACATAAGTTGATGATTTGAGAAGGGTTATAATATTCAAGAAAATGCAGGAAGGTTGAATTTAACTAACAATTGAAATAAATATCTTGGACATTCTTTACACACGGTCATCTAAACCCAACTAAGCAGAGCTTATATTACGGAAACTTTCTGTTAATACAAATAAATAAAATACAATAAATTATGCCATGAATCAAGGCAATGCATATAAAAATACCTTTTAGCATCCTTGGCTTTCTGGAGAAAGATTAAACCGGCCGCTTCAGATCTTACATAGCCGTCGCCATTCATGTCAAAGGACTTTGTTTTGCCATCCAAGCACAAACGTCCAGCGCTGTTATGGAACAATTTGATTAATATCTTAAAACTAGTATTCATATTAAAAATAAAAAACAGGGGATGTGGTAAAGATACACATATATTCTACTATTTTAATTATTCATCAATTACATTTGATTAGCATAAATTGTGACATTTATCATTCATTTATTTACACCCACCACTTTTCGTCACTCAAAAAAGTTGCGGATCAGAATTTCAAAGCCCTTCAATAAATATTCACGATACAGTTTGTTAATTTGCTAACCAGCCCCTGCATTTTCTTAAAGAAACCTCGCTTGTGAACCGCCACATAGAGGCCTTGGATAGTGTGTTTACGCAGTTACCAAAAGAGAGGCCGCGTTAATACTTCGTTGAGGTATTGTCATTAATATTACAGAAGCACACCCCTGGACCTTAAATTTAGAGAAGGAAGCAGGAACCTTCCAAATTGCAAAAATAAAAAAGTTATAGTAAATTTTAAAACTCACTTGCGCAAATTAATTTCCAAATTGGGATGTGTGCAGTTACTACATCCTCCTACTATCGCTGCGTCTATTTCACCACTCAAGATTCTATTATAAGCAAATTCTAGACAAGAAATTGAACCGGCGCATTCTGTGTCTATCGCGTAAGAAGGACCTTTTAAGTCCAACCAATACGATATGCGGTTTGCAATCATAGTTTTTGCTGTTCTGTAAACAAGTCACAATTTTTGGGGTTTAGTCATTAGTACCAGTTCTGCTTCGTCCATCTGTCCATGTGTACATATCTGTATATTATTAAATGTTATAAAATATCTTTTTATAATTTTCGCTTCTGAAATTTTCCAGTTATTGTTTTTTATATTTGTTTTTTGCATTGGCTCTACCTCAAAATTTTTTGTCTAATATTATTCATGTCCTGCATGAACATAGACAACGAATTCTAATAGTTTTTTTTTCATAGATATTCATACAAAATGTTATTTATTCTACTTCTTCCTATACAGTGGCCTACAAATAAAACATATTTTTTAATTACCCAGTCATAATGAATCCTTTATTGATATCACCGGCAGACAGTTCACCGTAATCGCAATAAAAGATGCTAACGAAAACTCCAACTTTTTTGCCCTTAAGCTCAACAGGATTCACACCTGTAAAGTTATAAAATACACTCTTAACAATAACAATAATATCTATTTAAACTGGATGGCTTTAAAATTAAACCTTTTATGCATAATCTTTAAGTTGATTTTAGTTTACACGTACAATAAAGAAGACCAATTCCGCGCTCGGTAAATCTTGATTATCTATGCGATGTATGAATTTAGTTGATTTTGGAGCAGAATCTCTTTAATAATTTTTATTGTAGTCAAAAGGTAATACTTTATACCTATAGCTAAACAGTATACAGATAACTTAGTACATTTTAAATTTTTACATCATGAGAATTACCATAAACGGTTAACGTCAGGCTTAAATAAATCGGTCAAATACAATACTCCTAAAATATTTTGACATCAACTGAGCATGATATTTTCTTTTTTTTTCATTTTCATTATATAATTAACAAAATATAAATAGCTTAAGATTAATGTTGCATACCATGGACATGGTAGAATGTAAGAGCTTGAAATTATATTAAGAATACCATGTAAACTACATGCTCGCAATAAACAATTTATCATTATGATTATTATTGCCGAAAATATAGGCCTTAAATGATTGGCTAATGAATAAGCAGATGACGAGACGTAATCGATCGCTATGAAAAAATATTGGCCCAGAATAAACAATTTGCACAAGAAATAGTAAGTTGCTCAGCATTGGATGGACCTGGAGTAAGAATGACGAAGAGAAAATAATAAAAATCCATACCAGCATCATAAATAGCGCCGTAAGCCTGTTCTAATATCTTACTACACATTGGGTCGAATGAAGATGCCTGTGTGTAGGATATCCTGAAGAAGGCAGCATCCAGTTCATTTTTATTCTGAATATCGCCGACATAGCTGCTTAATTCCGGATCTTTAATAGACCACTTTGAATCATCTTTTTCAATCATGTCCACCTTAAATAATTTGATAACGTCTTCAAACCTTTCCGCAGATTATTGCAGATATATTAAAGTGGCATTCCATAAAACATATACTTCAAATTGTAATCTTGCTATTTAGTGGTTAGTTCGTGAAATTCTTAATTTCGGCGCTAAGAGTAAACAGGAGTTGTAGAATATCATTCCTGCATCTCACTGTTTTCATCAAACCACATGACGCCGTGAACATTTTCACACACACATCCGTCATAAATGGACACAACGTCATTTTAACTGCTAAAGAGGTGAAGGAATCACCAATACACTTCCGGCGTCAGTATTTCTTTCACCTACTTGCCTACTTGATAAACCGTCCAACATACATAAGATTGTAAATCATTTTGATGTTGCGAAATATTTTAGATTCATTTTATAGAGGGATTATTCATGTAATGAATATGTTACCCTCATCGAAGATACATTTCAAGTAAAACATAATTAGTTATCTTCCACTTATTCCTAATTGGACTAACATTCTAGCAGCCAGTACAAGGATTAATATTTTTTTTAACTTGTTGACAATACAATAAAAATATATTTACCTTATTAATAAGATTTTCTTCAAACTGCAAAACATCTTTGGATCTGGGGAACAGACCTGATATTCCACTGATGACGATTTCATCACCAGTAAGTTTTTCTTCAACGTCCATTTCCATTATTTGGTGTATGTTAATGTTTTCTTGAATAACATTTTCAGAAAAATTTGCCATTGCCTGTATGACTCCGATACGTTCCGAGTAGAGCTTGATTAGGCGAATGGTTGCAAAATCTTTTGTATTGCATTTTATAATAATAGGTTCATGAATATTGAATGGTTATGGAAATATAATTAAAAATTATCTGTGTGTATATGTATAAGTGTTCACCTATATTTGACCCCCGTGTTTGTCTTCCCGATCAAAGATTTACAAATAGAATAAAGTTTTGAAATTTATATGGCTTTACTAGAACTTGTTTTAATAATCTGAATTTGAATTAAAATAAAAAAAAAATGTTATCTATGCCAAGCATTATTACTTAAGCCTTAGGGATTTTACCCTCGAAGTTCTATGCTACCTCTAATTGAGGTAGACATTGAGACATAACATTGTAAATAGTATTGTAGAATAGATAAAAATTTATATAACAAATAAAAAATAATGTAACCTTGCTGAGTTTCTTGCCGGTTCTTCTCAGTTGAAGGCTGACTTCCGAACCGGTTGTAGCTTCAGTAACTTTAAATTTGACCTTCATAAGTGCCCTCCGAAGGCCTAAACTGAATAAATGGTTTTGAATTTTGAATTGAATTTTTGAAATGGCACATCAAAAATTCCAAAAAATACGTATTTATGTTTTTTAAATGAATATATATATTTTTTGTTGATATTAAATACAGCCATATATACTAACAACAAAGTTCGTCTTCCATGACTCTTGATAATAACTGCCAATTATTTTTTTTAATAACGTTAAGACCTTTCCATATAGTATTTTTCTTTTTTTTTTTACCACTATGATTTATCATTGTATACTCTTAGACATTGTATATCTGAACATAGTTTTGTATTTTTAAACATACACACACATTTTTTTACATTTGGCTTTACAAACTGTTTGTTTTCAAAGGGGTAATTCAACAAAAATATATCTATTATAAAAAAAAAGCAGATGCACGCACGATGCGTAATACTAAACTGAATAGACATAAAATTCATAGTCTCTTTAATAATTTTCATTCATTGATTATATTTTATATGATTATTATTAGGGGCTATTACATATTTTAATATATCCTAATACAAATACATACAATACAAAAATATTTATAAGGTATGACCGAAGGTGATTATGAAAACGCCGCCGTCTAGGTATTCTGTTGATTGCAGCTTCGTTGGAAGGTCAAATTTTAGAAATCCTTATTTCTCTTTTTCAGATTACCTTTATAAAATTGTTTAAAATTATCGCAATAATCATAGAATACTTTTTTTAACAACATTTAAATTTGTGTTTTTAACTAAAATATATAGATAGTGATTTATTATTTTTCGCTACCTCAATGTGAAATTTCAGATTCTGACAAATAATATACTTATGTATCCCACATAAAAAAAAATATATTAATTATGTCAAAAAATTATGATTTTAAAGTGAAAGAAACCACTTAGGTTGGCAAACATGCAGACGGTCCACCGGATGGTAAGTAGTCACCGCCACCTTTGGGCATTTGCAACACTAGGAGCATCGCTAATGCGTTGTTGACCCTGAAACGTGAAGTAGTTAAGTCTCATGTGCTTGTAATTTCACCGGCCCCCTTACCTTTCTAACCGAAACACAGTAATACAAGTGCACTACTCCTTCACGGAGGAAATGGGTAAAGTGGTAGTGCTATGTAAAACTTAAATAAAATAATACAAAAAAACATGATTATATGATGATAGATATGCATACTCCAAACTTATATATATAAAAAAGGTGAGAACCCTTATCGCAGTGGATTGGTTTTGATAAAATATAAATATTTACTAAATAATAAGAATATACAGTGTAAACTCTTTATAACGTTATCCTTTATAACGATAAACTCCCTATAACGTTGAAGTGAGCCCAAGTTGGTTGGTTTGTTCACTTTGTTTTGTTTTTTTTTGTTCACTCCATATAACGATAACTCTCTATAACGACAAAAAATGCTCAGTCCCTTGAGTTTCGTTATAAAGAGTTTACACTGTAATTTAATGATGCCTAGAAAATGATTTAATTGTTGAATAAGTTAATTATCACTATTGTATGTTAATCAAATAACTTAGTATTCCCTTAGTTTCTTGGCAGATTATAAATTAAGCATCATATGTAGCTTCGATAGAATTAGTTATTACCAAAGTCTGCTTATTCAGCGATCATTATTATTTTAAACAACAGTCCTACGATATCATTCGTGTTCCCGGCGGATCTAATGAATCCCCGGATTATAATATAGCCTATGTCACTGGGAATAGTGTAGCTTTCTATCAGCTAAAGAACTTTTGAAATCGGATCTGTAGTTCCGGAGATCATCTCCTATATCCAACTTAAAATCATACACACTTTATAATATTAATACTAGCCGTCCCCTGTAGTTTTATCCGCGTTTATCAATATCATATATAGCCTATAACTATCTACGAAAAATTCCGCGTCGAATTAGTAGCCCCATTCCGATATGTTCAGTAGTTTTGAGGTGATGGTGCGTCAAAGGAACCCCATTTACTTATATTTATAATATTTATATAGATGTTACCGGCACCCACTCCAAGGCGTTTTTTTTTTCATTATTAGTTTAGTATATGTCCAATAAAACACAAGCCTTAGTGAATCACCATGTCCATCCGTTACAGTCAATTTACTCCGAATTTACGGAACTAATTAAGTTGAAATTTGGTAGGTACACATTTATTGAGTAGTAGAGGTCTTAGTGCAGAGTTCGTCAGGGGAAGTACCTACTACCACCTTACCCATTTCCGGCGTGAAGCAATAATGCACTTGTATTACTTGTTTGATAGCCAGTGGTATAAAATAAACGAAAAAATTTTTTTATGTGAATCAAACACGGGCTTGTAAGTCAATATTATGATTGGTTTTGTTGTGAGTGTATTTTTGTTATATTATAAAATTGCTTAAGAAAATAAGTGAAAATTTATCATTCTAGCATTCAGTTTCGTTGTATATTAATGGTATAAATAAATATCTTGGGACATTCTTTACACACGGCCATCTGATCCCAAACTAAGCAGAGCAGAGATAACAGGTATACATTTTTTTGTTTTCAAAATACAAACTTACTTATATAGATATTTAAACGCAGATATGACGCTTATTAAGAAAAAAAAACATTATTTATTCTAAGTCTAAGTGTAAATCTAATATATACTTAATAATAATATAGGTACACATTTAAAATGTTTTCTTTTTTTTTTTTTATATAAAAACTTGAGCGCATTAGACTAGATCTCACCTGATGGAAAGTGACGATGTGGTCGAGGATGTAGTACATCAGTTATCTGATTTCCATAGTACAATACATTACACCTTAGCAGCTTAGTAGGAAACGATTATTGTGCGTAATGAGCCAATGTCCCCGGATATTTGTTTATATGTTTATCGACATGACCTGCCTAAATTACAAAACTTGCGAAGTGTAGTCTTCTAAAGTTTAAAATGAGCCTTTGTGATGCCACTCTTTACCACTAGATGGCAGTAGCTATTCCTAATAAAGGCAATTTCAATGTTTAGGAGTATGAAACTAAGTAAAAACTCACAAAAATATAATATGTAAAAGTAAGCTTGGAATATGGTAATCCAGTTGATTTATCTCTATGCGAATTTTTATCTAAATTTATATAGGCGTTCCAACTAACCGACAAAAAATCACGATAAACTATACATCTTAATATATATAAATCTCTTGTCACGATGTTTGTCCGCGATGGACTTAAACTACTTAACCGATTTTAAATTAAATTGGCACACCGTGAGCCGTCTGGTCCAACTTAAGAGATAGGATAGCTTAGATCTTTAATTATAGTCGCAATTTCATTTTATTGCAAATTATTGGTGTATAATTAATTGACAGTCACAATTATTTAACAGATGGCGCTGTGTTGAAAGTAACAACGTTTAATTTTTTAGGGAACTCTTTTATGGACTCATTTCGACAGGACAACGTCTGTTGGGCCAGCGAAATGTATTATATAAATATCCCAAATATCCCAAGACATTTGTCACACAAGGTTACCTGATCCCAAGTTAAGCATAGTGTACTGCTTGTAGTATGGCTACCAGGTAACTGATATACTACATATGCTACTTTTTAAATACATACTTATATAGATATTTACACCCAGACACAGAAAAAACAGATATGTTCTGTTCATGCACACAAATGTTTGTCCTGGGTGGGAATCGAACCCGTGACCTTCGGTTTAGCAGTCAGGGTCTCTAACCACTAAGCCAACTGGCCCGTCAAATAAGATTAATAGCATATTTTTTTTTCAAGAGAGAACTGTCCTGAATCAATATAAATGATCAAACATTGACCAGTGTATTGAACAGCCAAAAATTTGTATTATTTTTAGGTACCGATCTAATTACAATGAGTATTTTATATGATGTTGTACAATTAGACCGGGGGACAGGTCCACTCCTACACACTATTTTGAACACCAGGGCGCCGCCAATGGGTTGTCAATACTGAGACTTGAAGTTGTTGCGCCTGAATTTCACAAGACCCATCACCTTTCTAATCGAAACAGTAACACAAGTGCAATACCGCTACACAGCGAAAATGGGTATGGTGGTAGTACTTCTCCTAACGAAGACTGTACTAAAAGCTCTCCTTTTTCTAGTGTGTAATAAATATAATGTGTTCATCAGTTTCCTCAAGCTATAGCGATATCGACAAATTTTGTAACAGTTTGTCGCAATTTAAATCGAAAAATATTATTAATATTTTTTAATATTTTGTTAATATTCTCTTATTTTGATTATTGATGTTGATTTTGTCAACATGTTTTTGTATTCTTAATATCTTGAAGCTATGTAGTTTACTGTAAATGGTGTGCATACCTGTAAGTGACGTATTTACACTGTACTCAAATTATAAAATATTGTGTCACTACTAATTAATTCTAAATATGTCGTTGGTTTGCCCTATCAATAAATAAATCATTTTAACGCTATAATGTATGCATAGCAAAAAAACCGTGCATCGATTTAACTAAACACTGGAACACTGGTGGCAGTTTTGTTTTGTAATGACGTGCATTTATCGATATGGTATAATAAACCGTGTCTTAAATGAATATGGTCTATTTCGCTATGACATTCCCAAACGGATTGTATGCTAGTGTGTTTGTTTTAAACCTCATTGAAGATATTGTTTTTTATACTGAACGATGAAGGTTTCTGTAATATCTTTATGACTGGCCAGTTGTTTATTCAAACTGCGTATCATTTTGTTATCTATCAATGAGAATATAAGATTTAAATGTATACTTTAAGGTGAAAATGTCACAAGTTTATCAAGTAGTGACAAAAGAGAGCAGGTATTTTTCTGAAACATATGTATAGGAATAAGAGAGGACATATAGAGTTTAGGTAATAAACAATAGAATAGGATAAACATTGTCATTATGTTGTATATATGTTTATTATTCAATTTAAAGCTCTGCCTAATTGTGAAGAATATCACTAGATATTTATTTATTTTTTATTGACCCATTTACCAATTAAACATGAGATGGAAGTAGTTTAGTTAGATATGGGAACGTATTAAAAACTAATTACAAAATTCTATAGTCTTACAATAAAAACTATTAACAACCACACAGCAACTAGTCAACAGTAACTTGTCAATGTCAAATTATATTTAGGACCATTGACAGGCCAGTTGGCTTGAGGCTAACACCTTCGTCCATTCAAAAAAAAAAAAAAAAAAAAAAAAGCCAACTTTATCAGTTATTGCCCAGCTAGGTGCCACCCGGCTATAGTTGCATTGTTTTATGACCTTTTGTTACATTGTGAGTCTCTTTTCTTATTTTTGGGTATGTTTATTTATCTTTTGTATTTAGTTTTTATTATAACCTGGATTTTTTGTCCCGGAAAAATGTAACATTCCTCAAGAACGCGAGTGTAACCGCAGGGAACAGCTAGTAATATTATAAAAAAGTAGAGTTACTATGTTTGTAGCTTAATAAAATATACGCGCATATAGTTTATACGTTTATAAAATTACGATTAAAATAATCACAATTACGAATGTCCTCGTTTCGGGTCCTATTGTGTGGAGAAATTCCGAGCATAGCCGGATGAGTAATATTGAAATAATTTATATGACCTGAATTTTTCGGTTGAATACAAATATAGGTAAAAATAATCAAATTAGATAAAATAAAATATTAAAACATTGCATCGAACTCAAGATAAAAGCAAATCATAATATATATTTTTCATTTCAAGATCCCATTAATAGTAAAATGTTCTCAATTAATTTAAAACATTCTAATTCTTTTCTTAAAACTTTAATTTTCAGAGCAACATGAAGTTCATCATACTCCTGTCTACCCTCATCATTGTCCAAGCTGACGTTTTGACGAACGCCATTTATATCGATGGAGTCCGACACCAAAAAGAAATATTGTACGAAAACTTATACACCTCATATTCACTAGACGTTGATGACACCAGAGTAGTAGAGCTCTTAGTGCAGAGTTCGTCCGGGGAAGTACTACCACCTTACCCATTTCCGCCGTGAAGCAGTAGTGCTATTGTATTACTGTGTTTCGGTTAGAAAGGTAAGGGGGCCGGTGAAATTACAGGCACATGAGACTTAACAACTTCACGTCTCAGGACTTTAGATAATTATTTGTAAACCAAGAAACGTTCCCTCACCTAAGAATCCATCGCAGTCTGAAGTCGAAAATCAACGTTTCTTCATTTGAAGTGTTAGACTGTTGCCCTGATTTTTTTTATGCTAAGTAGACCAACAAACGGGCAGACGGTACTCCTAATTAATGCTAAGTGGTTACTATTTTTAATTCTCCAAACAAGATATTTGATGCCCCATATTGGTCCCCCCTGAAATAAAAACAATATGTCATGTTTTTTTTACACAATGAGTTTCAGACTAGAACATATTTCCTTGCGCTGAGAGATGAACAAAATACTTTTTGACTCATTTTTCTTGCATAGTATAATATATTTGGATTTCTATTTCAAAATTCAGTTTTAGGTAAACATTTTATATAAGATACTATGCAAGTTTAACGACTGTAACTAATGCCCTTTTGCGAGCCAGAAACCCTTGACATACTCAGACAGACAGACAGCAATAGGGCTCCGTTTTCCCATTGGATGCGGAACCCTAAAGTCTCTCAAAGTTTCCACGCCAGCGATTCTCTTTATAAATCTGAAAGCGCCCTTAACTTGTCGAGATAAGTCGCTAAAGTTCCCATAGCCTCTTGCTTTATGGTATTATCGCGGTCCTGATCTGTTAGGTCATGGGACTTTTGGAACAACCATGTTTTTTATTTGGTCAAAGTTAAAGGCGAGAAAACAAAATCATTTTGACGTTTCGGGTAGAAAGGAACAAAATTAGATAGAGTAAATCTGCGGGTTATAAATTATATTTTTAGCAGTAGATATTCTTCTAGGTTTTTTTATTTTTTTTTATTTATTTAATTATTTATTTTTGTGGCTAAAATACATCATTATGTGTTTGACATTGGCTGTCTGAACGTAAGCTATTTAATGAATAACATATTTGAACTAAAAAATATGTATGAGTGACCTCATAGTGTGTGTAATGTTTTTTTACTAATTAAAATTACAGGCACATGAGACTTAACAACTTCACGTCTCAGGGTCGACAACGCATTGGCGAAGCTCTGGTGTTGCCAATGTCCATAGGCGGCGGAGACCGCGGTGACCGAAAAGTGCACTCCTTCTCCATATAAACTTTAACTGTGTCTAATTTTATACCTTTCCGTCCTCGTTATTTTCGTAAAAAGGGATAAAAAAAAATTGTTTCTTTATATTTATATTTCTTTAATGTATATTTAGTATGGGATATGCTATTTTTTCTCTCATTTAACTAGTTAGCTTTAATAAATAAAAGTACAAATACAGTTTAGTACTGCCTATCTCACAGACTTGCCTAGTTTAGGCATTAGGTGCTCAACCGTGCAACTTTATTGAAACCAGCTGGCATAATGACTGCAGTTTGTTTGTACCCAATAATGAGTTAACAAAGTATTTATTATTTATTAATTACTAATAGTTTGGTTCGGAATGTTTTAAGGACTGCGCGTCTACTTGTACCGCCGTCATAAACGTATATTATTTTTCCTCTTTAGTATTGGTAGTAGTTACTAAAAGTGGCCATTTAAGCACATATTATTAACAGAATATATCTAAGATAGTAATATAAAGTTATGTCATAACATTATATTTATATTGTTATTTTATTACAATTTATACGATAAGTTAAGTTTCAATACATAATTATGAAAGTTTTTTTTTAATTCGAAAAGACAATATTAATGGAATGTAAAGAAAACAAACTAATTAAAAGGCAAACAAAATTTTATTCGTTAAATAATAATAATGAAATATTAAATAAAACATTAAAATATTTACAGAAATTTGAATTGATCAGCTAGATAGGTTTCACAAAGATTCTTCTTTTTGAATTCTTCTAGCAGCTTCGGTTCAAGAAGTTTATTAACGATATTAGATACTCTGCAATCGAATGGAGCTAGTGCGTGGTCTGCTTCAATATTGAATATTTCAACAGGCTGCTTGGTGTACTTTGATAAGCTGTAATCATCAGCAAGTTTTTTCGCTTCAGGATGCGGGATACCTTTCATAAGAACTAGCTGTGACTCCAACTTGAAGTTAGGTTCATAATCCCGAGCCAACTGGATTCTCTTATATGCAGTTTGAAGGACAGATCTCTTGAACTGATTAGAATAATTGACCAGTACTCTAAGCCTACTGACACAAGCTTCAACTTTGTCTGTCCAGTTTTCTAACTTATCCAGATCCTGTCTAAGCTCTTTGCTATCTCCGCCAGTCATAAGGTTATACATGTGTTCTATAATAGTGTCTTGCAGTTGTGTATCTGTCAAATTACCTACATACGCGTCCAATTGCACTCGTAATGCATCTGGGCTGCTGTCCAAGCAGTACACGATTCCAACAAGACCTGAAACGTGAATAGGGCACGTATGTGAGATGACATTAACTTGAAATTATGAGAAAGGTTAAGTGATAATTCACAAACTATTATTAATTTTATCATTTAATTAAGGGAGCCGGTAGTGGCATATTGAAAATATTTCGAAAATTACCTTCTTTTTCGAATAACGCTGCCAATTCCAAAGCGACGTTAACTCCAAACGAATATCCCAAAAGATAAAACTTTGATTTTAGCTCGAACCTTTTCTTCATGAACTGAAACGAGTGGAAATTAATTATAAACAATGAAACTTTTGATTCGAGAGTTCTCCCAGTTGTTAATGTTTACAAAAGCAAAAACAATCGGATACTCTACAGAGGAAAATAACAGATACATAGAGTAATATATATTGGAGACTCAAAACTCTCCGTTGGTTTGGAAAGTTTTTAATGAAAGGGTCCGTAAAATAAACTGGTTGTAACTTCAAAGTTTTCTATTGGCAATATTCAGTAAATAATATCAGAGGTGCCAAGCTAATAAAAACTAAAGTATCTATTTCCAATATTTTGGTGCATCTATTGAGACATTTTTGCATTGCGAACAATTCCCACTTTCTTGAGAAATATCAATAGAATTAATTCAATCTGCGATAGTAAAAGGAAACGACAACTGTTCCCGAATGATAGGAGCTTGCATACAGGCATGAATGTAATTCAATAGCGGGTCATGACTTCCTAAAACTCGTAGCTTATAGAACATTGGGAAAATTTTGAGTAATTTGAATGTTTTAAAACAATTTGGACAAAATATGATTAAGGGGATCCCTAGTAATCTGTTATACATGTCTCCCTAGTACAAGAACCAGTCTCTAGCAAATTGGAAAATCATTGTTATCATATTACTTTCCCACCTTTTTGAAAGAAAAAAAAAATACCTTATTATTATTATAACTAAAACAAATGAATGTGAATAACATCAGCAATTTCCTGGAGATTGTCAACTAAAACTATGTTATGTGTTATACGAAGTTAATGTGCTGGTTGATTGGAGTAATGATAAAGGTACCTTTAAAATATTTGCCGCCATTTGCTGGATGCTGTCATCTGTCAAATCTGGCCCGAGTTGGAAAGTCATAGCCTGAACCTTTAGTCTTTCACAGATTGGAACAAATAGTTGACTGTGTCCTTCAAACCCTGGGATTAACATCAGGTAAGCTGCTTTTGGATCCAATTCTTCTTCATTCTGTGACAAAAATAAAGAAACTTGTTTAGATTACTGCTAATGCTAGACTTGAGATTAGATGATGATCACTTGTAATGGTCCCAGAGACGGTGATATTGCTTTCAATATGTAATGTTGGGAACTGTTGGACCCTCAAAAATCTGCAGTGTATTGTGGGTCTGTAAGGATAATTACATTTAATATGGAATAAAATATGTTATGTCTACTATTTCGAGCTTCGTAAGCATTACCACGTAAAATCTTGTAATTACTGATTTGATGAGTACACTGTTTGTGTTTTTGAGATGTGATAACCTAAATTTGATTTGGATTGATGTTTACTATTTTTAATCTTCTATCTTATGTATTTATGAAATAAACCTGCTCAATAATGACTTTTAGATATATATTTATAAAACATACCTCTGTAGCATTGCTCAATTTTGTTGGCATGGGCACCATAGGTTCTGTAGCCATGCACTCATCTTTATCAATATATGTATAGAAAGCTCCTAGTCCACCCTTAAACTTTGTGTTCTGCTTCGTGAAATCTTGACATAGAGACTTCAAGCTAAAATAAGAACATTGCATTTTCATTAAAATCAGCAAGCAGGTCATTGTTTTCTTTCCCCTGTTGTTTTGTAGAGGGGTGGCATAGTCATATAAAGTTTAAGGTTGTATGTATAGTTTGAATTCTTACCCAGCAATGTCCATTTTCTTAATCTTTTCAACAGAATAACTGACATTGAATACTTCTTTTATGGTCGTTTTAATTTCTTCTATATTGGTTAGGTTTTGAACCAAATCCTCTAGGCATTTATCATTATCGATATCATCAATATGTTTCACACCTAGTAAAATAGAAAAAAAATATATATATATAATATTATTATAGATATCACATGAAAGCACAAAATACGATGGCAGGATGTTGCGAAAGTTAACATATGTATTATTCAATTTGAACTTATATTATTACCGGCCGGTATGTTCCGACAACTTCACATATAGCCAGTTCTATTCTAGACTTTGTGAGCATATTAAGTTTAGACTCAATATCACTTAGCAAGGTGGGATTGTGGTCATACACAAGTATATAGTTAAAAATAATACCCACCTATAATTCTTGCAATCTTTACTAAAAAGTCGGTAGTGTTGCGTTTCTTCAAATCAAATGTCACAACATTCTTGTAATTCATTTTAATGCTGGTTTCCAGCGCATTGAAAACGGCTGATATGGATTGTGGTTGCACTTTCAATTGGCTTTGCCCCAACTTTGTATTGAACTGAAATGAAAATAGCAGATATTAAAACCTAATGTTGATTTGTCGATATTAATATCTACTATTTTAAATGTGTGAAATAGGGTAACTTATGATTAGGTATTTGTATATTTCAAAGATCGCCTTAAGTTATGTTTGAAATTCATATTATAGTGTGTCATAAGTGTAAAGCACATCCGAGACGTTGACGCACTGATAACATTTTTTTTATTACAATCATCATATAAATTTATTCATAATATTAGAATAATACCTCATTCACTAAAGGCACATGGAAAGCAAGTCCAGGCAGGCCAATATCGTTTCTTGATTGACAAATCTTCTCAGATACAGATACTGCATATTCATCAATTAAGCTTTTTGGCGAACTATTCAGGACTACGAAGTGGCTAGAAAAAATCATAAAAAATTGTTAGGACAATTTCCTTTTTTTTTTGATAAAATTTGATTATACCAAGATAGTAGGCATACATTTGGAGTTGTATGTACTTTTCTCTAGCATAGGCACATACTTAAAAATAAATATTTTTTGTTTCGTAATTCACTTTTCTAATGAGTACTCACGACCATTTTATACTTTTACAGTTTACAGTTCAGTAAATATAATATCAAACTTATACGAGTATGTTTGTAACAAAAACAAATAATTACAAAAAAAGGTAACGCCTCATTGTTCATAACTTTCACAATATATGAATTTATCACTCATATCACTTTTATCAATAGGGAAATAAAATCTTACTTCAGTTCTGTGCAAAGGTTCCTGGATTTCACATCCAGATTTGCCACAATCCAAGCAGTCTCATTGAATTTTGCTGCAACATCTTCTGGTTGGAAACTTTCCTCTAATTCATCCTCTTTGAAATTCTGAACTATGAAGATTCCTAGAATTGGACCCAATTTTGCCCCTTCTTTGAGTAGGTTCACACAACCCTTTTCTGTTTGGAGGTTTTCCGATGACAAATCTACTGTTACGTTAAATTTCTCCCATTCTCTGGAATAAAACATAGCATATTCATCGAATGTTGTAAAAAATATAAGTTTCTTCTGATTTCTGTAATTCAAGCTTATGATTTAACTATTTGGATACGTGTACCTCAATCAATAAACGGTTGAAATATTATTATATTGGATTACAATTTATTTTATTCCGGGAAAGCATAAAATCCTTTGGGAAAACGGTTAAGTAAAGCAGCAATAATTTAGTTTGGGTTTTTTTTGTCAATTAAAAGAAACAGTTTATCGTTTAGATATGAAGGTACTTACGCCAGCTTAGTATGGTAGTAACCACCAATGCACTTTGGTTTGATGTTTATGACAATCTTCTTAGCACCTCGTCTCACCAAACGGTCAACGATTTCTACACCCAGTTCATTTTCACCGCATACGACTATGTACGTTCCCTTTGAGGAATACGTCATTCTGAAAACAAAAAATATTTTAATCATGCTGTCATAGATCAATGTAGGTTAGTTAGAAAATTTTGTGTTTTTATTCATTTTGGAACACAACACAATTGTATACAAGAGACACGAAAAATAATTATGAATTTCACTGAACATTTGTTGTAAAAATATTGTATAGCTTTTTTATAGATTATAAAATTTTAGATATTCATAAAAATATCGTGATTGCTTGAAACATGTATTTCAATTTTCGATTATAGTCAGGAAGCAAAACTCACCGCGGTGTGACATTTAAGCCTTGGGCCATTGTGACTGGGTCTCTCATCCTTAATAGAACCTTTCCCTTATGTTTACTTGATGATATGAATCTAAAAGCTCTAGAAACATCCATGGGAGAGTATACCACTCGGCTAAGAGGTTTCACTATACCCTTTGCTATACCTTCGGCGATTGCTAATTGTATTTGCTGTAATAAATATAAAATATTAAATTGAATAATTTGTGTTAATTATGATTAGGTATTATAAAAGTAAAATATCAAAATATACCTTCTTCTCATCAACATTTTCGGGTCTAAATATACTTGACAGTTGAACTTTAACATATGATTTCTCTTCGAAAAGGTATGCCATTCCAAAATCATTATTTTCCTGTGTATCATAGTCACTCAAATCAAGTAAGAAACCAGCAAACCCAACGCATTTCATAGCAGCCTAAAAGAAAAGAAATAAAATAAAATCATGAATAACTTCAAATAAAAAAACAATTTAGTTTTTTTTTATGTGAAGATCATTTTATAATGTGTAAGTAAGCTACTTCTCAATAAAATCAATTACTAACTTCTGAGAATATATACTCGTATATACAAAAAGTTAAGTATATTAAGTATTCTTTTTGCATCATTAACTTCATAAATGCATTTGTTACACACGAAACTAATTTCATACATACGAAATATAAACGCTTGTTTAAGTATGATTTTTTTGTTTGTTAACACAGTAAAGTTACAACTTAATCTAATCTACTAATACGTATTATGTCTCTTACCGCACGGTAGAAGCCGCTAAGGCAGTTAATCACTACATTGCACCGCTTGTTCTTTGTATTGTTTACTAACATATTATTAAAAGTTTCAATCCTGGAATTTCCGATGTTTTCCTCTGTAAAGTAATAATTCAAAATTATTTATCGTTAAATAAGAATAATATTTATAAAAAACACTAGTTGTCCCCTGCGGTTTCACCCACATCCCGAGGGGTGTAAGATTTTTCCAGTACAAAAAGTATCCTATGTGTTATTCCAGAACAAGCCAGTTGGCTAGCAACTTTGACTGCCAAGCCGAAGGTTGCGGTTTCGATTCCCACCCAGGACAAACATTTGTGTGCATGAACATGTCTGTTTGTTCTGTGTCTGGGTGTATTTAGTCTTGTCTTTATAAAGGTATGTACTATACAAACTTTCGCATTTATTATATTAGGTGAATAGTAGATAGTAGATAAGATTAGAATAGTCTCAAAAGACAACTGTAAAGTATGTAGGTATACCTGAGACCACATGTACTTTTTATTACGCACTATGTCCTAAATTAATTAAATAATACATTTTTAAGTTTTAAGTAATTTAAAGATTATAATGAGCAGAAAGTATATACCAAATAATATATTGGGCCATATTACAGTTGTAATACTGCTATTTGTAGTATATCAGTTAACTGGTCAGTTTTAGGGCAACGGCATTGTGTGAGGAAATACGCAGTTTTATTAAATTAATTTGGACATAAAATAAAATATTATATACCATTCAGACTTGGGAACATTTTCAGTAAAAATCTCTTTTTCTGCTCGTCACTGACTGTTGTGTACACCGTGCAATTTAAGGCCAAACATATTGATATAATAGCTTGTCCCAGCCCTCCAGCTCCACCGTTAATAAACACAGTACTATTAGGGGGCATTTTAGATCTTATTGTCTGTAACAATAAATTGCAATAAATTATTGTGCAAAATTCAATCTTAAAGCTAATCGCCTGTGGCACCATTTTATAAGAGGTATAGTGCTGTAGTGAATCATAACAAAAATCTATTCAAATTAGTACCTTTATCTTATTAATCTAATTCCTTACATTTTGAAATGAAATGCCACAATTTAATGATAAGCAAAGATAAATGTAATTATAAAAGTTAATGTCTCTTTGAAATTATATAAATGAAAAAAACCTTACCATGCAGTAGTAAGCCAGAACATAAGGCAAAGGGACTGTCGCGGCATCTTCAAGCGTCCAATGTCCAGGCACAGGCCACAGCAAATTTGGGTCAGCTTCCACTGTACTGCTAATCGCACCACTAGCTACAAGACCCATTACTTTCTCTCCCCTGTACATAAAAAAACGAGTTTATAATTTAATTTCCAACATCAGCTAGCAATGAAAAAATTAAGCCAATTTATATTCTCCATGAAAAAAATACCTTTTATTCACACCACTGAAGTCCATGCCAAATGTTTTTGTGGTTGTTACGTCACTGGTAGCATTTTGAGCATCTTTAAATGATGGTCCGGCGTAGCATACCTGATTGATAGAATAATTTAGAATGTTATTACAGAAATAAAAAACTGATAATCATGATCAGTTTTGCAATGAAGTATTCCTTACCTGAACCAAATTATGACTTGATGGAGTCAATCCAGCTTCGACCCAAGTTAATGTATCTAAATCACCAGGAACGGTAGATGTAAGAGATACATTTCGGAAGTTGGCTGCCTTGGCACAAGGAACATTGTAGTAACCACCCCATTGTCCCTGTATTACAAAAAAACGTTTTATAAACAAGTTACAGTTTTACAATGAAACTGTGGTTAGATTTATCGATCTACTTTTTGAAAATAAAATGTAATCAAAATAAATACAAACCTTCTTCATAATATTAAAAGCCAAGCACTTTTGGAGTTGTTCTTTGTAAACATTGTTTTCAGGATTAAATGATGGTACATGGAAATCATCCACGACGACTAAACCAATTTTGTCTCCATAAGTTTTCCTTAAACCTCGGACAACACCTGGAAAGATTGTATATAAATTAATGTGAGATTCTGCATCTTCAGATGAATAAAATTTATCTTATTAGGTTTAAAAGGGAAGATTCTAATTACCTAGAAGACAATACGGTTGCCTCTGAGAAACCAAAACCAAACGCCTTGATTTTTGCAATTCAGCTTGGACTTTTGGAACCCAAGAGAATTTATTATCTTGAGTTATGGGCATGTAGGTCACATTAACATCATCCATAATTTCAGCTTTCTTTAATAGTATAAATATTTGCTTCTGCACTGTTAAAGCTGTAACTACATCGAATAGCTTATATTTCGGATGAATCACTGCCGCGTCTTGTTCAATGGCCAAAATAAAAGAATTTTTGGATAAGTTTGTGTAAAGTTGCATCATTTTCTGGAACAATAAAATATTTTTATAAAATATTTTTTATACATGATATCGTTTTCAGCTTCCGTTCAACATACTGGTACTTACCACTTCATCAGTTAATAAATCGTCAACAATAATTAATTTTGACTGTTTATCATCCTTCAATTGATTGATGCCGCTTTTTGGAACATCGGCCACAATGAAATCATGGGATGGAATTTCATCACTCACTTCTTGGATAGCATTTGATATATCGGGTAATGCATTTGAGAACAATGTCGTTATTTTTATTTCATGGTCTGTCGAATTGTCGGTAACAATTTGCATGTTAACGTGGAGAGCTGTCTTCAACTAAAGAAATAAAAAAATGATACTAAATGAGTAAGCCTAGAACATATTCTGAATATCGGTTTTATGGTTTATTTATATTTTAATAAATTATAATTAATATTTAAAATTTTAAGGATAATTACTTACTCCAATATTTCCTGAAAGAAAATGAGGGATGAATTCTTTCGTTTGCATAACGTCTGGTTCTTGGTCTATAGCTGGTTTGTCAGTAAAAACTAATCCTTCAAGCTCGACACCGGCGCACCTGAAAGTGGTTGTGTCTTATTTAGAAGTGTCGTTGAATTGCTAAGCAACTTAAAAAAAAAAGTATACATTGTCTGTTTTAGATGCTGTATTTAATGAACTGTTAGTTTTCTCCCATTAAGTACATTGGTTTCTTAAGTACAGGTTTTTCTAATAATCTTATACTAGTATCTATACATAATTTCGAGCCAGTATTTTTTAATTTATTAATATTAATTTTATATGTACTTTATTTCTTATGCCTAACTAATAATTCATTAACAGTAATTGCACGATATCCACGAACATTAAGTAGTAAATGAAGTTGTGATAACGAAGCCATGAAAAGGGAAATGTATTGACTTACCTAGAGGTATCATACAAGCTATAAATTTGTGCATTGTAACAAACAGCATCATCTATAATCATTTGTTTAGTATTGGCATATATCTTCGTATTGATCTTTAATTTCTTGATTAGTTTAGGTGTTGAGACACCATAATGATCCCTTGCGAAACCGTTAAATTGAATGAGAGAGTCAATTAGTGTCACCCAGTCTTTGGTCCATTTAATATTTGCTGAATTACGCTTAATGTTTGATGATTGAATAGATTGGAAAACGCCCCTGAAAACGAGAAATAATTTCGTAAATACAAAGTATTACTTTTTTAGAAAATTATTATTATAGACGTTATTCATATTTATTCTATTTAATAATACAATGTTATAAATGAGATAGAGCATTTTTTTTTTGTTTTTTAATATGTGGAGAGTAATCCGTGGAACGTCTGCTCCTATTTGAAAAATCATTAAACTTTTTGAATGACAGATCCGTTTCTTAAGCGCAAAAGAAACGTACTATATTCCAAATGGGCGTGGGCTATATTATAATGCTGAAATACATTAAATCTTTCGGGAATAGTAGTGAGAAGAAGATAGTTTACTATAAAAGTATATTTAGTTGAGGAACCATAACGCACTACATGTTTTACTTACTCGTACGAATACCCTCTCCGACGCATCGTTTTGTAAACGTCTTCGGTACTTAAAATTAAATCATTTGGTCCAACATCGAGATCTCCAAGATCTCTTGGTTTTTCGTCGACTGCAGCCACTACATTGATAAATCCAGTTAAAATTGGAGAACTTTCGTAGGTTACCTATAAACAAAAATAATGTTAGATTTCTCTGGTAACTTTTACAAAAATATTGTTCCGTCTTCTTGACTTCAGTTCTATTATAGTTCGGTTGCATACATAGCTATGTTTTATATGTTAAATCATCAAATCAGACAAAAAAATACTTTTTGGTTTCGAATCATTTTCTAAATATTCTGTCATCTGACTGTACGAAATTAACAGTAATGATGAATTAATCAAGTAAAATTGACAATTGACTCAAAAATTCAAAATAAAATAAATCAGTTAAATAATATTACCTCAAAGTGGTTATTTCCCTTGTGGATCATGATGATAAGTCTGATCGGTACCTCATCCTTCAAATTAGCTTCAGAAAAGAACTGCACGTCACTAAATTCAACTGACAAATCCTCATATTTAACCCCTTTGTGCATGGCCAGTGTTTCCCAAACGAGTACCAAGAGACCAGCTTCCGGGAAAACGTAGTTACCTAAAATATTTTTATGTTAGTAACATATGAAGGTATATTTTAATCAAGTGTGTCCTTTGAGACATAGAACAGAATAGTCTGTTCTATTTTATTTATCTTAGAAATTATTTAATTGAATGTAAAAAATACATTGAGGAGCAATTTGTTAGTCACTCCTTGGGGGACTATATAGTCACGTGAGAACAGACCACGGAGTTTCATAATCGACCAAGTGTCATGTACCATACTCACTCCCAATCACTTCCCTCAAATATACTCGAGACATCGTTTTTTTTTACTTTCAAGCTTGCCCGGTGGTTTTCAAAGGATCGAAAGTTTTACTGGTGTCAATTTGAGATATATATATTTGCCTAAGGCATTATGTTCGCCTTTGTACTTACAGTGCATAAAGTATAAATAAATAAATATGAGAATCAAAAATAATATCAGTAGGACAGCATCCCATAAATGCTTTTAGGTTAAAAACTTACCTTCCCTAACGTGACCTCTAAAATGTTCGTAATCATCATCATAAATAGACATGACGAAGTCACGAGCGGTAGCCATTACCCTGTCCTTTGAATTGTATTTCGCTTGGGGCCTGAAAATATACAGTATGGTTAAAAGTATTTAAAATAATTTTCTCCTGTATAGAATTGCTAATAAGCAGAAGATACCTAATATTTTAGATATGTTTTACAACTCTTTAGCCGTACCTTCTCAGCACAATGTAATATCATTATGTTCCTATTGGTAACCTGCACTTTCATTTGTTTTTAGTACAATTGAAATCCATATTAAATGAAAACACTTACCAATCCTCGTTATGCTCCCATTCTACGAAATGAGCCAGAAGTGGTGTTTCCGTGGATACCGGAAATTCTATCTTTGGGTATAGAACATCGATTTTAGGGTTTAATCCAGCTTGGTATAATCTGAAATAAGTCAAAAGTATGTCATCATTGTATTAAAATATTACACAGCACAAATCGTACATAAATAAGCTTAAGGATCATCACGAGAACTTCCATCAGTACTTACTTTCCAATGGCTTCGAGGAGATATTTGACAGGTTCAGAATTTCCACGCCGTGTCAGAGATAAATTGAAACATTCACTCAGTGAACGCTTCAAGATTGCTTGCAGGAGACCATGGGGTGCCACTTCTATGACTATGGCGTTTGCTGGTATCAGTTTTGAAGTCTCTTCAAAGAGGACGGAGTTCTAAAAAATAATTTGTAAGTATTACTTTTCTCAGAAACTCACATATAAATTAACGGTAGAAATCCAAAAGATTAGAAGAATCTTGAAAGAAAGTGCTATATTTCTTTAGACTATCATAAAATGCTATAATACTCTACCAGCAAATTGTTAGTGTGGTATTCAGCTGAAGAGTATTTTGCTTTTGGTTCGTCCCATTGATCCTGTGGTACAGACGTAGATAGCCATTTAGCGCTGCGAGGTTTTGGATCCTTAATTACTTCACTCAAGTATTTCAATAGACCAGGACCTAGAATAGAGATCTTGAATTAATATCTAATGGTAATTCACGAGATATAACAAAAGATTGAGGAAGAACTTTTCGGAAAGGTTGACCATTAGACCTAAGTAGATGATTAAAGATAGTTAAAGCTGTTTTCTTTATAAACATTTTATGCAAGCTTCATTCATGTTATTAACAATAATTTTAGTTACCAGCGCTCAATTACTAAATGAAAGATTTTTTTTGCATCATACATTAGTATGAGTTTTTGTACCTGTTGATGGTAAACTAATCACTTTCATAATTAAATATGTGCCCTTATATTTTCTAACATTATGGCTGGTATATTATATATTTATAAATTATGGTGTAAACTATATAAATAAAATATTTTACCGGCATCAGCAATGTATCTCGAATGGAATGCAATGTTGGAACATGGCACTTCCTTAGCAAAGATGCCACGTGATGTAAGTTCTGCTACAAATTGCTTCATGATATCAGCTGGTCCCGAAATTGTAGAGGATTCTGAGCTGTTATGGCAAGCCACTTCGATTTCTGGTGGGCACAGAGCTTGGATCTTGGAAAGGAAAAAAAATATAAGTAGCTGCACAATGAAACAAAATCTGTAATTATGATTTTCCATCGTCTTTGTATATTTACACATTGAATGACAAATACTTAAAACAATAAAAATATATACTTACAGCCTTGTATCCAAGCCCAACAGCGGCCATTGACCCACGAATAAATTGTATCTGCTGTGATATCATACCCCGACTGTAAGCGAAGAGGATCATCTCTTCAGCAGTAAAACAACCATCAGCATATGCGCATCCAAGTTCACCAACACTATGACCTGAAATATACAATTGAGTAGAAAAAAGTATATATCTTTAAAAGTATATAGCTTTTAGACTAATCAAATTTATATTATAAAGTGGTAAAGGAAGTATAAAATCAAAAGAATTGTGACAATATTTTACCTATTATATTATCTGGTACGATTCCCATTTCTTTCAGGATGTCTGTAAGACCTATTTGGACAGCGGCTATACCCACGAAAGAGTGGAGGATGTTGTCGAAGATGGTCTTGTCAGTATCAGTCAATATCTTGACTATGTCAATGCCTTTTGGCTCAAGGACTCTGTGGCACCTGTAATTGTTTTAATTTGTTTAAATTATAATCATTTTGTCAATTTTATTAATTGCAAAGTAATGTTGAAATGCAAGCATACTCACTTTTCCACAGCAGCAGCGAAGATAGGTATACGCATCAGATCTGCTCCCATACCAGCCCATTGTGAACCCATACCACTGTATACAAACCACAATGGACGAGTAACTCCAGAGCAGAAATCGATATTTTGATTAACGCATACAGTCTCATTTTGTTCGTTACTTTCTGAAAATAACAACAAAAACATGTATTATTATCTGATTCATTGATGGGAAGTTTTTCCAAGAATTTTATTAACCACAACCATTGGAATTTGTGAGTAATAATTTATATTATGTTCCATTGAGAAATTTATTAAAAAGATTTTAATATTCGTCAAAATTTCGTATCAAATACTATTTTTTCAACATACCAATAATAGTGTACCCTCTGCACATATGCCCAGGAATATCACTCTCGTGTATGCTGTGCAAGAGACCGAGTTGTTCCGGGTCTATCGGCTGAGTCTTGAGAATCTCCAAAACCTTATTTACACAACTTTCTTGTCTTCCAGATGCAAGTACTAGGTAGGGAAGACTACTATTGTAGCGTTCAAGTTCCTGAAAAAGTACTTATTAAATTTCGGTAACAGAATTTTAAAGTCTTATCCGATCTCTTCTATTTGGGGAGAGTAAAAACATGTTTTGTCTGATCCTATGACTTTGATCTCCGTAAGGCTTTCGTAAAATAGAGAATCGGAGAGTGTGTAAATTTTTCATGAAATTAAATACAATGCCAATTAAAAGATAATTCAAAAATAACTATACATACCTTCTGCTTATAATGACCCTTCAAAAGAACGTGGATATTGGCTCCACTGTATGAAAAACTGTTCAACGCAGTGAAACCTCTATTAAATGGAGTGTGTTCTGTCACGACCTGCACTCTGCCTTCCTTCACTGATGCAATTTGATCCTGAGGCTCAGTATAGTGCAGGTTGGCTGGGATCTTACCGTCGTGGTATGCTAGGCAGACCTGGTGACAATTTTTTTTTTAGTAAATTTACCTACTTTGGAAGTTTTAATGTGTTCGATTATCAGTGTATCTCGTCCACAATTTACTATATTTAAAAAATACACTCAAATACTGTATTTGAATAAATAATAAAAAAAGTGAAAGTACAACATAAAGACAATAAGAAAAAAATACTAAAAAGTTTAAAGACAAGAGTTTACAGGCGTGTCTGTTTTTTTCATAAGCGACCAAAGGAAAAGCAAGGGATACTAATTTCGACATGAAATCGGAATATTTCCGTCACTTTGTTATCAAGGTTTTTTTTTTTTTCATTAACATGTATCGTAATTCGCACTCAGATTGGAGTTACATCATTTTATATACTTTTAAGTGCTCAACCATTTTTTGCTAAAATTTTTTGTTAAACGTGAATTATTCATAAACTTAACTTCTCAAATTTGATTACATGCTTGGACATATGAATCACATGTTCATATTCTCTAACTTTGCCTTGTGTACCCAGTATAACTCAAACGAAAGTGTTTATTTTTAGCTCGTGGTCCGAACAAAATATTGCTTCGACGCCCATGAAAACTTAACACGGAATATTTGCTTAAAATCGAAGGAACGTCGTTATCGTAATACGAAAATCGTTTGAAATTTAATGAGTGTGACTAAATTATTTTGGAACAAGCAGTTGGTAAAAGTCCTTAGTTTATTTTCATCCTATTTTTTCTTTAGGTCAACATAAATCAACAATATAATATTTTTTTATAATAACAACATTTGCAGCAGTTATAGAGTTCCGAACTCTGAGTGCCTCATGGATCAATAGATAACAATTTTAAATGAGATATAACATAATATTTGGTTACCTTAGTAAGTGCGCTTGTGCCAGAGGCTGGTTCACTGTGACCCATATTGGACTTAACACTTCCAACCATAACGGAAGAATCCTTAGCAAATACATTTCCAATTGCTTCTAGTTCATTGGCATCTGCATCAGCTAGGCCTGTAATCATTATAAAGATTTGAGATAAAGAAGTCACTAAAAATATATTTGTAATATTACGAAAATTACTTTACTGAAGTGATAAATGAACACAAACATGTGGAACCTCAATATTGAAACGTCATATATTTATAGTTAATTTAGTGATCCGTGGTCAACATTACTGGAATTTTATTGTTTTAAAATAAATTTAATGATAACTATAGTAAATATATCTGATACCAATGCAATAAAAGTAAGTTATCGTATAAACAAACTATAGGCCCTTTTATTGTTTTGTTTATCTGACAGATCATTTTAGTATTTAATTTCAACTAATAGTTAAAATAATTGTCATACTTCGACCCTATTAAGTAAGAAACTGTTTTCCACTGTACTTATTTGTAGTTTGTGTCGCCCCTGAACCCCGCGTATGCAACCGAACTGAACCTATGAGATCTCGACCATATATTGTGGCCGAATCTTATTGCTGAAGCCCAAGGGGTTGCCAATCTGATGATAGTCTTACCTGAACCATTAGCTTCAACAAATTCCACGTCCTTTGGAGATATGTTTATTTCAGAGTAAAATTCTTCCAAGAAGCCTTGAATCTCCTTCGTATCACGTTTGGGTACAAACTGGTCATTTAGTTTTATGCTGTAGTTTCCTTTAGCGTGATAAACTTCAGAGTAAATTCTGTAAAAAGAAAGGAAGTTAGTCAATGGATAAAAAAATGTTGTTGGTAAAACCTATTGTTTTAAGGTGAAGTGAAAAATATGCTTGTAAGTTACATTAACAAAGCCAAGTTTAACAGTTTCATTGGGTTGTCAATAAAGGCATTTCAAATTAATTTCGTTTCTTGTGTTCTCTATTAAATATGTCAGGGGAATATAAGTATATTTTACTTTATAAACAAATATTGCTCAATATAATTGACCGGCCATACCGCTGCTCCCATCTCTCATTAGTAGAAAACCACGACACCACTTCGCCTTAATGATTGATTTAACCTATCTGATTCCAAAGGGAAGATATTATACAGTCTATGTTAAAAGATAAAAATAATACCTACTTTGATTTCGTACTTAAAAATAACTTTTAAATGCAACCCATCCGAACTTTTAACTCAAAATTTGAATCCCAAATGAAAGCATAGGAATTGCAAATTTGCTTAACCCCTGTAACACTATACATTCATCTGTCAGACAACTGTCATGTTATGCAACAATTTGTTCATGGCTGCGACGGGCAGGATAGATAAAATGGTATAAAAAAAAGATATTCACGTTTTAATGGATCGAGTGTTTGGGACGTCTGTTATAGTTTTACTACCTTTCATTGTTGTACAAAAACGTTAGTAATATTCCGGACATTACAAGGGGTTGAATTAGCTAAAACCTCAATCATTGCACTAAAGATTTTGCTTAATAAGGCATTAGCAACTCTCGCTCATTTATATGAGAAATAAATTCGTTAGCTGTCTAACGAATTAGTAATAACGATGTAGTAGATTCAAATATCATACCTTTTAGCATCCTTAGCTTTCTGCAAGAACAGCACGTTAATAGCATCCGATCTGACATAGCCATCTCCGTTCTTATCAAATGCCTTGGTCTTTCCGTCCAAGCATAAAAATCCAGCTCTGTAACAAATATAACCATTATAGTCGTCAAAATTACCAATCACACAATTTACAAAAAAAGCCCTTGAAATTGACAGCTAGCAGCAGATAGCTTCCGTGGTTTCACCCACATTACCAGCTAGCCAATATCATAAGGGATTCCATTTTAGCGATGACATTTGATTGGATGAATAATTTCGGAGATTACCTCCGACATTGGAACATTCAAACTTATAAAAAATTGTGCTTTGGGTTTTCAGCAGGTAACTATAGCAAAAGTTTTGTGTTACATAGACCGACAAATAAGCCGACGGTCCACCTGATGCTAATTGACTAATTGTTAAGTGACTACCGCCGCTTATGGACATTTACAACACCAGAGCATCGCAATGCATTATCGACCCTGTGACGTGAAAGCGTTAAACCTCATGTGCCTGTAATTTCATCAGCCCCCTTACCTTTCTTACTGTAACACAGTAATACAAGGTTACTGCTGACTTACGACGGAATAGATATGGTGCCGGTACTACCCCGGGCAAACTCTACATTTAGAGCTGTACTATTTCTAAAATACACACCTTTTCAAATTCAGAGAAATATTGGGGTGCATGCAAAGGTTACATCCTCCAACAATGGCAGCCTCACACTGCCCAGTGCTGATGCTCCTGTAGGCATGTTCCAAGCAGGCCATGGAACTGGCGCAGGCCAGGTCGAGAGCATACGATGGGCCTTTACCGTCAATCCAGTAGGAGATGCGGTTGGCGTACATGGCTTTGTTGCAGCTGAAAAAAAATGGACAATGTTTTATATAGGCTTAAAAATGAACAGTCAGCAATATGAGTAGCTAAACAGATCAAGACTTACAAAAGACCTGCACACTCCAGTTATCAATAAAGTATAATTAAGTAAGTAGTCGTTTTGTAGTAATGTGTCCAACAAAAACTTATAAATTTCTGTATAAAGTATAAGATTCAGTGTATAGCTTTTTTTCTAAATTTGGATTAGTTAAGCTTCTACATAAGTTGATTAATCTTAACTCTGGTTTAATTCATAGTTCGATGCGAGAAGTCGATTGATAATAATTTATATATATTGATTGGAAGCGAGTTATTGCGATTTAACCCAACTCGATTCGTCACCCTAATCGACGCCAGATCGGCACAGCTTTTTATTAAGCTAAACTATCATTCAACCGTCAATAAAAACAAATGCAATCGACTCGGAAAACCGAATTGAGCATTTTTTTTTTTTTTTTTTTTTTAAATAATATAAACTAGTGCTTGACTGCGATCCCACCTGATGGTAAGCAGTGATGCAATCTTAGATGTTGAGGCGCACTAGTTTATTAAGAGCCTATTCACTCTAGCCTTGAAGACACCCAAATTATAGTTGCTCGGGAAGACCGCAGCAGGCAAGTTGTTCCAGTCCCTCGATGTACGCGGTATAAACGACGAGGCGAAACGCTTAGTCCGGACCATAAATAATATAAAATAATAATTCAAATAATTCAATGAAGCTTAAAAACTGTGATGCTGTTGTACAAAATGTGCTTATGAGACCGTCTGAAAACGTCAATAGCCTGATTGATTGAATGCTATTTCAGGTTATATTTTTAATATTACTGAAATATTACGTTTTTCTAGAATGGAATAATATCCTGGGACATTCATTACACATGACCATCTGATCACGAACTAGGCAGAGCTTGTACTAAAGAATCCAGTCAACTGATAATACTACATATTATTATTTTTCTAATACATACTTATATCGTTATTTACATCCAGATACAGAAAAAACAGACATGTTCAGGTACGTAAATGTTTGTCCTGGGTGGGAAACAAACCCACGATCAGTGGCATGGTAGTCAGGGTCAGCTGTCTGGCCCGTAGAGAGTTTAAACAGAGTTTTATTACAAAATTAATGTCCGATTCAAACTCTAGAATATAATTCAATATCATCAACAGCTCATTCGGTCCTCGATCATGGAGTCGGAGCCCATAACACGATTTTACAAGCCTGTCCATAGACCATACGTACCATATGTACCATAGACAACAGGTAGGTAATTAAAACACAGAGGCGATTCGATCAGAGCTCCAATGATGCATAACGACAACCACAATTGCACAATATTTTCATGGACTATAGTTTTATATACTTTAAATTCTCATCTTTTATCCAAAATTATTTTATTGTAAATAACCCCAAAAAAAATATAATTCAATACAAAAAAGCTATTCGATTTTATTTCATTCCAGGTTTTGTCAATACGCATCCCGAACAAAACAATAAATATTCACGACTGCATCAACGAACCAAGTTTCGTTAATGCACGTGGACATCCATATTTAAAACACTTTTATTGAACCACTGCCGATACTTATTCATAAATAAAAATGACACATTTGTTTTTATCTAAAAGACACAATTTCGGTCGAATTCTACAATAAGCTTGATTTTTGATAAAGGGAATTGTGAACAAAATAGCACACAGCAAGAACATACTTTTTTAATGCCAAGTAAGCCGACATACAGATGGTCCACCTGATGTAAGTGGTAATCACCATCTATGGACATTTGCAACATCAGGGGCATAGCCAATGCGTTGTCGACCCTAACACGTGAAGCTGTTAAGTTTCATGTACCTGTTATTTTACTGGGCTTCTTATTTTCTAACCTAAACGCAGTAAAATAAGTGAAATACTGCATCACGGTGGAAATAGGGTAAGGTGGTAGTACTTTCGCGGACGAACTCTGCACTAAAAACTCTACTTTAATTTCTGCTTTTTTATATTAGATGACACTAGACTCATAATAACCACCTCCCTTCTTGTTGTAAACTTATTATCTTCAGTTTTGGAATTGTTAAATACAAAAAATATAGGTATTATTATTTATAGGTAGATGTGATAGCGGTTCTATCAAACCTTTATGTTACGACAATAACGTACAATGACTAATAATGCCTCGTTACTGAAAACTAGCCTGCGCTCATCTTAGTTATTGTCCTAAGCTCTAGGGTTATCACGTAAGTGATTTGAAATTTTTATAAGAATTTTGGATTTTTCGATGAATTGGCTTGGCTCTGATGAGAATCTTCTACAATAAAAATATTTTTGGGTACCAAGTTTTATAAAAATCACCGTTAATCACATACACGTCATATTTGTTTGGTTTTTTCTTTTGACGTTTTTTCTCTTCTAATAGAGTCACCGTGACAAATGAATGATTCTTTTGATATTTCTATTTTTTTAGTATAAATTAGTGCAAGACGTTCTTTAAGAACACTAATAGATGATTTAAATTATTTCTTCTTTTAATGATATCCAATTGGACAGTGCCAACCCTATTGGTATCGGAGTATTCTTAACCTTTGAGTGGCCATCGTTATATTGATATATACCGTCATTTGTTCAAAGGCATCCCGAACCGACGACTTAGCGGAGTAACTTTTTATTTTTGATGTTAAACAATAAATCTCTAATATGAGAGCCGAATGTCCCAGTTATCCATTTGCGATAGTGTCGTTTTACGATACGACATTTTTTGTGCTGTTTTTTTTTTGTTAATAAATCTTTTTTTATAACTATGTTTGATGTTCGAACAGCCTTTTGGCAGATTGAAAATGTTATAGACTGTTGCGTTTCAAAGGAAATATCTACAGGTATTAATAAATAAACAAAAATATTCTAGACCATCTTGACAAACAATTTTCTGATCCTAAAATAATCAGAGCTGAAACGAATGAACGGAAACAGACTAATGGATAAACTGACATGCAGATGCACATAAATGTTAGTTCTGGATGGGAGGCGAGCCTACGACCTCCGACATAATGGTTAAAGTATCTGGCTTATCAAGTGTTACCGAATATATTTAATTCAATTATTTTACCTAAAAAACCTGATAAAAAAAATACAATTTGCATAAAAAGCTATTTAGGTATTCAAATAAGTTGTTGCCACTCTTTTCTAAGCCCAATTCATGTAAATGCAAGACCTTTGCCCCACATCCGTTACTTATAAAATGTTAACATTGTCCAACAAACAATAGACTATTTTTATTTCTTGTCGATGGGCACATTATAAGTAAATAGAGTTGGAGTCTATGACTGAACTTTTTTAACCACTTTAACCCTAGCGGCGCAACCTTTTTGTGTGATGGCAAATATTTATGCCTCTAGTAACGATCCGATAAAACTTTATTTGATTAGTCACGTACTTATGTACCACCATCGTTCTATTACAAATAATCGTATGGCATGTGTCGATATTTTCATGACTATTGAAATCGTATTTTAATTGGTCAAGTTGAGAGTTTTTGGCATTTTTCGATTTCTGTTTGTTTTTTATTGCTTTAAAAAACGTTATGGAGTGGTCTGAGATTATTTATTACTTTAGATTTATATGTAATCCTTATAAATTTACCTCGCCATCCCTAAATTACCTTAAATAGTTCTAGAACTACAGTGGAATTACTCGCATGATGTTTGTATTCTAAAAACACTCGTTATACGTCTTTTTGGACTATTATTCCGCATCAAACTTATATTTATTTTAATCTTTGTCTCTATCTTCCTTTTCCTATAATTAATAAGATTATTTTTTATTACTGTCTGATTTAAGCCTTCCTTTGTTTTAAGGCGGAATATACTTAGAACTGTATCTTAAAATAAATCTTCGAAAGTATTCTTAGACACAGGTTGAGCCGTTCAAGCGTCATTGAGTGATAAACACAAGCTTTTATCCGTTATACATAATTTTTTTTTATAATTAGTAGAATAAAAAATAATCGCACAATTTGAAAATACCACCCCAAATTGCACACGTTGAGTGTGCACGTTCATTTCTCTGTGAAAATCTAATTATAAGTTAGGCGGTATGTTAAATTGGCTCCCAGTGTGCCAAAGTAATGGCTTTTACGTATTTGACAGCACTGAACTAGTGGGTAAATCACCTGAATCGCTGACTTTGTGTTACTCAGACGTGTAAACAATTATTATGTTGGACGAACATACTCGTTTATAAGTTAAATGATATGAAAATATTATGACTTCTGACTCTAATACCGGTTCGGAAGGTTATCTTTTACTGAGAAGAGCCGGCAACAAACTCAATTACTCTTTTTAAAATCGAACATGGATTTATTATAAAATATTTAATACAAGTGCTATCGCAGAAGTGAAGAATTTTTAAACAATAACATTATGAATATCCAATAAAAAAGATACAAACAAACTAAAGCTGACCTGCCCCCTCCATATAATGAAGTGAATACAGGAATATGTATTATAGATTTCGTTTCATCGTTGCATTTGAAACTACTATTTATCTACAATATAAACTACGAGAAATTCCGTCCGGTATAATAAATATGAACAGATAGCCTGAAAATTTGTTGTTACCTATCTAATATTAAATTTTTGAGTCCACGTGGATATATCCGAGGGGACGACATCTATGGAACGTTCAGTTATAAATATTGGACATTTTTGTTCTCATGGCGAGCATTGAATTGGACGATTAAAATCCTCGGCTTTTGTAGTGAAACAAGTTTAAGTGGATCTTCTTAGGAATTCATTAATATTTATTCTGGTTATTTCAGTTAATTGTCAAAGTATGTTTTTATGTTTAGGGCCCAAGAAAGGTACTTATGAATGTCAAAGGTACTGAAGTTGCGACTGGTTCGGAGGTCAACTTTCAATTATGATGAACCGGCAATTTTATTTTTATTTTTTAAATAATATAAACTAGTGCTTGTAGTGATGGTAAGCAGTGATGCAATCTTCGATGATGATGCGCATAATAATATTTTCAGACTTTTTTGGATTATATATTATATTCCAGCAATTGTTTTAAAGTCGAGTATCAAATTTGACACGGAAATAAGTATTTTTAAGATTTCAAAGAATATTTACCTCAGCAAAATAAAATGCTGAAGATGTAAAAAATTACAAAACTCCAGTACATTACAATAGCTATCAATAATATTGACGGATCATGTAAACAGGTTTATTGTAATTTTATGACAACAAAATCCTATTCTTTACATACATTTCAACATTAAATGAACAGGTGTTATGTAAATTCGGATCTGTTCAGCTATTTTGTTGCTGATCAAATATATAAACATTTTTCGTCATATCATAGATAAATTTTACGTTTTGATAATGTCCCTACAAGGTAGTTTGACAATGAAAGAATTCATTATGCAGGAATAATATGGGAAAAGAAGATTTGATAAAAATAAAAAGAAGTTTCTCACAGACTGCCAGTTAGAGGTCATTCTAAATTCCAACAACATTAACATCGACATCGACTATCACTTTCACCACCTACGCACTAAAATCCATCTCAGACAAAATCTTTATCTCCAATAGCTCTCGGCGCGACAATGCCCAAAAAGGCTAATCCTGCAGACAGATTTTTATTTTTCATCCGAGCACGAATATAACATAATTTTGTTTGTCGCCAAAAATATTTTTTTTTGCACAAGCTATATAATACGATCCCTCGCTAAGCCGTCCGACTCAGGTGTTGCAAGCACTTGACTCAACTAATAAGAATATAATTATGAAAAAGGGCCGGACCACTTCGCAATGTAGGTCGTTTATTAAAAGTAATAAGCTAACGTTAAAAGTTTATACGACACAAATGTGTGCCGTGGGGGTGATTAAGGTAGTTGCGTATGCTGTTAAAAACCATTACGCTCTTTCTAGGGCAGTTGGATAAAAGATAACAGATTTTTTTATGCCACATGGGCCGACAAACAAGCGTACCGTCCACCTGATGGAAAGTTGTCACCGCCACATAGACATTCGCATCACTAATGCGTTGTCGACCCTGAGACATGAAGAGGCATCACATTTTCAAAACCTAGTCGGTCTTAATTTACTTTATATTATGAAATTCCACATACAATACTTTTCGTCCCACAAACACGAGTCAAACTCGGGGTGGAAACTAGTACAGAAATAAAACTATCAAAAGTTTTTTTAGTACATTGCGTAACACGTATTCCCACAGAAGAACTACCTTCCTGACGTCTCTACATTACTAATGCTTTCATAGGCTTAAAGTAAACAGTGAAGTTCTTATGTGAGATGTAAATTTTGACCCTAAATGAATTTAGTCTAACCAAATGTAATTAAGGAGTCATCAAAACACGCTGCAGGCGAATTTATAGCCAGATGAACATTAATAAATCCTATCTAGACTAAAATGTATACACAGTGGGGTTAGATTTCGCGTCTAGACACCTTGATTGAGGAATAGAATACATAGATTGAGCAAATCAACTTTTGGCAATCATTAATTTTTGTGCTTAGGTATAACAATCAGATTTTTTTATTTTTTTATTTATTACTATATAAGATGAGGTTGAGTCGTAGTTTGAGCGAAATTTCCGAGAGTTCTCATGTTTCCCAAGGATAAAAAATATATTATTTGTTAATCCAGAGCCAATAATTCCTTCATTACAAATTTCTGTACTTTTAAATATTATTTTTACGAAATATCATGATTGAATGAAATAAAGTCAACGCTTTAGTACGTTTTCTAATTAAGTCATTTCAAAACGTACAAAGGAGAATAAAGGCGGTAACACACGTTCAAGACCAAAGGTTGACATCTGGGATCCATAATTTATAGTAAGATGTGGGTCCTTAGATTTATAGTTACACCTCTGCAGGTTCTTTATCAGTTTGCTACTATTATACCATTTTTGGAAATCTGTTTATATTTCGTTTATGGTTTCTATATATACATATAGTGTGTGGAAATGGAATTCCAGATCAGTTTGTTTTGTGTGTTAGCTAGCATATTTTTTTGTTAATGACTGTGTGTTTCCTAAAAAACAATCTTTTCATGTAGAAAATTATTAATGATTTCATCAGGTGACTATTCTAATCAGGTAAAATAAAAACTATTTTTTTGTTATAAAATTATATATGTTATGTACACCGATAGAACCAGTTTGTAATTTGAGCTGAATTTAGCGAAGGCCCCTATAAAAGTCTTGAAGATGTGCAAACTTTGAATATCTTTTAATACAGGCCTCGGGTTGTTCCAAAGAATTAACTTAACTCATAACAAAACTCTTTAAGTCACAGCTTGTTAAGCTATAAATACGCAGTGTTTAGTTTTGTTTTTCAACTGCTAAAAGTTTCACCGGTCCGTGGACTAACATTGTTAACTATCACTAAACGGCTACGAATTGAATTTAGAAAATAATTCACAGTGAATTCGATTAAGCTACCAATCGAATTATACTGTGTTTCCATACTTCATTTAGTTTAATTTACGAACGGAGGGTGCTTTAGTTATATTGTGATGGTTTGAGCTTTATCGTAAAGGTAAGTTTGGGTTAAAATTTTATGTAGGTCTAATATACTGTTGGAGATAACTAGAAAATTTGCAGTATGATTATTATTAATTTACGCGTAACAATTACAGAAAGTAATGAAAAGCTAATGAACGGGAAACTTCTATATACCCTATATCATATTATCACCTTATGTACCGTAAATTGTAATTTAATTAACAATAATTTGTTCAGACGTTTGAAGAAAAATTATAACAGACATGCCAAGCATAGATGCGTAGCTCTCACCGCGCTTATCAAAACATCTATATAATACACCATTGTAGTAATAATTTTTTTTTTAATTTACTATAGATTTGTAATAATTTTCTAATAGAGACCAGTCTACTCAAATTCGTAGGACTATTATTGGCCATTGATATCTCCAAGTATACTATACCTATTTGTAGCAATACCTCAAACATCAAATTAAATACATACATTTATATATGACTATCTGTTTCCTGCAATTTCACCCGCGTTCCCAAGAAACGTAACATTTTCCCGGCACAAAAAGTATCCTATGTATTATCCAGGGCATTTTCTATATATGTGCCAAGTTTTATCCAGATCCGTTTGGTAGTTTTTGCGTGACAAACATCCAAACTTTCCCATTTGTAATATTAGTAGGTTGATATTTACTCACCCAGTGATACCAAAGCCATTGCGTTGAATATTTTCATAAATGACAATCTTTTCAGATTCAGAGAAGGTGGAGCCGATGAAGACACCTACTTTCCTGCCACGAAGTTGCAGAGGGTTGATGCCTAATGAAACAATTGAAAGGGATAAAGATTCAATTTAACCTTATGGTGGAGGAATCCTGTGATGATGGCAGAATGATGCTGTAGAGCAAGACTTAAATATAGTGTTATCACTATGGTTAGAAATTATGTTAGCAAAGGCACACCAAGTTCGAAAAGGGACTGCTTCTGTAGTGAGGCTACTGGAACACAGCGATAGATGCTTGGTGGCAAATTTTTACTGAAGAGTGGTATCCAGCAAGGTGGCTACAAAATACGTTACTACGGTTCCCTGACGATGTTTTCCTTCACGTATTCAAATAATTTTGGTAATTCTTTGTTATGAAGTCATAACTTTTATCATGAGCATCCAGAAATCATCAAGCAGTAACCCATTGCAAATCATTTTGGAGATAAATATAAATATTATTCTAAAGGTTTAAAATAGTACTTTTATTTCAAGTTACATGAAGATATCTTATAAAAATAAACAGGGAGTAAATAAAACTTACCAGAATCAAAAATGGCACTATAAGTGTGCTCCAAAAGCTTCCTGCTCATCGGTTCCATAGTGCAGGCTTGCTTAAAATGTACTCTGAAGAACTGGGCATCGAACTTGCCCATTCCGGTAACTTTACCAAGATGCTTTGGGACCTCTGGATGGTTGAAGATCCATCGCGGGTTTTCGGTTGTTACCATGTCCACCTGAATAAAACAAACTTAGCTTATCACTGGCATGTAATGAGAACCTTAAGTGAAAGGGCTTGGAGACGAGCTATGGTCCATAAATATCAATGCTAGTAATGTTAAAACTTTACGTCAATTTACCTATTTTGTATGTATTTATAAGTCATATGACTTTCTACCAACTGGACCGATGACTTATTGGAGAATAAGTCTACGTGATAAATCAGTAACTCCATTCCACTCTACTTAGCAGAAATCAAACCCACGATCTGTGATGTAGACCAGTTCACTGCAACAGCCATGTTGCCAATACATTAACAGATAGTACTTTAAAGTTCAAATAATTATAAGAACTTACCTTGTTGTAAATATTCTCCTTAAACTCTTGTACGCTGTTGGAACTTGGGAATATTCCAGACATTCCACTGATTACCACTTCTTCACCAGTCAAAGGTCTAAGGATAGATTCCTTCGCTGCTTCTTGCTGCTCAACCATGGTTTCTTGAGGAGAAGGTGCCATGATGATGAAGAAGTGTTCGATATCTTCGACTGTGAAGGTGTAGTAGGCAGTGGTGACTGAATGCACAAGAACTGTACTATGAATAGTAGAAAGATAAATAACTATTTATACTCGAAGCCGCGGCTTTGTAAATAGGCAATTACTTGATGCATATTCATTTCTTTAAAGTCAATTCTATTATGTGGACTCCGTACAAAAATATATTTAAAAATTTGGATTTTGTGTAAATTGCTTGTATACCAACATAAATATTATATTAAATATTTTTTGTTGTAGTTCAGTTTAAGTACATATTTATTGTATTATACTACATAGTAGTGGTACCGAGATGGGCCGGTGCTGACTCCTGCTTCAGACAGAGGTTTTATAAATTCGTTACCATGCTATACGCAGCTTATAATTACATAAAAAAGCTTCAAATACGTTTAAATATTCTGCAGTATTTTTATAATTAAATTAACTTCAGTTACCATCGCTTTCTTATTATTAACTAGCTGCCCCCACGGTTTTACCCACATTTCCGAGTGATTTGTTACTTTTTAATTATTTCAAAAACTATGCATCCAAATTGTATGATGTAGCATTTCCAGAAATGACATATTGGTTTCAAATCTCTTGTAGTACGTAATACACTAAATGGCCAATGAATAACATACTGTGCCGAAGCCAATACATCTTGTCATAATATATTATATGTGATATATTACTGTTGCGGTTTTATGCCATCTTATATTGAACCCTGGACAGCTTTTTTTTATAGTTTAATAAACTATGGCTAACGGTTTTAGGGAGCATTGTTTTTATTCATTAACCAATGTTATTTATCATGAATAGGTCACGAACCAATGTGTTTCATGCATAATTCTAATGGCCGTTATTCGAACATTTTATTTTTAAAGATTTTTATAAGCCTACAGGTGATTTACCTAAAAATTATTTTAGTGTTGCCAGGTGGTGCTTGTATTATTTATGTGTTGTTTAGCATCGAAAGTATGTACTTAAAATAAATATGATATTTGAGACTTTAGAATAAATTACTGATTCTTATCGCCACTTTCAGGGTATTAATAGTGATGGTTGAAGTTAGTACTTGAGGATTATTTTTAATTTAAAAATGAAAACCAGTAATTTATTCATTAGGTCATTGCTTTTATAAGCCATATGTATTTTTTTTGTAAATGAAACTATGTTTTCAATTGCGCATTTATTTATGTTGCGAATTTGCCCCTTCTTTTCATTCTGACGAATGCTGTTTTTCTTTAATATTGCACAATGTACACACAATAGCAGTTAGGTTAGATAAAATTTACTAAAACAATACAGAGAAGGGTCTCTATTAATATAAATTAATAATAATTAATAGTATTGCATTCCAAATTGCTACATTTATACTACTATATTTATATACTAGCTGTCCCCCCGTGGTTTTACCCGCATCCCGAGGGATGTCACATTTTCACGAGATATAGCCTATATTTTATTCCAGGATATGCTATATCTATGTGTCAAGTTTCATCCAAATCTGTCCGGTAGTTTTTGCGTGAAATAGTAACAAACATCCATACATACAAACAATCGCATATATAATATTAGTATCTTGAGTAGTAGAGATCTAGGTGCAGAGTTTGTCCGGGGAAGTACATATACACACCTTACCCATTGGAAATGTAATGCAATAATGCACTCGTAGTGTTTCGTTTAGAAAGGTAAGGAAGCCGGTGAAATTACAGGCACATGATACTTAACAACTTCATGTTTCAGGGTCGACACCGCATTGGCAATGCTCTAGTGTTGTAAATGTCCATAGGTGGTAGTGACCACTTACCATCAGGTAGACCGTGTGCTTGGATCTCGGCCCCAGTTGTCGCGAACTACGTCGCGAAATGTACCATAAATTGTAAATAACTAAAACGTCAAACCTTGTTAATATTAAAGACTGGCAACCCAAAAAGTCCTGTCACCGGCATTGACACATTTTCCCGCGACTGCTACCCACATAAATAAAAAATCAATTATAAAGTGTGAACAAAGCAAATAACTAACTATCCAGACAGAGATTGAGAGATGTGAGTGTGGCAACCTGGGTGCGCGTGTTGCGGGAGGCCTAGGTGAGCGCTTTAGATTTAGTTGATTGTAATACCAAGTACCTAGTTGACATTCGAGCGTGCGGTTCAGAAACTTTGTACTTACGGTTGTTGTTACTTGCTATAGTGGGATGTGCCTGCTTGCCTCGGATGGATATTAGTAGGGACGTGATCGTTGGATGATGCTCAGAGACTCAGATATTCATATTACACAGACAGACATATCATTTGGGTGGACTCAGACGGACGTTGGTAAGGACATGATCGTTGGATCATGTGCAGATCTCAGATATCTCAGCTATTCGTATTACTAAGATACAGACATACGTTGGTATGGAGAAGGAGATGATCGTTGGATCATGCTCGATGCCCAGACATACGTTGGTATGGAGAAGGATATGATCGTTGGATCATGCTCGATGCTCAGGCATACGTTGGTATGGAGAAGGAGATGATCGTTGGATTATGCTCCGATGCTTAGACATACATTGGTATGGAGAAGGAGGTGATCGTTGGATCATGCTCGATGCTCAGACATACGTTGGTATGGAGAAGGAGATGATCGTTGGATTATGCTCCGATGCTTAGACATACATTGGTAAGGAGATGATCATTGGATCATGCTCGATACTCAGCCAGTCATATTACTCAGGTAAACTGAGATGGACATGAGAATAAAGGGGTCGCTATAAGGAGTGGCGGAGGCGACTTAAAAATAGTCCATAAACTATTGACTCAGGCTATTGCTCTGAAGTGTCTCAGTATAATAAAATAAAGAGTATAAACCCTCAACACAGTTTGCTCTCAGACAATCACCACTCAGATCAGCTACATGCATATTATTTATCAGTTGAGATATGATGCATCAATTCCTGTATAAAATAAGGAATAGATGTATACTGCATCTGCGTTGTTAGATATATCGATTCTTTGGAAACCAGGCTGGAATTATTTACTATCTATAGGTACATTTACTTACCTTCAAATATCATTAATACTTCCTATATTTATCAGCTATTCGCTAGACCTATTTTACTTATTAGTACAAGTTTGGCGACACCAGTGGGGTATCACTACATAGTATAAAACAAAGTCACTTTCTCTGTCCCTATATCCCTATGTAATCTTTAAAACTACGCAACGGATTTTGATGTGGTTTTTTTTAATAGATAGAGAGATAGATTAAAGAGGAAGGTTTTTATGTATAATACATGTGACATCCCACGGGAACGCGGGTAACCCCGCGGGAGACAGCTAGAAAATATATAATTAAGAATTAAAATAATGCATATCTATAAATATTACTAACTGAATATTAATGCTTCTATACTACTAGCAAAGTCAATCTTACACAAGACTGTCATTTAGTTTCCTATCATTAATTTCTGTATTCCGAAATATTTGAGAAACATAGCTAAGCAAGTAGTTACAAACACTTTGGCATTTTGTTTATGTTATTTAAATAGCTGAATGTATATGCTCGAAATGCATAACATATGCTACGTATTTCTGCCATTTGGAGGCAGACAAGTTCCAAATGCCGCAACGATTTGTTCCGAGTGGTGTTTTACTGCAATTTTATGGATCCGCCTAAACGTGATGTCGGGCTTGCTCTTTATTAACTTGGCTTTTATTGGTTCCGTATATTTATCCTAACATTTCGATTTAGAAGTTTTAAATTATATAAATTTCTTTGAATTATTCAAATGTTTTTAAAAGCATTTCCAAAATTGATTTAGTTTCCTTTTGATTCGATGTCTTGAATCAATAGCCATTTTTAGGGTACCTGTCTGTCTGTCTGTTTGTCTGTCCATCTGTCACCAGGCTGTATCTCATGAACCGTGATAGTTAGACAGTTAAAATTTTCACAGATGATGTATTTTTGTTACTGCTATAGGAACAAATAGCAAACAGAATAAAATAAATACTTCAGGGGGCTCCCATACAACAAACGTGATTTTTTGCCGTTTTTATTTAAGAATCGTTTAATATCTAATACAGACTGTTCCAAGAGTAAACCGATGGTAGGTCAATGACATCAAATGACGAGACAAAGGTTCATCAGAAACAATGATAAAAATAAAGACTTTTGGATAAGGAATTTGTGTGAGAGAAAAGCTGTATACTCCTCTTAACATTGTAAAATAAATAAATAAATATCCCGGGACATTCTTCTACACACGGCCATTTGGTCCCAAACTAAGCAGAGTTTGTACTATGAAAACCAGATAACTGATATATTTCATTTTTTTTTCTAAATACATACTTATATAGATATTTACACCCAGACACAGAACAAACAGATATGTTCATGCACACAAATGTTTGTCCTGGGTGGGAATCGAACCCTCGACCTTAGGTTTGGCGTCAGAGCGTTAACCACCAAGCCAATTTTGATATTTAAGTAAAAGTTAGTAGATATCTTGAACTTAGCTGTAGTTAAAAATAAACCCCATAAGTTCCAGCCTGTCTTTGCGGTGAATATTATGTAAACCATAGTCAATTTGAGATTGAGTTTATGATACTTCTGCAACAATGATTATTCTATATTTCAACTCATACAATAAATCCAGGAGACATTAACTGCAGGCACTTAATTAGTTAGATCCGGAAACTACAAGTGGGTACGTGATATTGTCATAGAATAGGTAACTAATATAAGAAAGAGGGGTTAAGTCTTAAAATGGTGCAGAAATTAAACATAAATACTTTTAAATGTTGAATAAATTCAAGAGCTTGTAGCTATGTACGTTTGACCAAAACCCATGAATCATTAATTAATTTAAGATTTGAATCACAATTTTCTTTTTTATATACGCAGGTATCGATAAGCTAGTTCACTTGAATTATTACGATGATTTTAATTGAAACATCATTTGCCTACTGAAAGGAGTGATTCCGTAAGGCAAATGACATAGCTTGATGTTAAATCAGCATGGCCTCTATGTCCCTCTCATTAACTACGCAGTAAACTGAGTTATCAACTCTCCAAAGCCTCATTGCACTAGCTCTATTAAATATTTTCTGTTGAAGAATGCAGGAGCAAATTGTGGAGAAAGTTATTTCTAAACGTATCAACGAAGCATGTATGTAAGTTGTTACACTGATCATATCACTCTGTAATTTTGGCATAAGCTCTCTAAATATTATTCTTATTGACGTTTGTTATTTGGTCTTCTGCATATCTATTTTTTCATTTATCACTCTCACTTGGGGTTCTTCAAGAAGGGTGTGAAGAGATTTTTGCAGGTTCGGCAACGCGCTAGTGTTGCAAGCGTCCATGGGCTGCGGTTATTGTTTACCATCAGACGGGCCGTCAGCAAACTTATCATTCATCTCATTTATCACTTCAACAATAATGAGGGACTCATTTGCCGTAACTTTCCAGAAATAGGACATTCATATTAATATTGATATAATTTTATGATTAATAGGCCGACAACTAGACAGACAGACCACCACGGCGGAAATAGGTAACGCAGTCTTCCCCGCAAGAACTCTGAACGAAGATCTCTACTACATCTGAAAAGTCTTTGTGAGTTTAAATTTATTTAGGCAGAATTCAAACCGCTTACTTAACCAAAGCTTATGATCATTGTCCAAATCCCTGGAGGCTATCTGAGAGCAGTAATTTTGCAGTAAGTAGGCGACTACAGACTAAGATTAGGTACGTTATTGTTATGTAAATCTGTTATTTATTACTCTGTGTACAATACAGCGGTTTAGTATGATTTAAGTTTATACGTAATAACGAGTGGTTATGGGATTATATGAAATTGTAGTGGTTTAACGTACTTACCAGTTTTGACCACATCAACAGTTACCACCTTACAAGAAGCGATCTTGGTTGTTATTTGAAAGATTAGGACAGAAGGGCCCGTTGTGGTAAAACATTTATGCATATGATCATGTCTATTTCTCGTAGACACAAAAGTCTAAGTGTCAATGTATATAAAAGTATATAAAACCTATTTAAAAACAAAGTAGTAAATGTAGTTATCAGATATCTGGTTTCCATAGTACAAGCTCTGCTTTATTTGAGATTGGATTACCGTGTGTGAATGTTGTACCAGGATATCCTACTAATATTATAAACGCGAAAGATTGTATGTATGGATGTTTCTTTCTCTTTCACTCAAAATCTACCCAATGGATTTGGGTAAAACTTGGCACATAGATAGAACATATAGGCTACTTTTTATCCTGGGAAAATGTTACATCCCTCGGGAATGCGGGTGAAACCTCAAGGGACAGCTAGTTTATTATATATTTCAACACGAACACAAATGAAGTATAACTGAGCTTAATTATAGGATACATTTTTCTATATAAACATGAACAGTAAACCAGTATGCTGAGTAAAGTCCGCTTTAAAATTGATTTGGAGTTATTTTTTTGTTAAATGTTAACATACCTACGATTTTTATCCTTTATAAATACCTGTAAGCTGCTTTGTTCCAGTTTTTGTTTTTATTTTGTAAGCCAAATAGTCCCACCGACATTCAGATCGTTCACATAATGGTATCTAGGCCTATATACACTAAGCCAATACATTGTCGACCCTGAGACGTGAAGCAGCAATCTCTCATGTGCTTGTAATTTCTCCGGCACCCTAACGTTTTAACTTGACAGGCCAAATCGCTTAGTAGTTAGCTACTCTGACTGCCAAGCTGAAGGTGGCGGGTTCGATTCCCACCCAGGACAAACATTTGTGTCTGGGTGTAAATATCTATATAAGTATGTTTTTAGAAAAAAAAGTACTATATGTAGTATATCAGTTATTTGGTTTCCATAGAACAAGCTCTGCTTAGTTTGGGATCAGGTGGCCGTGTGTAAAGAATGTCCTGGGATATTTATTTATTTATATAACTGGGACTCGATTCTGTAAGGAAAATGACACTAACTCGAGAATGTTTCGTGGCGGCCTACGTGCTCTGTCTCTGTCACTAACTACGCTAATGCTACTAATCACGTGAGAGGTAAGCCCTCCGAGGCCTCCGTGAAGCGGCTCGCCGACGGAGTTTGTATTAGCTGAATAAGGGGGCTGAAACAAAAGTGCACTACTGCTTCATGGTGGAACCCAAATCTACGCTGAACCAAGAGTTCTACTACTTCTAAAGTTGTAGGGTAAATAGTCACAAAAGTAATTTATTCCCAACAGTCTGAAGGTATAAAATAATATCAGACCTTACAATTTAAGAGCCCACCTGCTTTTGACTGATCTAATTTTGACGAAAATATCTGGGACGATTTAATATCCACATTTCATAATATCATTCGTAATAAAAACTCCACAAAAAATCCGTAATGAAACTCGGTCGGGTAACTTATTTCCAAGACTTTTTGGGTACCGTTGTGAGTTAAGAAAATCCTTAACTATGAAACTGTACTTTATAAATTTGAAAAATTGTTTGAGCTTTATTCCCTTTTATTACTTATATTAACAAAATTATACACGTATGTTTATAACTACCCTAGTTAATACTTAAAATTACTTAAAAATTATAAATACAGTAATTATTATCAATGTACACAATGATACCATAGTGCAAGTTTCGTTTATTTTGGAATAATAAGGCCGTGTGTCAAAGAAATATCTCCGGATATAATTAGTTTATTGCCGAAATCCTGGTGGATCTATTGTATCCTAGGATTACACTGATTGACCGGCCAATTGGCTTGGTGGTTAGCGCCCCAGACTGCCAAGTCGAAGGTCGCGGGTTGGACTCCCACATAGGACATACATTTGTGTGCATGAACATGTCTGTTTGTTCTGTAAATGTATGTATTTAGAAAAAAGAAACTTCTATATGTAGTAGTATATCAGTTATCTGGTTTTCATAGTACAAGCTATGCTTAGTTTGGGATCAGATGGTCGTGCGTAAAAGAATGTCCCAGGATATTTATTATTATGATATATAAGTGAAAGAATAATTGAAATCGCCTGAGCAGTTATTCATTCCTAAATCCATACATACAAACATTACCTTTTTTATAATATTTGGTAACTTGTATAGTTAGCAATGATAGTCGAATAAATATAAAAAATAACATTGCAATATAATTGCAAATATTTATCAGTCCATTGAGGTAATACGGAACCGTCTGATATCAAACGCGGCTCAACTTTATCCGCGTCCCAGTTTTTCATGCAAATTAAAACAGTCACATGCATTCGCCATTGAGTGGAGTATAATGATTCAACGGAAACCAATAATTACAGCCTTCATTATCTCGAAGCTGGTGTTCTGTAAATAAATTAAGAACTAAAGTTTGAAATACACTCATCTGTCTGTCATTTTCCCATTTTAATTTATGCATTCCCCATCACGATTCAGTACCTACCTATGTCAAATACTATAATCGATTTTATAGTTTATCACTTTAAGAATATTTTTGTTGATTACTTGGTGCATGGTGCAATCACGTGCACTTTGCACTTCATCAAAATACTCTTTAGTCGTCTTTTACAACACCTTATGAGATGAGTTGGGGTGGTAGCAGGTACATGAATCCTACCTATATTATGAATGCTAATGTTTATTAGTATTAGAACTACGATTGGATTTGGATGAAGCTTGGCACATAAAGCATGCCCTGGACTAACATATTGGATACTTTTATACGGGGATAATGCAACATATCATTATAATATATATAATTATAATAAAAAATAAATAATATACGTGTAAATGTGTACGTTATGTGTATGCATTGGATGTAAATATCTATGAAAGTGTGTGTTTTGAAAAAAAAACTAAATTGTTTATACTTAGTATATAAGCTATCTGGTTTCCATAGTCCACAAACTCTGCTTTTGGGTTCAAATGGCCGTTTGTAAAGAATGCCCCAGAATATGTATTATTATTATTTATTAAACAGACATGTTCGTGCAGACAAATGTTTCTCCTGTGTGGGAATCAAATTCATAACCTGCGACGTGGCAAAGCGTATCTAATCTCTAAGCAAACTGGCTCGTGGGTAAATGGTTGAAGTAATTTATAAACCATTTTGAGTAATGTTAAAATGAAATCACAAATTGTATAAGTACCTAATTATTGTTATTTTCTATTTTGAAGTCTTGTTATTTCTTTTATTTTGTTATTTTATGGTACCTATATTAAGTATTTTGTAATTGTTAAATATAAAATTATGTAAAATTGATATTATAAAATAGCCAAAAAGTCAGAATAGATAAAATTTATATAAAAAATTATTTAATAAAAAATAAAAAAGAATGTAACCTTGCTGAGTTTCTTGCCGGTTCTTCTCAGCCTTCAAGGCTGACTTCCGAACCGGTTGTAGCTTCAGTTACTTTAAATTTGACCTGCATAAGTGCCCTCCGAGGGCCTAAACTGAATAAAAGGTTTTGAATTTTGAATTATATACTGTGCAAATCACGGTCTGGTATAGCCTACTGAACTACCTAGCACACCCGCTGTATAAAGTTAAGTTGGCTATGCCGATGCACTTAGGAAAGTTTGAATCCTCAAATGAAGTTGAACTTTCTGTGAAGGAAAACGTTCAAAGTGAGAAAGCCTTGGCGTGGTGATATAGTACTTTGGTATTATGTACGACCAATATTTTCGGCAGCTTTACTAGATAACCACGGCATCACTTACTATGATAAGATTGTAGACAATTTTTTTGAGTAGTCTACTACTTACTTCTGTTGCTACTTCGCGTGCTCTTAGTGCAGAGTTCATCCGAGGAATTTCGACCACCTTATCCATTTCCGCTGTGAAGCAGTAGTGCTGTGTTTTGGTTAGAAAGGTGAGGGAGCATGTGAAATTAAAGGCACAGGATACTTAACAACTTGATGTCTCAGGGTCGACAATGCATTGGTGATGCTCTGGTGTTGCAAATGCAAATAGCCATAGGCGGCGGTGACCACTTACCATCAGGTGGAACATGTGTTTATTTGTCGGCCCTGAAGTACTTCTCCACATTAAAAATCCCTGAGCACAAAAAGAAGTGACTTAAAGGTTTAACCGATTATATTAGCGCCATTACTTAGGTTTATAGTTTGTGGCGACTGATGATCAGCTTTAGAACAGATAACTTTGGTAATTACATATTAAATTATAATGCAGAATGCAAAACAATTTAAAACTTGATACAATTACCACTTAACTAGGAATTTGGGAGAGATAGCATTCAAAAGTCAATCGTTGTAATATTTTTATAAAGTTTAAATTTTAAACATTTACTTAATTGCCATTGGAGTGGACTATTAGAATTCTGCTCCTTCAGTGTAGATCAGCCCCAACAACTTGGAACACAATAGCTGCAATTACCGGTATCTGATGTTAGTGTACACCGAGTAAATATACACCACAATGATGTCAAATAGATATAATACAGGATACATGTCAATGTAAAGGAAATAATTATTATATTCTTTCTTCGCAAATGATTATTTGATCCCAAACTAAGCAGAGCTTCTTGAATAGCAATCAGATATCTGTAAAATTATATCCTACGAATAAAAAAAAATACCAATACCAAAAGCTACCGGACAGATTTGGATGAAACATGGCACAGATAGAAAATATCCTGGAATAACATATAGGCTACTTTTTATCCTGGGAAAATGTGACATCCCACGGGAACACGGGTAAAACCGTGAGGGACAGCTAGTTACGAATAAAGATTAAGTACCTGGATGGCCGAGCATTGCTCGGGATTTCTTTACTAACGTGACTTCTAGCACTGTCATATATACCTAGGTACGAATTAGATGCGATAACAAAGGGCTCCCAATAATAGTACTACTCAAAAAAGTTGTAACTTGAAAACCTTACCTTCTAATGACATTGTAGCAGTTTTCATTGCCTAAAACACGGATAAAACGACATTTTCTGAAAATGAATACTAGCTAGATCGATTTAACGCCCCTGAAACCCCCTGCATACTAAATTTCATAAAAATTTTTGGAGCCGTTTGCGAGATCCTAATTATATTTTATATATATATACAAGAATTGCTCGTTTAAAGGTACTAGATAGATAGATAGATTAAAAATAAAGAAATTATGAAAGCAACTTGTCTGTATGCTATTGGACAGCGTGCTAAATAAGAAAAAGCGATACAGTCTAGATCTTAAATTATGATTATGAGAAAAAGGCTACCGAAAAATATTAAAACATTTAAGGAGCTGAACTAGTCACCTATGAGAAGACCGCAGGACTTGGGGAAGAGATTAGGAGACGCTTTTAAGGCAAACAAAAAAGTAATAACAATGCGTTAAAAAAAAAAAATTACTATTGTCAACTTGATAGCTTAAACACTATGCTTTTTTAGCCTAAAAAATACGATACAGGCACTGGGTATTGGTACTTTGGTCGATAGGCGGTGATTGGGACGTAGTAATACATTACTCAGTCTATATATCATGGTCTTCCTCATGAAAATATGTGCGAAGACATTTATTTGAGAATTTTATTACTATCGGATATCCAGTTCAATAAACATGACCTTTTGATATATTCATACATAATTGAGCAATTTGTATTCAATGACTTGCAGCGATTTGCTAAGTTATTAATTCTTGAACGGATGTCAAGCAGACCTTAATTAAAATAAAATAAATATCCCAAGACATTCATCACACATGGTTACCTAATCCCAAGTTAAGCAGAGTGTACTGCTTGTAGTATGGGTACCAGGTAACTGATATACTACATATACTACTTTTTAAATACATACACCCAGACACAGAACAAACAGACATGTTCATGCACACAAATGTTTTTCCTGGGTTGAGCTTCAGTAACTTTAAATTTGACCTTCATAAGTGCCCTCCGAGGGCCTAAACTGAATAAATGGTTTTGAATTTGAATTTCGAACCCGCGACCTTCGGTTTGGCAGTCAGGTTCTCTAACCACGCATAAGCCCCAAACTGGCCCGTCAATATAGAGACTATTACAATATAAGATTCCTTTAGCTTAACCTAACTTTAGAATCAAAACTTTACGCCACGGCTTGCATTTAATGGCTCATCGCCTTTATCACAAAACCGCCACATGTCATCTTTATCTTACATTCAATTTATTTTAATTTAAATAGTTCACATAAACTTACAATACCATATCTACCTCTTTAAACATCAATGGTACACTCGTGTGAAGTTGTATGACGATTGTGCCGGAGATATGAGGCCACGATGCTTACGAATTAATTAATTTAGTAACAACTAGAGTTCAAGTTAAACACGGAACGGGTATTTACGTAAGTGCTCAGTGGTTTGTTAGTTTAAGTATTTGTATGGAAAGTTACTATGGTTTGGTTTAAAGTTTTGGATGGTTCTTTGAAAGATTGAAAAATGAGGAAGGAAGAGAGGAATAGTTTGGTAGATGTTAGTTTTTTTATTTCTAAACCATTTATTCAGTTTAGGCCCTCGGAAGGCACTTATGTAGGTCAAATTTAAAATTACTGAAGCTACTACCGGATCGGAAGTCCACCTTCAACTGAGAAAAACCGGCAAGAAACTCAGCAAGGTTACATTGTTTTTTCTTTTTTATTAATAATCTTTTTATATAAATTTTATCTATTCTGACTTTTTGGCTATTTTAATTATATAACAATAAAAAAAAATATTTAACAACAAAAAAGTATTGCTCTGAATATACGATACTGGTTGTCAAAAGTTATATTAAAATATAGTCTAAGCAAGCTGTGAAAATATAACTATTGTTTCTTTCTTAAACTCGAGGTATTGACAGTAATCAATTGTTGAAACGAAAATGGTAAAGGCATATCTTGAATCCGATGAAAAGATAGGTCCATTAAAGGGTAGCAGACTCAATAAAGTTTAAAATACCTTAATAATAACAGTTAATAATGTCAGAGATCGAATCTGCGATATTTTTGTTTCACTTTTTTTTATCGAGAAATTAAATATTATTTATTTATTTGTTTTGACCTAACCTATTACATTATTAAAATACCATGCAGTAAAAATTGTAGCAGTGAAATTTAAACATTCCATTACAAAACGGAGGTGGGATCAGAATAAAAATCACAATACTTCATTTTACACTGCTTTAAATCTAAATAAACACACAGTAACAAAAATTGTGAAACGGTTTTTTTATTTGAGCGCTTTTTGGTTTCTATATGAAGAAGAAAGTGATGCGATCATTAATTAAGCATTTCAGATCACTAAAATCTAAAAACTAATTAATCGTGCCAAGATTATAAAAATACATTTATATAGACAGTAAAAAGTAGGCCATACCAACATCAACATTTGACAATGAGAATTTCATATAACTCATGATATAATGGAAATGTAATTCTTTCCCTACAACACAAAGTCTCCCCAAGCAGTAATTAACTTTGTTTAGAAGTAGGGGGAGTAAAGTTTTCTCACTTATTTGCTGAATTAATGCCTTTAGTTCTGTCAGTAATTCTGTAACAATTCGCTCATTGGGATAGTCACGTATCAGTTAACGCGATTCCGGATTGTAGTTTGATAATGGGTGTTTTATGTTCAGATCTAAACCCTTATGGTGGCCATTATTATTTACGAGGGATCCAGACAGCGTTGGGGATGTTTGGAAATAAGATGCGTGGATCTAATTTATTGTTTATACCTGGCGTGAACAAAGGCTGCACAACGAGGCGGAAAGTGAACTTTTCATGTGCTTGCGTAATGGGATCAACAGGGCAAATAGTCCGCGCTGATTTGTAGTGGAGTGTTTGATATTTATCTTACGGAAATACCCCGCCATATTGACTAGCAATTTGTTTAGCTAGAGCTAGTAAGCCCCTTAGATTTTTGACATTTATAGAGAGACCTTTGCCTTTTCCTTCTTAATTTAAGTGGGGTAAATCTATGAATATATTTTTTTTCTAAATTGCACTAAGCTTGCGTTTTGTCATCAGAGACAGTAAAGGAGGAAAATGATGAAGCTAAGGCTATTTACGCCTGTTTAGAAAACCTATCCACTCTCTTGAAGATATTTAAGTGGTAGGTCAGGGAACACAAAATATGATTTAATTATACCGTAATCAAATTTATGCGATACCTTGATGATGTAAAACACTTAGTCTCGGTTTACCAAAGTTGATTGAAATTGCTACTTCAGCCGACGGTCATTTTTCCATCAACTTAATTATTGATGAAGTGAGACCACTATGTGCTTTACCAGACAACAGGGTTGTCGGAAGCACGTACGTGATATTACGGAAAATATTTACTAACTACTTTATGTTATAATTGTGGAGCTCAATAAACTTGGATGAAGGCAAACTGATTAAATTTAATCTGGATTAACATAAAAGTCCCTTAGGAATGCGGGTAAAACTGCAAAATAAAACTTAGTCAACAATATAATATTAAATACCAAATTTTGATATACTGCCAAATCTTCTTATGACCTAAATCCGCTCATAAGTTCAGCCAGTCATAATTATAAATACTAGTTGGAGAGTGCCAAAATATTCCTTGTTAATTAACACACGGTCACATTATTCTGTCAGTAAACTTATTATAGGAACTTCAAATTCAACTCCAATATCATCTGATGAAAAAAAAATATTGTAACCGCCACAAACAATCTACCGCTCCATTGCCTATGAATCATCTCTCAATATTCAAATATTTGCACTATTTCGTTTCAGGCAAAATATGAGGTTTTTTATTGTATATTTGACAACCGCCAACCCTTATATTGAAGCGTGTTTTATTCAATCGCCTTCAATAATGCACAGTGTATCAGGTGAAGCTATACCCCGGGGTGGGCTTAATTTATTTACGACACGGTTCGATGTTTTTTCAGTAGTTTGCTTTGAAAATGCTCGTTGGCTGGCAAACCGTGCGGTCAGGTCGGCTATGAATTTTTTCATTGTATTAAAAATATTTAATATATTTATTTATACTGGTTTCTGTACATGGGCTTTGACTTATTAGTTAACTAATTTCTTTTCTATTTAAATATCATATTTTTTCAATAAACAATGTTTGTTATTAAAAACATAACTGGCCAGTTGGTTTGATGAGATCCTAATTGCGCAGGTTATCGGTTCGATGTCTACGCCGAACAAACATTTGTGTGGATGAATATTCCTATTTGTTCTGTGTCTGTGTGTAAATATCTATAATAAGGTATGTATTAAAACAAAGTTGTATAATGTAGAATAATCTGTTTGTACAATTAATTTGGGATCAGTTGGTCTGTGGTAATCCATCAAAGAGGTCTAGGTATCTTTAACCGGACTTCTTTTCACTAAGCATGATAATGATAAAAACTCATTAGACTGGCCTCAGTATCGAATAAAGTCTACCCTGTTCCCGATCATTTGGGGTTAGAGCTAGACGATTAAAAAAGATTTGAGTGTTTTAAAGATCAGCTGCCTGCCTGTTGCTAACCTTTTTGGGAACGTTTGTGCAAGATGCAAAATGCATGTAGACATTAATACACCCACTAGTCAGCTACGACACCCTCGCAATTAATTAGCGTGGTACTATTAATCGCCACTGCCAGATGGATTTAAACTTATTCAATAAAATGTAGTACTCAATTGCAAAATTGAATAGTGGAAACGAAAACCCCTTTAGAAAACAGTAACGTCGCACGGGTAAATCCAGACGCACCCTTGTCAGTCGAGATAAGCGACCGAACTTCTTCGCCCAGTTTCAAATAGCCTTATCGGAGCGGGGATCTCGTAAATTTTTCTAATCTCACGAACCACTTTCCTTTTGTCTAACTGTACTCACTCAACCCGTGCAGTATAAATTTTGGCAGTCTTTAAGTTTAATTTTCAATATTTATTTGTAATTTTGTATTAATTAAAAATGCTGGTTCAGTGGTAGTTTTATTACGGTTATGCACGATTCCCCGGGGCATATTTATATACCTACAGCTGGTTGTTGACATTGTAAATAGGCACCTAATTTAAAATAAATTAACAGTATTTTTGTAGGTAATTACAATGTAAATTATTCGTAAAGTTCATCCATTGAAATTTGCTTAAACATACTAAAATAATACAGTTTTATCGGCCTATAGGCCGTACTAGGTTTTCTGGTGCCTATAAATAAATACGTTATTCTAGATTTATCTAGATTAAACTAGAATAAACTTGTTGTTGTTTCTATTATACTAAACTTTATTAAATCTATTTACATTTCTTCCAATTTTAATGAGAAGAAAAGATAAAGATAAAAATGAAGTCTTAAACTAACTTACGTTATGTCAAAATCACCTCAGCCATAGTATTGTCCTAGTGAGTATTAAACAGGTTTCTATTGATAAAGTTTGAAAACTAATAATCTCCTCAGATTTTTCAACTAAAGAAGAAGCAGAGAAAGGAAGCACAAATATTTATTTCTCGGTGTGAATCGAACCCACAACCTGTGGCTAAGCGTTTCAGTATAAATAACAATTATATGATTATTCCACACAACGCAAGAGGTTCTGACACTTTTGAACTATGTTTTGCGTTGTTTCCAATATTCAAAGTAGTTTATGGTCTACCAGGTGTCCCCCGTGGTTTTACCTGCATTCTTGAAGAATATAACGATTTCCCGGGATAAAAAATATTCTGAACGTTATGTGTCAAATTAAATCAAAATCCGTAAATTGCGATATATCCATGCATACATCCTCAAGAATATCCTTAGAAGGATAGGACATAAAGTAGAAATTATGATAAATTTATCTGTCAAACTAAGCTATGTAAAAGTCAAATTATACAATTCTCATTAGACCGCATTCCACCTTGGTTAAGAATATGATAATGTAGCCGTACATATACAAGTTTAAATAAAGTAATTAACTTTTCTCTTGCCTTTTCGGTCTAGAAACCAAGTTCCAGAAAGTACGCATAAAAAACTAGAGAATATGAAAAAAAGAGCCTTAAATTAAAATCTTTAGTAGAGTTAGTTGTCAGCTCGTTTCAGACACAGTTCAACAACACAGACGGTCCTCGACACCGGAAAATGTGGTCAAGCTTAAGTTGAACTCGCCATTAATTAAGGGTTCTGTACATATTAAAATTATTATCATACAAAAAACGTAACCGTGATGGATCAATCTTAAAAAATCCAAATGATGGACTTACAATGAAATGATTGTAGGTTTGAAATGATGAGATATTAAGGTTTTACCTCTAAAACACTATTCATCTATAAAACCTTCTTGACTCTTAACTTGCAAAATATTATTTGATAGTATTATAGGATTGATGTGAAGGCCTTCATTTATTCAACCTAATATGTGGAACCCTAAAAAAGAAAAAATATCCGGCACAAGTCGCAAAGTCGCAAAGCTTTGTCCCGTGTAAGTTCGCCGGGCAACCTGATTCAATTTCCATGTTAATCCGTAACACGACACAAAGTCCAAGCTCCTTTGTATCACACAGGAACACACTAGCATACATAAGTCCTGTCACGTTGACTCTTATTTTTTTTCTAAGTGTACCTTACAGCTTGCAGTTAAAGAGAAAATTCTACCTATGGTTTACAGTGGATATCTTGCTTTCTGAAAAGTTGAGATTTTAATTTTATTTCTAATTTCACCCGCGTAGTTCCCGTTCCCGTGAAAATATGAGGATAAACAATAGCTGTGTATTGTGTAATGTAGCTTTCCATTTGTGAAATAATTTTTGAAATCGGCCTCGCGGTTTTTGGTTTAAATCGTCACAATCAAACAAACGAAAAATGATATCTTTCTTGGTTTAGATGTTATTTTGAATAATTGCTAAGGTGAATTGTATTTTATTATTACTCTAACCCAGCTTTTTTGTAATCAAACTTTCAATAATAAGGTTATTATTAAAATACTTAGGAATCCAAACTATTATAATGACGACAATCTGTGTAGCGCTTGGTCTAGCAGAACACATCTTAATGCATTCAATTTGATTCAAAAGAGAAACTGTGGAGTGTATTCTCTCTTCTCAGCAAAATTAACTTTTCGAACCGACGTTACAATCCGACATTTCATAATGAGATATTTAAATAAATATATTTCATTTAAATTGAGACTAGGCCCGCATCTAACAAATTAGCACGGTGTTAACCAAGCTCATTTGCTCGTTAATCACCACAACGTTGTGTTACCACAACACTGGCGCCATGTAATGACGGGCCAGTGAGTATGGAGGTTAGATACCCTGACAACTACGCCACACATTGTAAGTTCGTCCTACTCAGGACAAACATTTGCGAGCATCAGTGTCTGTTTATTCTAGTGACTAAACGAAAAAGTATATGTTCAAAATAAAAAGCAGTATTAAAAAGAATGAGTTTATGTCTTGTCGATTCACCTTCATAGGAGTTAAACCCTTAGCAATCTGGTCGAGTTATAAAAACCTGTAAATACATTTATTTTTTGGTTGAAACCAAATATGAGTAACTTCCACTATGGATTTACCTGCGAATCCGGAGGATGTAATATTTTTACGGGATGAAAAAAGCCTGGTGGAATAATCCAGAATCCAAAATCCTTTATGTGCCATATTTGACCCAAATCCGTTTAGCCGTTAATGCGTCACTAAGTAATGAAAATTTAAATATTTTATTTCAACAGTAGGTATTAAGGTCTGCTTAATTTAGTGTGTAAATGTTACAATGCATGTGTGCTATCCATAAACCGACTGTTGAATAACTTTGCCAATAGTTTTTTCAATTCATCGCCGTGGCTGGTCTTCGGGTGGCCATTCTAAGTCTGCACTACGTTAATTCTTTCTCTATCCAGTGTCGGGGCGTCACATGAGAGGAAAGATTATAGTCAGCTAAGTACACCAGTAAACGCTGAGACATAGAGCCTCAAGGGTATCGGTAAAGTAGCTCGGGTTGGTACTAAATACCCAACCTATTACTTCTATCTCATCCAGGGACCTCATAAATTGACTTATCTTCGCGTTAAAGATAAAAATGTCACCCAATTTCACATTACCGTTATAATAGAATATATAGCGTGTAAGTTAACAAAGGTCATAAATCTCCAACCCTTCTCATAAGAGATGGAACCTTTGCGAAGTGGAAAACGTGCTCGAAATAACAACAGTTCGAGATCGGGCATAGATAACCGATGAACGGATATTTTTTGACGTGTACGGTGGCATCGCCTTATTTGACAGTTTGTATGACTATGTCTTGTATCCAACCGAACAGTGCTTCAAATAAGCAGACTTGGCGTAGAGGTGCGTTAAATCCCAAATGCTAGTTACAATGTGAGACAGCCAACGCCAGGATCAATGTCTCGTTATTGGTAAGTTGACTCTTGACGTTGAGAAGTTCAAACGGGAAGTTAACATCATAATTTATACTGGCTGCAGAGTTGCAAAGTGATTATATATTATGTGGGTAGTCGCAACTATTACTACTTACAATCGACAAACCTCCATGGTTTTTTAAATTGTAAAGATTAATATTTTATAATAATAAACAATACTATGTATGTAAAATAGTAAATGTATGATTATATTGATTTTGATAACTTATTATCTTTTTTATATCAATCAGACATAGGCATTGGTATTCCAAATAGCTATAGTCATCATTAATTATTTAGATATACCATCAACCTGCTTGTCAAACATTCGATAAAAAAGAAATATATATTTATGATACTTACTTCCGCGGAGTGCCTTCCCGCATTCCTGAGGGATGTAATATTTTTTGCTATAAAGGTAGATAATCCTTGAATTAATCCAGAATATCTTGATCCAAAAATACTCAAACTTTCGCATCTCCAATATTAAATAAGTTTAAGCCGTTTTAAGTTAGGTAACTTATTTCTTATCTCTTAACCTTTTAGCTCCGATTTCTCAATCTTTGGATACGCTATTCCTTTGATGAGTTTATCCAAAAACTGTTGTTCTAAATTCACATTATTAGCTAAATACGATATGGCCATGAAAATTACCATCGGCTAGGCAATTGTGTAATGCTCTCGGAATCAAAGTTGAAACGGATTTGTAATTAGATTTACCGTTGGATGTTATGTATCTCATACACACACCTACGCATTGAGGGAGGTAACAATAGTAGAGCCGTCGATGTATCCGGCAAACCGGCTTTGATTTCAATTGCGAGAGCATCACACAATCGCCCTGCAGGTGAGATTGATCCTATAATAGTGGAGGTAATATTTTTACGAAGAAAATATACAATTACTTAGTATATTATTTCAGGTATTCAACATAAACACAATTACCAATCAATTTATTCCCAACCCAAATTGGCGTACAAGTCCTGTCTGGGAGGAACCTATTAGGAAAATGAGAAGGCTTAAGCGATACCACGGTACCTATCGCTTGGGAGGACAAAATAAATTTCCCCAATGGCCTTAAAAGTACTTTCGAATCGAGATTCTAACCTCAGAATCATAGTAAAAGACATTCGAGTAACATTTTTACTTTTAGCATAATATATTGCTCATGTTCATTTGGGAATGTTTTTTTTACATAAAAACAAACATTATATTCCCGTTTAAAACAGGAAAGATCTGGAAATATAGTCAAAAGGTTTATCTTGATGATGTGATGAAAATAGTTATAGATTTTGATCGGGATAGCTAAGCGATTATGTATGGTACTAAATGTCCTTCTAAGTTAATAATTAAATTTATTTAGTTCTATTATACAGGTGTTTGGTTAAGGATCATTTTTATTTACTCTAATAGTGTTTCTTGTATATCATAAACTATATATAGTCTGTAATATGTAGTATATAGTCAATGAAGTTCACAGTAATTTTGAAGTTTTATTAATAACCTATTATTATTTATGAATTAGTCACCAATTAGTTAATATTTAGAATTAGAACAACATGCTGCATTCGGGTGGCCACTTTGAATAAAATCACTAGCCTTGTGCAGGTTGGATCACACGGGGACATTTCTTTTACAGGGACCTCCTATTTTTTTTTCCTTATTAATTTCTTTTTGTTGTTACAGCGGTCATAATTAGTTCACACGCCGTGAAACTTTTAGGAGTCTAACCATTACGGTTCTAATGATACAGCCCTGTGAAGACAGACGGGCGGGCGGACAGCGGAGCCTTAGTACCTTAATTTTTAAAATGGAATAGAATTTTAATTAATTTTAAATCTGAAATAACGTTTGGAAATAAATAACAATTACACAAATTACATAACAGAAGGAAAAACACTGTGTATTACACGAATACCGGACATTTAAAACTATTTTGTTGCTTAAATTGCTTCTAATTGTTTATCGCTAACGAGTTGCCAAAGCCACTAAACCGACATTTGATACAATGTTGGAGTAAAACAAATTGTAATGAAATCAAATCCGTTTTCGGGATATCATGTTAGTTTTAGTTACAATTGTTGACATTTTATTTTGTTTTAACTTTGAGGGTATTTAAAATTGTTCTGTTTGCATTTCAAGATTTTACCATTTTTCTTGATATTAACGAAAAAATTATTATGCACTTAAAAATGCAATGTGAAACTGTATTATATTTGTAAAAAAAATTATGTCTGCTTTTGAGAATCGCCAAGTACGAGAGTCTGTTTAGAGAGTATTGTACAATGACAGTTGGGTACATCAACTTCACTTTTGTTTATACACTCATATTGTAACATAGCACACAGTTTAATGCTCTAATATGTCACGTAGGCGCTGTTAATATATTCGAAGTTCAATACAAACGATATTTAAGTAAATTGGAAAATGAAGTCTCAAATCTAGTTAACCCCATCAAAAGATGTTTTGATCAAACTGAATTTACTAAAAATCTCCATACTCAGTCTATACGATTAAAGTTTTTTGGTACATCAGCCACGACGATACATAAAGCGTGAAAAAATAAATGAAACCAATTAACAAAATTGGTTTTGAAAAAAGAATGACAAATAAAATGCATCGATTCTATAAAAAAAACAAACATTTGAACAAATTCCAGTATTGGACTAATTTGTTGGTAACTGCACTGCAATATTTTGCCCGGCTTGTTCACCTAGTTGCAAAAAGTTTTAGTTAGTTTCGAAATGAAAACAATTAGTTGCAGCGGCTGCGGGTAACTATGGCCACTTCTGCTTAATGATAGAATTATATCGTAGGAAAGCAGTTTCGAGATTTGAAGGAGCTACTTACAGCTGGCGACCAACACTTGTAGCAGTTTATTTTGTCGTTTATTTCAACGTCTATGTTTGATTTTAGAATCATCGTCGTTATAGGATTTATCACTTCGAAAGTTGGTACTTAAAGTACAGTCCAAGTATAGATAGCACTAGATCGGAGGCCCTAGGTTCGATTTCCAGGAAGGTAAAATTGAAGTTTCCATAATTAGAAATGATATTATTAAGCCCGGTGTTGGTAATGAGGCAAGTCACTTAAATTATTTGCATGTCTCGTCGGCTATTTAATAGCTTTAAGTTATTCAGTAAAAAAAGTGATTTAACTCTAAAAAATATGTCATAATCAAACAAATTCAAAAATCTAATGAATACCCATTTATGTAATTGCAACTATCTATTACGTATTTTTGTTTTCTACCAAAAGGTTTAGGAATAGACGGACTGACCTTCAGAGACTCGCGGTTAAGAGGTCACCGCTGCCTATGGACATTTGCAACACCAGGGCATCACAACGCGTTATTGACCCTGAGACATGAAGTATTTAAGTCTCAAGTGCCTATATTTCACCAACTCCCTTACCTTTCTAACCGAAACACAGTAATGCATGTGCACTACTGTTTCACGGTGGAAAATGGGTACATTCGCATTTCATAGGTGTGCTAATCAATTAGAAAGGGTTTGGTTCAGTGATTTGTTAAAAACAAAAATTAGTTGTTAGCTGCAAACGAAAACAATTAAGCGGTTTAACTGCCCCTAGATAGTTGGTTCTATCGGAAACTTTACTGGAAGCTCATTGTTGGAGTCATTCAGCCAGTAATAATAATTTATAATTGGATATGGTAAATTAAATTAATTTATTCAACGTGTCCTTCATAAGCACTTATAAATAATTTGATACTCATTACTGTGCTTCGATTCTGTAAGGAAAATAACACTAACTCGAAGATGTTTTTTTATGCTCTGTCTCTTTTGCTAACTAAGCAATCACGTGAGAGGTAAGCCATCCAAGGCCTCTGTGCGCTGGTTCTCCGACGAAGTTTATATTAGTAGAGTAAGGGGGTTAGTTTAGAGGTTGTTTTCAGTTAGTCTCACATTAAACAGTTTTGTAATTACAGTTCATCATCAGCCTATCTCCGTGCACTGCTGGGCATAGGTCTCACCTATGGCACGCCACTGAGCTCAGTTAAATAGTCTCGATAAAAAATCAACAAGAGAGCAAACGATATTCCCGTTAGAGTTATAAATATTTTTTATTCACGTAAGCTTTCTCAGGTTCTAATAAACCATCAAAATTATGTTCTTTTTATTTATTAATTTTAGATAAATCGAGATATTATGATGAATTTGAAATGTGAATAATTGAAAAAGTGAAAAACGGCAACCGGGCTCTTCACTTACTACTAAAATATTAAAACTCACAATTCTACTTAAAGACTTAAATTTTACTGGTTCGTATAACTAAAGAACTAGATTCCACATCAAATATCAATAGAACCTTCTAGCATCCTGTACACGAAACCGTCGGAGTGCCGAGTCGTGGTACACTGAAGAGCAATTTATTACTTTTAAGTTACTCTATACAGTTCCGGATTAGAGGATGCCATTTCAAACAAATATCTACCCTAATATCAATAGTTAAGAGCTGTTTCAAACTTGTGTTGTGATGTGGTCTGAGTTTTGGAGCAATAAGATTGAGTAAAGATATGTAAGTTGTTGTTTTTTTTTGTAGTAATTTATAGATGACTAAAATTCAGAGGTTTTTTTTTAAAAAAAGCAACAAAATTCAAAAAAGTTATAACTATATTGTTGAATTTACCTCCTTTCATGTTAATAGGAGTGTAGGGTACGTTTCATTTCCCATAAATACATTTATGTTCTTTATACGTCATATTCATTTTGATATAAACAACTAGTATAATGCCTACAGAGGTCCATCCGTAATTTAACATATCTCCAATTCAAAAATAATATTTTGATTGAATAGATACTAAGCTAACTAGCTTTTACTTAATGATTTCTCCCGCTTGCATGCGTAGAACTGTAGCCACGTATTGTTTTAACAGACTCCAAAAGAGGTGGTTCTCTGTTTGACCGATATGTGAATGTGTATGTTTCTCATTTATTCAAAAACAAGTCGACCGATTTGGTTCGGGTTTTCGCTATTTGACTGCGTGTTTTTTCTATGGTTTTAATGAAAAAAACACAACAAAAGAAACCAGAGCTATAAACCAGATAAACACCGCTCTTATTTACACATGTATTTTAGTTTAGTTCAAATAATAATTAAGATATTATGATTTAATAATTTATTTGGGGCTTTTACTATATAATCCTATACAACTTACCATATATACAATAAAAAAATACAATGGAACTCAAAATCAAATAAGTTACTTTACAACAAAACCGAAAATATATCTAAAATAAAAGGTTGTCTAATTGTTCCATGGTACCCATGATGCTAGCGGGGTTGCCGATATACGACTTTGATTTAATAATTATTTTAGTGTAGACACATTCTTTTCGACAAAGAATGTATATTTTAAATCCTAGATACAACCATATCTCCAGCAACATCCTTGTCGTTTCCACCTTGTACAAATACTCCATCACATGTTTGCACTATAAAAATGACTTCGACTGTTTCCAATTTTTCTCTCTCTGCAAGTAAATTTACAACCTTCATGCATTTGCAGTATTTCAGTAGACAATGCATATGAAACATCAAATTTTATTTCACGCTCTGAAAATGTAAATATTTCATTCAAATTCTGGAGCTAGTTTCTCATTTTCAATAGCAAATTGACTTGCTCAGTGTTTAATGATAAACTACAGTATTTGATTGAATTCTTCGAAAGTTTTGGTCGAATTTATCTAATTTTTAGTTTACCTAATAGAATCCAATATAAAAGCAATTGGTTACAATAAATTATCGGTACTACTACTATGCTGAAAAGTTCGTAATTTTAAAAGCTATAATTTTCATAGTAATTTACAATTATAAATCAGGTTGATTGATACCATGCATAGGTAAATTGTGAGCCCAAATAACGTATAACTAACATTAAAATGCTAAGTCTTAATTTTTATTATTATGAATTCTTTTTTAACTTCACCTATTACCCTGGGAACAAATCTTGCAACTGCCTTCTCTCTATCGGGCAAAATTAATATGCAATCCAGATCTAAAATCAATGGATTGATGTACTTTTTGACAGAAATTTCAATACACTTAATGTAAAAATTCTAATTTAATCTTGCAATTTTAGATCGAGATCGTATATTAACTTTGCATACTCAACTTTTTCTTGACATTGCATGATTAGCTTGGTGACGTCATTTCAAATCCAATATGGCGGACGTGATAAAGTGGTAATTTATAAAGTCAAAAGCCACCTCCATGTTATTGGTATCTAATGAAAGAGTTTGCCAAAGCAGCATACCTGACGACTGTTTTAAGGCTTAAAGCTCGTTTTAACAAACGTTTTTTTACTGAATATTATTTATCAAAACTACGTTTTTTCTAGTCTAGAGGGTTTCGGAACATACTGCGTATATACCTATTTACACTATCTACCCATCTCGTGATAACGGCTGTATTTTCTATAACAAATTTGAATATAATTGTACTGAAAGATTTTGAAAATTCATTCCAAATTCATGCTATTCATAAATGTCACTGTGATTAAGTAAATGTTGTGCCCAAAATTAGTAACACACCGCATTGCACTCTGGAACCTATAAATATCCCTAAATATTGATGCTAAATTACCAAGTATTTCAGAGCTTTATACGCTTTTAATCGAAATGATGTTGCCTGAAATAGCATTTAGCTCGCTCAAAATTCCGCTAGCAGAGTTCAGAAGTACTTTGCAGAATTTCCCTGTACACATATGATTATGTTTAAATTACCGATATTGCTCTTTGCAGCGTTAAATAGGTATGGTTCAATAATAATGACAAATCTTAATTAATGTTAAATTAATAAGTTTGTTCATTTGGACGAAGGAGGTAATCCCGAAAAAACTCATGCGATTTTAAACAATCTCTTTCACTGTAAGAAAGCTATACTATTTATTGACATAGGCTATGTTTTACCCCTTGGATACTTTAGTCTCTTCAGGAACACGGGTGAAACTGAGGATTGTTCACTCACGGCCATCTGTTTAAAACTAAGGCAGCGCTTATACTATGGACGTCAGGAAGCCGATACTAGGTTAGAGTAGTAGAGCTCTTAATGCAGAGTTCTACCACGTAGTAAAGAGGGAAGTACTACCACCTTAACCAGTTCCATCGCGATGCAGTAGTGCAAATGTATAACTGTAAGGTAAGGAGGCTAGTGACATTGGACACATGAGAGTTAAGAACGTCAACTCTCAGGGACGACAATTACCATCCTGTGGATCGTCTCCTTAATTATCGGCCTATGTGGAAAAAAAAAGAAAACACTGCATATTATGCAGCTATATTTTTCTGTGTAGGTACTTACACATTATACACCGAGACACAGAAAAAACAAACATGTTCAGGGACACATATGTTTGTCCGACGTGTTAATCGACCTGTGGCGTGGTAGTTACTCCATCCACCAAGCTAACTGGACCATCAGCATTGTATAATAGTTTGGGATCTTATAGTTACTAACTAGCTATTAAAATAGTTGAAGCAAAGACCTTTTCTTTACTATCGATCTAACTGCGGTATGACTATACAGTAATAACTTAGTTCTGCAGAAATAATTGCTTGTCCGCAAGCTCCAGCTCCTCTTACTAAGAAAGCCTCTTTGGGACGCAATTTTCTTTGTTTCTTCTGTTAAATGTTGCTTCATAATTTCCGCTCGTGGTTTTTCTATGATCCCGAGAGAATTTATATTTTCCCTGGGTTAAACATTTATTTTCTTTCTATATAAGACATATCTAATATATACATCTAATATCCTCTCATAAAATATTTCTTACGCTACGCATTGGTGGTATGCAGGCTTTGTGAGGAGTTTGGTGCTTGTGGTAGGTAAGAAACCTAATTTCAAATCACCATTAATAAATCGATATAAAAGATATGGCTATGAAATTGTAACTGAACAAGACAGACATAAGGTCTAAAACTAGAACATATCAAAATAATAAGGGTAAAAGAAATTATAATAATTATGGAGAAACATGAATACGGTTGTGAGATTGGAAACTGAAAAAGACTGGAATGTAGGTATTTACACCCGGACTAGTTTGTCCAATGCGTGTTCTTATAGCGACAATCTGTGCAAATGCATATAGTCAACCAGGTTAAAGAAAACTTCTAATGCACATGCAACCCTGAGCAGAAATTTACTTAAGTATGTATCAATCGGATGGATCTGTGACATGATATTAAGTCTTCGGTTTAAACTAAAGGAAGTTTATTAATTATAATGCCCGCGTCATATTTTTTTCGAAATAGACATACATGTTAATATCTGGGACTCGTGATTTAAATTTCAATAAATGCTTTTCAAATAGCACTTTACTCCTAAAAATAATTTGATTTAAAAAATACAATCTCAATTTCATCTTCATAATACTTATTCACTGGTCCGTCAGTAGACACTACAAAAAATATTTACTCCAACGTGAAATTGAATCAGAAATGCTTTTTAAATTCCAATTTACTCTGTACAAAATAAATGGTATCTCAGGGCTATAATTTAAACATGGCCGTCATGAAAATGGCCATAAATTAATTTTAGCCGCGCTTATAATATTTAACACAGAAATATTTGGCAATAATAATAATCATTTTAAGTTTCTTAGGTATAGATACATAGGTCATTTATGTCCTTTTACAATGTTTTATTCAGTTTTTCCCCATCACCATCCAATAGTATCCATAGTTTTAAATCATTCTCTAAGCAGCTCTATGTAATTTTTAGAAAAAGCTTGGTGCTTATTCTTTTTTACAAACACGTATTACAAATTTTCAAGGAATTTTGTTCTTTTGTCCGTCCGTCCATTATGATGGTTCAGATCGATTTGATCTCATGAATGGGCTAGTGTATCCTCAGTTAAAATTTATATATTTAATTTAGATTTTTAAGAACAGCACAATAATCAGTCGTGGCCGCCTTCGTCCCGGAGTTCCATTCGACTACTTACCTACCATTTAGCTTTCATATTAGCAAAAAATATATAATAATATCAATTTATTACATTCAAATTCCAACTAAATGTTTCTGGTATGAAGGTTAGAAGATTGGCGAAAAAACTACCTGAAATACTTTCTTAGACACATTTTTGATCGCGTTCCAGGTGAAATCATTCTTGTAAGCCAGAAGCTATCGTAATCTATACATTGAATAGTATAATAAACATTTCTCACAATATTCTCTACGTTACTGTACATACATAAATAATTGAATATTTAGCTGTTTATTCACTTATAAACCAACGAAGCAATGTCTGGATTTCAATACCTACTACGGTTTTCACGGATACATAGGCTTAATAAAAAATATTATACCTGGAATTTATTGAACGAATTAGTAGTTTTTATTAAATATTTAATTATAATCAATTTACGATTACTAAACCAAGATAGACAAGATTTCTACAAACATTTCAAAAAATACTTTAAACTTGCTAGTGTTTATTGATTCGTAAAGTTTAACTATTGTCTTACTTAAATGAATTGATTTGGTAGTTACATGAATACATAATTAAATGGTTCATTTTAAGGTCCATGTTTTGATGTTCATTGTTACTAAAATAACGCTGACTCGGAAAAATAAGCCAAAATAACAATATTTATTGCTTGAATTGTGTAGTCAAGTTTAGATTTACATATTATACGTTTCACAAAGATTTTTATTCTTAAATTCTTCCAAAAATTTTGGATCTAGCATACTATTAACAATATTCGGGATTTGGAAGACTTTAGTAGCTGAAATATGATCTGTTGGTAAATTGAAGACTTTAACTGGTTTCTTAGTGTATTTGGACAGGTAGTAGTCATCAGCTAATCTCTCTGCTTCTGGGTGAGGAAGTGCTTTTATTAGAATCAGCTGCGACTCCAACTTGAAATCAGGTTCGTATTCGCGAGCCAATATTAATTTTCTGTACGCTGTTTTAAGTATGTATCTTTTATACTGATTAGAATAGTTGACCAATCCTCTTAATTCTTGTACGCCAATTTCAACTTTTTCTGACCAAGTTTCAATATTTTGTAATTTCTCTGTTAGTGTTTGAGTTTTATCTCCTGTCATAAGTTGATACATGTGTTGGATAACAGCATTTTGGAGTTGATTTTCAGATATATTTCCTAAATATGTATTCAATTGGATTCGTAACGCATCTGGGCTACTGTCCAAGCAAAAAATAACCCCAACATGACCTGTAAATGAGAAAACACATTCAAGTTATAGGAATTCAGTAGAGTAAGAAAATTGTATTATATCTTTTTACATTTTTTACGGACTTTTTAAAGATTTTATAATAAATTATTGAAAGACAGAATAACATCAATCCGCGCATTTTCTTTAGTATAAATGATAAAATAAATTAAAAATTTACTTTAGTTTAGGATATTTCGGTTTCGGATGGTTTTTCTCCCGAAAGACAACTCACAACATCACAATGTTTTAGGGCGATTTTTAGAAAGTATATTAAAAGCCATGATAATTATATTGTCAAAAAACTGTGGAGTATCGAAGCAAGGGCCATTAAGCATATCTTTATATAATTACCTTCTTTCTCCAATAATGCAGCTAATTCTAATGCAATATTAACTCCAAATGAATACCCCAAAAGGTAAAATTTTGATGTCGTCTGAAACTTTGCCTTCATGATCTGTGGAAGTAAAATTATCGATTAACATATAAGAATAAAATATACCTCTAAAATCTGTACATTTTTTTTTATACCACATATCTAACAAGTTCACGGTCCATCTGATGGTAGGTGGTCACCGCCGCCTATGGACATTTGCAACACCAGACCATCGCCAATGTGCTGTTAAGTCTCATATGCGTGCGATTTCGTTTAATATTTGTATTTTATGTAAAAATATTTGTTTGGTATTCGTGAGTACTTTTTATTAACATTAACAAAACTATAGAGCGATGCTCCTTTACCATTTGTATTACCTTTCTCACATTCATTGCTAACTCTGGAATACTCTTTTCGTCCATATCAACTCCTAAGTGTACAGTCACAGCTTGTATTTTAAGCATTTCAGTTATTGTGTTAAATGTCTGATGACGCCCATCAAATCCTGGTATCATTGTCAGATATGTTTCTTTGGGATCTAGATCACTCTAAAATAAGATAGAATTAAAATATTTATGATAATAATAATTAGCTAAACATGAATCAAACTTTTTGGTAATGTTTTAATTAAGTTTTTTATTGTCTTACCTCAGTACCATTATTAAGCATAGTTATTTTGGGAACAATTGGATGTGGTATTGATATATAATCTTCTTCGTTAGCAATGTTATTGTAAAAAGCATGCAATCCAAAATTAAGTTCTTTATTATCATTTGTTACACTATTACTTAGTGTTTTTAAACTGCAAGAAAATTATTTAATGTTATCTCTTAATTCACATATTTTCTTTTTATTTTTTCACGCTGTTTACCTTCCAATTGTTAATTGTTTAATCTTCTCGATTGGATAGTCAAAATAATACGTTTTCATTATAAGTGATTTGATTTCATCCAAAATAACTTCGTTTAGTTGTAAATCTCCAACTGTTACTTTATTATTCACATTGTCTAGCGTTTTAGAGCCTGTAAGCAGTTAAATATTAGCAATTAAAAATAAATTATTAATAATATATATAATTAAGGCGGTAATCTAATTTGTTAATACTTACCCAGAATATTTGCAATTTTTTGAGGAAAGAAAGCGAGTGGGTCGTTTTTTAAATTAAAAGATACTACGTTGTTCAATGAGAGTTTTAAGCTCCTTCCTAATGCGCAAAATAATGCAGCTATGTTTTGAGGCTCCATTTTGGTATGTGATAAGGCTGTCGATTCTGAAAACTGAAAATTAATTTAAAAACAAATATTTTTATTTATGTACGTATGAGAAATATATTATCTTGTATTCCACTATTTACAATATACCTCAGTATGTAATCCTAGTCTTAAAACAAGTGCGGGACTTCCAATTTCATTTCTCTTTTGACATATTCTATCTGTAACTCCTGCTGCGTAATTTTCACTATCGTTTTGTGAGGGTCTAATAAAGACCACAAAGTGACTGTGAAACAAATTTATTTCAAGTAATTGTCAATTTACGAATCTATAATCTGTAATACTAGAAGTTATGAAGCATACCTGAGATAAGGACAGAAGTTTCTTGAAGATAAATCTAAATTCAGTACAATTAAAGGAAATTCATTGAATTTGTCAACAAAATCTTTTTGCTTGTCATTAACATTCCTCTTTCCAGTTTGTCCACCTTGAATTATGAAAATTCCTTTGATTTGTCCAAGCTTAGCTCCATCTTTGTGAAGTTTCATACAACCCTGTTCAGTTTGAAGATTTTCCGAGGAAAGTTTAATTGATAAATCTTCTCTACTCCAAGATCTATGGAAAAATAAAAGCTCAAATGAGGAATTATTTCTACCGACGAACTTTCTAGGAAGTTTTTATACGAATGTTTGTATCTGACTTTCGAAAGCGAGTATACATATAAATTTACCTAAAATTACTTTTTATGCTGCAGTGACCTAATAAAAAAATATTGGTCTTACTAAAATTTTGTTGGAACAAAGCTAGTAATAAAATCAGATTTCTTGATTCTAATGAGATAAGATTAAAAAATAACTATCTATTATAAAAATACCTTTTTACACTGTAGTGTATAAAATAGTTATATGGACTTACATAAATTTTGTACGAACATAGCCCGTAATAAAATCTGATTTCATATGCAGCATTATCTTCTTTGCACCTTGTTTGATAAGTCGGTCAACTAATTCTATACCCAAGCTAGCTTCATCGCATATCACTACGTTGACTCCATTTGATGAGTATGTCATTCTGTATGAAAAAATAAATTATGAGTTCATTGGCGTCATCCTCATTCACGGATTGTGAGGACTGATTAAATCGATGTCGAATGTAATATTTTCATATTTATAAATCAATTATAATATGAATTATTAAAATAAACCATTTTTAGTTACACTTCTTAATTTATTAAGATTAAAATAATCTTGTTAGTTTTGATGATATTCAACCAATGTTAACGTTAACGTACCTTGGATTGCCCATTAAACCTTGACTCAGCATGACTGGATCTCTCATCCGAATCAAAACTCTACCTCTAAGTCTGCTCAATGATAAAACTCTGAAAGCTCTAGATATATCCTTTGGAGAGAATAACACTCGGCTCAGAGGTTTCACTATCCCTTTAGCTATACCTTCACTAATTAATATTTGAAGTTTCTAAAATCAGGATGTAGTTATTATAAATAGCAATATATGGGGTTATTTCATATGTAGAAACAGATTTAATGGTTACAAATAATTACGAAAGCACAAGAAGGGTAAACAGTAAATTAAAATAGGGGGCAGAACAGCGGAAAAGATAGGAAGAGAAAGTTTTAGGAATGCACTTTGTGCTGGAAAGATATTTACACATTAAGGACCTCAAACGTGTTAAAGCCATCTGCGGCTTAAATCTACACGCCAATTCTAAAAACTGTAATGGACAAATTCATTTAGCAATACTCCTTGTATAGATATAAAAAGCAATAAAACTTAGCCATAGTAATCGCATATAGTCCGCAGTGAGAGATTATTACAGTATTAAGTATACTCACTTTCTTCTCATTAACATTTTCAGGCCTAAATATATTAGCTAGATTAACAGCTTTGTAAGATCTGTCTTTTTCAAGGTAACCCATGCCAATATTATTGTTATTGGTCATGTCATAGTTGTTGATGTCTAAGAAAACTCCAGTGAATCCAACACACTTCATCGCAGCCTGATTTAAAAAAGAAAATCATTGATTTATGTGTAAACTTTTGTAGCTTAATATATACTCGTTACCGATTCAATAGCCTCCAATAAAGTTACTCGCATTTAGGGCCAAAGTCTTAATAAGTAGGTATATGACTTGGATTAGCACGAGCTTTGTATTTATCAGACATCATGTTTTAACCAAAAAACCCGCTGCCCACTTACACCAGTGTGTAAATCAAAATAGCTGCAATCAAAAATATCTATTATAAATGTTCTTAGACAACTTACTTCTCTGTACGATCCAGTACCACAGTTGATGACAATATCGCAACCACGTTTCTTGGAATTAAACATCACCATATCGTTAAATGTGTCGTGCCGCGAATATCCAATATTATTCCCTGGGGAGATATTGTCATTTATATTAAAAGTATTGTATTTTTTTAATTCTGAATGTTGATTACAATACCAGTGATGCCAGCAGTAGCTCTGACCTGAATTACTACATTTATTGGAAAAGGTTTTAAATTTGTGACATTATAACTAACATTGTACAAAAAAAATCTAGTAATTAATTTCGCTGTAACTCAATGGTAACAAGGTACACAATAACTATTCGATTCTTAATATTCTTAAAGAAAGATGAATTAGATACAGTGCAAACATAATTATTTTACTAACAACTAAAACCAGATAGTCATCATTATTATTTTAGACTGTAAAGTCTATGTTAAACAAAAAGGAAATTTACCCTACTTACCATCCAAACTCGGAAAAAGCCTGAGTAACAATTCTTTCTTCTTTACATTACTCACAGTTGTATAAACGGTACAATCTAAAGATAAACATATGGAGATGACTGCTTGTCCAAGTGCACCCGAGCCACCAGAGACGAATACACATTGACCCTCAAAAAGTTGCCCTTTGATTGTCTGAAAAGATAAGATTGAAGAAGAGGTAAAATCTTATTTTTAGAATTTATACAAATTAAAGAACTTTGCCTAGCATTCTTAAATATATTACAAATCTATCTGATTTTGAACATTTTGATCAGAAAAACAGAAGTCAGATAATTGATTAACCATGTATTTTTAAATAAGATGTAAGATGAAGTTGGTGAACAATGTATGTTTATTGCTAAAATACGTTGCAAATTATAATTACTATATTTATTTATTTTATTATTATAAAAACGTCCCTATGATTAAATTCTTACCAAACAGTAAAATGCATGTAGATACGGTAACGGTACAGTTGCTGCGTCTTCCAGACTCCAGTGTTCGGGCACTGGCCATAGTAAATTAATGTCAGCTTCCACTTTACTACTCATTGCACCACCAAGAACAATACCCATCACTCTTTCACCCCTGATAACAATAACAATGCACTATTCAGAAAACATCAAACCTATTTTCAGACAAAGCCAATATATTTTAGGCTTTTGCTTACTTACATATTATCAAGTCCACTGAAGTCCATACCAAAAGATTCGTCTTCGTTTTTAAGACCAAATACAGCTTTTTGTATGTCACGAAAAGACAATCCGGAAAAGGAGACCTAAAATATATTAATTTTAAAGTTACTATATTTATGTAATGTTTAATAATTGTAGCTGATTTTAATGTGTAGTGACCTGAACTAATGTGTTACTAGCAGATAAAGGGGAAGCTTCAACCCATTTTAAACAGCCAATATCTCCAGGTGTTGAACAAGTCAGTGATACATTGCGAAGTTTAGTTGACTGTGTACACTCTGTGTAGTAATAACCACCCCAATGACCCTGCAATTTAAAGGAGAAATATACATTATATAATAAATATTTCATAAAGGAAAAAAGAAAAATTTTTTTTTCATTGTTTTTACTCCAGTTTTACCTTCTTCAATATATTAATGGACAGTTTTTTTTTAAGTTGCTCCTTGTAAAAATTGTCTTCGGGATTGAATCGGGGTGCACAAAAGTCTTCGATTATAACCAAGGCCACATTTTCCACCCCATCTCTTTTCAATTTTTTTATTAGACCTGAAGTGAAATCAATAAATTGTATGTATATATAGCTCTTAATTTCTATTTAAAGTTGTACAAACACTCAAAAACAGTTACTTTACAATTATTTAAAGAAAACGTTACGTCTAATATCTTTTCACCAATAACTCTATCTCTGCCATTTAGATACCTATATTTTAAACGAATTAAAATAAAATATGTTGAGCTGAGAGTTGATTCGGCCATATCATTAGCCAAGTTTGCAAGAGATAGATTGAAATTGCTTTGTAATAATATCTAAATACCTTTCCAATCAAACACACTTCATTGCAATCTGATATAAAAATAAAACAAGCATTAGTTTATGAGTGAATCTGTAGAATAACATATACTCGTCGCCACTGCAACAGCCTCCAACAAGAACACTAATCTCTCGGTATCCAGTTTCGTAGTATTTTGGCTAGCAGATTTATGACATGGCTAACATCGACATTTCATCGAAAAGATAGTGTTAGTCGCCTTGGGGCCATAGTCTATTCATTGAATTTGTATACTTCACGTGCTTTTGTATTTAATTTGTCTTAGGCACGATGATTTCTTTAATCGAAAAACCCACTGCCTAAAATATTAACGTGAATTGGCCATATCATTAGCCAAGTTAGCGAGTGATAGGTTGATATTCCTTTGTAATAATATCTAAATACCATAGATTCGACTAACTGACCTGGTATTATTTTGCGGTAACACCAATTATATCAGTCAATATTGAGTAGGGCCGCACTGCAGATCACACAGTGCATCGTGGATTTAGGTCATAGTAAGCAATTACATGTAACTGAGCCATATTACGCAACCCTAATCAATTGCTGGATTAGAACAACCAGTTTGTACTCGACATTTGGGTACTTTATGATGAAAAGTTTGTTCATGAATTTTCTGTGCTTTTAATTATTTTTACTACTTCAGCTATGACTGCACCACTGTGCTCAAATTTACCAAGTATAAAATGTGTGTTTTTAATATTAATTATAATGTATAAAACACTTTAAAAATATAAGGACAAACATTTTTAATAAATTAATTATTAGGATAATAATAGAACTATTGAAACGAATTGAACTTTGGTTATGGGTTCTCATTAGGCACTTACCTTCGAGTCCACAAAACGGCTGCCTTTCCGAAACTAAAACAACTGGTTTAGTTTTTTGCAGTTCACTATAAAAGTTATTTATCCAAGAAAACTTGACATCATACGGTATTGCCATAAAAGTATCATTCCGTTTTAAATTTACTTTCCTCAGTAAAATAATTATTTGTTTTCCATCTGACATAGATGTTATGAGATTGAAATGCTCTTTTATGGTTGTTTGCGTTGTTGGTATATTTTTCTCTAATGCTATCACAAAAGCATTTGTTTTGATAACGTTGCTCAGTATGTTAATTTTCTGAAGTCAAAGAAAAATGTATTTAGATAATAATTAAGCCCCACTTTTGCTCATTGAATTACCAAGGAGATTGCCATAATGTCACCTATCAATTTAAAATCCTTTGTCAATTCATACCTTTTCATCCCCTAGTAAATTTTCGACAACAAACACCTTTTCTCCGAGATATTCTCCACCATTTGCATATTCTTCAAAGTTACCATTTTCAAAATCAACTGAATCTATTTTGATTTCAACGGATGCAAAAGCATTCACTACTTCATTTATTTTCATAAATACATCAGGTTTATTGACAGCTTTTATGATACGTAGTTCTTTTGCAGTTATGTTTTCGGCTATTATTTGTGAAATTACTTGTAAAGCTGTATTGAACTGTAAAAAACATGTACAGATTACTTTCCACTGAAACTATAATTATATTACTGTTTAACATACAGTGTACACAGCAATACAGCACACATGTCTAGATACACAGCAATACTTACTTTAATAATTTCCATTGTGTAATGTGGGAAGAAATTCTTCGCCCCTAATAGATCGGGTTCCTTTTCCATCATTGGTTTATCAAAAAACGTTATGTTATCAATCTCAACACCAGTGCACCTAAATGATAAAAATCTTTATTTAAAAATTACATACACGTTTTTTTTTATTTCTGTTTCTGAAACCGATGATTTTCAAATTTCAAAGTTCTCTACAAAGTTATTACCGTACTACTCCATAAGTGTCATTCAGCGCTGCTTTATAACAGCGAACATCATTAACTTCAACTGTCTGACATTTCTGGTGCTCAAGAACACTAATGCTTATTTTCCTAATGAATTTAGGTATTGATAGACCAACGTGCTTTCTTTTAAAAGTATTCAGTTGAATAAGAGAGTCCAGTAATATAAGCCAATCATCCGTGCAATTGATATAGGCTTCATCTCTTGTTAAATTCAGAGATCGGATAGACTGAAATTTATCTCTGAAAGCAAAAATGGATTTGGTACTTATTTGGTATTGATTTGCTTGCGTTCTTACAATAATCGTATAAATGCCTTACTTGTAGCCAAATCCTCGTAAATGTAAAATCTTGTATACATCCTCGGAATTTAGTACAAAGTCTTCAGTCAGTTCGTCCTTGATCTCTTTGTCGCTTATGTTCCGATCGAATTCAATGTTCATTTCTTCGTTTACTATGCCACTAGCTATTAATATATCTCCTTGGCTTACCTTGTAAGAAAATGTTTATTACAATTGTGCTGGTTGCACTTATATATTTTTTTAATGCTTAGAAACTTATTAGCTGTTTTATCTTTAGTATGGTAACCAGGCCTCAGTACGTATTAAACGTAGGTACTATTTAAGAATAATTACTAAAGCGATTTATCTCTATTTATTTTGTAACTAAAGTTTTGTCTTCTTAGAATCATCTCTTTATAAGAGAAATGTTGCTTAGTTTCATTGCTTCCTTAATGTTTTGTCTATGAACTATGATAAAAATCTAAAAGTATTAATGAACGTTACATAAATGTCCAAATTAATGCTAAGTTTACACGATATAGAAATAAATATAATAGATAAGACTCTGAAGGGCCTACAATCAAGCGTAGTTATTCTTACTCTTATAGCTTTGTGTAGACTGTTCAGTAACAGTGATGATCTACAAGAAACGTAACTTAGCTATTAAAATACTATTTTGTGTGATGATATTGGATAACCTATAGCTGATAAAGAAAAAGACCTACCAACCTCAAACTTATCGTTTCCTTTATTTTTTGCAATATATAGTTTTATTGGAACATTAGGTTTGATAATCACTTCTGTATGGAATTGTATTTCACGAAAAACAATTGCCATGTCTTTGTAGCTCATATTCTTGTACATCGCTAGGGTTTTCCAAATGAGTACTAGTATTGCTGATTCAGGTAAAATGTTCTTACCTAAAAATATATAAAGGTCAATTATGGTATCGAATTGTTGTGGGTACATAAGACCAAAGATAGATAAATTGATTTTGATAAGTTATTTATCTTCTAAAGAGGTAAAAAATTTAATCAGGTATTTATTGAAAATAAGGGAAAATTATTTAAACCTAAATTACGGTCTCTATGGATTGGATAGTCTATTTAATATTATTAAACTATTAATCATACGTCCTGTGCAGTATTACCATCTCGCAGTGGGTGTACCGGTTGTTCAATATGTTTTGTCGTTCTTTAAGAAAAACACAATTTTATGGTTCAAAATACAATTTATTATTCAGTATAATCTCCCTGAACATTAATACACTTGCTCCAACGATCCTCCAATCTGTGGATTCCATCCATGAAGTGAGAATCCGGAAGGTCTGCAAAATACGCTTCAACAGCCGTTATGACTTCTTCATTTGGTGAAAAACGCTTGCCACGCATAATTTTTTTGAGTTCTGGAAACAAATGGAAGTCGCTGGGGGGCAAATCTGGTGAATACGGTGGATGCTCCAACAATTTGAACTTTAATTCATGGATTTTAGCCATTGTCAAAATGCTCTTGTGACACGGTGCATTGTCCTGATGAATAAGGAATTTCTTTTTCTGCAAACCGGGTCTTTTTTCACGATTTTTTTCCTTCAACTGGTCCAACAGGTTGCAATAATATTCAGAATCAATTGTTTTACCAGTTTGCAAGTAATCCACAAACAAAATTCCTTTCGCATCCCAAAAAACTGATGCCATAACCTTCTTAGCCGATTTCCGGACACGAACTCGTTTCGAAGCCGAACAACCAGGTTCACACCACTCTTTAGCCTCTTTTTTTGATTCAGGATCATGATGATAGACCCAAGTCTCATCCATAGTGATGAATCGACGCACAAAATCTACTTTATCCTTTTTAAAACGCTCCAAATGTTGCTTTGAATGTCGCATTCGAATGTGTTTTTGTTCCATTGTTAGCGAATGCGGCAACCATTGTGCACACAGCTTTCTAAAACCCAAAATTTCACTTAAAATATGGCTCACACTGCCTAATGGGATCCATACTGTCCACCATATCCTGTATTTTGGCTATGATTTCTGGTGTTGATGCGCTTTTTGGACGTCCTTCACGTGGATCGTCTACAAGGCTTGTACGACCACGTTTAAATTCAGCAACCCATCTTTCTACTGTTCTAATTGTAGGTGAACAATCATTATAGACTTTTAACATTCGTTCGTGAATTTCTTTTGGTGCTACACCTTCCAAAAATAAGAATTTTATCACTGCACGATATTAAATTTTTTCCATCGTAAAAAATACTGTGACACGGCGACACTAAATGGCTTGTAAACAAAGAATGAATTGACAGATTGAAATGAAACTTCGCACACGTTCATATGAAGAGTGTACTAACAAAACAAAAAAACTTGGGTTAGTGGCAAAGCCCTCTCTTATCGAACGAAAAAACTTATTGAACAACCGGTAGAACGTAGAGCATTAAAAAAATTACCAAAACGTACCATCTCTCACATGACCTTCGATGTATTTATATTCATCATCTTGAGTAGATACAATCACATTTCGAGCTATTGCAGTTCTTTTTTCTATTTTCTCATATTTTGTACTCGGCCTGAAAGAAGATTCAAGCATTTTATTAATATATTATTATAGGCTATTTAAAATAGCAAAATTTTTGACATTCATTATACCAATCTTCACTATGTTCCCATTCCACGAAATGGGAAAGAAACGGTGTTTCTGTAGACACTGGATATTCAATTTTCGGATACAATTTTTCCACATTTGGATTGAAACCAACTTGGTATAATCTGAAACCAAATTAAATGCAGATCATAAGTGAGTTAAGCTATTAATATTCCATGACAAGTGTGGACATACTTAGTGCGAGGACTATTACAGCAAATACATAAAACGGGATTATAGGAGAAACTTGTTGATTGGGCAATAGACACCTGCCAAATCAAGGCTTTTTCAAGGAGAGTATTTTATACCAGTAGTCCTCATCAGTCTGCCACATACTGCCCTGTGACTCTTTCATTTGTTTTTATTATTACCACAATGTATTAAAATTTGTTTTACAATTATTTATCAGAACTTACTTTCCAATAGCATCCAATAAGAATTTCACACCATCGTTATTTCCCCTTCTAGTTAATGGTACATGAGTACACTCTTTATGTGATCTCTTTAAAATTGCTTGCAATAGACCGTGAGGAGCTATTTCCACTATAATCGCATTAGCTGGTATCATTTTGGACATTTCTTCAAAGAGGACAGGGCTCTGAAATTAGAAATAGTCATAATAACTGGCATGTTTGTTTACGGTATTCTTCTGTTCTTCTCCTGGTAAAATACCAAAGTATTATATTAATAATGTAAGTAAATTCCCTATTACAAGTATATTTCCTTAAATTTTTAGTTACTGAGAAATATTACCTCTGTTTTTTTAAGGTATAATGAGATTTCGAACTCTCCCTTATATATTTTCGACAATCAGATAACTTTTGCGTTATTTTCAGAATAACATTTACATACCAATAAGTTGTTTGCATGATATTCAGCTGAGGAATACTTAGCTAGAGGCTCGTCCCATCTGTTTATAGGTATTGATGAAGATATCCATTTCTTACTTCGGGGCTTAGGGTCTTTGATTACTTCTCTTAAACTTTTAGTGAGTTCTGGACCTGTCGATTGAATATTTAGATCAATAACTGTATGATTCTTCAAACATGCACAACTTTCAATTCCAAGTTATAACAATAATTTACTGTTCATATAAATCGTAAAAAGTTTGTTAACAGTTTAAGATTTGTACAGAACGGCATATAACACAAAGTATTTATGTTTATTTAGTTATGCTTTTATCTTCAATCAAAACTCGATTGTTGAAGTATTAATATATTTTCTATTATGTCTTAAAAAAATTGGTAAAATTTGTGAATTACATCGTCGAGTAAAAACAGTTATAAGTATTGTATAGCTAAAAAAAACTGGTAATAACAGAGAGACTTATAGAAAATATGATCCTTACCAGCAGGAGCTATATATCTGGAATGATAAGCAATGTTGGCACATGGTACTTCTCTTGCAAAAATACCCCGTTTAGTTAAATCTGCCACAAACTCCTTCATGATGTCTACTGGCCCGGATATTGTTGAAGATTCAAAGCTGTTATGACAAGCTACGTCAATCTCTGGAGGGCACTGCGATATGATCTGAGGGCGAAATAATTTCATTTGTCACAGGGCAGTTTTGCAACTGTATTTGGGGAATGGCGAAGTTTGATATAATATAATACTATGTGTATTTTTCTGATGTATTCTAACGCAATGTACCATATATTCCCATTGCGGTAATTTTCTATTTTGAATATTGTCATTGGACAATATTATAATTTGAATTGTCAAACTCCTAACAACACAAGCAAATATTAAGATGATTATTAGTTGATATATTATAATAAGCATAAATTTGATTTCTTACAGTCTTATATCCGAGACCAACAGCAGCCATAGAACCTTTAATAACTGGTATCTCAAGACAAACTGCTCCACGGGAGTAACATGATAAAATTAGTTCTTCGGCGGTTAAAGTATCATCATGATATGCGCAAGCCATTTCTCCCAAGCTGTGACCTTAAACATAGAGCAAGTTCTCAATCAAAATTGAAAAATCTTCGATAAAAAATATTTATATATCCTAAGACACTCTTTACTCGTGGCTATCTAATCTTAAACTAAACACAGCTTGTAGTATGGAAACCATATAACTGATATACATTTTCTTTCTCGATACATACATAAACAGATATTTACATCCAGGCAGAACAAACAAAAATGTTCACGCAAGCAATTTCAGGGTCTCTAACCACCAACCCTAAAGATCTAAAGCTAAAATTATTAATAGTACCACTGGGAAGTCGACATCCACTGAGGAGAATCGATAAGAAACTCAGTAAGATTATATATTTTTTTTAAATAAAAATATTGTGGCAACATTTTTTAAATTGTTTTATGCTAAAAAGGTTATTTACCAATAATAAAGTCAGGAACTAGACCAATCTCTTTTAAAACATCGGTCAAACCAATTTGTATAGCTCCAATGCCAACAAACGCATTAAGAATGTTGTCAAAAATATTATCGTCCTTATCATTTAGAATTTTGTATATATTTACACCTTTTGGTTCCAGGACTTTATGGCATCTGAAAAACCAGCATTTAAATATCATCTCATGTTATTTATTGAATAATCTATCATAAAAGTAATTAAAATAATAATTTCAATTCAATATTAAATGAATTTTGAAATGCCGATGTTCGAAATATAGATGAACTGTATTGTGGAAATTACAGTTTTATTAATTTTCATATAATTTTATGTACAAGAATAAAATTAAAATAAATTAAAATAAATTAAAATAAAAGAAAACAATACAATTTACAAAAAAACTCTACTACTATTGTCAATGTAACATTGATTTAAATGTTACTTGGCATTATAGTGAGGATACTTTTTATTAAAGGAAAGCCTTTGATCACTCGGGTAAAATCATGTGGCGAAAGTTAGTATTCAATAATATGTACGGACATCTAAAAAAAGCGAAGAGATCTTACAGGGTAAATGGTCTTTTTAAACCATGTAGTTTGTTTTTTTTATCACGAATGGTCATAAAAGCTAGCAGATACTGAATAGATCGGGAGCATTTAGAGTACAATGTAAGCAGGCTATGGAATTAAGCCTACAACTTTATCATTGCATGTAATCGATACGATCGATCGATCTTCACGGATATTTACACAAAAACTTTAAATATCAATTAGTTATGGATTATTTTCTTACCTGTCTATTGCAGCAGCAAAAACTGGTATATTCAATAGATTACATCCCATACCTATCCACTGTGAACCCATACCACTGTATACAAACCATAGTGATCGTTTATTTCCAGGATAGTAGTCCGCGCTTTCTGATAAACTTACTGTTTCATTATTTTCATTGGTATCTGAAAGAGATGAAGAAATTGTTAACAGCTAATCCTAACTCAATTACAAAGCAAGTAAAACTAAAGCAATATGATATATTGCCTTTTTTTTTTGCATAAATGCATTTTTTTGACGGGTATGGATATATTGGTAGCTTCAGTAATTTTGACATTCAAAGGTTACCTCCGGCGACCTGAACGGAATAAATGGTTAGAATTTTATAAAAATACGATTGCACGAATGCGAAGAAGGTCTTACAGCAATTGCAATTAATTAAAGTTTCTGATAGATCCATTTTCTGCATAGTGTGATAAAAAACAAACCTAGAATTGCATAGCCTCGATCGGTGTGTCCAGAAATATCGTTTTTGAATACATTATGCAGCAAAGCAATTTGTTCTGGATCTATAGGTTGACTCTTTAGTATATCGAATATTTTTTTCAGAGAGGATTCTTGTCTTCCAGATGCAAGGACGATGTGAGGTATTTTACTTTTATACTTATTAAGATCCTGAAATGAGAAGATTATTATCAAAATTATCATCGTCTATCAATTAGTAGTAACAAAACCCTCCCTTTTTTATTGTTTCAAAGCTTGTATATTGAATGCATAATATATGAACTCAGTGGTCTTGTTACTTTGTTTATTGTCTTACTTTTCACTATAGTCTTATTTTTTAAAGGAGAATACTATCGTATAGAATGTGACACAATATAATTGAATAAAATCACTCTTTATTGAATTAATCTAATTCCTTCTTCTCATTCTAATTATGAAAGATCATTATTATCTGGCTGCCCCATTCAGAATTATTTGGGTGCCGCAATACGTTTGCTTCCTGCCCATTTGGTGCATTACGTATTGCAAAAGGATTTGGTAGTTTTTTTTTACGGCCGGCCGCCTTTCTGACGTCAACCTTCCTGGAAAAGCTTTTGTTAACACTTGGCGCAAGATATATAGCTATGGTGCAGGTGGTCACCGGTTTACTTTTTAGTTTCCTTTTACGATAGCCTAGAGATGAGTTGGGATGGTGGTATTCGGCACCGCTACCACACTGCACAGCCACCACAATCTGATAACAAGAATATAAATACATAATAATTTACCTTCTTCTTAAAATGCCCCTTAAATAGAGCATGAAAATTAGCTCCAGTATAAGAAAAACTGTTAACTGCTGCATAGCCTCTATTGAATGGTTCATTTTCTGTGATGACCTGGATTCTTCCATCATGTACAGCGGGGATGTGTTCTTGAGGTTCGTTATAATGCAAATTTGCTGGAAGCTCTCCTCGGTGGTAGGCCAAGCAAAGCTGGAATATAATCCTAATTTCAGCAAGCAATACAGTAATATAAAAGATAAATGGAATCTACAACAAGCCACTTACCTTAGTAAGAGCACAAACGCCGGAAGCAGGTTCACTGTGTCCCATATTAGATTTGATGCAACCAACTTTAATAGTTTTTCCATTTGCAAAAACTCTGCCAATCGCATCAAGTTCATTGCCATCTGCTTCTGCTATAGCTGTGACAACATGACATTTATTATTATATTTATCTTTTCCAACATTACTTACTACTTAAACAACCGTACCTGCACCATTAGCTTCAATGTATTCAACTTCTGCAGGTGATATATTAATTTCTGAATAGAAGTCTTCAAGAAACTTCTGCATATCATCTGGATGTCGAATAGGCAGTAATGGAGCGTTAGGTTTCATTTTATACATACCTTTTGCATGACAAATTTGTGCGTATACCCTGCATGTTGACATGAATACAAAATTTATACAATTTTTTTATATAAGTCAAAGGCTAATATTAACACAGGTTATTGAACGATTTTTATTTATTTATTATTCAGACAGTCAATGTCAATAAATAATTGACGTTCAGAATTAATTTGAATAAATAATATTCCATATTGGTTAAAATTATTTTATGAAATGTAACCCTTTTGTGTCGTTATTTATGACAAATCAGTACCTTTTAGCATCTTTGGCTTTTTGTAGAAACAGTATATTTACGGCATCAGATCTTACGTAGCCATCCCCACTTTTATCAAAGCACTTTGTTTTTCCGTCTAGACATAACAATCCTGCCCTATAAATACAAAAATTGTAATTAATTTTTCCAGTTTACCTTGACCATGATTTAAGTCACACAGTTTACATAAATCATTAATATAGTTAAACATTTCCTAACTCTTTTAAAATGTTTTTTCAGTCAGTTTTTGTCAGACCATTCAACATTATAAATGAAGATTTTTGTATCTACCAGGCAATAACTGATAGGGCGATCGCCTGCCAAGTCGATATTGATGTGGTCCATATTCAGCAGTGAACATCTAAGTTAAGCCAAAGAATTACCTTCTCAAATTTATCGTCAAACAAGGTTGCGTGCAGTAATTACAGCCTCCTACCAGTGCCGCATCACATTCACCAGTTTGCATGCTTTTATATGCTTGTTCAAGACAGGCCATGGAACTGGAGCAAGCATAGTCGAGGTTGTATGATGGACCTTTACCATCAACCCAATATGAAATTCTATTGGCTAACATAGCTTTGCTGCATCTGAAATTGAAATTTCAGAAATTTATATATCTGCTATTTTTATTTTAGGACATAGATTTCCAGGTAATATGTTACTTTGTGGGCTATCTGCCAGTACCAGGATTTCCTACGGACGGACTCAACTTTGCATTTTTAATATTAATAAATGTTGATAGATTGGGCTGGGGTACGATTGCAAGATGTTTGTTCATCTTAATAATTAATAATTAGCGGATCAAATATAGCTTTTACACGGGAAGAGTTATCTCGGCAGTGTATTATAAATTTTTGTTTGAAATGTTCATTTAAAAAAATATAGGTTTTATCCATTAAAGAGTTATAAAATTCGGTAGTATTTGACTCAAATGCCTTTACAGTAGGGAAAGATGCCAATAATATATCTAACAATAAAATAAGAAAGTAATTAAAAAATAGTTAAACGTAGCCCAAATAAAATAACTAAAGTGTTTGTATAGCGTGCGAAGTATGCGACAAAGCTTGTAATTACAAATAATAGGTACCAGATAAAGATCGTAGACTAAAACAAATAAATGTGTATGATCTTACCCACTGACTATAAAGTCACTTCGCTTCCTCATATCATACATGGCTAAAGCACTGTGGTCTGTAAAGGAGGAGCCAATAAAAACTCCAATTTTGTTTTCCTTCAGCTGTACGAGATTTGAACCTATCGATATAAAGATAAAGCTTTATGTAAATATTTTTTTTTTTATACCACTTGGGCCGACAAGCAAGCAGACGGTCCACCTGATGGTAAGTGGTCACCGCCGCCTATGGACATTTGCAACACTAGGGGTATCGCCAATGCGTTGTCGACCCTGAGACGTGAAGTTGTTAAGTCTCATGTGCCTGTGATTTCACCGGCCCCCTTACCTTTCTAACCGAAACACAGTAATACAAGTGAACTACTACTTCACGGCAGAAATGGGTAAGGTGGTAGTACTTCCCCGAACGAACTCTGCGCTATGAGCTCTACTACTCAAAAATTTCATGATTTAAGACCTGATTAAATAATTCAAATTGATGATTGTTTAAATTCTTCAATGATTTTGAACTTTTAAGATTCCTACCGGCTTTATTTATATTTCGATTTCAGGGTGCTGTTCATATCAATACCTCTATATTTATCCCACTCAGGTTGAGTTAGAATATGTTTAAATCTCGTGTTTTACCTTATCAGCCGTCGTAAATACACATTATTAACACCTTTCTTACACATTTCTCCCATGCAATCTATCTCTTTACAGTTTACGACCCTTTTTCACTTTTTATGATCCTAATATCATACCACTCTCTTAATATCATGGCCATATTGTCCATAGTCCTTTCAACTATTCGCTACTAAAGCCAGTTTAAAATTACTTCCTCTAAAATATTAATTATTCATATTTTCATTCTAGTTACTCCTTCTACACACCTCTCTCTATATTTATAATTACACAAGCTATCTCCCCTGGTTTAACTCATGTTCCCAAGCAATATACCTATATACCTTTCTCTTGAACCATTCTGTCTATTGACGAAAACCGCATCAAAATCCGTTGCGTACTTTTAAAGATCTAAGCGTACAAATAGCGGAAGGGACTTTGTTTCATAGTATTTAAGGATTTACTAACAGCAGTATACAAACCAGAATCGATAATAGCTCCATAAGCATGTTCCAAAAGCTTCCGCCCCATGGGTTCCAATACACAACCAAGCTGGTAACCAACCTTGAAGAACTGGGCATCAAACTTCTCTAAACCACCAATTTTACCAATGTGCTTAGGGACTTCTGGGTCATTGAAAGTCCATCTTGGATCTTCACTAGTAACCATATCCACCTGAAAGCAAGGTGTTACTATAATCTCAGAAAGGGAGCAGAAGTCATAGGCGAAGGAGATTATTTAATTCTTGTGGCAATTAAAATATTTCATGTTTCATTCCTATAGGACATTCAATATTAGATAATTTTGTAACCTGATTACAGTGTTGTGGAGCTGCTTGTACTATAAATAGATTAAGAAAAAAACAAGGGCCACGTAAAATTTATGGTAGGTAACCTTGACTGCCAGATCGTGGGTTTGGGTCCCACCCAGGACAAACGTGTGTGTGCATGGACATAATGGCTTTTAGTTCTGTGTCTGGGTGTTAGTTACACGTATAGGTATCAGTAATTTGGTTGCCATTGTGGAAACACTCCTCAATTTGGTATCAGGTAACTGTATGTGATGAATATCTCAGGAGATATATATTTTTTATACCACATGAGGCGACATACAAGCACACGGTCCACCTGATCGACGCCGCCAATGGACATTTGCCACACCAGAGCATCGCCAATGCGTTATCGACCCTGAGACATGAAGTTGTTAAGTCTCATGTGCCTGTAATTTCACCGGCTCCCTTACCTTTCTAACCGAAAAACAGTAATGCATGTGCACTATTGTTTCACGGCGGAAATGGGTAAGGTGGTAGTACTTCCCCGGACGAACTCTGCACGACGAGCTCTACGACTCAACGTTATAAGTATTATATTAACATTATAAAACCCTCACCTTATTATAAAGATTTTCCATAAACTCCAAAACATTCTGAGACTTGGGAAACACTCCTGAAATTCCACTTATAACAATCTCTTCACCACAAAATTTTGACTCATCCATATGTTTTTGCGTATCAGCTTTGGACGACGAATCCATTTCAGTTTTTTTTATTACTATAATATTATTGAATGTGTTTCAAACAACTGAACTTATTTAACTATTCAAATAATTTAAAGGTAAAGCCAATATATACGAGGTGAGGAAACGCGTGTTGCAATTTTAGGGTTGCTTCGGCCTCTGATAAAACCAATTTTCTTACGTATTCATACGTGTGTATCTGTATCGCACTTCAGAAGAAACGTGGACAGTTAATAATACATAAGCTACCTTTTTTTTAAATGAACTTTTAAACAGAAACGTACAAACAATCATAACAAGCAGGTATATTCATAAATGTGATTGATTGTTCTGTGAGGGAATTAAACCTGCAACCTATGGCATGGAAATCAAAATATCAAACCACCATGCCATCCGGCCTGTCATTCAATAATTAGCCTTTTTTTTCCACTTTCCCAATACTAATTTGCTTTGATTATGTCATAATTGAACATAGCTTGAGATGCTCCAACAATTTCGACAACAAACGTGTTCCTAAACCGCTACCAATAGGAATTTTGCTAGACTGGGCAAAATTACTCCAAATTTGTATTTTATATGCCGAGAGTGGATACTTCAAAGTATTTCATATAATTTTTTTCCAGTGACTGGAATATAATAAATAGTATGTATGAATTCGGGGTAAAATATCTCCGAAACTAAACTAAAATCGAAGCTTAAATAGTTTTTTGTAAAATTGATTAAAAAAAACCTATAGAATACCACATTGTTTTGAGTTCACTTTGGAACCCAATTTTTTTTGCGTAGTTTACATAATTAACGAAGTCAACAATGACTGACATTATTATTCGATTGTTACAAGTAACATTAACGTATTTTGACCTCATTTTAATAAAAATACACTGTCCACTCAGTGTAGCAATCGACTTCAATCGATACATAGGATAAATTTGATACATATCAAGATAGTTTTCTTTGTGATGCAACAGCAAAGTAGTTTGCATCTTAAATGTTATCAGCTGTCTTTTGCGATGTTGAAACATAGCAATTGGGATGTGTCATTTAGTAAAGATAAATGATCCAACACTAACTATTGTATTGAACATCCAAAAATATACGAAAACATTATATATGATCAAAATTAAATCATTAATGTGATTTTTCAGTATCGATCTAATCATAAAGAGTATGTTATTTGATGCTGTACAATTATGACGTCACAACTTGCTATTTCACACAAAACTCCATACATTAAATCGTTTTGACATTTCATAAAGAATTGCTGATTTGACACGTCAGGACACATCCCTATTGAACTATCTAAGTTCTTGAATCGTCCAGAAGTATTTTTAGTACTACTATACCCACAATGCAAATTGCAGTTTTAAACCCTGAACTGGGCATAAAATGTGAAAAATTCAGTCGTCTATCACAGGATTAGGTAAATGGTTCGGGAGTTGCGAGCTTGTATAGACACGGTCGCATTTTGAATTTATTTGAACTTCTGGTCATGTAAAGGTAATGTAGCTATTTGTTTTGTTTCGCAATTTATTGTTTCAAATCGCCACGCGAATGGTAAAAAGCAAGCAGGTGTCGTAGTATAATAAGGAATAGCCTCTGTATCCTTTAATACAAACCACCTGTGAGCTGGTACAACGAGGGTTTGGAAAGTAGACCTCTCACGTGATTGCGTAGTAAACGATAGAGTCAGAGCAATAAGACAAAACATCGTCCAGCTAGTGTCAATTGTATTTGCAAAGAAAGCCGTTCGGCTTATTATTTATGAGGTTGTCAATTTGCTGTTGTTTACCTCTCTAACATTTTTATAAAATAAGCCCCAATAACCGTATCGTTTTTTCTGTCAATTAAATGAAATTCAATATTCTGCGAAATGGTTTTGATTTTTTGTTGTTATTTCTCTGCATCGATATTTAATAGTAGTCCCATTTTTTCTAAATTGAATTTACATAAGCTCTATGGTCGTATAAGCTAAGGTTAGCTATTTGATAGGGTACCTCGCCTGGGGTCGATTTCCATCCAAGACCATATCACAGAAAGGTGCTTGTTTTTTTGTTTTTGTATGGGAATTTCATTGACATTTTGAAAAAATCAATAAATTTATAAATAATATATGTAACGAATTTGAACTTAGTTTCAACTAGGTCAACCTTATTTTAGGAATTTCTTCTAATTCATAAGTAAATTACTATCAAACTAACTGTGATTTCACTCACGTTCTCAGTTTATAAATCTTAGCTATAGTCTTTAGCCTTGGTCACTCTCTAACATAGGCTATGTGTCTGCTAAATTTCAGCAAGATTGGTTCGCTTAGCCATAAATTGTTCGGCTTAAGATGAATGATTAGGATGAAGGTCAAATACTAAAGTTGTTTATTTACCTATGAATTCGGGCTATGCTGATTAAATAAACTTTTAATAATACAACAAATTTAGTGTTGTATTTTGGAAACCATATAATTTTCCAACACATTATTCTGTGAACAGCACAAACAAAAACTTTTAACAACGTTAAACTAAAATATACGCTGGCAAACTCGTAATTTATATCAATTTCTAGTTCACAGGAAGGCTACAGGTTTTATTTTGTTAAATCAATCTTTCTGCACTTCAAAAACGAGGTCGTATCCATATGCAAGTGCATAGATTTACAGATTATAGAAGTGGCTTGGACGTACTTGCATTATTATACTTTGAAATTATTATAATGCCAGGCACGTGAGACTTAAAAACTTCGTCTCGAGGACGACAAAGCATTGGCGATTCCTCTGGTGTTGCAAATGCCCATAGGCAGCGGTGATCACTTACTATCAGGTGGACCGTCTCCTTAGTTAGTTGGCGAAAGTAATTAAAAAAAATATTTATACTTTTAAATCATAAATAAATATTGAGTAATGCGATCTCAGATAATGAATACCACCTGAATGCTAAAGTTATTCAGTAGGTCAGACTCAGAAGTCAACTGTTAACTTGAATGAATCGATTTACTTAATCTGAAATTTAATGTCTTAGCTATAAGCAGAATACCTACTTGGAAAAAACCTTTTCTACTGTGACCTAGGTTTATTTATTAGGATATCCAACAGCATTTTTATTAGTTTTGCATACTCTTATGTATGTTATATATCAAGCGCGTATCACAAGATGTACATAAAACAGTAAAGTGTGAGAACAAAAAAAATTTAAACAGAACTACAAGTTTTTTAATATAAAAAAATGTTGAAACCATTATTTTATAGATTGGGGTTACTGATAATTGAGTATAGATATTAGTATCTGCATTTAAGTATTATTTCCCCGAAAATTTATTGATATTGATCTCGTAAATAGTATGTGTATATTTTATTATCCAAAGTATTGTTTCTTCGAAGATCTACATGTTGTATAATGTTTTGTTAACAGTGTATTGTGTTTTCGTCAATGTAGACTCAATATGTGTAGTATTGTCACAAACCCTTGTGGTTTTTAAATGCTACTATGTAATAATTATTTTATTGTTATTTTGAGAATGTAATAAAAAAAAAAAAAAAAAGTGATAAAAATGATCATGAGATTCCACCAAATATATTTTCTTGTCCCAACATGACAAAGTAGTTAGCCTTGTGACCTTCTTCCAGACACGTTACCAATACGTGTACCACGTAATCATTTAAAAAAAATTGTAACTGTATCTTGCTTTACCTAGAAATTGAACCAAGGATCTTCAGTCTCTATGGCGAATTTAACACCATTCGATCGATACGACCAAATTGTTTGCACTCTCACACCTAATAATTGTCTAAAAAAGGCCTCGTTACTGAAATGTCGAAATACTGAAACTCGAAACTAATAAAACAAATGACGCTATTTACAGAATAGTTCGATGGAATCAAATTATTGTATTCTCTTCGGAACACACATACATATAAAGAACATACTTATGAAGTTTTAAATCAATATGAAAATTCGAATTTAAAATTTACTTCAAAGATTTTATTACATAGTTTCAAGTGTACCTAATAAAAGCGTCTTGTCTCTCTTCCACTATCTCCACATCCTTGTATCCATCCATCGGGTTGTTCGTCACAGACTGTCCGGGTACTAGATTAATGAGCGAGCGGGGCAGACAGCACGGACTCGTTGAAAAATCGCTTTCGAGGATTGAAGCGAGACGGATTGTAAATGTTGGTGTACCTGTTTGAGAAAGTATTAGCTTTACACTTAAGATTTTTCACTTTTGTCCGTGTGTTGCGTGTATCAGTGTTAATAAAAAAACATTGTATTCTAGCTACCATCTCGTAGTTTCACCCGTGTTTTTGAAGGATTTAATGTTTACTAGGATTATAATATAGCGTATGTTACTCGAAAATAGCTTTCCAAAAATGGAAAGAATTATTGAAATCTGAGAGCAGTTTTTGGATATTCCCTCCTATATCCAAACAATAATAAAAAACTTTACCTCTTCATAATTAGAAATTAAGCTTTGGATAAAGATCTAAATACATAATATAGAATATAATTCACATAAGTCTAGATTATCACATACAATAGGCTCATTTTATTCCGGAGAACCTTTGGTCCCAATACGTATAAAACCGCAGGCTATAAAAATATTGTCACTGATAACTTTTCTAAATTATTCTCAATAATTTGACATTTTTAATGCAAATCATTATTTCAGGCCTGTTCAGTTATAATAGAAATTATTATGTTTTAGTTACGAGTAACGATAAATAAAATTGCGCTAGTTTCCGCAATTTTCTATCCGCAATATTATCGGGTATTTATATAAAGTTTCGCAGCTTGAGGTAAACGAGAAAACAACGACGTAACACCCTGGAAACGAGTTACGAGTACATCAATGTCCACTTGCAATTTAAATTCTATACCACCTGGTTAACAATAAATTTTATATACATGTAGCTCTCCCCCGAGGTTTCACCCGCGTTTATCGATATTATAAAATACAGTGTAAACTCTTTATAACGAAACTCAAGGGACTGAGCATTTTGTCGTTATAGAGAGTTATCGTTATATGGAGTGAACAAAAAAAAACAAAACAAAGTGAACAAACCAACCAACTTGGGCTCACTTCAACGTTATAGGGAGTTTATCGTTATAAAGGATAACGTTATAAAGAGTTTACACTGTACCTATAAACATTTAGGAAAAATTCCGCATCGAATGGTAGCAGTCCCATCCTGATATGTTCAGTATTTTTGAGGTGATGGTGCGTCAAAGGAACCCTATTTTCCGTATGTACTTATAAGAGAAGAAGATATTCACCACGAAAAGTCTTCCTTTGTTTAAATGAATGAAATAGGTTAAAAATAGTCCTTAAGAGAATGGTGTCACGCTTTTGGCCCTCCGTACAATTCTCCCAAAGCTATAGTAGTAATATGTAAAGAATTAAATATATTTTATGCTACCTACAAATACTTGGAAACAGGCCGGCCAGCCATGTGGTGATGAAAGTCGTAATCACCAACTTTGAAGATTATAAGTTCCTAGAACCTAAATTGAGTTAAGGCTTTTAGTTCTGACAGGGTATGTCACTTGTTACTATTCTCCAGCTTTCAAATGTAAAATTAGAAGAAGTGTTACAACAGTATTCGATACATGATTCGAAGCAGGATTGTAAATAGGTCGGCAGTGAGTGGCAGGTCGACCCCGGACCCCGATAGAGGCATGTGAAGGCTGTATGTAAGTGTGATGTCACGTTCAGGATACAACCAAGTGAGATATTGTGGAGGTGGTATTTTTAACAATAAGGTTTTCATTTTATTCTGTCAAACCTGTTGGTGTGTTCCGAGATCTGCACTTGAGTGATAGTTTCCTTCTAGGCTTTCTGTGGTTACCACATTTGGCCACATCATCACTTACCATGGTCGGATTATGGTCAAACACAAGTCTATAAAATTAAAAAAAAGGTACACTAAAAATACAACGGAGTGAGGGAAACTACACCGACAAGCACTTAATTAAAAAAAGTAGTGTAATTTGCTTACTACAGGAATTATAAAATATGTAACATTAGTTGACAGTTCTGCCTAAGCTTTTTTTTTTTTTTTTTTTTTAAATAATATAAACTAGTGCTTGACTGCGATCCCACCTGATGGTAAGCAGTGGTCAAACTTTTAGTAATAATATTTTAAAGTTAATGACTAAAGTTAAAGTAATATAATATCAATAAAAATTTCTAAGATTTCACGAGATGAGCATAATCAACGTTAAGTTTTATGTCAGTTAGTATTTTTGCAACGGTACCGCATCCATATTGACACATCTCATTCATCAATGGCAAAAAACATTTGCTTACTGAGCCCCAACCGGCCAGCTCTTTAAATCTAGATCGGGAATCGAACCCTGAACCTTTTACGGGCTGACGCAGCGGTCACGTTGAAAATTTAACCGAACCCACTTTGTTTGCAACAAACTAGAGTGATCTCAAACGATTTTATGCTTTGGACCATTTACGTATGTGTTGTGATGTAGGAGTTTCGGATTCCTTACACTTTATTATGGTCTGTGGTCTCGCCTTGAATGGAAAAAGAAATGGCTGAATATATTAATCCGGTCACCGAACGAATTATATATTTTTATTCGTCTGGTGACACTAGCTCACTCAAGCATCAAATTGTTTTGTAAACAAGTGTGGACGTTTTACTTACTGTTACGTAAATTAATTTTAATTATTATACATAATATTTAATAAAAAGCTCTAACTTATAGCTTATTATATTTGCTCATTCTCTTTATATTGTATATATTTTTAGTAAATTTTTATTTCTATGAAAATATTGATGTTAGCAATTTATACTTAATAAAATGACACTAAGGACACACTCTGTCTCGTGATTTTTTAATCTTAAAGTTACTTTAATACGCTTCTTATTAAAATATTATTTATTACTAATAATAATAATGTAATAATTTTATTTATTTCTTGCCACACAAAACAAACTTAAACCAAAAATAATCTCAAATTTATTTACTATACTATATTCGATTACCGTATTGGTCACAACGAAAAGAAAAATTGGCAACTGAACCAAGGCATGAGGCTTGTGGGAATTATCCATTCCCGTGAAAAATACTCCATGTATCAATTATTCAACACCATTGTCTTTTATGACGCTTTTTAAAGTGAACATACTAATGGGGTTTAATAATTTGTGGAATTTGGATGCATAGTAATACGATTTCATTTATTAAGGCACATAATATTTTGGACTACATTTTTATACTACTAAGATGACAAACAATCTTACGGTCCGCCTGAAGGTAAAAGGTCATTGCAGCCAATATATGGTTGCAACACCAGAATTATCAAACATCAAACTCTATATATCAGTTTCAAACCCATCCTGAAGAATCCCATGCTTTACTCCCTTGGAAAATCCACAGTATTTCACAGGAGCTCATTCCACAACCTGAGCATCCGCGGTAGAAAGCTCCATTGAAATCGCACCGAGTGACACCAGTTTACTGATGATAAACTTCCCATCGATGGTGAGAAGTGCGATGGTATATCTCGCCGAAGAATCTAAGATTTATTTGATTTTATTGCAAAAGCATACTCCTTTCGAACCTTTTACCCAGGTCATATAAAACAGTACAATGATTATCAGTACATGAAAGAACCTATTACTTTCTTTAGCTACCATAATCTTAATAAGAATCTTAACGCCCGTGACCCCTAAAGAGGTAGGCGGTGGTCCAAGTACTACAGTACCCTTATATGTGTCCGAAAATATTTTAACTCCCAATAAGTAACAGTCAGAACTAGCCTGACATAGTAATGGAATCCAGTTCTACTTTAAACTCAAGCTGAGCCATATTGTGGGATATACTGAAGAAATTCACAGGTTGTCAGGAAAAATAAGTAGGTACCTATGTTTGGTTTCACCAGCGTCCTCAAGGGATCTTATGTATCTGGAGATTATAAAAAAGCCCAATAAACACTTATTAATAGTATAGCTAACTGAAAACTAAAGCTCTTTAGCTAATCAAGGCGAGATTATACAAAAAGCAAATCTCTAGTAAGTAATCCGCTGGATCTCCTCTGTCAAGCCCAGCGGTCGGTGAGGTAACACGTCTGTGATGCTTTTGCGTCGATTCAGTGACAGCGGGCCTAATCCGTCCTGGGGCTCGATTCTGTAAGGAAAATGACACTAACTTGAGGATGTTTCGTCGCGGCCTCCGTGCTCTGTATCTTTCGCTAACTACGCTAATACTACTAATAACGTGAGAGATAAGCTCTCCGAGGCCTCCGTGAAGCGGCTCGCCGACGAAGTTTGTATTAGCTGAATAAGGGGGCTGAAAATGCTTCGTTTAGAAGCGAAACATGTGTCGATTTCCTTTTGAGTTTCCTTGTTTGACACTTGACAGAGAAGGAGATCAAGCGGATATTTACTAGATATTTGCTTTTTTTTATAATCTAATAATGGATTTCCACAAGGCCACACCTGAGTCACAAATTACACGAAACGAATTAATTTCTAACACAAAAGTAGCCGGTCCCCGTCTGTTCAGTATTCGAGATTGGGACATAATTTTCGGCAGCGCCATTGTGAAATAATCGACAACTAAATCTGAATTGGAACTTCCAGACTCATCGCAACTATTGAATATTGAAATGCAATAATCATTCGCCCGGGAGAGCTGTCCCGACTTCCACAGTTAATTTGTTCCGGCTATAGTATACTTTGTAGCTAGCTACTGCTGTTCTTGAGTGGTACTGTTTTATATTCTTGCTCAGAAAGAATTTTACTATACTGTATTTTCTATACAAATCAGAATATGCCGATAAATCATAATTATTGTCTGAATCGATAAGAGTCTTCTAAACTTGCGGTTTACCTCGAATAAAAAGTAAGCCATGTACTTATCAAAAACATGTTCTATCTATGTGTTAAGTTCATCTAAATCCGTTTAGCTGCTGTTATTAAGAGCAGTATATATACTAGCTACCCATCCCGGCTTCGCTTAACTTTATTTAGTCCCCACTTAAACTTTAAGAACAAAATGTATTGAGTGGTACAAAAAAACTAAGCGCATTAAAAGACAAATAGAAATTTACCTGTTTTATACTATTTAGAAAAGAAAGAAGAAAAGATTCAATATTTGTAATTACTTTGTACTATCAATAACCATTTCTTTTTTAACTTAAATACATTTACAAAATGGTTTTTTTCTTGCGTTAGATCCTTTTAACTGTGCATTAAGCAATTTGTATTCTCTTTGCGTACTGAAACCTTTCTATTACGCACAAAATGCCTAATAATTGAAGTCCATTCGACAATTAAAGGTGAAATGAACGTGCCATTTCTACTTGTATAAAGACAATCTTAATTGCGCTAACAAATTGGTTTTATAGCAACTATTTTCAAATGCAATAGGTTCAATGTTTGTACATTAACTGGTTCTGTAACATTTAGAAATAAAGTGCGCATTTTAATCTAATTTTATTCGAGCGTCAAACTCAGGACGTACATATTATCTTCAATTATTTTAATAAATCATAAATAAATATCCTGGGACATTCTTTACTCACGGCCATCTAGTCCCAAACTAAGCAGAGCTTGTACTATGGAAACCAGATAACTGATCTACTACATATACTACTTTTTTTTTCTAAATAAATACTTGTATAGATATTTACACCCAGACACAGAACAAACAGATATGTTCATCCACACAATTCATTGTCCTGGGTGGGAATCAAACCCGCGACCTTCATCTTGGCAGTCAAGAGCCAAATTGCTTTTTTAATCCTTATATAGTATAAAAAAAAGTCGTTTCCAGTTGTCTGTGCGCTTAGATCTTCTAAACTATGCAACAAATTTCGATATGTTATTCATAAATAGACAGAATGATTCAAGAGAAAGGTTTATATTATGATTTTATTCCTCGAGAACGCGGGTGAAACCGAGGGATAGCTAGCAGTATTATAAATGCGAAGCTGCGTGGATGTTTGTTACGAAGCTCCGTCATGGTTGAACGGATTTAAATGAAATTTGGTATATAGATTGAATTTGCCCTGGATTCATTATCTTGGATAACAGAAAATCCTACAGGATGCGAGTTCTATCAGAATCTGAGTGACGAATAATAGTTATTAAATAAATATCCGGGGATATATGATTGGATGAACCCACAGTTTTCTGGTCCCAAACTAAGCTTGTCTTATGGATGACTTATAATGAAATCCTATTCATCAAATACATACTATATATATAGACAGGCAAGTTGGCTTGGTAGTTAACGCTCTGACTGCCAAACCTAAGGTCGCGGGTTCGATTCCCACCCAGGACAAACATTTGTGTGCATGAACATGTCTGTTTGTTCTGTGTCTGGGTGTAAATACCTATATAAGTATGTATTTAGAAAAAAAAGTAGTATATGTAGTATATCAGTTATCTGGTTTCCATAGTACAAGCTCTGCTTAGTTTGGGACCAGATGGCCGTGTGTAAAAGAATGTCCCAGGATATTTATTTATTATTTTTATTACTATTACTAGCTAGTTATATCCAAACCTGTGGATGTGGTGGATCAGGGGTGGTACCCCTGACGACGTTTGGATATAACATTTCTACACCAATGTTAAATACTTAACAAGCTGAAAATATATTTGCACTTTTCCACAAGACTACGCTCCACTGTTCCGCTTTAAATGGAAGAGCGGGACCAATTCTCGTGACCAATGTATTGGAATAACCGACCAATTAAAATAGCTGCAAGTTTCGTTTGGGTGCACCTCGCTCTGCCACAATTGTGGTCGACAATATGTAAGGGTAATTTTCCTTACCTGAACAATTGGTAAAATATTAAGGCAGTTAATAAAAGGTAGATATCTTCTTACCTTTTGTACATACAGCTTGCCAATTTTACTGTGGTAAATAATAATGTTTGTAATAATAAACTTTGGTTTTCTTACGATGTGCAAATGAAAGCTACTTAGAGCTTACTTTTCCACGGCGTCAAAACTTACTTATATTTACCTTCCATCGCCGTAAACCTAATTAAAAACAGAATTATGTTAAAAACTAGTAGTTCACACATTCACATAGTGACCTTAAGCAGTAGATGTTCTAAAAATCAAATGCCAAAACACGTTTTATTTCTTGTCTTAATAAATCTATAATAACTTGGCAAGCGTTATGTTTAAATTTGCATTATATGTAAACCAGACCATGTTCCACGTGTACATAGGCTTATCTACATACAATATGTGAAAGTCATATCACTCATAACATATGAGTTATTGTACCATTATTGTGCAAATTTTGTGCATTACTTGCGGTTATCGCATAGCTCTGTACAGGGGCGAATTTACGCTTGAAATGGGCAAATAGTGGCATTAGCCCAATAATTTATTGGGCACATATAAAAGTTGTCTACTGGTTTAAATGGAGCCTGAATTTATTGGTATCCGTAAAGTCTTAATCAATACATTTTGACTGAACAAATAACGTGGAAACGGAAATCAATATAGAAAAAAAGCTTTTTTTGTGGAAAATTAAGATGGATTGATTTTATAAAATAGGCTGTCCTCGGCGTTCCCGGGGGATGTTACATATTCCCGGATAAAAAGCCTTTGTGCTATTGCAGACGGTAAAATGCCTCTGCGCCAAATTTCAGACGTACATATCCGTTCAGCAGTTCTAGCGTGATTGAGGAACGAACATCCATTCATCCAAAGTTTCACATTTATAATAGTAGGCAGTAAGATTTTTATCTGTATTTTATAGTACACTTCATTACAATAATTTTTATGAAATGGCACTATTAGCTAAGTGAAGTCATTCTAAATCCAATGTGGTGGACGTGATAAGACGGTCATTTATTCATTCATAAGCAATGTCATGGGCGGATTTGGCAGCATTCGTGACGTCAAATTTATTTGTTTTATGGCTTACAGCTTTTTTGAAAAAGGTTTTTAGCAGAATATTCTTTTTAATAATTCCATTATCAAGCCTTTTTCCAATACAAAACTACATTCTGCTATCAAATACACTGAAGATACGCCCACATAAATGAGTAATCGTAGGTACCTTTGAATGGCCTTTAGTTGTTTTGGTGAAAAACTTAGAATTGTTTGCCAAAATGTATGGTTTTCCGCTCCGCCCTTCAATCGGCGCCAGGCGTGTCCACTATAAATAAAGGAGGTATTTAGAGAAGCAAAAATTGTGGGGTAGTAGGAAAATATGCAGAAATTGGTGCCAATTCTTTTGTGTACATCTATACTTCAATTAAGGTATGTAGTTGATCTCATTAAAGATGAATTATCAAAAAGAGAAATATTCAAGATTGTCCAGTCAAAATATATATTATGATAGTGTTTGGAGACGTGTGCAAGAAGATAATCTTTAAGATAAGTTTGATGCAAAATAGGATTAAGACATAGATTTATATATCCTTTCCTACTAATATTATAAATGCGAATGTTTGTCAGGATGGATGGATGGATCTTTGTTACTCTTTTACGCAAAAACTACAAAACCGATTTGGATACAACTAACCATATAGATAGTTAACCTTAAGGATTACATAGAATACTTTTTATCCTGAGAAAATCTAAAATCCCTCGGAAACGCGGGTGAAACAGCTCGAGACAACGAGTATCAAATAGTTGTAGGTACTTATCATTATACATATATATAATTCTACTGTACGTGTGTATGTCACTGAACTCTTCCTAAATGGTGTGTTCCAGTCGATATGATAATGGTTTAGCATCCCTGCATTTTTGTGTGGACTTATTTCGACAGGGCGTCTGTTCGTGACGTCGTTTTTTATAATAAAAAAACGCCAACATATTTACTTCAGCCCTCACCTCGATACGTGCCTGTCAAAATGAACCGTATATAACCATGCGACGAAAATATTCACTGTTACACCAGAAGTATTTTATTTTAACCGCTTAATCGTGTCTCATGTGAATTTTAAATTGCGACATGCATGCAAAAAGCATGTACTTTGTTGAACGCGGGGTATGATGTAAATTTTACGGTTAAAGTTCCACCGTATGTTACACCGTAGTGTAATACCATATTTCACAGCGAAGGATAGATAGTATACTTTGTGTTATCGCTGTGCAAAGTTTCACCAAAATATGTTTAGCTATTTTTGCGTGATTGGGTTATAAATATCCAAGCTATCACATCTTCTATTTATATTTATATAAATAATAAAAAAAATATGCTGTTGGCTAGGTCAATTTTGGACTCTAGATTCGACTGAATTAGCTATCATCTCTGGTAATAAAATTGTATATGTAATGAAGGAAACAGGTCTAGGTTCAGGTTGCACCTAAAATTTAATTCTGCCAAATCATATTATCATATATCATTATATATGATAATATGATTTGATATGAATATGAAATGTATGACGAACTATGCATATATATAGCGCTAAATCAAAATAATTGGGAATAGGGCAGATATATGATTAAGTATGTTAAAGAAACAGTAATAATTTAAAGCGGTTCCCAAATTAGTATTAACTATTCATATTATTTAACTCAAACATGAATGTTTTATACGTTAAACAACTAACTAACCTAATTATATGTATAAAGGGTATATTATTAAGTGTAGTATTATCATTTAATCATTAACATTATAGTATTATTATCTTTAAAGACCGATTAAGGCAAAGCTGTCTTCTCATATCGTGGTAAGTAACTAAAATGTTTGATATAAAACAAGTAATACGTTATGATGTAAACTCAGCCACACTCAGCATGAAGATTATTACATCAAAGACAACTTTTGGATAATTCTGTCCTTCGTCATCCTCAAGCGACATTTTACGTAATTTGACTGAAAGTTGACGACGCAAAATTATATGCACATGTCGGGATGTTGACACGAAAATTAGACGGTATTAAAATAACCGAAATACCGGTTTTGACGATGGCATATTATGTAAAACAGCTTTTGACATGTGGAACTGAAATTACCTTTGACAATCGTGATTTAGAAATTATATGTTATTATGGTTTTCGTTTCAATAAACATTGGGACCTTATGATCTTATATCAGAGGCTTACAATTTAATTATAGACTTTAAATACTATGCAATATTTATATATTTGTCTACATTTAATGATATTATGGAAAAAAACAAATATCTAGTAACTAATTTCGCTGGATCTCCTTCTCTGACAGGTCCCAAACAAGGATACTGAACAGAAAATAGACACGTGTTTCGCTTCTACACGACTCATCATCAGGACATAATAGACCTGCTGGCACAGACTCGATGCACGAACACCGCAGACGTGTTACCTCGCCGAACGCCGGACAGAAAGACCTAAAGACGTCCTGATGATGCTTCGTGTAGAAGGGAAACACGTGGCGATTGCCTGTTGAGCTTCCTTGTTTGGTACTTGGCAGAGAAAGAAATCCAGCGGAATTAGTTACTAGATATTAGTTTTTTGTATAATCTTATAATGAATTTCCGTAAGGCCACACCTGAGTCAATTAGTTACTTATTTAAGGTGTTTTAGATGGTTGATGGTGTTTTAAATCAATTTCGAAATGAAGGAGAATCAATGTGTATGTTTTATTTAAAGGAATCTAAAGGGCAATCGTTCTTCCTATTCATAAAAAAAAAATGATCTGCAATCAAATCAACGAGAACTAAAAGGGCCTATTTGACAGCTGAAGGAATATCATAGAAAAATCCTCTTTATTGATATTAACACAAGGTTAATCTATTAATCCAATGGTAATTCAAATGATGAACCTTGTCATGACGCAATTGGGTTTATTTTCCTAACACTCTAAACTGTTAGAGGTCCTTTAAGATCTCGACATCTTTCATAAATCATAAAATATATCCCATAGTCAACTTTAATAGTTTAAATACTAAATACGATATGCTTTCTTTTGAAGCAAAACCTTCCTTTCAAATATAAGGCAGGTTGTCAATTATCTTACTGACTACTATTATAAATAATAAAGTTTGGATGGATGGACGTTTGTTACTTAATTACGCCAGAACGGCTGGACGGATCTGGATAAAATTTGGCACAGAGATATTCACACCCTCAGAACGATAGGGGCTTAACTCAAAAAAATACTTTTGGCACAACTCTGTTTGGGGTCACTTTCGCACTGAGCGGGGAGGGTGGGTCCCGGTGTAAAAGAGGCTGAAGTATCGGTATGCTTATTCTATCGTTAAATTGACTATGTTTTACTATTCATCGAATAGAGCGTACTTTGTTTAGTCTCTCTATGATCGAAGAAATATAAACTCCATTTCGCAAAATTTGAGTTAAGACCTTATCGTCGGAGGGTGCGAATTATATTATAATCTGGAATAGCACATAATTATTATTCCGGGAGTATAACATACCTCGAGAACCCGGGTGCCACCGCGGGGATCATCTAGTCTAACATAAAAACTAAAAACACCATGAAACATGCAATATTCTAAAGTTCATATTCACCGTTCACGTTCGATTAATTCCGTTATACAAACACCGGTAAAACACCGGTTACTGTGCAGGTTTACCTGTAAAATTGGAACTTATTGGACGACCTGGCAATACCCGTGCTTAATGGGAGTTAAACCTGTACATCTTAATAGGACAGTTTATGGGAACTACGGGCGCCGGTGCAGGCAATAATTTTATTACAATATTGCAGCCGCCCGATCGGTTGCATTTTCTTTCGTGATTTTATTTTACGTTGGATAATCTCGTTATTTGTATAAATTTTAAAATTCGCTTAACATATAAAATCCATTTGGAGACTGTAAGAACTACGTTCCGCTTGTCATTTAGGTGAGTTATTAACGCTAACAAATAATTGAATATTCGAATAATCTCCATCGGTTATCTGATCCCAAATTAAGCAAGCTTGTACTATAGTTACCAGGTAACTGATATAACACATATACTACGACTTCTTTTTAAATACATACTTGCATAGGTATTTACATCTAGACACAGAATAAAGAGACAAATGTTTTTCTATGTGAGAATCAAACCCACGAACTGCGGCGTGATATAAGATATATCGAACCACTACGCCAACACGGCCGCCAAATGATTTCGTGAAATGTATTTTTTTGTTGCAAGTTAACATCCGCCCCTCATACAACATATTCTCCGTATCAAAATGTATCCGTTAGTGTTAATCCAGATCATGGTTATCTATTTGCCAAACATAAGAATACAATCAGCCCTATTTGGAGCCAATTTGAGGCAAACTATCAGACGATAGACTAAAATTATTAAAATTCTTAAGATCCCAAATTAAGGAAAGCTTGTACTCTGTTCACCAGGCAGCTGATATACTTCATATACCTACTACTCTGGTTTCCCTAATTCACACTTATATAGAAATTTACACTCAGATAATGGCCAACTACTATAACCAAGGTACCCTGCACCAAACCATGTAAGTAAATCTCGGTTAATATTCACTGCCATAGTTGCAAATTATACTTCCAACGCCATCTATTACAAGATTCCTAAACTACAATATGTCGTGACATCTAGCGGATTAATGTTGTACTTTTAGCAGGTATGTTAAGGTAGAGCTACATTGGGTTAGTGCGGCATTTACATTCAAAACAATATGAATGATATAAAAGTAATCTGTAATTTCTGTGTGACTAGAAAGTTTGTTTCGAGAAAGTCAATGATGTTTAATTTAGAAATGATTATTTATTCTGCAGCTTAAGTTTTAAATTGATCTTAATTTCCTTTTTCGTTTGTTGTCAGAAAATTCTAGAAAATCACTGAAATCAGGAATAATTTCTGTGGCACAACAATTTTGATGATTGTTTTTCCATTCGGTTTAGAATAAAAAATCTAAATGCGAATTCAGCAAAATTCCTCTCAATATGCTAATCCAGCCAGTTATTTGATGAGTAAATATTTTTGTGTTGACAAAAATAGTTTGTTTCAAATGCAAACCCGTGGTGACAGGTTACAAATAAACATTCATGAAAATGGGGCTGCTGCAATGTTTTTGCTTCAAAACTCTGCAGCGCGCTACTCCTATGTGTTTTTGCCTTTACATTTCAAGTTTTATGTAACAAGCTGTTGACTGCAGTTTTGGTTTCTCCTTAAAATAATGTTGTTTAGTTACAGATTGATTCAAAATCAAACTGGCTGTAAAATGTATATGTAGTATATGTAGCCATACTACAAGCCGTACACTCTGCTTAAATTGGGATCAGGTAACCATGTGTGAAGACTGTCTTGGGGATATTATTAATAATAATAAAAGACTAATCTTAAAGTTTATTTACACTAACTTTAAGGTGATGCTCAGTGGTAGTGACGTCAAATGCGGTAATAAAGAGATAGTGGATTCGAATTCTTCAATAAACTTGAGTTTTCGTAGTGTATAAAATACATAGTGTAAGAACCATACTTTGGTCTAAGTATGGAATATGGTTTTTTATATACCATTATCATTAACAAGTGGAAATGTCTCGCCAATAGTCTGATATTTGCAATCAATAGCGCTGTAGTCTTTGTTTGCTTAGTGCTTACTATTTTCGACCTTCGACGATCACTTACCTACCAATTGTCTACTTTTCTGGCATTGACAAAAACTTTCACGTTATTTGTCTATGCCTATAAGACTGAGTTTATTACAAGCATTTAACTTATAATGTTTGTTAATTGTTTAGGTCAACTCTTGCAATCTGAATTAGAAATATCCTCTTATCCTACGAAGTTGAAATTCCACATGTTGGTTCAGTTCCAATGACAATGCATTTTTATGGCAAGCAAGACGTATTTTTATATCTAAGATTGACTCCAGACGAAGGCACTCCTTAAAGGTCAAAAGCACAGATGTAAATATTTTCTATACGCATTTAATAATGATAACCGTTTTAAGTTTTACCATGAAATACATGCTGCTACACTCGGGGTTGACTTCCGAAGGGAAACCTTCTTAAAAGTTAACAGCACAGACATAAAAGTAAATTATTTTAAATTATATTTTACTATTTGTCTTTAACCATGACGTGACGAAGAAGGTTAAGGAACTTTTAGAATGAGATATCGTTCGTGTGTACACTGACTCGTATGTTGGCAATTATCTCTAAAACGGTTCGACCGATTAGGATACCGTTCTATGCATTAAATATTTTACAGTGCCCTAAAGGTATCATTACAAACATAGAGGTTAAGTTATTACATTAGTAACATAGCAGGTGAGAAATTGAAGTAACTACACGCCATTTACGCCATAATGATAACGAGGTATTCCGCATTAATTCAATTTCCGCTCCTTCTCAAGTTATCCGTGCATCAGGTGATATTTGCTGCGCATATCTTATGCGCTTAACCTCGGTAATAGATCTGATAGATTTTTAAATCACGTATTCTTACTTCGAGAAAAAAACCACGCAATGCTCTAAGAGGAAACATAGTATGACTATAAGTCAGCAAAGATTTTCAGCCACTGATAATGAAAGCCATACAATGTACAGGGAAAAGGAAAAAAATATAATAATTATAATTTTACAGGTTTTCATGAAATAAAAGTAAACAAGAGCTTAACCTAATTATAATTATTATAAATAGAAAACCTCCCCTAACTCCTCCCCTGGCAGAGTACCAAGAATGCTTGCGGCATTGCCTCGCTGTATTGCGAGGCTTATAGGCTTATTCTTTGGGCTAAGTAGCCGCCAGCTCTGGGATCCCGCGTAGCTTCCACCAACCGCTTAGAGATTTCTCTGAAAAGGTGGTGAGCTCGATGACCCCAGGGCCCTAAGGTTTCAACCCCAAACGGCTCAAATAATTATATATAATAAATAATAACTTGAAAAGCGCCACCAAATGTTATGTATAAATATCCCAAGACATTCTTCACACATGGTTACCTGGTCCCAAGTTAAGCAGGGTGTACTGCTTGTAGTATGGCTACCAGGTAACTGATATACTACTTTTTTTAAATACATACTTATATAGATATTTACACAGAACAAACAGACATGTTCATGCGCACAAATGTTTGTCCTGGGTGGGAATCCAACCTGCGACCTTCGGATTGGCAGTCAGGGCTCAGTCAGTCAGGACAGTATAGGACTTGTAAATACAAAAACATAAATAAAAAAATTAAATAAATTAACCCAAACTCGAGGGGTTAACCAGTAGTCACGAAATCCACTATCCATCTCCTTTTTTATTATTGGCTCTATCATTAGATCAGCTAGATGGTATAAAACTATTGTATCGTCACCCGGATCCCACGGAGACGTGAAGTTTCATATAACTGTAATTCCACCGAACCTTTCTAACCGAAACATAGTCATAATACAAGTGCACTACTGCTTCAGGGTGGAAATACCCATAGTGGATCCCCGAATAAACTCTCTCGAAGAGCTCTATTACTTCTCAAAACGTTGTTAGTTAGAAGTGAAGCTAATCAAAGCGTGTTAAACCTTTTGCTATGCACATTCTACCAACCATACTATTTCCTAACATACATTGATGTCCATGAAACATGAACTTCAGAGGGGTACAAATCCAAGGTGCAAACCTTCTTTCGACCTCTTAGTTTGCAGGCTTTCCGTAATGATTTTAACTGCGTGCCAAACTATTTCTATATTATCATATAAGTGTTTTTTCCAAAAATATCTAAATATTATTCAAACTTTGTTAGGTTATAATATTAGAAAGTACATATATTATTTCTGTGTACGGTATTTTTAGTTTATGTGTTCGTTTCAGTGCGTCATTTTTGGCGTTTTGCGATTCGACCTTGACTAATTTCAAGCAACAACCCACGTTCAAAGTAAAAAGTATGTTTTAAAACCTTTTAACCAATAACGTACGTGTTTTAACAATACCTCATCCAATAATGTATGCGCAACTCATAATTCATTCACCAGTGCGAGTTTAAAATGGTTTTATATTTATTTTGCTCAAACACATTTTGTGTTTTTAGGCTTACATTTGACCTTAGCATAAATTTTAATTGCAACGTGATGATATAAGTTAAAATGTTAAATGATAAATTAGAAGTATTTATAATCGTCTCTCTCTCATCAGTGACTATTCAAATCGTGTCAAATTATGCGAAATCAAACCAGATAATGGGAATTACGACAAGAATCATTAAAATAATAATCGCTCATTCCGGCAAATATCAGGCGAAGTTCGTTGGTTAAAGTCCTGCAATATGTTTGAGTTATCAATGAGGGAACTATATTATGGTGGCATTGTACTTTAAGTTTGTTTCAGTCAGTAGGTTTGCTAGTCGGTCGAATATAGCCATCTTGCATCTACGTTCCGGCACCTGAAAAAGAGAGTAGAAGAAGTAGTCGCACTCTTAGAGTGGAGTTCGCCCGGAAAAATAATACCACCATACCCATTTCTGCCGTAAAGCAGTAGTGCACTTGTTTCTTACTATTACTGTGTTTCTGTTAGAAAGGTAAAAGGGAGCCGGTGAAATCACAGGCTCATGAGACTTAGCAACTTCATGTCTCAGGGTCGACAACGCATTGGCGATGCTCTGGTGTTTCAAATGTCTATTGGTGGCGGTGACCACTTACCATCAGGTGGACCGCATGCTTGTTTGTCGACTCACGTGGTATAAAAAAATGTACTTGCTGTATTACTGTGTTTTGGTTAGAAAGGTAAGGAGCTGGTGAAATTAAAAGGCACATAACCTAACCTAACCTAACAACTTCACATCTCAGAGATATCTATGGTATGGTGTAGATGTCTACATGTGGCGTTGACCACATATGTACTATTGGGTGGAGTGTTAGTCATCCTGATTGACAAAAAAAAAAAGAAAAAAGGCAGTTAATAAATTACTCTGCCGTAATACTTTTGAGCATCAAGCAAGGTTTGGTTTAAGAATACCCAAATAACCGGAATATACTCAAAATATCCAAACAGTGAGCCGTTGAATTAGTAACTTACACAAAATTAAGTCACTTCATTAAGTCGACCCTCTTACATAGAGGGCGCCCTTTCGCTAATTATGTTTTATGGCCAACGGGACCCAGTGGAATGATTTCACATCCAGTGCGTGACATAAACTTAGTTAGGACATTACATAATAAATAATTTGTTTAATAACGTTTCAGTTACAATTACATTATGAATATTACACAACGCTTTAATTGCCTTAGTCCTTGCTGTTTTTATTTCTTTTGTATCGGCTGTTTTCGTAAAACACTCTATTTCGTCACATATTTATCGACTTTCTTCCGGTCGTAATTTAGCTCTTGCATCCTCTAGTCGGCTCAAGGAGGTCTCGAAGAGCGGACGTCTCGTGTGATTGCGTTGTTAAAGAAAGAGACAGAGTGTAGACCCCTTCAAAAAACATCGTCGAGCTGGTGTCATTTACCTTTCAGAACTGTTTGGGTGCGCAATCAATTGAGGTCGCATCTTCAAAATACTGCTCCCATTTCATTATATGAATGTATCTACCAATCTGATGGCAACTGAGCACGTCTGGTGGTCAGAATATTGTACTCTTTACGTGAATTCGTGCATTCAAGGAGTTTCGTTATATGAGGTTTTAAATTATTGTGTTTTATTTATCAAAATAAATATAATTATTTCCATTATATTTTTAGGTCACCAAAGTATTTTAGGTTTAATGAGATCCACAAAAAATATTTTTATATAAGATTAGCTGTCCCTTACAGTCTCACGCGCGTCCGCGATGGATGTTACATTTTTTCAGCATAAATGATACCCTGTTTGTTATTCCAGTTAAACTATCTATGTACCAAGATTCATCCCATTCCGTTAAGTGGTTATTGTGTGAAAGAATAACAAACATTTATCCATCCATCCTTGAACATTCGCATTTAGATATAAAATCAGTAGAATAATATAATAAATGACAGAATTTGTGGAATCTTAATCCAATTTAAAATAATCCAAAAATATTGTGTTGATAATTTAAAACAAAATTATAGGACACAGTTTTTACTACTGTATAGAGGTATCGAATAGACCAAAGCTATATTCTCTCGCCACTATCGATTTCCAATGCAATAGCTTAGGAATTAAAAGAGAAATACTAAAATAAACAAAACAAGGAACAAAAGTCCTCGCATGGTATGTGGGCTCGTATTATTTCAGCTCACCGAGCATTCCAGATCTATTGTCTGTTTTAATATACGGTCTTACCGTAGCCGGGCGCAATTCCATTCATTGTTTAGCCTTTATTAATTAATTTACCCAGACTAATCCACGATATTTTTCATGAAAAACAAAAAAATGGACGGTAGAAAAATTTCGGCAGCGTTCGGTGGTTAATTGCCTTTTAAAAAGATGAAAACATTTGGGTTTTGTTAAAGTGTTTAATAAAATTCGTTTCGGAAATCATTTAGTTTTGTTGGTTTTGTTAACTGTTAGATCAATAGATGTATTATTTTAAAACAAATAAAGTATTTTTTTCTATGACAACCATAAACCTCAGAGGACCATCATAGCCTACATTAGTATAGTGTGTGCTTTCTTAATTTGCAAAGTTTATCGGAATCAATTTAAGGCTATTACTTACCTGTACTACCTTCGAGCAAAATAAAAACAGTTCATACAACAATCAATTTTTAAAACAAGTAGGTAACTTTAAGCAAACCACTGCCGCCATTAATGTCCCTTCCACTGATATGCAAATATCGGAATGGAAATATGATGAATCGCCTCTTTAGATAGTGGTCTTCGGTAAATTACTGTCTGTTTGACCTAACTTTGTCGTTCAAAGTAATAATGTGATATTTTATGTCGGGTCATTCAAAATTAGTTTGCTCATTGGACCTTTCTAAGTTCAAAGGTCATTAAATATTGGAAATTTATTCCGGTACATTTGGAAAGTGGTCAGACCTTTAGTAGATTGATTGAACCTTTTAAGGGCTATCTATCTATATCAATGAGGATAAAATCCTTATCAAAGTAAGTAACTTTGCAATCCGATGTGTTTTGAATGAGAATATTCAAAATTAAATAGTTTAGTTTAGGCAGTAATAGGTAGTTTGCCCTAATAAAGAGAAATTATGAAGACCAAAGCTACTGACATTATCACCGGTTTAAATGACAGCCTTTAACTGAAAATAATCTACAAACAAGCTAGTTTTATAATTTGTCTTATTAAGCTATTTTAATCTAATGTTAAACAATATCAATTTAAACCTGGACTTCTAAACAAATTTGTGACAAGAAAATCAAATAAACATTATCCTTGATTACTTTTCTGTTACCAGTTGATAATATAACTCAAATGTCGAAAGGCCAACGACTTGACATCTTTTGCCTTGAACATCTTAGCCCGGGTCCTCATTTTCTTTAGTTCATCTTGAAAGAAAGAATGAAAGTAATTTATCTGACGATCATAATAATCATAGATACAATACAGTACCTATAAAAAACAAACAATAAAAGTTATTTTAAATGATATTTATCCCGCTAAAAAGGCATACGGCTAAAAATTACTACCAACTATTCCGTCAGCGCTGATTTTCAGTGAGCTAGTGAATTCACGGTTGGAGGCGCGTGTCGAAGTAGGGAGTGTAGTACTAATGTGTTATCTATAAAGAAGTTAGCTATATGCGCCTATGATCTATAGATACATATAATGTATATTAAAAAAAAAAATTTTTTATATCGGACGGGATTGCGATTGGCCTCAATCTCACCTGTACCTCTACCATGAGTTGCTATCGAAACTTACTTTAGTCACTAGCGAGTAAACTACTATCGATACAGTATTTCTCGATAGCAACTGTCAAATTTGTGACTCATGGTACCGAATTTCTATATCAAAGACGAAGACTATAGAAAAAACGTTACTCGCTAGTGAAAGCTTAAAAAACATCCCCGATATATCCTAAACTGACATGATTATAACTTCGTCTATAGTAAGGGTCAAATATAAAAGCTATGACATAGCAAGTTTTTTCATTTATTTTCCTATCGTTTGTGACTTTTTCCTAATGATCGGAAAAATGTGACTCTCACGGAATATTTTCTAAGCACGTACTACTGTTTTATTATAGTTTTATTTGGACATTCACTAATAGTCTAGTTCCCGTAACTGTCGTGACTATGGTCAACGAATCTTCATGAAAAGGAGGAGTTTTTCTTTTAATAGTTATCTTAACAGTAAGTTTGCTTTGAGGTTTGACCGCCACAGGTCGTGGTTTCGAATCTAACCCAAGACAAACAGTGGTGTGCATGAACACGTCTGTTTGTTCTGTGTCTGGGTGTAAATAAGTATTTTGGAAAAAAGTAGTATAACAGTTATCTGATTTCCATAGTACAAGTTCTGCTTAGTTTGGAATCAGTTGGCCGTGTGTAAATAATATTAATATAGTACTAGGTACCTACACAGTTCCACCAGTTTATTACAATATCTATTTTATACTGAGACTAGCTGTCCCCTGCAGTTTTACCCGCGTTTCCGAGCGATATCACATTTTCCCGGGATAAAAGAGCCTATATGTTATTCCAGGATATGCTCTATCTATGTGCCACGTTTCATCCATATCCGTTTAGTAGTTTTTGCGTGAAAGAGTAACAAACATACTTACATACAATTCTTTCCTCTTTATAATATTAGTATAGAATAGAAGAATAACACAGTGAAACAAGAATTACGTAGTGCAACTATAGGAAGACCGCCGACGTTGCAGTTGCATCGATGGATACCAACAGCAGATTGCCGATTCAGCATTGACGTCAATCGATGGTTTCATTTTAATTTTTATTTGTAAGAATAATCATTCCATATTCCTACTTCGAAGTGGAATGATTTATTCATTAGGCTCTTAATTGTAATTTAATTTTAATTTGAATTAAAGTAATAAAATCATTTTGGTTTTTTTTCAATCCTCTGGCTGTCGCAAACGTAATTCAAGTCACTAATGTGTTTATATAAATTTTCATTATAAACAACCCTTGCCAAATAATTATAGTTGTCGAGTATTATCCGAGTGTATTCGCGGAAAGATATTTCTTTATTCAAATTATTTATTTATTTATATCAAGAACTGAATTGAGTTCGCTAATGTTTTAAAAGTACTAGGAATATTGTAGTCCTGACCTTCAGTTAGTGTTATGCAAATTAATTTTGTTTTTCGATATTTTATTCGAAAACCTGTAAAAGTTCTCTCAGAATAATCTTATGATTATTTTGTCTATTTTTATTTAATTTCTGACAGTTACGACTTTAATGTTTAAATATTAAGCATTGAAATAAACATAGAAATAGTGAAGAGTTTTGCAGTGTATTTTGTATTGCACCATCATTAAAAATATATATTGTAATAAAAGAAGACCTAAAAAAAGTTACGGACTATTTTTCAACTTCATCCGAGTTGAGATTAGTAAAAAGTTAAGGTGCATGTCAAATTCAATTTGGAGGATTACGACCATCGGATTGGAAGCGCCAAAACTTTGCATTCCAGCTTCTAATTCCAATATCACTGAAATGCAACCAACTGGCTTCACGATTTAAGTCAGACATGAAAATATTCGTCTGCAGATACAATATTATCATATTTTTTATTACCTATCTCGGGTATATATTATAGACTAGGTTTTGAGTTAATTAGATATATTTTTATCTAATACCTTTAAACGAGCAATTATATATATAATTAGGATCTCGGAAACGGCTACAACAATTTTCATAAAATTTAGTATGCAGGGGTTTTCGGGGGCGATAAATCGATCTAGCTAGGTTTCATTTTTAGAAAACGTCGTTGTATCCGTGTTTTTAGGCAATGTTAACTGCAACAATATCATTAGAATACGGAGGTAAAAGCACTTACACTTAAAGGTACGCCCTTTATGATTGCATCTAATTCGTATCTAGGTATATATGACTATGATAGTGGTTTAAAAAAGAGACTACGGCAGTAGCCACATCAGTAAAGAAAACCCGAGCAAAGCTCGGCCATCCTGGAACTATATATGTATATAGTAATTATAATAATGATATTATTAACTTTACCTTTTCTTTCCCATTTTATTTTTGTTCTAGTCCACCTGATGGTAAGTGGTCACCGCTGCCTATAGACATTCGCAACACTACTGGGCATCGCCAATGCGTTGTCGACACTGAGATGTAAAGTTGTTAAGTCTCATGTGCCTGTAATTTCACCGGTTTGTAACCGAAACACAGTAGGTAATACAAGTGCACTGCTGCTTCACGGCGGAAATGGGTAAGGTGGTAGTACTTTCCCTCTCGCTCTATAGAGCTTTAAAGAGATAATTTTAAGTAAGTATATCTACAAGCCTCAGTTCAAAACAACGAGCTGATCACGCGCGGAAAGATGTTATTTTTTAAAAACAATACAATTAATCTTAAAATAATTTATCGTAGAATCTTCAAAGAGTACGGACTAAGAGTTCGTAGAAAATATAAAAAGAAATAAATAAAAAAAGCTAAACTTTACTTTAAATGTTTTTATCTTACTTTAATTATATACGGTATACTTTATAATAGGATTTCCATTTAATTAGGAACATCACTGCATTAATAGACTTGAAAATATGTAAAAAAAATATAACCGGTAATATTTTTTTATTTAAGTACAGTAATTGCTGTGTAGTGAACAATCATCATTATTAAGAATGTTATCAATATATAATAATAACTAGGTGTTCACTGTGGTTTCACCCGGGTTCCCGAGATATTTTATATTTTCCTGAGATGCAAAAGTATCTATCCTATTTGTTAATCTATGTTATAAACAATCTACGTGCCAAATTACATCTAGATCCGTCTGGTAGTTTCTGCTTATCAGAGTAATAAGACTTTCATACATCCATCCACACAAACAATTGCATTTATAATATTTGTATGAGTAATGAAAATATAATATCGATTAAATGTATTAAAGAGCAGTTTATGAGTTGTTTCTCGAGTTAAAATATTCTTTTTTAAGAACAATAAATACATATTTTTTATCAAGACTGGAATTAAAACTGACTTCATATCATAAATTACAAACTATTTAGGCGTTGCGCAGCCCTAAACATTTGGAGCACTTTACAGCTGAAGAGCAAACAAATCTAGCCGCATACCTCGTAGGCTAAGCCTTCAATCAACGTTACCAGTGTGCAAAGACATGTTGTTTTGGCCTCTAACTAAATACTTATCTTCCAACCATAGTGAGTAGCGTTTTATGTAGAGTAGTCAAGAAACGTTGTTGGTGGATTTATCGATATCGATATTTTTTATTATTTTTAAATAAATAATATTATTTTGAAAATTTCATTTATGATTAAATTACTCATTATTAAAACATTAATAATAGGTAAAAAAAAATCCAAATTATGGCTTATTGAATTTATGATTTAAAATCGTACAAACACACGTTTATAATTGAATAATTCAATCTAGACAATAAATATAAATCTTATTTCTCGTGCAAAATATAAAAAGGATCCGTTTATCTCGTTAAGTTTTGCGAGGAAATTACTAATTAAACAAAAGAAGTGCTCTTAGTATAGAGTTCGTTTGGGGAAGTACTGCCACCATACTCATTTCCTCCGTGAACCAGTAGTGCACTTGTGTCACTGTATTTTTCGTTAGGAAGGTATGGAGACCAGTGAAATTACAGGCACATGAGACTTAACAACTTCACGTCTTAGGGTTGACAACACGTAGGTGATGCCCCTGATGTTGCAAATGTCCATAGGGGGTGGTGACCACTTACCATCTGGTAAACCGTCTGTTAATCGGCCTCAAATCACACTTCCGAAATTTATGTAATCTTTTAAGAGAACACAATCGTATCTACAATTCATGACTATATTCGTTATCGATAACATTCACGTTACACCTTTAGCATCACTATTATGTTAAGTCAGCTCTCTTCTCATGAGTGGCACAAAATAATATCTCGATCGTACACAAAGAGAGTTTTGCTAACAGAGCCCACTGACTACTATCTAAATAATATCTTTGTATGCTAAAATGTCCGTTCCAAGTATCTAACTCAATGCAAACTTCAAATTGAAATGCTAAGTACGTGAGTCTACGTATCGTAATGCTTTGAGAGTTGAAGGAGAAGGTTTCTGTTTAGGATTATCTTTGTGAATATAATTTTCATCGTATAGTGACACCAAATTTAACTATATAGCCTCCATGGTTACAGTGGATTTTTGTGTAACACGCCCAACACTTCTTTGTCTAATACAGATGGAAATTACAAAAAGAAAACAACTATCTTGAATTCATCTCAAACAAGTGCCAATCTTTACTATTATTATAAATTCGGAAGTGTCACTATCTGTATGTTTGTTATCCTTTCATGGCTATACTATAAAACGAATCCTAATGAAAATTGATCTGAAGATAGATCGTATCTTGGAAAAGGAAATTGGCTAGCATTAGGTTCAAAAATAATCTTTATCCTATAAAACCCGGCTAAAAAAAAAAGATCGGCTAATTTCTATTAATTGATGAAAGTGTGATAAGAGTCTCGAGTTTTCAGCAAAGCATTTATCTTTGCTACACAACTTCATGATAATTAGCCAAATTTCTGTTAAACACAGTTTGATCATCATAAGCACAGCTAGAATGTACAATTGCAATGATAGTATTATTTACCAATATCATTTCTACTCACATTATCTTTATAATGCTTATTTTGATGCACAATGGCCCATTGAAGAGGCTAAGTGCGGAGGAAGCCGAGCAAAACTAAGGCTTATTTTAGAACTGTCAAATACTACAATTTCCATCAGGAAACTAAATATGTAAGTTAAATGTTATATTATTCGGTTTAAACTCTTTTAGCCCTTTAAAAGTCTTCTGATAAAGGAATCGTCCAAACCGTTTAATTCGTACCAAAAATATCATGAACAGCAGAAATTCAAATGAATCAAGTGTTAACCTGATTTCTTTGAAATGGTCGTAACATAGAAGTTTCAGTGCATTTTACTGTTAGTCAAATCTCACATACGTTAGCGTTGAGTAAAATGTGTGACTACATTTACAGATACTGGAATAAAGTGCTTTAGTGTCGACGACTTGACTTGCGTTGTCGTGTTATTTTGTTAAAATATATTTTATTTAAATTTACTGAAGATAAAAATGGAACTAAACTTAAATATTTTATTTCTATTCTTATTCTACTTTGTACTTTTGCTGTGTCAGGTCCGAGTTTTATTAGCTACGAGGCGACAAACGCTGTCAAAACTTTGAACTTTGCCTGCCTGTTGTTAGTATACCCATAATACGCTCCCTGTATTCTACGGGCACTTTTTTTCACAATTTGCTTTAAATAACCGATTGATCATAGTTTCATTCTCTGAAATCTTTAGAGCGGTCAATTATATGAGGACCTTTAAAAAACTTTAATTATTGAACAGTAGATATGAATGTAATTATAATAATAAAGTGTTTTATTTATCTTTCACAAGGTTAGCAAATTAGATAACTAGTAAGATAACGGTGCAGTTTCGAAAATTCATTCCTTAGTGAGAGACAGGTGTTGGTAGTAGGAAGATCTGTTTTACAGATTACCAGGCTCTCCGCTCTTGAACCAATAATACAGGGTGCGCCAGAGAAACTTACTTATTTGAAAGGTCAATAAAAAAAAAGTACTTCAGTTATTGTTTTAAATTTATTTTTATTTGAGAATACAATATCCCAATTTTTTTTTTATGCAGTCTTAAAAATGACATCGAATAAATGGCGACCCCCATTGCGCATACACTGATGAAGTCGATTTTTGAAATTCGTATCCACTCTTCGCAGCATATCAATCGGTATGTTGGCAATGGCGTCGCGAATGTTATTCTTGAGGTGTGCTATGGTCCGTGGTCGATCGACATAAACCAGGGATTTCAAATAACCCCATAAAAAGAAATCGCATGGAGTCAAATCTGGAGAGCGTGCCGGCCATTGGAGATCGCCTCTGAGAGAGATGAGGCGGTCGGGGAAATGTTGTCGCAACAAATTCATTGAGTCAGTGAGTTCAGTTAATTCTTGCACAACAGCCAATTTATAGGGATGAAATTGAAGGTCTTCATGGAGAATTCGTCGAACAGTGGTATCAGAAATTCCCATAGCAGCTGCGTGTTTGCGAGCCGAACGCCGGGGAGAACGCACAACTCACTCTTTCGATATTTTCCGGAGTTCTGATGGTCCGTTGAAGTCCATTTCTGGGTTTAGCGACACTTCCACATTCCCGAAATGAGTTAACCCACGACACAATCGAATTACGGCCAGGAACGAGTCTGTGAGGAGGAATTTCAAAGCGAGCGCGGAAGGCACGTTGACGACAAGTGAGCGACCGTTAGAAAAGAAGCTCTCAACTGCGAAGGCCCGCTGCTCTCTAGACCAGAGCATGATGGCAACTGACTGGAGGGAGAAACAAACTTGGGAACTTCCCCCTCCAGATGCGCCCCCTCTTGCCCCTCTACCCGCCCAACTCACCGCGCGGGAATTTTTTCAAATAAGTAAGTTTCTCTGGCGCACCCTGTACCTTATGAGGTAAGATATATAATATGTGTGTGTATAATATGCGTGAGTGTGTGGGAAGTATAGATTGAGAAGGTACGGATTTCTATTTTAAGTCCTATGGCCTGTGTAAAAGTCTAGCTGGCCTCGGATTTCACAGCAATGATAAACAAATGTATTTCCAGCAAGAAAACGAAACATAAAAGTCGTGTCGTACCCGTTACGACTAAACATGTCCACATACATAGTATAGAGGTACCTACGTGAAGCCAAAACTGCTGAAAATGTAAAGAGTGCGATAAATAAGACCTCTCCCAAAAGCTAATTGGAAAGCCAACGCATAAATCAGTGGCCACTCTAACTGCGGTGCCAAAGCACAAAAACATTTGCCAGACATAATGGCAGGCGTCTAAGTTGGCATGGGTTTTGAAATACGATTAAAATTTCGGATAGAACTGTCAATTTGTGTGAAAATTAGCGTTTGTGGTGGAGTTTGGAAATTCAAACAGAGTTTGTACTAAGAGAGGGTGACATTAGATTTGTGCCAATTAGTTTCCTTTTTATATAAGCCACCCTGAAACTTACGATAAAGTAGTTTTAATGTTGTTGGTAAAATCAGAATATGCATAACAAAATACCACCTCATTCTGTCTGCTCTTCAAGTCAAATCTTTTTGGACAGAGAACTAGGCCATTTTTACATTTATGTTTAGTGGGTAGTTGTAGATAATTATTTTTAAGCCCATAAGTTTTCTGTATCGTATAAGTGAAGTAACACTTGGTATAAGAAATCTTTTATTACTTACCGGACCAACAAAATATGAGGTTGGAAATTGCACAAATGGGTTCATTTAATTACATAAATATATTTAATTACATGTACTTACTTGCTATACTAAGGCCATAACAGACTTCAAACAGTGCTGCCACAATGCCATGTGTAAAACTGTGTAGTCTTTAATACTACTCGTTTTACAGTCATTTAAATATAAACCTAAGGCAATCTACATTTAAGGTCGAAATTAAAAGTGAAAACTACTCAAAATAAAAAATATATTCCTCGTACACTCTATCCAAATTCACACCTTTTCTAACTAAGCGTGGATACAATGAACGATGTAATCCTTTTTTCTCTTTAAAATACCTTTTTACGGCGTCCTTTGTTTACCAAAATGTAGCCCAGGATTTATGATATACAAAAGTAACCTTTTACTTTGAGGGGGAGGTCATAGAGTATTTTTGTAACCAGGAATTCCATTCGTTTTTTTTAACGTGAGTAAAATGGTGAAAGCTTTAGTCATTAATTTGTATAAAACTCTTAATACCCCGCCATCTACATTCTTCAAAATGTTACATTTTTACCATCCATGCAACACTCATAACTGACAAAGAAACCATATTTTGTCTATTAAAATCGTTTAAACGATTAATAATAAAACTCCTCGGGTAATTTTAGAAATAAAATATAAAAACCATTTTTTTAAAACCACTCAAAAACCTTTCAAATTAATTGGTAACACTACCCGACGATCACTTTGCTTGGTATCAGATTGGTTTCATACCGTCTTATTTAGTGCCATAACAGAACCTTAAAATAAAGATATTTTGTGTGAAGAGAGCAACTTAAACCCATTACTTTAGTGGCTTGGTCGAATGCAAAAATAAGATGTACCTATGAGAAAACGCAGTCCCTTTTCACCTACCCCTTACCTGACGCTTAAGGGACGCCTAACGCATATCAAAATGACTTACATACATTTTTTTATGTGTTTGGATTCGCCTAGGTTAATAATTTGTTTACTGAAAAAGTGCATAGATTTGTGAAAATGGGTATGAGCTTTACACATCACAGGCGATTGAACATTTGTCTCACATAAAGGTGCTGTAACACTTGATCGTTGACCTGAATGTGTACACGAATATTTTATTAGAGCTCAGTCACATTAGCCATTTTGGTATCTGATCGTAAACCCAAATTTGTGTACACAATATTTTTACAACAATTCAGTCGCATTTACCATTTTAGTATCTTACTATTTCAGATCAACGAAGGATTTTGGTAATTATACTAACTATGGAAACTTTATAGCTCTTAGTGCAGAGTTCGTCCGGGGAAGTACTACCACCTTATCCGGGGGGACCTACCTTTTAAGGGAGCCGGTGAAATTACAGGCACATGAGAGTTAATAACTTCACGTCTCAGGGTCGACAACGCATTGGCGATGCCCCTAGTGTTGCAAATGTCCATAGGCGGCGGTGACCACTTACCATCAGGTGGACCATCTGCTTGTTAGTCGGCCCAAGTGGTATAAAAAAAACAAAAAGTATATCAGTTCTCTGGTCGCCATATCACAAGTAGTACAAGCTCAGCTTGATTTGGTGCCAGATAATGAAGAATAAGCAGAATGTCCCAGTATATTTATTATTATTCCATAGGTACCTGGCTTCGGTGCAGCAACGAAGTGTAATTGCATCGTTAGGGTACTACTAGGGTACACAATGAAGTTAGGAGTCAGCTGTGCCTGCAGCTTGCTTGTGTGAAGTAATCTAATTCTGGGAAAGTTTGTGAGGAGTGAGGATAGACTGCACTTGTAGTTTTGGTAGCGCGTTATTCCGTTACGGTTCTTTATAGTGAATTTATGGTGGAGTTAGTCATCGTTTTAAATTTGATCTAAATATTCTGAACTTATGATGGTAATCAATGGGTTATTGAAACTGAATTACCTTTTTCTCTAACCAGTAGGTACTTACTGAAAACCACTGTCATTCTACTCCTTACGATTATGAAATAGGTAATATGTAAAAGTGCCAAAATCCGATGCGATTGTGTTCCTGGATATTTGGATTAATTAGTTAACAGGCTTACCAGAAACGAGTAAGTGGTGTGACCTTTCATCATCACGAGAACCATCTGGCTTTCTTCATTTACAATGACAATTACCTTTAAAAACCTTGAAGGGTCTTGATTTTCAATTATCACATTTCTTACCATAATCCACAATCTTTCTGACACTAACGCATATTAAATTGATAGAAGATGTAACTTATTCATCGAATACAATATTCGTCAGCGAGCCGTCCCAATAAGCGTCGGAGAGCGAATATCTGACGTGATATTATAGTTAACAAAAGAAACAACGCATAGAGGCCACGATGAAACATCAAACTAGTGTCATTTACCTTACATAATCAATAGGTAATCGTACAAAATCGTAAAGTCTAAACCGAGAAGAAAAATGTTTGATAAATTTATTCTTTGAAGTTCCATATCTTTGCTTTAACTGAAAAATACTGACTAAGCCGACAAAAATAATAAATCAGCATGACTACAAAAGTGGCAAACAGGAAAAAATATCATTACTTATGTAACTCAAGAAGCATCTCAGTTTTAAACCTCAATGCTTAAGATAAATACAGTCTATGGATTAACGTATTTCCGGCTGACCGTACCGTTGGGGTTTTATCACAATTTGTCTCAGAGGAAACATTAAAGGGAAGCGCATTTTAACTAAACTAGCAACAAGATATGATGGACTATTTGACTTTAAAGAATGTCACTGAAAAATCAGCTTTATCATTATTGAAATAAAGGAGCATCTATTCATTCAATAGTTAATCGTGTTGCAGATAAAATTTATTCTAAAACAATTAGGGTTAGTTTTCCTATGATATTCTGAAACGTCAAAACTGCCATCTTAGCGTGTCAGTAGTTTAACAATAAAGTATACGACTAATAGTTCTTAATACAAAGTTATTCATACTTTTTCAATGAAATGTATCCCTATCAGAAATAAAAAGTAAAATAATAGATAATAATAAACATCCTGGGACAAAACACTCTCACTACACCTTCTTATAGTACTTCATAAACTGCTTCATTTAACTTCTAGATACGCTATTTTCTTTTAAATATACACATATATGGATATGAACACTAGATACAGAACAAACAGACAAGTTTCATGTACTAGTGTACGTTTGTTCTGGGTGGGAATTAGGAAAAAAAACAAACGATCTGTGGCGTGGCAGTCAAGGTTTTTAACAACCAACAGCCAACCGACTCGTCACAATTTTATGTTCTTTTTTTTTATATACCACATGGGCCGACAAACAAGCGGACGGTCCACCTGATGAAATGACCTGTTAAGTCTCATGTGCCTGTAATTCCACCGGCCCCCTTACCTTTCTAACCAAAACACAGGAATATAAGTGTACTACTGCTTCAAGGCAGAAATGGGTAAGGTGGTAGTGCTTCCTCGGACGAACTCTGCACTAAGAGCTCTACTACTCGGTTATATCTACGTCAATTTGTATACCAAATCTTACTTATTTATGCAATCTTACTAAATTATTTAGAATACAATTTGGCTGTTAACATGTAACCGTTCCCAATAAAGTTTACTATATATTTTCACATTAAACAATTCCGAGCAATGTACATCTTGCAGTATCTTCTCTTTATACCTCCCCGCAGGGAGATTATTCCAATTGGTGTCATCCAGTACGTGGTCTCTGAGTGATGTGCAAGCCACACCACCACTTCTGCTCACTGACTCGGTGAGCTATGGACCATGTCGAGTAGATAACAAAGATAGCGCATTCTATAGCTCACTGTTTAACTTTGAGCTTACACAGAAGTCTTTTGCGCCACTAGTCAAAGTTTCAGGAGTAAAAATAATCATCAATACAAAAAACTTCAACTATGAGGGCAATCCTCGAAAACGTAAATTTTTTAATATCTATTTTAAAAATTAAAGCTTTTTATAAAAAATAAATGTTTATTGTTATTGTTAATTGAAATAACGGTAAGTCTACAGTCAAGAACTTGACGATACATAAGGAATATTTAGTCGTATAAATATAAATAGTCCTAATGGAATCGGAAACGGAATATCGTGTTTGAAATAATATGCATCAAGTTTTGTCATTTAATCAAGTTAATCATTGTTTTTTTTTTATAATTTTTTATGTAAATTTTATCTATTCTGACTTTTTGACTATTTTATTCTTATCGATTTTATATATTTTAACAATTGCAAATACCTAAATATAGGTAAATTCAAAAACAAAAAAGAAAGAAATAGAAAAGAAATCTATCATCTTATATCTCACTTTTTCTATAATAATATTGTAATCACAAAAAAATATCGTGACATTTAATAGTTTTTGTACTGATAGAAATCTCTATATCACTTGTAATTATTAATTAAATAAATATTAATTTCTACTGTATTTGATTAAGTTTAATAAAACAAAGTGTACATACTAAACTACTTAAAATTAACTTATAAGTAAAGCAATAACCTATAAATAAAAAACTGAATTTAAATTATTGGAGCTGTCTATGGGTAAAGTGCCCAGAAGGCTGGCTACGTTTCCTCTTTGTATGGCTAAGCTTATTCTCTGACCAAAATACGAGCCAGCCCTCTGGTCACCGGATGACTCGATGAGGCGCGTCGAAAGGTCTTTGAATAATTTACGCGCCTCTGGTCCCCATGGCCCAAGCGTTTCTACTCCAAACGGTGCAAATATGTAACCATCGCCGATGGTCGCATATTTCCGCCGCTTCGAGCTCTCAGCGGCAGTCGCTGCCGCACCCGCCGCCTTGGAAGTTGACTCTAGGTGGGATTGTGCAACGGTATCTACACATGTTGCATCCCACACTAGAGGTTTGCCACGACTCCAGGGCAATAACGTCATCCCATCGGGCCTCTTACCATCATCACGTGCTATTCCGTTCGGCTCTAAGATGGCCGGCACGTGAACAGTGGCAAAGGCCCTGCGGATGACGTCATTGATTGCAGCGTGTCTCGATAGGCGGCCAGCGCTGCGGCGACATGACAGACCATGGTAACCTAGTCGATCCACGTCATTACCGCATAGACAGCGATGGGGCTCATTCGTATAGGTACCCAGGCGTAGACAGATGGCTAGAGAGAATGAGGTATTGTCTAGTAAGGTACCGATGTTGGTGGATGGTAAAGCTTGTAGCCAGTACCCTGACTCCCGCTCTGAAACTGCAAGGAGACGAGCGCGTTCTGAAAGGTTAGAACTCGTGTTAAGTAAATCTTGCTGTACTGCCTTGCAAAGCGGCTCGTCCCACTGTCTTTGGACTTTTGGATATAGGGGAATGCTTTCCCCTGAACAAGCTGTGATCCAGGCATTTTTAGCCTCGACTGAACAAGATATCTCAGCGTCTTTAAGTGACGGAGAGATAATTTTGCTAAATAGGTCTGAAATACTGTAAGTCGAGGACAAAAATGCCGGAAGGGAAACACTGGAAATTTTTCTGATGCCCAGGCCGCCGAACCGTATGGGTAATGATGCCTGGCACCAAGTTCTGTCATTTAATGGACAATTTAGAATTTGGATCATGGTTTTCCGAATGAAATTATCAATGGGGGTTAAAAGGTTATGAAATTTCCATAGAGGACTACATCTAATGACATATGTGAATTTTGGAACGAACACACAAAAGCGAATTATGGTGAAGGCTATATGAGAATTGATTTTTAAAAGACGATCGCTAATTTCGTTAAATTTTAAAGTTTGTTCATTTAAAAATGGTGGGATGGACTCATCTAAAATGGGTGCTCCTAGGAGGCGAAGACTCTCTTTGCCCAGGATTTTAATGTTTGGGCAGATCATATTGAAATCATTGACAATGGAATGTGTAGTGTTGTTTGGTATGGTGTCTGAAATGAATAATTCACATTTCGAAAAATTTAATTGAAGGCCAATGGTGTTGAAGTGAGAGATGAGTGTATCAACGTCCCGTAGCACCGAGGCGACGTCGCCTCCTAGGGTACCATCGTCTAAATACCAAATATTTAATTTAGATTTTAATGATGAAATTATGGGATGAATAGCGAGGCTGAAAATAGCTGGTCCAAGGGGATCACCCTGTTGACAGCCAACTGCTGAATGGAGGAGATTATTTTTATAAACTAAGGTTGAAGGAGTACTGTAGCATTGATATAGATAATTAAAAATTTCAGGTGTATATTTTTTAATTTCACTGAGCATAGCTGTCCTGTCAACAGAGTTAAAAGCATTCTGTACATCCACCTTTAGCACAACTTCACTTCCGTTGTTCAATATGTTGGTTCTAAGTGCATGGACAGCGGCTTCACAACCCCCTCTGCTACCAAAACCTAATTGAGTGGGCTGGAATTTTTTGGATAGACCAGGAAGGATGTACTATATATATTATATTTCTGAAGGAACCCTGTATAGTGCATGCTAACCCGAAGAGGCATAGAATTTTATTACCTCAGTCCAAAAAGACCTCTCGGCCTCAGACACCACTTTCAGACAATATAATTTCCACCTTTTAGTTTACCAGCATGCTATATATTTCACATAAGTACTCGTCACTTGGATACCTGAGAACGTATAAGTTTCCTGACGGAAAAATGTGAAAGCTCTACGGGTTAGGAAAACGTTGGATACGACTTCTCGAGAGCAGCACTTCGAGCAAGGAAATTTAGAAGAAGCATTCATATATTTTGGATAGATTTTAGATAAATTTATCGCACGTTTTTGGTAAATTTTAAATTACGCCAATATTATATCCGACTATAATTATTATTACCTAAAATTGATCATTATTTTTCAAGTACCTTATCAGACTATTTTAAGAAAAAAATATTATTAATTAAAAAAATAGCATTATTTTTTATCTCATATGGTTAACATAATCTCTGTTTTGTGTGGTATCAGGTATTCATGTGGCGTGTAGAGACAACCCTCGAAACCGGTGTTAGAGTCTGATCATTCATAAGTACTGTGAGAATTTATTTGTATAAATTTATTTCATTCAATAAGTTTTTTTATAGCACAGTTAACATAGATTGTATTACGTTATCCAAAAAGTTATCCCAAAAAATATGCTATTCTTGAACATCCTATGTATAATAACGTGCTTCTATCAAAGCCAGTCGTGTAGTTACTTCAATCATTATTGTTATAAAGTTGTATGGTTATTATTATAATGTTTTTGTTTAATGCGTTTATATTATTAAATATTTTTAAACAGTAAATACAAAAAGTGACTTCAGTACCAGTCATAACTTACGTAGCTTTTTGAACTTAATAAGTGCCCTATAGGGTCGAAACTGAGTTAATGACTTTGAGATTAGAATTTACGTATTTTATTTATTACATTTAAAAATAATATGATCGATTATTTTCAGAAAGGATTTATTAAAAAAAACATTTTTTAGCTGTATTGTGTTCAAAATTAGGTATGTATATTACAAATTTGTTAACAAATTACTTAACTGTAATAAAATATCCTACACTTCAACCCAATACATTTTAAATCTCAAGTAACGTTACCAAAACAATGCATTGCTCACTCCACTATTAAATTCCTTCACGAGCACCTCCTATTGCAATTGTATGCGGACTCGGAGGTACGAGTCATGCTCGCATTATATTCGTACAGAACTTTTAACAATCTCCAACAAGAAATAATATTCGCGAAACATGCATTACGCTTCAAAACTTTCCAGTTCTATGTTTGCTATTTTTATGACGTATTGTGGTTAAGTTTACATTTAAAACGTGAGTTTAATTAGGAAACAGCTGGAACAGTAACATTTTAGTGATGATTTTTGTTTTGGATTCGTTTTAAACAAATGTTTATAGCTACCTGAATATGACTTAATGAAAACTTAACACTTACTACTTGAAACACTTTAAACTTGAGTTAGTGTAATTTTCCTTACAGAATCGAGCCCCTGGTATTCAACAAAGTAATTATTAGATTCGAAAAAAATAGATTTTAATATTCTTTGATGTCTATCAGACAAAAAACTTATAACTTACAATTTACTGGTTTCCAACAAAATTGGAATGGTAAAAAATAATGCTTATGGTGAGACTTCACCTGTCTGTCTGTTAGAGCTACTTATTTTACCAATGACTGGTCATTACTAAATATTTATGGTAAAACAGTGTTGAAATACATCAAATTAGATATGGGGTTTGAAAAGGAAGAGCAAAAACTGAAGTGGCTGTAATATTTGTATTTATAGTTATGTTTTAAACCACATTTAATTTGGTTAAATGTGAAAAACAATGCCAATTCTTCCCCCCACTTTTTAAAAATAAAATAATATCTTCAAAACTTTTTGGTTATTGAGAAATAAGAAAATCTTTTTAAATTTGCAATGAAATAATAAACAGTGAATAAATCTTATTTTATAAAAACATTACTTAGTTTTATTACTATTGAGCGAAACCCCCATGCATCAGTCTTCGCATTAACCCGGTATTTAATATTTCAAAATGTTCATTTCAAAAATGGAACAAAAACCACCATTTTGCTGTAGCCTATTAACTGTTTTGAAAAAAAAAAGCACCACTAACGCCAACACCCGCTTAGTGGCCAGTACGGGAAATAAGGATAAAAAAGTCTTCGTTTACCCATCCCATAACAGCGTTAATGGTCGCTCTCACCTAGAGCTTACAAGATGGTGCAAGTTATAGGAGACGATGAACCTTAAGGCTCTTTTAGATGTCCTAGCATTGTGAAAATGTATCCTAACATTATTTAACTCCAAACAAAATCTAAAGCATCCGGACAGATATCTGACAACGTTATTTAACTTCCGTTAACAAAATGCTCTAACGTAGATTTATTTTTATCCATAGTCATATTTAAGAGGTTACACAAGATATTGCAGTCGTTGTCATAATAAGCCAGTTTCTTGATGATCTCTGCATTTCTCAAAGCAAACCACGTCGACGAGAGGGTGCAACGAGGTCTCGGCGAGCAAACTTTCGAGTAGTAGAGCTCTTAATGCAGAGTTCGTCCGGGGAAGTACTACCACCTTACCCATTTCTGCCGTGAAGCAGTAGTGCACTTGTGTTACTGTGTTTCGGTTAGAAAGGTAAGGGGGCCGGTGAAATTACAGGCACATGAGACTTAACAACTTCACGTCTCAGGGTCGACAACGCATTGGCGATGCCCTTAGTGTTGCAAATGTCCATAGGCGGCGGTAATCACTTACCATCAGGTGGACCGTTCGCTTGTTTGTCGGCCCATGTGGTATAAAAAAAAAAAAAAAAAAAGAAAAAAAAAACTTCTCACGTGATTCCATAGTTAACGAGAGAGACAAACCATATGTGTCTCATTGATACATCGTCAAGCTATACTAGTGAAGTTTACCTTACGGAATAACTATCCAGTTATCTTAAATCATGTATAGTTTTAATTATTTCTGATGAGAAACTATAATTTTGTAAATTCAGGTAGGAATTTTCAATTTAGATGTAAAGATAATTGTGGAATGAATCTCTCTTTCGGGTATTTCAGAGCTATTTACAACTTGTTTTGATGAAAGTAAAACTAATGAAACCTAAGCAGAATCTGAAGCCCATAAAAAATACTCTTATTATATTTTCGATTGTGTTAGGACATAATTGGCATTCTTGTTAGCTAAATTGGTCTATTCATCCATCAAAAATGTCAAGTATTTCGCGGTTTAACTTTAAAGTCTTGTGTGTTATTATATGTGGGTCACAAACATCCAAACATTTTCGTTTATAACATGAGTAAAATAGCATTTATGAATATGGAATTCAAACGTCAATTGTAACTTAGACCATACCGCACTATAACTCGTAGTTAACTTGGCTGTACAGTTTAACTGTTACTGCAGTCGTCGACCCTTAGATGTAATTAAAATATGAATTTTTTGCACCAACTATAAACTCTTATTTTGTACATGCCATCGTTAATATTTATTTTAGCACCTTTTTTCTCTGCAGACATATAACTAAAGGCAACCGGACTTGCTCAGTGTAGTTGTTTTGCTTAGACTTCGTTAAGCTTTTACAGTCAGATAGAGGATGTTTGAAGCTTTACGATTGTAAAGTTCTCTGATAACAGAGTTTTAATCTACTTGACCTAAACAGATTTTGTTCTTCTGGCAAATGTTTATTTTGGCAGTAAATCAATTATGTTCTAGAATTGGGTATCAATAAGACTAATAAGATAGTACTGGTAAATAGTAGTAGTATATGCCCCAGAAGTTTAATAGTGTTTCTTTAACCTTAATATAAAATTTGTCGCAGCTATCGACATGATCTGGCAATAGCACTAGAGAGTCAGCCCCCTTAATCAGCCAATACAAACTTCGTCGGGCGCTACAAGGTTTCGAAGAGCTTACCTCTCACCTGATTGCATAGTTAGCGAATGAAATAGAGTATAGAAGCTGTGACCTCATCAAACATCATCAAGCTAGTGTCATTTTCCATACAGAAATTAAGCCCTGTTCTATTCTAGGCTTGGTATGGTGCCCACAGTCTGAGATATTATCACTTATTATTGTAAGGCATAAGTTAAAAAATCTCCTCCACAGGGATCATGAGGAATTAAAGTCAATCTGTGATCTCAAGGAAGATTGGTAGAGTTCTCAGGTTACTATGCATATTGGTAGAATTAAATTAAAATGTAATATCTCCAGCTCCAGAAAAGAAGAAGATTCAAGGTTCAAATAGTATTTGCGTGTTCCGACAAATCTGTACCTATTTCAGTCATGATCATTTATTTGGATTCAAAAACAAGTTGTTAGATAATTTGTTATTCGATCAAGATCTACAGTACAATCAGCAACATAAATAGCTGAAACGATCCAAATTTATTGAACCTTAAAACTAGTAATTTTCAATAAAATGAAAAGGTAAAGTAAGCTGGTGTTTTATAAAAATTTGCCTTCAAAACCCTAAACCTACTAAATTCTACATTATGAATTAGTTTTACTGTAGATATCTCTCTATCTTCTAAGAGTTGTTATATCAGCCTAGATATCTACTGCTGAACATAGGCATCCCATCCAGTATATTCCAGTGCATAGATTCATCTAACGTTATCCTAGGAGGTCTAAAAGTAACTTATCATCGCATAATTTAAAAAGTTGAAGAAGATCTAGAAAAATAATAAGTTTCACATAGCAATTTAATTAACTATTAAGCCCATTGCAGAAAACCTTTTCACATATCAAGCACCATTTCAAAGCATTGTTCGTTCATTCTTTTATTTTCCACTCCGAAACGTTCATTTTAATGAACTGTCCTACTTCGTTGTCATTGGTTACCAGACTAGACTCAATTATTTTTTATTTTAGGAGCTAACGACCCTGTTATTTAGACAGTTTTACGGCAATCTGCGTATTTAATTTAGAGTTTCTTTACGGTATTTAGATAACAAAAACTAAAACTCAATTCAATAAGTTGAGCATATAATTGGCTTGGAAAGACCTGAAGTGACCTCCAGGTTGACTAATTACTTAATTAGAGATAGAATCTACTACTTCATGATTATTTTAATAACGAAAATGCTTGGATGTAACGCTCGCTCCAGCAGGACACATCTTTATGTACAAATTCTTATTTTGAAAACAGTTATTGCCAAGTTTATTGGCGGCTCTTCTCAGTAAAAGTAACCTTCCGAACCGCTGTCAGAGTTTGACCATTAATAAGTGCCTGTGAAGGCTTATTTGAATAAATATTTAATTTCAATCGATTTGAGAGCCTTCTTAGTTGAAATTAGTTAATTTAACGATTTTCAGTATTATAATGATGAATGACAATCAGGTTTCTAGTACAGGACATGACAAATAATAAAATAAAAATACGCCTAACTAACACAAATACTCGTAACATGAAACACCTTCTCACAATTAAGGTTATGGAGACTTCAACGCGTAGTAGAGCTTAGATAAAGGTTGTACATTGAGGGAGTAAAACCTTGGAGCAAAGACTCGTAATAAACTACACATAGCATGTATATACTAAAACTAGGTTTTCCACAGGTAGCGTAAAATTTTAATTGCACCACGTAAAATTTTCAAAAGCTCAAATTCCCACCCGAAACCAACATTTAGTTGAACAAACAACAAAGTAACGCCATGGGAAGTGCAATAAACAGTTTCTTTATTACAACTGCACTGGAATTCATGAAGTGCGCTTATCTGCGAGTTCTGTTTTGATAGCGCCCTCTACTGGTTGTATTACACACTGTAACCGCAGCTGTGGCTATGCGTCATTTAGAGGATACGATTTTCTTTGAAATTAGAAACACTGTTTATGCAATTACTATGACTGTCCGCCAAAAGTAAGCACAGCAAAGTGGTATAAAGCCTAAAAATAAACTCTTATGTGCAGAGCTCGCCAGGCGGTAGGTATCACAAAATATCCTGCCACCGTGCAAACAGAACAATAGCCAAGCAACAATGAAGAAATTACAATAAATCAATGAGGTAAGAAGAATCAGAATAATTACCACTCTTATTAGGTCTTAGTGTAAAATAAGTAAATAAATTATTGCGTAAATTAAATAAAAAATGGCCAAATGCCTTATGGGTGAAATTCTAAATATGTGAAGGCGGTCCTTGGTTCATACTGAGCCTATACTTTTGATAATTGTTTAATTCCCCTCATAGCAGGCCATCTATATTAGCTACATAATTTGAATACTCCTAATCATCTTCTTTCGTTAAATCGTATCGTACGGTATAATTGGCACTACTTTCTACAGAACAGCTGTTCAAATTAAGTCCATAGATAGAGGCAAAGCTCCCAGATTGCATTATCTCACTACTTTCAATTGTTTATGTTTTGATTATACCCGCGAGAGATTTATCTGTATGTTGTTTGGACAGGTAGAGTCTTTGTAGGTAAACAGTTTTGGAAAATTCTGCTGAAACAATATTTTCTTTAGATAACTGGAAATACATCTATTCAGTTGAAATTGTTCCGGTTGGGTGTAGAAAACGGATTTCTAATTGTGTTGTTGTATTTATTTATTACTAACTTCCGCCGCGCAGTCTTGCTCGGGTTCTCAAGGGGCTAATCTCTTCTAGGAACAAACGTATCCTTTGTGTTAATACAGAACATATTCTAGCTATTTGTCAAATCTTATACAAATTCAATAAATCGGATAAGACGCTAATCCCTGATTTGTCTCAAAGATCCAACATTATTGTAAGGAATTTTTATTTTTACAAGTGAGATAAATAGGCAGGTGGTCCATCTGATGGTATGTGGTCACCGTCGCCAATGGAGATTTGGAACACCAGAGACATCGCCAATGCGTTGTCAACCCTGAAACGTGAAGTTGTCAAGTCTCATGAGACCGTAATGTCACCGGACTCCTTACCTTTTAAACCGAAATGCAGTAATACAAGTGCACTACGACTTTACAGCGGAAATGGGCAAGGTAGTACATCGCCGATCGAACTTTATACTAAAAGCTCTATTAATTCTTAAAGAGTCATATGTCGTATATTTAATCATTAGTCTGGTACCATAGTTCAGATTTTGAATAGTTTGGGATCAGACGACAATGGGTAAAGGCTGTCCAAGTATGAAACTGTGACACTTAGGAATATCTAAATAGTCCCTAATAATCATCCAAAACAGCTGGACCGATTTCACAAGTAGTTAGCTGATATTATAAGGAGTAATTTAGGCTTCTTCTTATCCCGGGAAAATATAAGACCCCTCGGAAACGCCGGTGGAATTGCGGGGGACAGCTAGTATAGCATTAAATTAAAATATATTTATTTGCATAAGCCTTCACAGCCACTTATAAATAGTCCCACTCTAATACCGGTTTGGAATGTTATTTTTACAGAGAAGAGCCGACATTAAGCTTAGCAATAACTAATTCAAATCACACTTATATTTTATTATTTATTTTCACAGACAATATTTGCGTGTTATATAGCGTTAATATTAAAAAAAAATCCAGAAGTTCTCAACTACCTCAAGCCATTTTAAAATTTAGGCCATAGAAATAACGGTCAGAATGGCATTTGTCCGATTCCCCGGTACCCCCTTTAGTTTTTGCGAAAAATATCTAGGACTAGCTTGTCTAACTATTTAATTATCTTCTAACCTTCCATTAATTGCTAAAACGTTCTCCAACCTTAATGAAGATTTTATAAGTGTCAAATTAGAACAACACGAGAATCCTACCGTCAAAATTGTATCACACACACCTGAAACATGAACACCTCGTAAAGGTTAACGCGCGCACGTATCTCATTTATTTCCTAATTAACTCGTCGATCGTTGGAGGGATGTACGATGGATTTGTATCAACATGTTGCGATGGACTTGTTCAATTTGATACATGAAGATAGGACGTGCGAGTAGTTTTGGATGTGGTATTGATACTTGCGGTGAACCCGCCTTTTATTGAGTGAAGGCTAACTCTTAATATTGGTAAATTCTGGTTTTATGATGGAGGAAACATTTTTAGCAATATTTTACGCCAAGGAAATATGAATAAAATTAAATAGTTTCAACAAACTTCATTGAAATATTTCAAGAAAAGGCACTTGTCCTTGCAGGGAAGCCTTTTCAGGACCTTATAGTGATGACAATCTTGTGTTTGGCACATCACAATGTATGTTAAAAGCCAATTCCCCCAAATTGCGGTAGTGCGGTGTAAGTACCTAAATATTATTACTAATACAAGAGTAAATTGTTGATGTTTCACTTAGCTAATAGCTAGGCCTTATAACGAACGTTTTAGTAGCTAGTCCATAATTCAATTCCCTAGTAGAATATCATAACTATCTTACATGGCGACGTTGTTCTACTCCACCCGGTAGGTGGCGCAACGAGATCGCTTCAATACATTTTCACAATTATTTTTTGGAACAAAAGATAGCCTATGTCCTTCCTGAAGATAAAATCTTCTATCATACGAAATACTATCAAGATCCGTTATCAAAACGTAATAAACAGAAAGACAAAGATACTGTCTTTAGTAATTCCTAATATTAGTTTTGAAAACTAGAAATATACCCGTATGCCCCAAACCACGGGGTTTCACCAGCGTTTGCGGGATTGAAAGCATTGAATACTGGCATAAATGCTTTCCAAGCTTTTATATTTCTTTGGAATAAAAACTACATGTACCTGTGTGCTAATATTCAAATCCATTTAGCCACTCCGAAGCTGAGTGTCATCAATCTCTCTACAAAACAAAGATTACTTCATTTCAGATTCAAGTTATGTAGGTACATCAAAAATAATAGTATTAAATTTTAATCCGTATAACTAACCTACAAAGTAAACTAAGTCCACATCCTCAAAATAATCCCAAGGTAACAGACTTTGCTCATATCCAGTGCAGATTAGTGGAGATCAAACATGTAGTCATAAGAAACTTATCTCATTACTAAGTAATCTACAGACGGACGGTCAACCATCCCTAAGGATAGTTTAATAAATAGAGATTATTGGCCTCTTGTATTTTACGAGGGTACATACTCGACCGATATTGGAAGGAATAAACTTTTTCGCTTACCACGTAAAGATGTTTGTATTAGACAGTAATTCGCTTTGCTTTGTTCGCTGTGACTGTCTTTTGTTTATTTATTATTTGGGTCACCGATAATACCCCTTTGCATGATACATTCATAAAAGCTTTTTCGGTCTTTGGGAGCGTTTCGGTGTGGCTCAATATCATTTGTTGTGATAATATGTGGTTACATTTCGGCAGTAGAGCACTTGAAGTAAGGTAATTTTCGAAATATCTGTTGACGCATGAAGGTATTGCTGCCCTCTACAATGACCTTTATGATTGAGTTATAGAAAAAAACTTTGCAGTACCGAAATCAACCCAAAGATTCTTTATTACATTACAATACATATTACATATACAATATACGCAATGATCTTTTAATAATCTTACATAATATGATTTTGGCTACTCGAAGAGATTCTTCACTTATGTGGCCGGTATTAAAACAAGACCGGCCGGTATACTGGCTTGATGTTTAAATGCACTGACTGACATGCTGAGGTTATGGGTTAGATGGGAACCCAGAATAAACCTTTGAATAATTATTTCTGTTTGCTATGTCTAGTAGTAAAATGCTATATATGTAATACAGAGGAAATATCTGTGGTCTATCAGTTATCTGGTTTCCATAGTTGAACTCTGCTTGGTCTGGAAATACGTGACGAGCGGTAGCTTAAAAATCTGTAACCCAACAAGGAACAAAAATAAACGGAAAAAAGTGACAAACTGTGACTCAACTTTAAATAAATTGAATTAACTAAAAAGTATGACACAATTTAGGTTCTTATCATCATATTATTGACTAAGACAAGTCTGTTACATTATCTAAATATTTCTAAGTGCTTAGTTTTATTGAATTCTTCTGGCAGTATCACATTAATAACATTATAATAAAAAAATGCAATTTCATTTTTTATCCTTGAAAATCAACCCCCCTTTGTTTGGAATACATACCTACGTAAAATGCTAAAATCATAACCCTTCCTTTTGGCTTTGCCAATGGATAAAAACGAGGCCACCCCACTGCCACGCATGTTGCTCCAATCACAAGCTCAATTCCGCTGTCACATTGAACGGAACGTTTTCGGTTGAGGTTTAGTTTTGGTGCAGCTGATGTCAAAAATGAGATCACAGTATAGTGTCGCATAACAAACCCTGCCAAAAAACTTCTCGCTATGCGAATTTTCCAAGTAAAATCTTGATGATTGATTAGCGTGGTTCGAAAAATGTGCTTGATATCAAAGCGGGATGAGGCCCCAAGAAGTGCTCGTTCGAATTTAGGTGTTAGTAAAATAGGAAACAGCATACCGATGCTGCACCAATATTATAGCGACATGTTTAGAAAAGGCCTATGACATAACATGCGGTATTTTAGTAGATTCTCGCAAAGGAATAAAATTCCAGGAAAGGTGTTCCCGAGGGATCCAATTTTTTACACGCTACGTTCGTAGTTTTATAAATTTATTTTGGATATTTTATGGTGAATTGGGAATAAAATAAACACAAACTTTTGTATTTATGAAGGAATAATCGCATTTATACTAACATGATATTGACTTTATGATGTTGCAGTACTTTATAGTAACATCCACTCCCTCAAGACAAGATGAAAATCTGTCGGTAACGACCTATCTGACAGCTGGCTTTGATAGACAGTACTCTTCTAGGCCTTGTGTACGATCTTCGGCTATATAATTATTTACCATTGTGTGATTATAGCCTATTTTTGTTAATCATTTTTGTTTTATGACAAGTAAGCCGACAAACAAATATACGGTTCAGCTTATAGTGGTCACCGATGCCTATAGACATTTGGAATACTAGAGACATTGTTAACGCGTTGTCGATCCTGAGACATAAAGTTGTTAAGTCTTCCATCTGTAATTTCAACGGCCTATTTGTCAAACTAACCAAAACAAAGTAATACTGGTGCCCTATTGTATCACAGCGAAAAGGTAGGGTTTCTGTACAAACTCTGCACGAAGAGTACTAATTACAACTAGGTGAGGTCTTTGTATCGGAGGTAATTTTCTAAATGGACTTCGTGTATAATATTGCACAAAAGCACATGTCTTTAGAGATTTCCTTACCTTTTCTTTCCCAGACGGTTGAACGAATCCATTTGATAATAAACGATTCAATATACTTACAAACAATCTACCTAATCACATTACCATGAACAGACCTCAGCAATCTTAAATGCCAAAAAACCACATAAGTATTCATAACGAACATCCAATATCAATGTTGCCAGCGCAGTGAATACAGAATAGTCTATTAGTTCTGTAATGGTTTCGTGTGTAGCAATTCTGCCGTTTATTTTTATGTGCAGATTGTGGTCTTACCTATTTCTTGTTTAATCTGTAGTTTTACGTGTACAGGGATTTGTTACAAATATAAAGAATCAATAGATTTAAGTATATATGCTTTTTTAACATGTATAAATCTATATATATAAGCAAAATAGGGTTCCTTAGAAACACCATCACCTCAAAACTACTGAACATATCGGGATGGGACTGCTACCATTCAATACGGAATTTTGCGTAGATGGATATAGGCTATATATACATATATGATATTTATAAACGCGGGTGAAACCGCGGGGGACAGCTAGTATAATATCAAAGCATTTTATTCCATCAAAGTCAATATTTTCTAAAGGCTAAACATATGAAGTAATTTCAGATGAAAGTATCTATAAGCTCTATAATACTTAATACTTAATAATTCAAAAATTACCTAAGTTCAATCACTCAGTTTGTTAGGTAAGAGTCAGAATAATAATACAATCAACAGTAAGATATCAATAGATGCACCTTGTCTGTATATGTAATAAAGATATTTTTTGTATGACATTCTTAGTTGTCGATGAGGCCTTTTAGATTTGGAACTTTAGTGTGTATTATTTGACGGACCAGTGGCGTAAGCACTGTGTTAATGTTAACAGCAAAATTCAATGCATTGGGAAATTGAACATCGGGGAACATCACTGTATGCGCGGTGTTAAATTTTCTATACAGACCCGCTTTGTGGTGCACTCGATACAATGACGCTACGCTTGTGATAGATCATCGTGCTCTGGGCACAGTTGGCTTGGTAGTTACATCCCCTGACCGCGTCACAGTTCATAAAGTACTCTAGACAAATATTTCTATGTATGAATATATCTGTTTCTTCTGTAACTGGGTCTAACTAACATCTTATATAAGGATACACTTAGACTAGACTTAAGATAAAAAGTAGTGTATGTAGGATATCAGTTTTCAGGTTAATTTGAGATTAGTCAACTGTGTGAAGAATGTCCCAGGATATTTTTACCGCCACTTATTATTTATATCAGCCCACACAAACTTCTATAATTATAATAATTATTAACATATATGTAGGTCTAGCTGTTCCCTGTGGTTTCACCTATGTTTCTAAACAAATAATATTCAATCTTTGGACTTATCCAAGGTTTTAATTCTGCATATTGTCAGTAGTAGCGTATCAATAGATTATAGGTTAAACTGCAAAAAATAGACGTTCATATTGACTTCATTTTAAGAGTTATTTGTTAACTACGTATGGGCCTGTGGTTGACCACAATCTCACTATGGCATGCTATGGGGTTTGGAAATTTGAATACTTAAGACATTTAAAAATGTATTTACAGATTAAATAAACTTATTAACCCCTTTGCACATGTAAGCATCTGTATAGGTATTATCTATATAACTGTACAAAGTCACCAAACGTTCACTAACCAAAATCTACTTCACTTGTGTCCTATCCCACTGATTTCACAATGTTAACACACGTATACACAATCTAAAATCAACCTTACGTCATGTAGTTAAGATCTGTCCTGACCGCAGCTATAACATTGCAGGTCTTCCTCAGAGGCGTTTGGCGTGCCGTCTCTGATTAGTGCGGCACCTGTCAATTGTCGATTATCGAATCAAACGCTGGTTTGATTATTTACGCCATGTGCGACCAAGCGTTATGCCCGAGATACGCGTGACGTATGTCGAGCATTCTAATCAAGCAAAGGAGTTTTGGCATCTAAGTCATATGTGCAGAGATTGATTGAAGTTTATCGATATCGATATGCCCCTAAGCTTTTTGACACTTGCTTACTTTACTTTATTATTGACTATAGTGTTAACATATTTTATTATAACAGATTTAATATCAGCGTGTTACAATTGTGTTGCAAAGTTAAGCTTTTATAGACCGACATGCTATGAGTTACCAGTTTAGTTATAAAACAAATAAAAAAAAAAATCTTAGCAACATAAAAAAAATACTAAATATTCTAAAAATATGAGCGTAAAAATCAAATAAAGTTAATAAATGCGTCATAATTTTAAAAGTAGTTTTGTTTTTTTGTCGATAAATTAGTAATAGTATCGACACTATCCCAACATAAAAGCAAAGCGATCAACTGTGTTCGCATTCACATCCAGTTCCCCGCATATCTTGATTGTGCGCTCAAACACTCTACTATACATTTGCGTACCTACCGTTAATTTTGATTCAACCCGTTGCAGTTTCGCTTTTATTAAATTTAACTACCATATCTAATATGTCGTTATTCAACGTTCACAGAATAATAATTCGGATTACTTCATGTTTGTATTATTTTAGAGGTTTCCATCTGTCGGATGTAAATGTTCTTTTATTGCTATTATTTTTGATTCAATTGGGTTTTATGATTCTAAAAGAGATCTAAATTGTTGATTAATGCCTAGGATCTTAACTTGATTATAAGAAAGGATATAAAGAATTTAAATTAACGTGACATTGATTGAATTGTGGTGCTTGCAGTACACACAATAAAAGAGGGATGTAAATAACTTTTCCAAACATAAAAATACGTTGTTTATAATTTGTTGGCTTAAAAATACTTTTATTCCATTACAATAACGGACTCTTATAAGAAGGCTGGTCTAATGAAGCAATTGGCTAAAAATAATTAAAAAAAATAATCATTAAAATCGCTTCGCCCAGTCCAAAGTTATGAGGTAGAATAAACATAAAAAAAAATGAAAAAAAATACAGACGAATTGAGAACCTCCTCCTTTTTTGAAGTCGGTTAAAAATGAAAGGCCATTACCGAACAGCAGGACATTAGGCAGTATTGGCACACAAACAAAAACCTTGCAGGGTTAAGGTGACATTAGCCTCTTACTCAGTCTAAGAACTATCTAGTGTTTCTCAATAATCTTCTAAATAAACCAGACAAATAAATAAAACTTCGCTATACTTATCTCAATTCAAACAATAAACAACCCCTAAAACACGAATTACATAAGAAGAAGACAAACAATAAAAACAACGTTATTTAATTTACTACAATTCTCTAAGTCAACAATCGAAAGGAAAAAAGCTTTAAGAGATCACCGGATAATAAATTCTATTCCGTTCCATTAGGTGCCATTTAGTTTACAGCTATTCGGTTCGGGGAAATACTGGGGGACATCTATTCTGGAATTAAAGATCGTTTATCAATCGTAATCGTACTGAGGTGCGGGAAGAGCCAGAACTTAGTTCGGGATAATTCGACTTTATGTACGTTTAGCGCCATCTAGTATTATGGTTTTGAACTAATATGTAATTGAATAAAATAATTAAATAGATGTCGCTAATTAAAATTATTTATTGTGTTTGCAATGAAATTGTAGTTTCCATCATCTTCTACCTATCTTATATACTATATTCAAACTTTAGAATGGTCATGACTGTACATTGAAAACATTTAGCAAAATCTAATTACGGTGGATGTAGAGCGTATTTAACAGAATAAAATAAGATCAGTTTTGACAACATTGCCTGTCTGCTTGTCTGTTTAAACACGCTCATATTGATATTACTAGACAAATGATTGTGGAGCTTTAACAGGAAAATGAAACGTTTCTTGGAGCAACTTACATATAGGCTTTATTTAGGTAGTAAAAAATCACTATTATGTATTTAATATAGAAGATAATAATTATAATAAATTCTTTATTTACACATTATTGGGTACATACAAAAATTGCAACTATTACCATAATCTTCATTGTGCCAGCTGGTTTTAATAAAGTTCCACAGTTGAGTACCTAATGCCTAATGATAGGCATTAGACTTCGTCCCCCCCACCAGGTAGACAGACAAAGTTTTTGGTATAACTATTATGGTACATTTTTTTTTAATTAGTCTCATTAATCAAAAATAAATTTAATTTGGTACCTATATTGTTTTTGGCAGGTGTGTGTGTGTGTATGTGTTTTTGTGTATGTGTATTAAGGAGAACTACTCTCGATTTTGCAAGAATTTCGAGGAGACCTTCCGTATAATTTTTAATATTAGCTAATATTGCCAATGGACAGACACATTTATTAGTGATGTATGTATACGAAGTTCTAAGAAAAAAAGCAATGAAAAAGTCTTGGATATATGTCCTAATTAATCATAATCAGAATCCTGAGTCAATCAAATCTTCTATGATATCCAAAGCGCTTGGCTCAACTCCTGGTTGTCACATTCTGCAGATACGGCTCCATTTCCCAGGTCATTGGTGTATATTACACATATGGCTTAGTAAGACTATGCTGGTATAACACCTACTTCTATATATTTTTATTCTGACCTAATTAACACTTTCAACCAATGAAATGGAAAGTAGGCAAGTAATCTGTAAGCCAGTTTCATGTCAAACCTGCGACAGACATTTTCCTATTACGTCTGAACAAAAGGTCTGTCGTTTTGTCCCATTCTTTTTGTCGCTTCGATTTAATTGGCGAAAGAGGTTGCGGTTGGTTGCCCCTTGGATTGGATTGGACTGGAGGAAAAAACCTATTGACGTCCGCACTTAATTTATTTTCAAGTGGGAACATAGTAAATTTTCTGCATAATTGGTTCTCCAACATTGTCTTTGGGCTTAGCTTCACGTAATAATAACCTTTGTGTAGTAGATAACAATCTTATAGAAAATTTTACTTTATTGTTCGATTGATTGAATAGTTAAGTTTACCAATGGGGTTATTTAAAAAAAAATCGAAACCTCATAACTTTCTATTGTTAAGTTAACTTTGACTGCTGTAAACTAAATTATTGTAAACTTATATTAGACTCCAATTTCACCATGGAGTAAAGTGGAATAGATTTTTTTTTCAGATTAGTTTGATAGTTTTGTCTGATAGCATACTAAGCTGCTTAACATTAGGCGGCGGTGACGACTTAATATCAAGTGGACCGTAGGCCTGTTTTCGGTGCTTGTCATAAAATATAAGTTTTGTGTCACTTTTAGCACAGTGGTAGGTACAGACAAATTTCTGTCTAGACTCAGCATTCTAACTCTCGCCTCGATAAAAAAAAAAAAAAAAAGTTTCTTACTCTTACGTCTTAGTTCCACGTCTATCTCAGTCTTTTCCCCTTTATTTATATTTATAGTAACATTAAACTACACATTCCAAACTACTCACAATAAAAGCGACGATATCACCTTTCTATACGACATTGGGGACCTCTGAATCCCTAAATCTCATTAAGCAACCTCATAAATTTTATTTCAAGGGGCGCAGTGCGAGTGGATTACAAACAGTCTCATTACGTTGTTTAGATAATACTAATAGTGGGGTGAATGGGGGATGAAAGGTAACATTGTTTGTACATCCACTTTGCATTCAAGTAATTTACCAATCAATTTATGATTGTGTGATTGCTTTAAGGTTGTGATGTCTTTTACGTTTTCATTGTTTTCGTTTAAATTTGAATTAGTTGTTTCATTGCTTATGAAATGTAGATTAACCATAAGGAAAAATTAGGGTGCATTTTTATCTGGGTATTCCCCTCAACTTTGATATCATTTACCAATAAACTGCTAACACTACAGCAGTTACAATGACGAGCTTATCAACTTCAAGACTTTATAATTATCGACATCACATTAACAATCTCCCTGGTGTTGCTAATGTCTATTGCTTTGAAAACCATTCAGTACCATTGGACCATCTGCCTACTGAGCAGCCTTGTGCTATTTAAGAAGTCATTAGATATAAATTCTTCAGACATTCTGCATACATATTTATCTAATCCCAAGCAGTAAATAGTTTAGGCTAATGCTGACCATCATCAACCAAACAAACTAAATTACTGCAACAATGACTATTTTACCTGCTAGATGTAAGAACCTCAGCATTCTCCTACCTTTATTCCGCTTAAGCGGTGTCTGTATAAAATATCTTCGAGTTTGCGTTCTTCTTGTCATCTCTTTTTTCTTACACATATCAATCAGCTTTCACACAATCTATCCATACTTTTCTACAATCTTCTTCTACTTTTAAAACTATCCATCTGCATATTCAGAACTCTCTTCGTCCAGTATTTTCATCCTCACTCATAACATGTCCAAAATAACCTATGGCTCCCTAAGTCTCTAACCAATATTTTAACCTTTACTGGAAATTCAAATACAAATCTCCTACAGTAACTTTCAAAAACAGAAGGTATAAAATCTAGTGCTGATATCACATAACTACGAAAGTTGACTCCAAATTTGCGGTCACATAAACACGTCTTCTTGACGTTTGGACTGTTCAGTTTGGAACTTTGCTAGTTGGCGGTCAGCGTCGCCGAGCGTGCCTGTTTACCTAAGGGTCGATTTATACTACGGCATCTCCCTAGTTGAACTTTACCGTGTAAAATAATTTATCAGAAAGCACATGTGCGGGTGCAGCAATTAATTTTTACAAACTCTTGACTGTTATCAATCGAATAGTTCATGTTGTTTTTATTTTATTTTAAAGGATATGTTCTTTATTAGACTAATATTAGTATATATTTTTAAATTTTAAGGATTTGAATATGCTCTGTGTAAGGTACTGCATCTAACTAAGCTAATTGTATGATGATGGAAACCAACCTTATTCCAAAGCAATACAGTTTCTTTTCCTATCATAATCTGAAACGTCAAAACGGCCATCATAGCGTGCCGGTAGTATATTTATAGTAAAAGTACCAACTTCGATTTACAAGCCAAACTGTTATTGTTAAAATATGTAATCAAATAAGCTTGTAGCGTTAAGGTTTGCAAATACTTCGTTAGTGTTATGGAAAATAGCTTAAAAACATATATTTGAAAAATTCAAGTAAGAAAAAATACATGGGTAATACGGAATACGTTATCTTCTACACTTCACTTTCTGGAATGACCTGACAATGGCCGCTCTCAGTAGCGTATGTATGTATTAGATCACAAAATGACTAAACTGAGCTTCGATTCAGTTAGAAAATTAGACTAGTTCAACGATGTTTCGTTGCGGCCTTTGTCTCCTTCGCTAAGTACACAATCACGAGAAAGGTACGCTCTTGGATCCCTTGTTGCTTTTTGTATTAGCTGATGATAAGTGGTAGTTTGGCCGGAGGTGGTAATTACACAAAGGCGAAAGCTACAATCATGACGAAATACACCGGTAGGTATTTAGCTACCAAGTAGATTTTATACTTGAGGGTGGTAACCAACTGGCGAAATATCTTTCCATATTATAATTAATGTAGACCGCCCCTTGGAATTTTTCTATAATTTTTCTGCATTGAAATTTTTTAAGCGGACCTTTATTAAAAAGCATCCATCTTGATTTTGCGTGGGTATTTTTATATTAACTGCAAAATTATATTTCAACATTATATTTTTCATAAACAATCTTTATGTTACCATGTGTTACCTCATTCATTTTTTAATTTTGAAATTGTTTATTAAAGTAACTAACGCCTACGATGAAGCTTTAATATTGTCGTTAGAGATAGTCGTGTAGAAAGTAGGATGCTAAAATTACATTCGAGAACTAACGGAAAATGTGAGAAACCATGTTGTAGTATTATTTAACCCTAATTCTATTTTAAATTAACGTAATAGAAATATAACACAGACACATAAAACCTTATCTATTTTGATCCCTACATCAAAAGCAATAAGCGATGCGTACATTTACAGTTCATTTATTCTGAATAATTCCACTATCAGACCTTGCCTTATACTGGGTTAATTTAAATCCCTAAAATCTCCGGGACTCGAATGAAATTTATTGCTTTGGCTTAATTTGCTGCGCTGTAAAATGAGATTTGCTTGGCTGACAGGGGTGACTACAGACTATGCGGCATCTATGGGGATATAAATCTTAGGACTTTGATGTCGTATTTTAGTACTTGAATGTGAAGTACTTTGGTAATAAATCATTGTTTCATTTAATGATAATAATTATTAATGTAGACAGTATTATTTTTGTGTTTGAGTCGATTTTCTTTTGATTCATAGACAAATAAATATATTTAATTGTTACCTAAAACAAGATGTAGGGTATGAAATAAAACACTATCATTATAAAAATTTACACCATTAGTTTTGTTTTATTCATACAAAAAACGCCTTGTCAAAATTCTTTATACAAAGTTATACACAATAATGAAAGTACATTGTTACATATGACATGATTAAAAAAGAGGTGTGAGTTTTTAATATTAATTTAAAAATAAGTAATCTAGGTAATTTTAATACCCCGACTATGGTGTCGTAAGGAGCGACGAGAGAGTATAGCGAACCACGTGTACATACTTTACAGCTGCTCCGAGTGGTTGACAAAATTCCAAAAGCGTCTGGCAGGCGCCCGATACATAGACTTGTCAGAGAATTAAGGTAGAGGTTGATGATACTTCTAAAGGAGAATTGCACAATAATACGTATTTAGACCGCTAAATGCAGCAAGGGCATTCTTCTTTTCCTTGCATAGATGAGATCTTTTTAGGAATATCTTTTTGACGAACGCCTATTGCCTATCTGATTCTATCTTCCACTATGTACTCGTATATAAGATCAAAAATGCTGGCGTAGAGAGCGGAGCATTTCCCCTTAACGCCTTCTTTAACCTTGCAAATAATAGGCACTTGCTGCTCCACTATAAGACACATTACACAAATAAATGTTCTATTAATTTAATAAAAGATTTAAACACTAAATATAAATGAAAATATTAACATGAGTTTTTAACAAAGTTCAATAACATAAATATGAGATCATTACTTGCATTTCAAGATTAAGTTACAAATTATATATTAAAATTCGAATTGTTCTTACAGTCTCAAAAATATGTTACAATAGACACTACAGCTGTTGTAGTTAGTTCTTAAGATACATTACACTTCAGTCTGTAGTTTGTCTCAAGTGAATTTTCTATTTAAGGATTGCAAGTTAAATTGGCTTTGTTTTATAAGAGTTTAAGTAAACTCTACATCTAACTTCGGATCGGAAAGAAAGTCGATCTGCAAAAACAATTCTTGAAACTTTACCTGAGTGCAAAGTGCATACAAAGTCTTAAAATAGGGAATCTCCGAAAACAAAAGTCAATATAGGTTAAGGAATCCTTAGAATAGCTTTACATAAATTTTTAGTGGTTATAGTTTAAGAAAAAAATGATAACTCAGTTATAAATTAAAAGATTAGTTCAGTGCCTCTTTTAGATGGATACTATTTCTATATTATTACTCAAAAGTAAATAACTATTGTTCGACTCTTTAAGGCCTTTAAATCGAGATAGTAAAATAGTCATTACTTAGAAGCCTCAATTTAGATTTGAGATAAGTGATGGCTTTGTCTGAGGCAATTTGACGTTTCTATTATGATTCTATAAATCTATTGTTCAAAATTTCTTGCTTTCTTAGTGAAACAAAAAAAAATCATAATTAAACCGATTATTGGTGACAAAGATGTTACAAATAATACTCACACGTTTGTACAAAATACAATAATTTTAATGATAACTAAGATGAAAGTGATAATTATAAATAGCAACAATGATGATTTATTAAAATATTCACAACTCCACTTCTAAAAGCAGTATATTTAGCGGAGATGATTGTGATAGAAAATATCAATGTACAAAACAATTTATGAAATAGTGAGGTTATTACAATACTTGATTAAAACGTAGTAACTTTATACATTACATCTACTTAGCATTACTTTTGTTTAATTTACAACATTCATACTGTGTTTATAATCAGTAATACGTTATTTGTTTGCATAAATGTTTAGTTAAGTGCTGATAACACAATGAAATTTCGTGGCTTATTTTTAAAGATAAATTTTGGTAATTGATTGCTGCATATATTTGTATCCAATCGCTATGCTGGTCGAGCGGTATAAGGCTAGACTTTAGACAAGCGGACCTGGGTTCCAGTCCTAGGCTAAGCAAGTTATAATTAAATTGTTGTATTATGATGGACTCGAGAGACAGCGACAATGATCCCCACTTGTCACGATGGGACTTTAAATATCTTACGGGACATGATTCCTAGTACTTAGACATTAATTTGACGAAAGTATTAGTGGAATTATTGCGGTATTTCAATTGTGGTAGATTAAATTATGTGCTAATTATGTATGTAATATTAACGAAATTGTTTTAGTTAATTAAGTCATGTACATATGATTGCAACCATCAATTACCATTAATAGTCTGTATCTCACTTAAGTTAATGACTAGATTATGAAAATTGACTTAAAATACTTAATTAAGTAAAGTAAAAAGTTAAACATACACTCCATAACACTATAGTAGTACAACTAGATGGTACCTTATAAGCCGAATTCATTTCGTGAAATCTATAAGTTTTCATTTCCTTCTGTATAGGTATAACAGGATCTACAATGAAAGGTGGCATTTCTGTTGTCTTTTTTGTTTCTCTTGGACACGGTAGAGTTTCAGGAGGAATCTTCAGTACGTTTCTTTTGACTTCCTTCTTAGAACTTGTTATTTCATTACCAACTGTATCTAGTTCTTTATTTAAATCTTCGGGTATTGGAATAGTTTTCTTTTCTGTGACGTTCATTTTGTCGTTCAAAGTTTCGATTGTAATACCAGCGTGCAGTATATCTTGGTTGTAATCCAATTTGTTGTTGTCCATAGGGTCTGGCATTTTATTGTAAGCGGAGCTCACGATTGGGGGATCCATTTTGCACGTGACTGCTTCTAAAGACTCTTTCGTGTTAGAACTTTTAGTGTTGTTTCGTAATGAGTGCATCCATTTTAATCTGCAATCGCATACGAAGTTGTTTTCTGGAAAAGAAATTATATTTTTTATAAAGTAGTATTAAGCTATCAGATGGGTTTTTTCTAAAATGGTAACAATCATTTTGAAATAAAGAGACTTGTATAGACATTTCCTACTTCTATCTGCCATATTCCAAGCTAAGAACACCCAAAGGGTCTATAAAAGAAGAAACTTCCTAAGTGTATTAAAGTTAATAATAACGTCTCCGTTTCTACACGTTTAATATTCAACGTATGTTTTAAGTTTATCAAACTTTGCACGAGGACATATTATATGTTCGTTATTACCTTCAAGTAGCAAATTGCTATTCTGAGGCTTCAAGTTGTCCAATATGGGTTTGATATTGTCGAAAGTTAATGCGTGTAGTTCGTTGGAACGTAAATCGAGGGAGCTGAGGCCCCTCACACCCTCAAACAATCCCGAGGGAAGCGCTGCCAGCTTATTGTCATCGAGGGATAACTTCTTCAGTTGAGACAAACCATCGAATGCCCTCTCCGAAATATACCTTAAATCGTTCTTGCCCAGTAACAACTCCTGTAAATTCCACAATTCAGCGAAAGTAAACTCGGTCAAATTATGAATTCTGTTCCTTCTCAGATCCAATTTCCTCAAGTTGGCCAATCCATCAAAAGTCCGACGGTTCAAATGGTATATGTTGTTTTTATTTAAGTCCAACTCTTGTAGGTTGAACGTGTATTGGAAGGTCCCATTTTTTATCGTCGATATATTATTCTTCGTAAAAATAAGTTTGTGTAAGTTTGGCAGGTCGAAAAACGCTTCTGAATCTATGTCTATTATCATGTTGTCTTCCAGATTTATAGTAGTTAAGTTCGGTAAGTGCGCGAATGAGTATTGCTGTAGCGTTTCGATTTGATTTTGTGATAGGCTAGTTTCTTTTAGGTTTGTTAAGTTGGCAAAAGCAAACGGGGTGACGTCACCAATGTTACCGTACTTAATGTTGATAGACCTAAGTCGTTGTAAGTAGTAGAGTGCTTTAGTGGGCACATAGCTCAAAGCGCCATCGACTCGAATGTTAAAAGACAAAGTTTGTAAAGTTGGTTGGGAAGCGAAACTCTGCCAGATGAGATCGTCACGGGGTATTCCGCCATTGAATACCCAGCATTCCGCTTTGGTCGCATTCCTGGGTTCTCTTGTGTTTTCGCAGTAGCAGTGGACTTTAGAGTCACGGTCGGTAATATCGCAGATATTCTTTTGAAAGCCACCGGTCTTTTCTTTCGTTCGTCTCTTGTTATTGTCTCTCGCTTGAACGTTGATAGACATTTCATTGACTAGAGCGAACGTGATCAGGATGTAAATGATGCCGGCGATGCGTCGCTCCATTTTAATCTGAAACAAATAAATAAAATCTAAGTCTCGTTTATTGGTTTACTTATATTTGTTAGGGGAAAGGCTTGTATAATAATGTAGGAACTATGAAATGGTTTTCCAAAATCAGCTCCAAGGGGTAAGATATATATAAATATGATGTTGACACGGGGAGAAAAGCTAGTAGCCAGTAAAACCTGTGTCAAAACATAAGCTTTAAGCTCATGTCTATTAGTAATTATTCTGTACAGTGCTGCGGCGTAGTGGTTATATTCATCAATTCGTGGTTTCATAATTAAGTGATATAACAGTATAGTGTAGCTCAGACGCGCTTATCCATATTAAAGCTCTAAATCTAAGTAGGCAAATCAAAAGCTTACGTGTAAAGTTAATGAAAAATAAACACACTTTTACTGTTATCATTTTAAACATATTTAATTAAAATGCGCAGACAATTTTAATTGAATATCAACTTGATTAAAAACATGTTATAAATTAACTTAAATATAATAATATAGTGAAAATAAAACATATTGGTATTATTGTGTTTTAGTCACATAGTTTTTCAACTCGGTTAGGTATTTAAATTGAATACAGTTACGTGAGGTTGATATTTTTTATCTACATACTTAATTCGATAAAGGGAATTGTGTAAAGTTTCCACAATAACATGAAACAAAAAGGGTAGGAATATAAAAAAAACACACGACCATAACTTCAAAGTGGTGTGTTTTTGTAAGGTACTTTAAAACGATTTGTATTTCAATACTATTAATTTTGTATCAAAATATTTAAAAAAAGCATTGCATCGAAATCAGGTTAGGAAAATGAATTATGAAATTTTGTTAATTGACCCTATCTACAAAGCTCGTTGTTCCAGAGTGGCCCCTACATCTCATTTCTCTCTCATTGACCACGCAATGACGTGAAATGTCCGCTCTTTGAGGCCTCGTCGCAACAGTTTGTTCACAGAATTTGTATTTGGGATGCTGGGGCTAGTATACTTCATAGTACCATTTTTTTTATTTGAAATTGAATTTGATTGTCTTCGGACCCCAAAAAGGTAAAAATGGCTAGTATGACTTCTTTGACTACTTGAGCGGTTTTCATGTAGGTCTTACTACACAGACCTCTGCCTAATGCCTCTGAGGAATTATCTTCGCACTCTCGTGCTGTCTGTGTCCAACGGCGGATCCAGGGGGGGGGGGGGGTCATGGGGGTCATGACCCCCCCCTGAGCTGGTTCCAGGACTTAGGTCGACCACTAATTGAACATAATGATTTTATTTATATATTTTGTCTCGTTCCTCATTCCGTGCGTGATAGTACTTCTCTGGATGACTTCAAGAGAGGATGGCAATATGTACGTGTACAAGTTATTATGTGTTAAGTTTTTCAAGTGTAAAATAAATAATAGTCTAGTCAACAAGTGCTTTTTAGGTCGAAACTTATTCAAATTCTCCGAATATTATGATTTTGGTGTCATTCGATTCGGAATGGCTTGTAGAAACTTTTAGAGAAAATTGAAGGGCCGCTCGAAAAAATTATAAAAAATTATGTGAAAAAAGGGGGTTTGGTTTTTTGCAAATATATCTTTTTAAAAAAGATTCAAAGAGAGCAGAAAAATTCCCAAAGATAAGTCTGTCAATACTCCCGGAACTGTAGGACCAATATTTATAATTTTCCCAGAGGGTTGAAAATACGCCCGAAAACGGGTACCCCAACTTGCGCAAGCCACGCCCACTTTGGACATTAAATGAATAAATATTATTTTAACTTATAAAATATGAAAATTAAGAACCGAAAATTCGTGGAGCTATTTGTCAAAGACTTTAGAATAGATTATCATTGGAAAAATTTAAAATTTTAAAATTTTCGCTTTGTTATTAACAATTACTTAGGTAAAAAATTGTAAAGCTCCATTAAACATTAAAAAAATATTTTTTCATAATTTAACTTTTGCTCCGATTTCTCATATTCAAAAGCTACTAAAAAATTATTTATAATCATTTTTATTTCTTATTGTTTAAAAAATTTTAACTTTTTCTCTGACGGATATTTATTAACAATTTTAGCTTATAAATTTTAGTCTTGCATCCAAGCGTCCAAGTGTAATAGCCTTAGCATCTTAGTAACTAAAAATTAAACAGAAATGCTATTGTGAAATTTTGAAATAATATTCTATTTTCTATAAGGTATTTAAACATAAAGTAAAAAAAAAATCTCAAAGGTTATTTTTATCAACAAACGGTTTAAATTAAATAAATAATTGAGTAAGAGCTTTAAATTAGGGCTTAATTTGTTGTTCAATGATTAAAGAACAAATCATTTAAAAATTTTTTCATTGTATCTTCCATTAGCTTAAAAGCTATAAAAAAATTAACATAAGAAACCAGGTGAGAATGATGAGATGAAAGAGAACAGAACATTAAAAGTCTAATAAAACATATAAATAAATTAAATAAAAAATACATAATTGTTTTTGTTTTTTTAAGTAGAAAAAGAAAAAAGATCAGAGAGACAATTCATTTGTTTATAACAAATTGTTTATTAAATAAACAACGAAAATGGAAATAAAAATCTACTTTTTTATATCATAGACCAAGATAAATAATGATTAAAAAAAAATCTTAATATTAATTACAAGTAATAGAAAAAAAATGTTAATTAATAAATCCGTTTTTAAGCAATAAATATTTTTTCTAAGGATTTTTTTTTAAATCATATTTTCATCATAGATTATATTTCCGAAAACAAATTGGAATTATCTTATAAACAATGCATTTGTTTGTAACAATTTTTTAAACAATAGGAAATAAATAGTAGCCTTTGACCATGAGAAAACGGAGTAAAAGTTACATTATGAAAAAAAAGTATTTTTTAATGTTTTATGGAGCTTTATAATTTTTAACCTAAGTAATTGTTATATATGTTATATATCTTGTGTTATAAAAAATATAAATTAACTAATGGATGGTCTAATTAAAAAAGCGCGATAAAATTTTTTGGACCGCGGATTATTGTTCATTGATCTATCGCGTAGGTGCCTGAATTTTTTCGCTTCTTAATTTTCATATTTTATAAGTTAAAATAATATTTATTCATTAAATGTCCAAAGTGGGCGCGTGGCTTGCGCAAGCCGGAGTATCCGTTTTCGGGCGTATTTTCAACCCTCTGGGAAAATTATAAATATTGGTCCTACGGTTCCGGGAGTGCGAAAAAAGAGAAAAAGTTTCTACAAGCCATTCCGAATCGAATGACACCAAAATTATAATTTTCTGAGGATTAGAAAAAGTTTAGACCTAAAAAGCACTTGTTGACTAGTCTATAAATATTTTTAAATACAGTACTTACGTACAATAATAAAATACCTACTTTTTATCTATTGTTATCAAAATTAAATTATAAGATCTTGACTTGACCACGACTATGTGACCCCCTCCTGGCGCCAAAGCTGGATCCGCCCTTGTCTGTGTCTGTGTGAAATTATATATACTTATGTATTTAGACGAAGTGAATTGTTTGTAGTATATCAACTATCTGGTTTCCATAGTTCAAATTCTGCTTAGTTTGGGATCAAATGGCCGTCTGTAAAGAATGTCCCGGGTTATTTATTTATAATATTCTAATTATATTATCTAGTATGTGAACTAAAACGTAAATTTCGTAGTGGTTAAGAGCTGAATATAGTTATGAAATTCCTGGGTTACTATCAAACAGCTGTGGCACATCATAAGAAAATCGTTATTTTCTTAGATTTATTGATTACATAAAAAAAAATGATATTGTCAAAAAATCTTCCACAATATATTCGGAAGGTTTCACATATAAATATGGAGTTTTTATCATAGAATATTCTAGTACAGAAGTCAAAGCTCGCTTATAAATATCGTCTTGTCAATGAATACATTTTGTACCGTATAGAAGTCGTACAAAGCGCTCTGTAGAATATAAACTATTGATGTATTGGCAGTCTTCTACCAATGTATGAATAAACCGCACATCATAGGAAACATTACCAATATAAGCTGAGCTCTTTGTAGTATCGACTCTCATATAACGGTAGGTTAGTAACAAATTCGAACTCTCCAACGTCGTGTGTTCGACCACCTTTGAAGCATTTGGCATATATTGCCACTGTTAATTAGTTATTTATTTTGTCCACTTGTGAGACGTATGACCAATTTATTAAAGACTACAATTTTTTATGGGATTGTTAGATCTTACATTTACTTTACATTACAGAACTTTAAAATTAAATGTTACGACCAATCCATATTAAGACGTGTTGAGATGTATAAAGGGTTCAATTAAGAAGGTTGTTTTGTTCTTTCACAATGTAGTTGATGTTTGACCAGAATCTCACTATAGATATGTGATGGATTTGAAGGATTTAGGCAGCTAGGCAAATTTACAGATACAAAACAGATATGACCGGTCATACATATAAATATCGATCCAGATTAGGATTCAGATCTGCGACCTATGGCGTGGCAGTCAAGGTATCTAACTACAACGCTAAATGGCCCATAAAAGATACTTGCTTGAATTGGGAAAAAATACAAAATTTATAAACGCCCATTTTTGAGTAAATGTAATCAAGGCTAAATTTACTGAAGACGGTTAATCTTCAATCACAGACTACAAAATCACTACTGTTTTTTGAGTGTTTTCGCCAAAATTGATGATTTTCTGACGCCGAGCATCCACCCAGCGGTACAAACAAATTAAAACTAAAATACAAACAGATAGAACATTTTGTTCAACTATGGATAAATTTAAAACTCAACCCATTCCACATCTGCCCTTGATAACTCCTAAAAAGTACGATAAACTTGATCAACTCAACTCCTCTGGGTGTTCAAAGACGTTAACAAACAAGTGACAGTTAGATGTGTCATTCCCATTTGGGATTAGTCTGTAAGTCTTGTACAAACGTCACTGTCACATATCCCCCTTAGGCCTTAGCTTGACTTTATAAACACTACAGTGCGTGTTGTTTGGTTTTTGTAACTTTTACTGTAAAAACTTTGCCTGAAAACAGCCGACGGCTATGAAAATATAATTATTATTGATGAAAATATTCCATCGTCTGATTTTCGATGTTATTTGGAAAACTCAATAAGAATAAATTTCCATTGAAGGGAAGCTTGTCTTAATTAATAGTAAAGTAATTATTTACCTTAATCTCTTTACAATAGGAAGTTCCTTTGTTATAGAAGTTATACTATACCATTTCTGCCTGTTTGTTCGTACTCTTATTTTTTCTTAACTACGCAAACGATTTTATAGCTGTGACAATACAAATGTATCACTCACGCAGGTGAAGCAAAGACACTTATATTAAAGAAATTATAAACAAAAATCTAAAAGCAGAGAGCCAAGTCAACTAAGCTTTTAAATAACATGAAAACAGTTAACTTAAGGCTTATGAAAATTTAAATGGACATGGAGTGACATGAAATTCTACGCGCAAAGAGAATTCAGATAAGCGCAGTATTATGAAACATGCGTTTGAAAATTTGAATTTCAAAGCAACGTCACTGGAGAAGTTTTCACAAATGGGAGCAGGAGTCAACTCTTTCTTTTACTTTGACTGTTTGTCACACCGTTGCGCAACATAGATGCTATTTCTTTTACACAGACTCTATTGAAATAAAATGAAATATATTTTAAAACTACGCTAGGATATTACAGTTTCTATTCAGTCACGAATTATTCGTCCTGTCGACATGGACCATTTTGAAAAAAATATGCAAGACTCTTGACATAATTCAACAGCACTGTTACTACTTACAGCGATAGAGTTGTTGTAATAGTTGAGTCGTCTACAAATGAAATAAGGGTTATTATTGTATGGATTATGAAATGAAATAATATTGCAAGCTGTGGTTATATATTTATGCTGTAAAATCAAGGTTTTTAATTATGTGTGGTTTATTGTTATTAACGTTACCATAAAACTTGGCCAAATTGCCAGACAACTTGGCACAGTTCGCGGCACTGTGATAGCTGGGGGAGACAAGATAGGTTTAAATAATTTTGTAAATTAACTCCAAAATGAATTTATGCTGCCTATATTTGTTTCTCAGTACACTTTCGCAAATTTCGAATAGAGCTGTTAGTCTGTGAAGTAATAATGGCAACAAGATGCGCTTTTGCAGTTGATAATTTATTGAAATAGAAATTAAATGCTGCTCGTTGGTAAATGGACCACATGAGAACAGTTGGATCAATTTGGATAAAAAAAATATATGAGATAAGTTTTTATGAAAAAAAATGATGAAGTTGCTCGGAAAATTGGGAATAATTTAAAAGTGCTCTTTCCTATGAGTTATTTGTATGAACCCACGACTGAAAGACGCATTACAACGCATGCCAAAAACAACCCAGTATTAAAACATGAGAACTTATGAATTGAACAATACACAACGGTGTAAAAACAACCGGCTTTAGATTTGCACTTTGAAAAGAATATATCTGTACCTCTCGAGAGATTTTCAGTAATAAATCTCTTCTGTATCAAGTAGGACCTTCCATTTTGTTTTTTATCAAGATCTTGGCTCGGGCACAAGAGGACGGTAGTGTAGAGGTTTTTTGTTTCAGCTTTTCTACTCCCCTAAGGGTATTTAAAGGGGTATTGGACTGTTTAACAGAGGTATTAGTTAGAGTAACTGTATGGGAAATGGATCGCGTTTACTTCAGGAATGTTTAAAGATCTAGTTTTCTGTAGGGTATTTATAGTTATTATGATTTTATGGTTTGGTTTATGAATTGAAGACAAATATATTTGTAAAATTTAGCTAATTATAGCTTTGCATTTATAAGTGTTAATAAGTTTTGGAGATAAAATACTTGAATGAATTATAAATATCTAAAAATATAACTCAGTAATGTGTCTCAATATGTATATAGGACTAGCTAGTCCTTATATATTTCCGCTATATCAAGGATGTTTCGTCGCGGCCTCTATGCTCTCTCTCTTTCGTTGGCTAAGCAATCACGTGAGAGGTAAGCTCTTCGAGGCTTCCGTGCGGCGGCTCGTCAAAGTTTGAGATAGCTGAATAAGGGGGCTGGGATGATGGGGATGTTATATATATGTGCCCACTCTCATCCAAATTTATTTGGCAGTTATAGCATGAAAGAGTCACAGCAATACATTCGTACCTCCCAAACCTCACAAACTATCGCATTTTAAATCAGTAGGATTAAGACCATTGGTTACCAACCCAAAAAGACCTCAAAGAACAATAACTACAATAAATGCCCTCGACACAAATGGTTGCATTAATGCCTACAAGCTAGCAAAAGAAATAAAGCCACGCGGTCGCACGAATACGTCCACTAATCCCTTTGAGGGATTACAACACATTTAAACATGGCTTCCGTATGTAATTTTACGTATTAAATGAGCATGCATGAGACTTAATCTAAATGAGATTCAAATAATTAACGAATTTCATTATTTATGTATGTACGTAACGTGGCTGACGTTCTATTGAACGTCAAATTTAGCTTTTGACTCGTTGAATTGTAATTAGCGAACGCATTTAATATTTGACAATTACTATCTGAACAATCTACGTCGTATCACTGGTTTATGTGGTTATTAGTTGTTACCCGCAGTTTTACTGCTTTCCTGGGGAATGGATAAAAAATATTTATATGTTAATCTTCAACGGCGAGAGAAGGAATTCGAGGGGGTTTTAGCCCGTTCAAATGGTACATGCTGAGGGCAAAGCGTACCATAGGCTCGGAAAATACGACTCGTAAAAAAAAATTAGTATCTATGTGTTAGGTTGCATCCAAATCCGTAGTTTGTAGTATAGTCTATTAGTAGATTTGGGTGAATGACTAAACATTTACTCGTCTATCCATCCGCGCAAACTGCGCATTTTTAAGATAAGTACGATTATTTTTTTTATACTGGTAGATTCCGGATCTGATTTATATTAAAACCGGATTAAAACTATATAGATTAGATAGAACTGATAGATGTGTCGTCCTTTTATAATATTTCTAGTGACTTCTATAATAAACATGATCTGTCATGAGGTTAATAGGATATCAATTGGTGGACCATCTGCTTATTTGTCGGCCCATGTGGTTGAAAAAAGACACCTCAACTAAAGGTACACGAATCTTCATAGAATAAAATACCGATATGAAATCAATTGAAGACGTAATTGTACTTAAGCTCGACCAATCTCGCAACCGACAGATAAATTACAGAAAAATGATAACTTCGCCCGACTTTACCTCTAGAACGTGATGTCACTTCATAATGAATCGCGAGCACGGATCATGAAAGTAACGAGATCATTGTCGTCCTTAAAAAATTCTTCGGCAACGTTCTCAAAAAGATAACATAGTTTTTGAAGTGAAAATTCTTATTGAAGGACATTGTGAAATGTAAATGGTGAGAAATCATTAATATGGTTATCTATAATACAAAACTGTTAGTTCTATCGTATGTATTAACGTCACATTCAGTTTTTATTTTTAAGGTTTACAGTTTGGGTAGCTTCCGACATAAAATTTACGAGCGCAGTCGTTGATCAATTTATTGGCATACAATTTGCAAAAACTATCACAATATTAAAGACTAAGCTGTGTGACAAATTCAGTATTTTAAAGGGATGGAAACTCAGAACTCATTTTAATAATTATGTTTTGTATTTAATTGTAAAAAAAAAGAGATGAGCTCATACAAAAGATATAATATATGTACTTAGATAGATAAATATTCTTTAAGCGCAATTAAATCATTGAAAAACTTATTTATTTATATGAGCTAACATTTTCTTCACTTATAATTAACTGAACCATATCAGGTGTTTTCTTGGCATACCTCTTGGCTTTTACGATCTGTGTTCCCAACTCATTCGAATTACGAACGGGCCGTTATCGGAAAATGCTTACTTTGTCTCTGGGTAAGCACTCTTATGATAACCCAACCATTTCGAAAAGCATTTTCATTCAGTACGCGTTACCGGTGTAAATTTAAATTCGTTATTCAATGGGTTTATTCCCAATAGAGCTAATGATTTCTTAAACAAAGATTAAATTATTCGTTAAATAGGTCAAGTATTTTCAATTGTACATTTCTTTTACATTTATTAAAGAATTAGAATACGCTCCGTTTTTTTCCCGAATAGAATTTGAGATGTAGTGATTTTTTTTGGAAATCTATTATTATATACTAGCTGTCCCCTGTGGTTTTATCCGCGGTCCCACATATATTTAAACCTTTGTATTGAATCATTCTGTCTATGGATGAAAACCGCATCAAAATCCGTTGCGTAATTTAAAAATCTAAGCATACATAGGGACAGACAGACAGCGTGAATCGACTTTGTTAATATGCTATGTAGTGATTGAACGTAGTAAGTGCGATACAGTTTTACCTAATAAGGCCACCAGTCTCCCACAAAGGAGTTTTAATTAAGAAGTCAATAGTTTATCTTAGTAAAATAAGTTTTAATACCTTTGTGAAGAAAAAACTTTATGAATATAAATTTATAATTTTCGCTTCTAATAGTGCAAAATACCTTAAACGGATCAGTAGTTTCAAAGTTTATCAAAAACAAACTTTATCACTTTATAATAATAAAGTGTAAATTTTGATGAATATTCCTCGATATTGTTTTGGTACATTTTGTGTCATATTATATCCAATGCATAGTATAGACACACGGAGAGACGTTTAGAATGTAAATAAGCTTCATACAAAGACAAAGCTTTTATTTCTTTCAACATCCAGACAAGACCTACATTCTGTCTACAAGACAGTCTAAATTAGCTGCTAACTTTGAAACAATTTCGTGTTTATTACACTATTTTTCAAAGTCAAAGTTTAGGCCCTACAAGTGTTAATATAAAGATCAAAGCTACAAACCGTCACCAGTTTAAATATCATTCTTCGATTGACATAAACCGCAGAGAAACTTAGCTTACGTACTCAAGTTATATAGACACTGACTGCCGTACCACAGGTACTGGATTTTATTCTTACCCAAGAAAAACATTTAAAAATCATTAATAAACGTAAAAGAGCATTTATTTCAAACTTAAGTATGCAATAAATAAAACATTATAATCTGTCCAATATAAGAAGTACCCTATGACGTAAAAAAATTACAGAGAAATGTACCCATTTGCTTTGAGATAAGATGCATTTAGATCATCATAAATTTAACTGTGGGGTCAATACAGGAACCTTATTTGTAAACAAATAAAGTTGATTTTTCAGTGACGTCCTTAAACGTCAAAAGGGAATTCTTATAGTAGACAGACTATACTTTAATTTATTTGATGACATGTATGACACGAAGAGGTCATTAATTACATCTTGGATTCACAGAAGGCCCACGTCAATCAATTCGGTCCGACTTCGGAACGAGATAACACCTTGTCAAACTTAAAGCCACGGACATGGCAACCCTTAATTACTTTTCTCTCGGAGACAGCTATTTGCTTCTCTGACTGACTCATCGAAGCCTCTTTGCCTTATAATTTTATACAGAAATATATAATTTAATGTTATTTCGGTAGATTTATTAATAGCAATCATAAACTGTTGGTTGCTAAGCGTATCACTTGAGATCGGCTGAACCGACTTAAATTTTAAGGTACGAAAAATGAAAAAATGCATGAAAATTGTAAAGTGAAAATATTTTTTACTATAACTTTTCTCTAGTCTATATCTTGTAATCACGACCTTACTTAGCTCATAATTTGAAGATTATGTCAGGGGCAGTTAGTCTATACTCATATTATTAAGGTGCAGTTTGTAAGTTTCGATGTAGGCGACAATTTCGGAAATTACTCACCCAATTTCAATAACTATATTCCCGAGTGACAAAGGCTATGCTATAATCGCGGGATAGATTTGAAGAATAGATGAAGATAAATTAATATAATTAGAATTTAACACCCAATTGGAACAAAATGAAGGACAAACAAAGCCGACCCTAAATAGTAATAGACAAGTAAGGAATTTATTTATTATTTAATTATGTTAATTGTCAAATTGATTAGTTAATATCAAAAAGTGTGAAACAAACACAACTAACTATACAACTCTCATTAAACCTATAAAAGTTTATGTCTGAATCAGTTTTTATGTTTAGGTCTTCAAAAACAAATGGGCACTTCTAAAAGGGCCCTGCTAAAAATGGGAATTGTGAATATTTCGGAAATAGTTTCAAAATGAAAAAAAGAGAAATTAATTCAAAAACAAACTCATAAAAATATTTCAAAGAAAACACTTTTTATCAATACAATCAATATTGAACCGAGGTTACGGTCAAAACCAACTACATAATAATATAAGTTCAGAACACATCCCGTATGAGACCGCAATGGCTAAGGGTCCATATAAACCACAACTTTAAGGGTTGCGGTCAGAAAACCACTTTATTAGGACCGATATTTATTAGAGGTTATCTCTTTGGATAGCCTTTTATCTTAAATACAGTTCTAAATTACAAACCTACTTGAAGGTCCACATCTCAGCGGCTATCTATTTTTTACTGGCTTGAAGATCGTGAGGTTAGAATTATTAAATGTATACAGTGTTTTTAAAACTCCCACCATCGTGACTAATTTATACTGATCAATATCTGAACTTAATTTCAATGGTATCTACTAGCCCTGTTCTTGGTTATTTGGGATTTTTGCATTCAACCGACTCCCTGTCGCCAAAACTCTTTATTTACTGCTCGCTGCATGAACTAATTGTACTTTTGGTTATTCGTATATTGTTACAACACCATTATGTATTTGCCATAAAGGGTATGAAAACACGATCGTTTTTTGTTCGTCTTGTCACTGGACGTAATAATAAAGGCCCCAATAATACATTGACAGCTCACTATACCATTGTCTCCGGCTTAATGTGTATTGATCCTCACCCTCATTTTCAAAAGCGATATTAACCTAATAAATTGACGTTGATTACCAAACTAATGATTGATGAGACAACAACATAACCTAATCACTTTTGTTGGTTAACTTTTTGAGGAAGAATTGTGGGATGGACGGACGCAGATGTTTTAAAAGGTGGTTATAGCACAGGTAATAAGGCCTAATAAAAAAGGCCTGTAATGCCAAAAGATTGGTTAATATTCAAACAGTTTGCCTGATGGTTTGTAATTCTCACCTATAAATAAATAAATATCCAGGAACATTCTTCACACACGGCCATTTGATCTCAAACCAAGCAGAGCTTGTACTATGGAAACCTGATAACTGAATACATTAATGACCTTTTTTTTTCTAATTAGATACTCATACCCTTAAATATTTACTACCAGACACAGTATGTACATACTCGTTCATGCCAACAAATGTTTTAGTCAAGTAATTTAAGCTTAAATAAGGTAAGAATCTCAGAATTCGAGATACCCAGCTGTAAGTCTGTAAATACTTGTACACCCTAAAAGTTGTCTCAAAACCTACATATGGTAGGGTGTACGCAACTATTAAATTTCAAGGTCAAAGGTCACAAAAAAGCTGCACAAGTTTATTAAGTTTTGTAGACTTGACGTATTGCATATAACAAAGATGAGTTTGAGTTCCACTCTCTAATAATCTCCGGGCCGAACAATTTTCTTCTTCAAATGCTGCAGCTAGTTCATCCAAATTTGTCAGTATCTCAAAAACTTTTAAAAGCCCTCTAACTCGAAAACGGTTCACCGCATAAAAAAAAAATTAACGAAATTTGTAGAGAATTTTTTATTCTACAATATTGATACTAAATACAAATAGCAAAAAACCTATAGGAAATGAGATATTTATAAAAAAAAGCGCAAAAAACCTTTGTGAAAATTTTTGTGACCTTTGACCTTCAAATTTAATAGTTGCGTACACCCTACTATATGTAGGTTTTGAGACAACTTTGATGGTGTCAATATACAAGTATTTACAGACTTACAGGTGGGTATCTCGAATACCGAGGTGAACTTACTATAATGACTGGACTATTTGTCCTGAGTGGGAATTAAACCAACGACTTGTGGCGTCGTAGTTAGTTTCACGAAGCACCAAGCCCACTAGCCCATAATTTAATTCGCTATGCCTACCAGAGGGAATTTTTATTTAAGAAAACGATCTCGAGGATGGAATTTGTTAATTTAGGTGACTTAAAATACTGTGGATATTTGGCCGCTTTCTAGTCGTATGCCACCGATTCAGAACAAGTTAACTCAAGTGGGCCGATAAACAGGAAGACGGTTGCCGGTTGGTAAGTGGTCGCTACCGCCTATGGACATTTGCAACACTAGGGACAATGCCAATTCATTATCGACCCTGAGACGTGAAGTTGTTAAGTCTCATATGCATGTAATTTCACTGGTCCTTTTACCATTCCAAGCGAAACACAGTAATACAAGTGCACTACTGCTTCACGGTAGTAATGGGAAACTTTTTCAGATGAACTCACGCATTAAGAGCTCTACTACGATGTATTACGGCTTACAGTTTAAATTATGTCAATGTGTCTTCACATCAGGTATTAAAAGAATAATTATGATTTCCAATTAGTTACATCGCTGAGGCCGAGCTGGGATGTAAATAATGGTTCATCTGATAATATTGGCATAAACGGTTCTGGAAGCTTGCCAAATAAGTTTCTGAAGTAACCTTTATAGCATAATTGAACTGTTTAAGTACAATGATTGGAAGCTTATATCAGATTCAGAAGTTGAAGAAGACTTATCATAGTAATTATGTATCTGGGTTGTGATTCTGTAAGGTAAATTACATTTTACTTATCGGTATAACACAATTTATTTTATTATAATATTCATATCTTATTAAATAAGATCTCCCACAAATTGCAAAGGTTTCCCAAACTTCTTGTCAACTGTAGTTTAGTTAAGCATGTATTTTATGGAGATAAATAAAAATCATGCAAAATCACAGCATTTTAGCAAGAGTCTTATTGTTAAACCGCGGATAGACGGCCATGGCGAAATTTCTTGATGCAACGTTAACCATGAAGTCCAAGAGCCAACCTGTGGCATCTTAAATATTATTATAAACAGAAACGAATTAAAAATGTATAATATTTGTTGCATTCATTAGGCACATCAATTGTTGCAATGAAAACATTCACATGTGAATTCCAAAACCACGTAAATCAAATTCTGACAACGATGACTCTGAATCAAATTAATTAGAATTCCTCTAATCAACTGCGAACAAAGGTTACTAAATTGCAATCGCTGTTACAGAATTTATGAGGAATATTTCAGGTAACATCTCTTACATTACCGTGTCCGACATATTGCACTCGATTTTCAAATTATGTATCTAATTTGAATGCTTTGCAAACATGAATTTTCACAGTTTAATGGATGCATGAAGTTATTATTGGTAATAATACTCTGTAGGTAATTAAAATTCTAAGTCATTTATTTTCAGTTAAGGGCATTTGTGAAGGTCAAAGTTACTGAAGTTACCACCGGTTTGGAAATCAGCCTCAAACTAAGAACCGGTGATGGATGTTACTATTTTTCATATTTGCTTAAGTACATTGATAGTTTATTACTTTTGAAAATCATATTTGTTTAAAAAATTTAATTTTTGTTCGATTTGGAAATGTATGTTTGTTGTGTGACTGTGTAGTATTGGTACCCAACCAAAAGGAGGATTGAATCCAATTTATTTTATTTGTACACCAAAACAAAATACAGGAAAACGAAAAATAGAATGGAAATAATTACAGTATAAGCTGTCTTCTCAGCATCTGAAATAATCAAATTGACTTGTGTTCATAATAAACATTATGAAGTCAAATTTAAAAAAAATCCCGATATTACGAAAATGGTTGTTGATAATTCTAAATCAGTAAAGATGTGACCTAAGATCATGCTCAAATTATCTGGACACGTCAGGCATTTATAAGTCCAAAATTTGATTGAACGATGCAGCTTCATATTTTTCAGTCAGAACCCCCAGAATTCAACCTTTAAAAACGACACAAGAATCGATTAGAGTTCATCATCTCTATCATCGACTATTGCTTGGCACGCGGCCTTGCTCGGCTTGCCAACACTATGTAAGTGCCGCCACAAGTTGTCAGCTGTACGGAAATATGCCGTCAATTGTTAATGCTGGCTGATATTAGAGCATAAGGATGCCTGATGATCATAAAGTGGACAATTCAGGCACGATTTTAGATTATGATGCTGGCATGAGACCAATTTATGGTACTACAGTCTGGGATTTAGATATAATGGATTTGGAAGAATTTTTAAGAGCATATCCTAAAAATTCTTGCATAAAGCTTTTTGTAGCTCAATCTATACTTGTCACTCTTGTTGGACTCTTTCGGCAGATCTTGTCTGTAGTTTGATCTTATTGAGTTAAAGTTTAAACCCTTAATTTGGCAAAGTATAAAATGCAGTAAATGATAAATTTTAAGTAATTGATACACATAAAACTATTATAGAAAAATAATAAATAAAAATCTGAAAAGCTTAGTTTCCTGAAAACTTATGTATGCCACAACATACATTGCCAAAGCAAAAAAAAATCAAATTTCATGCATACATTGTCAAATTAAGGGTTAAGGAAATTTAAAGGTTGTTTCACCCAAAAGACTCCAGTAAATCTCGTAGCTCTGAATATACATTTGAAAAATAAATATGTAGACACATACATTTTTTACAATAAACTTAGAAGTTAATCTCGAACTAGAAATATATCCTTCTTTCATACTGTGGTTACAACAAAGAAGCTTATTGGCATGAAAACATAACCTCTATTGCCAGCAAACAACTTGTAACAAATAATTCTTGCATATCTATCAAATTCCTATTATACTAAACTTAAGTTTCTGTGATGCTGTTTTAAGTTCTTGCGGCTTTCAAACGACACTTTAGTGTTTTGTACAGTACGGGTCAATATTGTATTAATGCACAGATGTGAATACAAATTTTGGAAATAGATTCGTAAGGAACTAATCCTACTGCTATTAAAAAGGATAAATTGTTCTATTATAAAGGATCATTGTTAATTTTATCTAACGCTTAAACTATTCTGACCGGGAAAACATAAGAAGTAGTCAAGCCAGTTGGCTTGGTGGTTAGCGACTCTGACTACTTGTAACGTACGGTTTGGTAAAATTAAATCTCTAGTTGATTCATTTAAACTATCGCTGAATTCAACAAATGATACCTTTCAATAAAATATTCACAAAAATCACACAAATGAAAAACCAAACTAAATCAAACGGACAAGAAAATTGCATTATTATTCATAACAACACAAAAATGGAACGACATGAAAAAAATAACGCAAACAAATCACAATCGACACATACTCAATAACTATTGTAAGAGAAATTCAATAAAGAACAAAAAGTAAAATCTGGCGGGCTGGCGGGCTGGCGGACTGGCGCAAACAAATTCACGGCGGACATTTATCACAGGCGCTTACATCGACGGAAAAATCGTTGTCCACGGCGACGGTCCTATTTATATGTACTAAATCATCCGGAACAGAAATTCAATCAGACACCCAAGGTGCGGATAGCAGACGCAGTCATATTTTGCTATCCTGGTCATGTAACGGTACGATACCAATATTGTTTTTTAAGGTAGAAAGAAAATTTGTTATTGAACTGAAGAAAATATATAGCGAAGTAAAATGGAAAAGTGTATTATTTAGAAAAATCCTATTACATAATTATGTATAATGTTATTTATGAAAAAATTAAGCAAAAATAAAAAAAAATACGAACACCAAATTGATGCGATTTTATTCTCCGAAAATAAATATTTCTAGAATCAAATTAGGTAAGAGGTTTTAGTTGTACATTCAACATTTTTGAGAATTAATTTTTCTTCAATTCAGAATTCGTTTGAAAACGAAAATAGCAATATTCTTAGAACGAAATCTAATAAAGCACTTGCTTAGATTTGTACAAATAAACCTACATCTGAGAGAGAAGAAGCTGAATAATATGTTTGCATTTGAAATGAGATGTTTGAAAAAAAAACTACCTATTTGTTTACCTTGGATACATTAACTTCATAAAGTAAAATACCTGTTTGAAATTCTAGGTACGTTAAGTGTATTTGCCCTTAGGTACAAGGTTTATGAGAGCAAGAGCATGAATATTCTGTTGAATTCATATTATGAAAAAGCTGTTTTTAAAGCTTTTTCTTTCACTTTACCCAGAAGTTCTAAATTTAGAGATGTTTGTATGAAATTTTTAATCACAGGTGAAAATATTTGTTTTTATTACAAATGGGGAAGTAAGATATAAAATTTTAAAAGATCTCACTAGCTTCTCGCATTGACGTCACAATAGGTTGGGTTTCAAAACTGCACACTTATAAACTTTACAAAAATATTAATAAATATACTATATGAAATTTGAATAAGCTTGTGTTTTCATATCATCTCACTAAAGGAAGTGGTCTAAGATAGTAAGCACACAGTTTTAAAGGCTAAAACACACCGGTTGGTGTCGGCGAGAAATTTTCCACTACTGTACAATTACTGTCTAAAATAATTAAGCCTATATCACTTTTCTAGCTCAAATATTCATTTTTCCTCATAGATTCACTTCTCAAGGAAACAAGACGCAGGTAGCGTAACTCTAAAAACTCGACCGCAACACGAAGCCTAACCCGCGGGAGTCGTCACACGAGTTTACGAGCGGCTTTAAGTAACGTGGCAGGGAAATAGTTTCATTTCACCCCAGTTACTGGTTATAGTCCCCCTAGTGGGTGTGAAAAGTCGTGGCGTCACCTCTGTGCAAAATGTACTTAGTGCTGACCGTATTTCTCATGTAGGTTGGCTATTGAGGTTAGGTCTTATGGGATGTCGAGTCGATGTATTGAGTTTTGGTACCAACGGTAACGAAGATATATTCACTAGTAAGGCGTAAAGTAACTGATGAACAAAAAAGGTTTTTATAGTAATGACTACGTGCAGAAAATTGTTGTTGAGTAGAGAGCCAATTGATTCCAAATATAAACTTATGACTTATCTGTCAAAGCAAAGTTGAGGCCCTAGAAGGGCAATTATGAATGTCACAGCTGCTGAAGTTGTTTTTATTATTTATTACTTATATTGTTTTTAAAGCTGACTATTGTAGTTAAAACGTATATCAATTTTACACAATATTTTATAAGTTAAAAATCTCTGTCATTGTAAAAACAATGCTAAGTCTTCAAACTTTTCCATTTTTATTTAAATCTAGACTCAAAGGACGATATAATCTAGACAAGCGGACTAGTTCGCGCCGTGCACAGGCGTATCCCGTTCTATCTGATCCCGCGGGAAATTCTGCAAATCCCGTCTGAGGGAACTTACAGTTTAAAAGGGAGGATGTTAAAAGTTGTGGATATTTTTATCAATCCTTTTATAAAATTTTGAATATTAACTCCCATTAACTAACTTTATTTACTGTTGAGCTTAAGAGATATTCATAGGCATCAGTTTCATTAACGTTCTGGTGGAATTCTATCTAGTATATTAATATTATTTAGATGTCCTTTTTAACAGTGGATGTACTTGTTTTGACCACAATTTGACAAAGTAAAGCTATGATGTGGTAGAAGAGAACTAGCTCACAAGAGTAACTGCTGAAAATAGGCGCCTGGCGATATTCTTTCTATGATAAATTATTATTTTTTATATCATAAAGTTAAGATTATTAAATTGAAGTACTATTGCTTAATAGGTTCCAATACAACGTGACAAATTGAAAATACACCTTGAATACATAAACATACAAACGATTATCGGATTAAACCACCTGGTTTCGTACTTGTGGTTTATTGTAGAAAATTTTCATGAGCTCATAATATCTTTGGAAACCGTCCAAGTACTGTAGAAGCTGTCATGATTTTGTTTGCAGAGGTTCTATTAAATTCAAACTTATTGGCCAGAATGTACCGATAGATCGAATATTAATATAGAAAAATATTTTTTTTATAATGAATTGGCCTTGCTGACTTGGTGGTTGGTGACAGGCACGTGGGTCCAATTCCAATTGTATGAAAATGTATATAATAATTATTTGTTTTGTCTGGGTGTAATAATCTATAGAGATTTTAAAGATTAGAAAAAAAATAGTATTTCTGTTATCTGGTTTCCGAAGTAGTCTGCTTAGTTTGGAATCAGTTGGCTGTATGTAATGAATATGGATATTTATTTATTTATGTATGAATGACGAGGACGGTTATTATTATATTGCCAAAGACATATTTTAATACATTTTCTATATAAATTCCACCCCGTAGTTTCAGGGTTGGTAGAATTCAAAAAAGAGTTCAAAAAATTCCTTCTTTGTGTCCTTATAGGACTCATGTTAAAACATTAAAACATTTTTCGAGTAGTAGAGCTCTTAGTACAGAGTTCGTCCGGGGAAGTACTACCACCATACCAATTTCTGCCGTGAAGCAGTAATGCACTTGTATTACTGTGTTTCGGCTAGATAGGTAAGGGGGCCGGTGAATTTACAGGCACATGAGGCTTAACAACTTCACGTCTCAGGGTCGACAAAGCATTCGCGATGCCTCTTGTGTTGCAAATGTCTATAGGCGGCGGTGGTGACCACTTACCATCAGGTGGACCGTCTGCTTGCTTGTCGGCTCATGTGGTTTAAAAAAAAAAACATTAAGTCAGTCGACCCTATAGGACAGGAAGAAAGTATAAAGAAACAAACTGCCCTTAGCATTCATATAAGTAGGATTATCAATGCATGTTATCCATTCTCCCTATATGGAGAAAGAGCAATACCGTATATGCCTGTATCCAGTAAAACGACATCCTATTCAAGCACCGACATAAACGGTTACTCAGTTATGTGCTTTCATGACGTTTTTAATATCGATCGAATACCAAGTAGCATACGAAATACAAGATTCTTTGACACTGCACTATTAGGATGTCATAATGCAGCATTTCAAATAAAATTTATGAGATATGTAACATTTTAACAATAAATAGAAATATTCCAATTTTGACATGCAGTAAGAATTTCGGAGTCAGTCAAAAATGACAGGAATTCATTTGTTTTCATTTCGAGAATTTTCAAAAACCTAGTTGTAAATCAGTTAACAATGTGAAGGTTATTTTATGAGAAAAAATAACTGCTGACCACTTTAATGACCAGAAAAATACTTAGCTATTCATAGTAATGGGCCATTCTCCCACAAATTATTATCAAAATATTATTTTCATCAACTTCGACACTGTACGAAATCACACAAAAATCATGAATTTATTTCGCGAATATTTAAAACAATACTATTACAAGTTCCACTCAATGTCATGATTCAAAACAATCTTTTAGAAAAACTTAAAGCTTTTCCATAAAATGTTAAGTGCACGACCTCATACAAAATGCTAGTGTATTAAAAAGCTGTACCATAAACATGTTTTAGTGAAAAACTTGGTGCAATTAAGTATTTAAAGGAAAATGACGTCAAAAACACGGAAGCTAAAATAAGAAAAAAATGTCTGTAAAAGCCTTTGTTTAAAACACCTAGCACATGCAAAAACGATGTTAATTTTCCACGGCTTTATACCAAGTGGATGCAGTTTTTGTATTTTCCATTAAATAGAGACTGGCTTTTTTTTTAGAATCAATTTTGCAAAAGAGCTTCGAACACGAACTTTGAACATTATAATGAAATGACTGAAGCGATTAAGCTTTTAATGATTGAAAATTTAAATAAACTACACCTTTTGCATTTAGATACATTGGTAGGTAGTAACTTGACAAATTACCAGTAAATCTAACATATTTTAATTTAAATTGGTCTTCACAATCACTTATGAATAGCCTAAATCTAACAAATGTTAAATTGTACCAATAAATCATGAATTAGTTGTTAATTTTAGCATTCGTTTTTGACATGAGTGTCAAAAGGTAGACACTAAAGTAATTTTCATAAAATAAATCATAATTAGTGTTTATGAAAATTAACTGACAAATAATGACCCTACATGATCCTGAAGAACCTTATTAATAAAAATTAATAAGTCTAATTTTCCTTGGCAATTTAAAATAACACCCTATAGGCCGATAGACAATAATAATACGGCCGGTAAAAAATCTCACACACAACACAACCCAAGATGTTGGACGTGGTCAATTGTTTACTCTTTAGTCGGACACCGTAGGTTTGGTGTATTATATCACCTCTTTTGCATGTAAGAGTAACATAGCACCTTTTAGCTGCTTTATAAAAAAAAGTCTATGCATTTAAATATTCAAACATCCCAGTATCAAATCTAAAACTACTTTCACAACAAAAATTCTACAGACCGCATAACTAAACCGCAATGTGCACTTAAGGTCCGCATCGTTTGTATTCATCGATAGTTTGTTCCAACATTTACATTGCGAATACAATGAAAAGTTTCATCCTATATTAGTTTTCAATTTTCAAACCCACCGCGATGGAGGAAGAACAAGGATGAAATACTGTTGGGACTTTCATGTGAGAATATTTTGGGGGTATCGAGATATTTTGTTATGATAATATATCGGAAAATTCTACTGGGAAGTGTGAATATGGGTATTATTTTTAATAAGAATTTCCAATAGCTAGACAACGCAAATACATGATATTCGCATCTGAAAATAATATCTGTTCTTACAAAGAAGATCCTGGATTCTAACAAAAGTGAATGCCCCCTATAGAAAAATTCTTCCTGGAAGCCGTTTCTATAGACAAAATTGCGATAGTTTTATTGTAGCGGTTAGATATTAATATTTAAGAAGTAATAATATGAAGATATATCAGTTAAATAGTTTCTAATTTGTAAGATTTGTTTGGCATTAGTAAAGCACCATATACTTTTTTAAATTTGTAATTTGAGAGTTGAGACTAAAATATTAAATTGTATTATAATATTAGACAGGCTTCATAAATGTGGACGAAAAAGCAAGAGGCTTTGTGTTTAACATGTCAATTTTAGGTTTCAACTTTACAATAAAAGCTATAGCGAATGATGCATTGGAAGTCAAGTAGGGGTTCGACTGGGGATTACCACTACATAATGGATGATTTTACGTTTCAGACTTTTGTTCTAAAATAAGCAAGGATGGGAATGTAAGGAAATGCATACGTAATGTAAAAATGCATTTTCATGAGATACCAATGCTTGTTGATGTTTGTTGTGTATAAGTTAAGGTTCAATTTTGAAAAAAGTAAAAGACAGGGATTTTAAGACTAAAAACCACACATTACTACCAACCATCCTATTTTATAAATCCTGTAAGTAACAACTTGCTTACTTTCCAACCGCTACGGATTTCACACTAAGCTACGATTGCTATGAGTGCTTCTACGAAGCCGCTACGAAAATACGTAACCACCCGCAGTGAACGTACACACACACTTCTTTGTACTACAACTTAGCCGCTAAGCTGACCGCTACGGAAAACCTTGGCTATCGTAGCTAAGTCGTAGCTAAGTAAGCTACGAGCATGGTAGTGTAGAATGTAGCCTTAGCACGTTTTCTGTTCTACGATTTTGATAGAAAACGTGAGAAATTTAAAATACCTTTACTTGGCAAGTAAGAAGTTTATAATACAAATAGTTAGAGAATATAGGTTAGTCATATAATATTACCTAATGTTTCAAAGATGCCATTCATAAAGAATAACAGACCAACTAAAAATTTCATATAAACACGTCCGCTAGATTATTTGGTACTGTAATAGCTGGCTTCTAATATAAAATTGATTTCAGCTGAGCGAGCACCATTTCTACCGTTTTTGGATGTTTTCCAAACTCAGTACCGCCTTGTTCGCCTTTTTAGGGTTCCGTTTAGAGAAATACTTAAACTTAACATTGTTATTTGGCTGTCAGTACTGTTCAGTATTTTCTCAGAAACAACTTGTGGTAAATATCCTTTTTTTGTTGATTATATTCCTTCTACTAATAAAATTAGTATCCGAGGAATAGGAATAGCATAGTTAAAGCCGTGTGAGAGACTAGTAGAAGCAGTTTTATTTGTAGATAATATATAATTATATGTATCGGCGCACCGAAATGGAATAGCGCGATTTGTACTTGATTGACATGGTAGCCAAAATCTTGTATGGAACCCTGAAAGCTTATTTCATTATCGAACTAAGTCTATTTTTACTTCATGACACTCATTTTTACGACATCTCCTGACTACTGACAATTTTCTCGAATAAATTTACTTATCATATTTTATCGGTTTGCGCGAATACGTAGCGACAATTCGGTCAAGTCCGTTCATGTTTATTTATTAGGGTTTATTTGTGGGGTTACTTTAGATCGCGGGACATAAAACCGTGGAGATATTTTATTTTAATTCGAATAGGTACCTTCTGAAGTCACTTCTTGTGTAGAGTGAGCTACGATCGGGTTACGAGGTATCTATATGTGCTTTTATAGTTGAAACAGTTACATAATACTTAAGTATGTGTTATTCATACCATCTGTAATTATTAAGCAATTTCTCGATTTGAAACATGTAACGGAAGCTTAATTCTTCGACTTAGCTCACTTCACAGCTTCGCTATATAACTTACTCGACTCCTTGTGTTTATGATCTGAACTCCAGGCCTATGAGCTTACTCGGCCCGTTCGATAAATTTGATGGTTTGACATAAATTCATTTTACGATTTGTTTGGTCAACAAATATTATGTTAAACGATAAATTGTGATTTGCGGTTGTTTAAATGATATTTAGATCGTGATTCTGTGAGTGCAGATTGAATATTTACATGGGAATATTTGGATTATTAATTGCGATGAATCATTATCAACCATTTAACGTGGAAATATTTACTAGTTGTCAAACATAGGTATTTAAACACTGAATACATGTTATAGTGCATCTAATTTGCCATGTCATTTAACGAGATTGCTAACATAAAAAGAACCTGGGGTATTTCTATTACACACATATATCTGTGATGCGATTCTGTTTGGTAAATTACGATAAAGTAATCAGCGTAGCTTTGATGCTCTGGCTCTTTCGTTGACGATGCAATCACGAGAGAGATCCGCTCTCCGCGACTTCGTAAATCGCATGGGTGTCTTATCGCTGAAGAAGTTTGCATTGAACAATGTAATGAGGGGGATGATCCTAAATATGGAGTTCTTGTTTGTTTCTTAAAATTGGAGCTTTTTTGAATATATATTTAACTATTTATACCCAGTCCTAGAATAATATATAAACATATTCCTCCACAGTAGGTACTGAGTTGGAACGACTTGTGACTAAACCACCTACGAGGAACTATCTCGTCAAGTATAAACACATGGTCTGTTTTGTCGATGGAATACGATACGGAAGTAGCTTGCACCCGCCTGGCTGGTTTCCACCCCAAACAACAATCAACGTATTCCGGTTACTGCACTTAAGAACTAGTTTCCTTCTAGCCTTCCGTCATTAGCATCATCATTGCTTTCTATAGTGAATTTGTGGTCAAACATAAACCTTAACACTAAAGAATAAAAGTGACAATCCCCAGCCAATTTTGATATGAATGGGGAAATATGCATGGATTAATTAGTTTGTCAGCCAGTCTCTCAATAGTATTTATCAAGAAATTTGTAGATTGATATTTTTAAGGTACAATAATTGGTGAACTTACCAATAGGTCAACGCTGTCTTCTCGGTTCAATTGTTTCTGAAAAGAAAAAAAACGTTAGACAACATTCTTCTCACCTCAATTATGGTCTTATTATATTTTGTTATTTTTACATGAATCGCAATTAGTCTTTGACAAATACTTTCAAGATGCTTCTACAGTTTTATTTATAGTATGGAAGAAGATAAATCTATTAATGGTTTTTTTTTAAAACGTTTTTTTTAAATATAAAACAGCACGCTGTGTATTGATGTTAAACTCCCCCTTTGATTATACAGGAGGGATAATTTCAAAACCGTAAAACAAAAAATCATCATCAAAAGTGCTTGTAAATTTTTCATTCACAGAGGCGGCTCCCATTGTAATTCTCAATAAAGGGCCGTATTCACAACCCCAGTCATAACGAAAATGCTTAAAAGATCCCTTGGGTTTCAACCGTATGGTATACGGTGGTAGATAAAAATGTATTTTGCGCCATGGAATTTGTTTGAGGGCTTTTCTAGAAGTGACATAATTGATCAAACAATGTTTGAAAAGTCGAAACACGTATGATTTTTTTATTTCTGATATTGAACTGCAATTAATTTGAAATAGTGAAAAAAATTAAGCCCCTAAGTAATTTTAACTAATTGGGTTTGGTCCATTTTCTTTATATTTAAAACAAGTTCTAGGTTCCAGTGTAACTGTTAAGGTAATGAAAATATGTGAAGTTATTTCAAAATTAATTATTTCAATAAAATTGAAATAATAAAGAGTACGAACAGGTAAGTTCAGTACACATTTTTATCAAATATCCTTGGACATTTTTGATTTCTTTCTATATTTACATTTGTACCTAGTAATAGGACAAATAGATGCATAAACTCGTCAGCCATTTCTAGCCACTATATATCCAATCCAACCTTATGAGTTCAATAATAAAGTAGATGTTTCATACACCTCACAAGATTCCTACGCCCTCTTGCAAACTTGATTGGAGAATATATTTCCAGATGTGGGAGATGTTGCAAGTTATTTGCTGGTAAAGTTTGGTAAGTTATATTCCCGAAAGCATTAAGTTATTCCTTTTATAAACCTCTGTGTTTTTTTGTGAATGATGTTATGTTTTATTTTCCCCTTGTATTTATCTCTGTTGAAATACATAAAAAAAAAAACATAAATATACATATAGATACCTTTTAAATAGATTTTTTTTTAAATATACCTGTAAGTGTATATTTTTTTGTACTATACATATTGTCAACATAGTTATTGGTGTTGTAGCTGAAGGTTCTTCAAATATTATATGGAAAATAGGGTTCCTTCGACGCACAATCACCTTAAAACTATTGAACATATGGGGATGGGACTGCTACTATTCTAATTGAAATTCTTCCTATTATGTTATAGGATAGCCTATAACATAATATTTCACCTGCAGGTGAAACCTCGGGTACAGCTATTTATGGCCAATAAGATCCAACTGGCGGAATACGTCGGTAAACGGGTACTTCAAAGTACCCTATCATCATGTTATAGGTATTAAATTCCACTGAATACTTAAGCTCATGGTATACAACGTCACTACTACTACACTTTATCTTATAAAAAATCATGGTTTTTTCACAGACGCATAAAATATGTAGCTACTATTTCGTGATCTATAACTAAAATTTATTTTAGAAACTTCTAACTTTTAAGAAGTTTATTTTGATCAACTTTTTTTCCAGTAAATAAAGTTGAGTACGTGATTGAAGATTGCACTGTCAATGCTTTATCTAGTTTTTAAAGTTTAGTTTCTAAGAGATCGATCGGAGTTTCAAATTGTTCACAACAAAGGATTTTCTAACTCTGAGTTTGTAGATAAAAATAAACTTTTAAACTTAACTGTCTTCTTAAAACTTAAGTATAATAATACTTAATAATGTACTATTTCACTTTAGTAAAGGGGTGAACACGACGATAATTCTAACTTAATGTTTTTAATCCTATTAAGTTTTTAACAGACTTCAGAAATGAAGGAGGTTCTTTAAATTACTTGATTATTTTATTTTTAAAAAGACTAAAAGCGTTTGACCACAATTTAGATAAAGTAATGACCACAAAGGAAACAGCAGGAACATGTCCGCAGGTAGTTGGTAAAAGAAATTCAACTTAATACCACCCAGTATAAGGTTAACAATTAGGTAAGCATGCAAGGAGGTTAAGTAAAACCTTTCAATAAATCCTAAGCCACTGCCTTTACAGCCGTGAACTCACTAAGAAATGGCGTGTTTTTGCGCGTAAATGGATAACATCTACAAAGGCCGTTTATGCATCAGTTTGTAAGTATTCCTTTAAAGAATTTGACGATAAAACCATTTTTACAAACTCTTACAGTTTAGGTACATACGTCCGTACCAAATGCCTGAATCTAATTTCCTGGGATATTCTTGTTACAATGTCTTTTCCTCCGGGATACGGCCATTTTAGTGTGTATAACAAAGTGTCTCGAAACAGGGCAATTTATAAGATGAAATTCTGATGAAACTGTATAAACATACAGTTTTATTTGTTACAAATTGATTTAGAGAAGGAATTGTTTTATTGGAATGTGTAAGTATTCCTTTGATAGTTGGACAGGATATACTTTGTTTACTGATCATTATGTAGTTGTTAAGGTTTTTAAGTATATGAAAATAAGTTGACTGCACTGTTATTGTTTGTTCATGAGGGCTTTTTAGGCCGTACCCAAAGGTAAAACGAGACTATTACTAAGACTCTACTGTCCGTCTGACTATCTGTCTGTCTGTCCGTCTGTCACCAGGCTGTATGTCATAAACCATGATTGTGAAACAGTTTAAATTTTCACAGATGATGTATTTCTGTTGCCGCTTTGTAAGAAGAAATACTAAAAAACAGAATAAAAAATATTTAAGTAGAACCCCCATATAACAGACGTGATTTTTTGGCCGATTTTATAGATAATGGTGTGGAACCCTTCGAACGCGAGTCCAATTCGCACTTGGCTGTTGTTTTTATATTAAATTGTATAACTTTCGCGGTCAATAAGAGAGAAAGTTAAGTGTCATAGAAAAATCATGTTTAGTATATTATGTAATATGTAAATAGAGTTAAGTACCTAAATTAAATATATAATAGTATTGTTAACGAGCGTATCTTGCCAACAAGCTATATAGCTTGGCAAGGAAAATTGTATGTGTAATTTGTTATTTTTTACTTTGAAATAAATGCTTTAAAAAAAATAAAAAAATTGTTTATGAGATAAGGTTCATATCCAATGGTTATTATATGACACTGCTGATGAGTCTTATCATAAGGCCATGGGATTCATTTTTCTATAACACTTTTGGTTGTCAAAACGGATCTATTAAGTCTCAGCAACATTACTACCTGAAATTTGGTGCATAAGTTTTCTTTTTGTTTAATTTCCTCAGCTCAGCATTGATGTCTAAAGAATTATTTGCTCTATGACCTAACCTTATAAAGCGCTATCTAAAAATACTGTTATGAGCAGACAAATAAGCAAACGGTCCAGCTGATGGTGAATGGTTACCGCCGTCTATGGACATTTGCAACATTAGAGGCATCGCCAATGCGTAGTCGTCAGACGTGAACTTGTTAAGTCTAAATTTTTGTGTAAATAGTCATGAACTTATCGACCGCCTTTTCTGACATTTTAAGCAATACCATGTTATTATTGTCAGATATATTTTTAAGATAGATGGGGAAATGTTTTAATCATAACAGACAAATAAAATACGTAATATCTGAAAAACTTACTTGGCAGTATAAATTAACATTAAAACAACTGAACATAGCGTTTTGTAATGAAAAATAAAAATTGATGTATTACGTGAAAAGAACCTGTGTACTTTTTTATTATTCAAAACCAAAACCATCCAGTGTAACATGACCTACACGCGTATTTAGATTCCGGCGACTTTTTAACTCTTAGACGTTTCATCTTCAGCTGGTTTACAACCAGATAGGTATCCAGTGTTGCCTTTCCACCATTTTTTTTACGACGGTATTTCTTAAACAGTATTACTCGAGTTTTATTCATGTTTCATTCGTTTTACTATTGAGAGTAAAATATTTCTTTTTTTGGGGAATTGAATAGGTTTTTTATTGCTCGGGATATTTTTTTACTTTTCGGTTCAGCTAAAAATAACTTCTTCAAATCTCATAACAACAATTTTTTGATGTAAATCTTAATGATATTTTAAAAGTTTAATTTTGATAAGCCTTAGCACACGTGTAGAGTATATGCTCACAAAAAGTTAATAAGTAGATATTTAGAGAAAAAAAGTATATCAGATACTTGGTTTCCAAAGTAGAAGCTTTGTTTAATTTGGGATCAGATGGCCTTGTGTAAAGAATGTCCCAATTGTATCCAGAAATTTGCCGAAACTTGACAAAGTTTCTGAATACGCCCCCTAATAAAATCTCCTCAAGTGATGTGAAATTGCTCTCACAAATAGATTTCTGATGCTTATTCAATTTCAAAATCCGAACAGACAAATAATATACCTTTCATAATACATTTTAAACGATATTCAAACCACACAACCCAAACCTCAAATAAATCAGAAGGTACCCAATTTAATATTCCTGCAAAATTAGCGCAATCATAAAATATACCTATATCAATATCACCGTAGTCAAATGGTGTAGGGAACCCTCGTTTCCCTTCGTAGACCCTCCATTTAAGGGACCCTAAAACATTCTCTTACTTAGTATATTACTCCGGACCACTAAGAGCTTTGTACAAAACACGCTTCCGGCAAAGAGTTGGGTCAATGAGCAAGAAAATCTTGTAGTGTTTAAAACGTAGTCCATAAAAAAACTATACAAGAAACAATCAGATTTGATTGTGTAATTTTAACTAAATTTAGATAGGCTCTAAAGATTCACGCAACTTTAAAAGCAGATATTTTGACGTAAGAGTTAAAATATAACAGAAATCTATTGTAATCAATCTTGTAATACCAAATTGACAGAAGACACATAGACAAATAATTACGAAATTAAATTTAACATAAATAATACATCTATCTAGTCGATAATTGTATGGAAACTTCTCTTTTAGCATTCCTGATGATTAATCCAACACAACAAATAAATAGTTCATGACCTTAATTTAATAATTTATTTTTTAAATCTACTATATTCACAGCAAATTAAAAAGTACACCGAATTGTTTATACTCATAACAAAAATGGATACGGTTATCGTATCCATTCGTATACAGCAGCTACCCTTTCTACGCTCCAACATCAACGTCACTCAACCCCACGTCTGACTTCAAATAAATCTTGCTATCAAGAAGGGTTATGCTCAAAGAGGCGCACCTGCTATGCTCCTTAAGGTTTGGCGATAATTCTGCCTTGGGATCCCCTCGGAGTATATAAACTAGGGGATATGTCAAACCGTAATTTTTTGAAGTGAAACTACTTTTTGGCTTTGAAATTCTGATCTGCAACGTTAATGTGTGACGAAAAATAAATGAATGATAAGCATAATTTATGCTATTAAAAAGTGATTGATAGACAATTAAAATGTTTCCCTGTAATATAAAAGTTTTACTTCTATCGTGTGTCTTTGCAACGTACCTTGATTTTTGGTTCAAAACTCACATACATAAAATTATTATATTTCTGACAATATTGGCTTAAGTAATTAAAGCTCATGTCTTTGTCAACTTATTCTTTTTAACTTAGTTTTGTAATTCGCAGGAAATTTCTCAACTTAACCATCAACCATATCAACACTTACAACATCGACAAGATCAATATCTTACGTCAAATATAAACCCTAGATTGTACAAGCTGTCTCTTAACTGTCAAATGAAAGATAGCGACGGGAATGCTACTGGCATTGTGAGACCGCACGGTACTCTGATTCCTTGTGTATTTTTATTCGCTTTTTTAATTTCCTTTATGTTTTATGATCTGTGTACTTGGTGATAATTTCTCTTTGGGATGCCTGAAGGATTGGGCGCGTGTGAAATTCGTTTATCACAAATCTGACGACACGTGTGCTGAAAATTTAATTTGTGTGCTCAGTAGTTTAAATGAGTTTGTATTGAAGGCCTAACTTTTCATTTTATAATTAAATTTAGGTCTCTTTTACATTTAAAGCAAAACAGTTTTTATTCCATTAATAAGAAGGCTTAAGGTTTGGATAATTGTGATCCAATCATGTATACTGTATCGAATCCATTATATATTGGGCGGAGATGAGTTAAAATAACTTTTGGATAAACAACCATACCTTATTTCTTAATCAATAAAACCATTTTTTCTTTGACATTATTTTACATCAAAACGGTTAGCATACCAGTATTTCAAAAATGCTATGCATTACAGCTGTACATTGCAATGTAAGTAAATAGAAACTTGCTCCAGTACTAGACAAAGTACTTCCTTTAGCACTGCACTTACAGCGACAAGAAACTTGGCTGGGGCTAAAGCGTGAAGTGGACAGAGGTGAAAACCAGCCCGTGCTAGTCGCGCTCGTACACTAAAGGTTCTGTACAAGTATTCGGTTTAGAATAAAATGTATGTGAACCAGAAATGAAAACAAAAAAAATTGTATTTTAGTAACCACTACTTTTGGTTTAGAATTCACTTCTTTTTATTCTATTCACCTTCAGAAACCTACCTATCTAGTTTTCTAGCAGGTTAAATCCTTTAGATTTATATGTTTCTCTCTTACTTGTGTCGTTTTTTTCTGTTCATAGGGTGGTCAAATCACAATGCAAAAAATGTTTTCAAGATTTTTGCAGAATGGCCAATGCGTAAGTTATATTCACGGTGTTGCAAGTGTCAATAGGCTCCGGTGGCTGTTTACCATCAGACCATCAGCTTGTTTGCTACCTTAGTAGTATAAAAACAGTCGTCAAAAATCGTACTTCCTACGTCAAATGTAGGCCCTAATTTGAACTATAGCTGTCTCATAACTGTCAAATTAAAGATGGATACTATTAGTACATTGAGATCGAACGGTACCTACTGAATCGGAATACGGGTAAATATTTCAGCATTTTCGATCTTCCACATAATTTTATAGAGCTATTTGTGCCACGTAGCACGTACCACTATAGTAACACGTATTGAACTAACTATTCAATGAATCAGTCAAGTGACAGATTTTTGAATAGAAAGACAGAAAATTTGGATTAATATATTTCATGATTGAAATTTATATGCAAGTAATCTGATCCAAACTAATCCTTTCGGTACGGAACTCTAACACTGTGGCGAACAGTTAAGGAGGGGTTATAATATACTGGAATTATAAAAGTGAATTATGCGGGATAAAAGTAAGTATTTATGTTTAGCTTTTGACGAATAAATCGCATTATGTAGGGTAGTTGGTAGAGCAGTGGAAATGGCCTGATAATAATTTTAAAATATTTAGGTAAGTTGACGGTAGTGTCCAAAACCAGTTGACAATTTGAAAAGAAAAAAGAAAATATCGCTAATAAGCACTTTAGCATGTGAACGTATTAAAAGAACCTAAGCTATGTGTAGAAATACCCCCAAAACGGGTGCAGGTGTAAGCTGAACCAAGAACCAGTTTCTTGCGTAATACTATCCGGGCGATATTTTTTGCGGCCCTCAGTTGGGACCGACGTGGGTTTACAGGAAAAATGTACGCCCGAGATATATGCCAGATAGTGTGAGCTGCAGGGTATATGTTTTATGTTGACATATGTTAGGTGTGACGGAAATTTTAGATATTTATACCCGTGGGACGAATTGTGATCATAAATGTCCGGTAGGTACAGGAGGCTATGTCCTAACCCGGACAAGCATTTGAGAATGAATATATCTATTTGTTCTTTGTCAGTGTTAATCTATACTTATGTTATAAAGTGAAAATACTTGTCTTTTACTTGTTAACTTATAATACAAAGTAATCAAATTCTATTTAGTTTTATACCTGACTATTCTTCGACTCAAGCAACTTTGCCATTTCAGTTCAAGGAATAAAATAAGTTGTTTAGATAAGGTTCAGCTATTCAGTGAACACAAATATTGCACACAAGGTTTCTTGGTAGTCTCAATTTCTCTCTAGGCAATTAACATCACAAATCACCTAACATAAAATATGAATTTTGAGAAAACATTTTGGGAAGATTCCTTTCATGTGAAAATTTTACCCTAAGGGCTATCTTTGTACCAAATTATTGAAACGTTATTGAGTAACTAACATCAAACTATAATCATTATGATAAACTTAGTAATAAAGCCTAAAATACAATGCCATTTATTCAGTTTAGATACTAGAAAGGTAATACCTTCTGATATTACCACCTAGGAATGGCCACTGCTAAATATAAGCCACCCCGTAAATATTCGCAACTTACGGTCTTGGGCCGCTTGCATCCATACAAATGTTTGCCTTAATATCCACGCAGCGTGGAATTGAAGTAGACTCTTAGAGCAGATTTCGTTCGAGGAAGTACTACCACCGAGCTATTTTCGCCTTGTAACAGTAGTGCACTTGTATTATTGTTTCTGGGTTTAGGGAGGTAACCATGTTATATTAGGTTGGGGAAAAAGTCTTTTCGCATTATAGTATGTATGAACTTGTAATAAAATCTCTTTGGCTATACTATTTGTATCTTGCTGGTTTTGGTATCATTGAAAGTTAAAATTTTAAAGAACATAATTCCAAATTCAAATTAGGAAAATGTGTAATTTGCATTTGTTTTTCGTACCGCCAAGATGAGTGAATTTAATGAAGAAATTCGATTCATTTTAAAATTTTACTACAAAAAAGTAAAAAATGCAACGCAAGCCGCGAAAATAATTTGCGATGTTTATGGACCTAGTGCAGTGTCTGTGAGAGTAGCACAAATTTGGTTTAAGCGTTTTCAATCCGGAAATTTTGATGTCAAAGATGCACGTCGCTAAGGTCGCCCCATTACGGATAAAATGGATGCCATTTTTGAAAAAGTGGAGCAAGATCGGCATATCAGCAGTTACGACGAAGTAGAAGAGCTGGGAATTGACCACAAAACAGTTTTGGCGCATTTGAAAAAAACTGGGTACACAAAAAAGCTAGACATTTGGGTACCTCACGAGCTCACTGAAAGAAACCTAATGAACTGTGTACTCATTTGTGATTCTTTATTACGACGTCATGAAACCGAACCATTTTTGAAGAAGCTAATAACTGGTGATGAAAAGTGTATCACGTACGACAAGAACGTGCGAAAAAAGTCGTGGTCAAAAGCCGGTCAGGCTTCACAGACTGTGGCGAAACCCGGATTAACTCTCAACAAGGTGATGCTGTGTGTGTGGTGGGATTGGAAGGGCATTATTCATTATGAGCTGTTACCACCAGGCAGGACTATCGATTCTGAAGTCTACTGCGGACAACTGATGAGATTAAAGCAAGAAGTTGAGAGAGAGCGGCCGGAATTAATCAACAGAAGGGGTGTGGTTTTTCATCATGATAACGCTAGACCTCACACATCTTTAGCCACTCAGCAAAAATTAAGAGAGTTTGGCTGGGAGGTATTAATGCATCCGCCGTATAGTCCTGACCTTGCACCTTCAGATTTTCACCTGTTTTGGTCTCTTCAGAATTCTTTAGGCAGTGTCAGGTTAGCATCACGAGAGGACTGTCAAAACCACTTGTCGCAGTATTTTGATCAGAAGTCCCAAAATTTCTATAGCAACGGGATCATGTCCCTACCTACAAGATGGCAAAAAGTTATCGAACAAGATGGTACCTACATACTTTAGTTAAATGTAAATAAACTATATTAAAAATGTTTTGAATTTTCTTAAAAAATGCGAAGGAACTTTTTCCCCAACCTATTATTTTAACCATTTAATAATTTTATAACTTCACGTCTGAGAATCGCAACGCGTTGACGAAGCCTCTGATATTGCAAAGGTCTACAGGCATTTGTCTGTTTCTATTCTACTTGAAGTAAAATTTGCGGTCAGTAACGTACCAATGTAGTAAATAGTAGGATGCAAAACAAAAATAAGTTTACATTGCACATAACATTTTATAATAATACTATGGAATATTAAGTTATTGCGCATCAAATTGAGAATTGCGTATATTTAAGAATATTGTACCTTAAAAATGTTAGATTAGGGTGTTATTTTGAATGTTATTTTGAACTAAGACATTCTCCCGCGTTAGAAATTAGCAGTTTTTTTTTAAATACAATTCTCTTTCCTTGTATAGCACATAGATACTGACTACCATCGCTTATCTTCTAACACAAAAATAACATGACATACATATAATCATGAACACCCCAAAACAACATCAAATTCTATTCAAAAGCAAAAAAGCTCTAGTACACCTCAAAGTAACAAAACAACGTGTGAAGGGCCCATCTCGGTTTTATTCGGAAATCATTGGTGCGAAAATGATATAAGGCAGTTTATCATCGCCCCCTTGTCATATTTAGCCGTGTTTTCGTGAAAATACGTTGATACATGTGTTTATGAACACGTGACGTTGGGTTTAGGGGTTTATGTTTTTAAAATACGAACGTGAATTTTGTTCAAAGTTTGGTCGTAAGAAGGTTGCTTCTAAAATGTAGAGTCATGGTTTAATAAATAAAAATAAAACATTGTTTTATTTTTTTTAAATATTGTACTTTTCCTTAGCCTTTAGTTAGTACCATCCTCAGGAGGTTGTTAATGTGTAAGTATCAAGTGTAACTATTGGAAGAAGTTTTCTAGAACGCAATTTTTGACTTGCAGTCAATAGACTTAACACAATGTACGAATTCAAGTTTTCAATTATATTTAATTAAACTCTATTTCAACTCTACGAGGTTTTATGTAATAATGTGAAGACCGTTGGATCGTTTTTCTCGAAAGTTATTCTTACATTAAAGCGTCTAATTAAAGAGTTTGTTATTTTAGTGGTTGTTGGCGCACCTACAAGCGCCATCTTTGGACGGATAGCGGAAAAGGTCCCAACCATGACCTACTGGTAGATGTATCAAAGGTATAGTGCATAGAATAGGACGAATCGAAGTAACGCATAAATTTTCGCTTGATTTGTGGAACACAAATCTTTACCGGTAGAAAAATCCGGAGTATCGAACAGGAGAATTACCACAAGTCTACAAGTGGTAGCAAACATAACTTTTAACTGAAAATGACGTTATACATCGATTGAGAAATCGGCCCAAAACAGATTTAATAAAATTAACATCTAATTTAAAAGATAATGAATTCGAGTATTTACATAATAAAATCACTCATCGATTTTTGTCCTCAAAAACCCTCGTCATTGATGATTAGTATAATTTCTTTTTCATGTAAATTATATCAATTTCTTTTAGAAGCTATCTAAAGAATCAGATTATACCCGAAGTATCAGGCTTTTCATGTCAATAGTTTCATTATCTACATTAAAATTTACTATACAATTCATCTCTAAGGTATCATAAGAGGCGTCTTAAGAGTAGATAATGATGACCCTGGTGCACATACACCTTGAACCAAGTGGTTAACAAAACCATCCACAAAGAGGCTTCAGGGAGGTGACTAGGCGTAATAAAACTGCAAAACTTCTAATACGTAATGAATCTAATAGGCACAAAGCTTAAGATTCGCGCTGACTCCAAGTAATGGGGAACAGTATTGGCATTATGATGACAGTATTTACCAAAACTGACGTAGAAACATCACAGTATTTGGATGCATGACCGTACCCAAGTCGACCAAGCACAACCATACCATCAATTTCTCCTCATCCTATTACTTAATTGTGTTACTAGAAATATTTACATTCAGTGATTAAATTTTACTGGATTGCACAATATAGACAATTGGTTACCAGACACTCCCATTCCAAAGTTAAGTCAACCACGTTCCACAGAAACCGCAATATGACAAAAGTAGTTACACAGAATACACGACGCATTTAATCAGAAAATTTTCACGAGCAGTTTCTAACTTCTTACATAGTTGAAGTTTGTGTTAATTTGTTAGTACCTTCGTTAATATTCTATTCTACTCAAGTATATAGGTATCTCTTGGCCTGTATTTATAAGAAGATAATGTTGCAAGCGTCAATAGGCTGCTGTGGCCGTTTAAAAATAATAAAAAGTGAAAAAAAATAATAGTAGGATGAAACCCATTAGAAAAGGAGGGGAATATTATAAAAATGAAAGGAAAAATTATTTACGGGCGATCTGAGGTCGGGAAGGGGATGGGGGTGAGGTTTTAAGGGTAAAAAACGGTTTTTCTCGATTTCCGGCAAAACTAAAAGTCCTATGGAAAAAAGTTAAATGGCAAAGTTGTAGCTAATAAATAGATCTAAAACTTTTGTATTTACACTTTTTTCACATAACCTTTTGTAATGGGTTTCATCATACTATTATTTTTTTTGGTTTTAAAAATTATCGACCCTGGTCTATAAGTGTTAATCATTAATATATTCTACTTGTATAGCAAATTCTAGCTAAATCAGATGGTTCTCATAGTACGAGTTCTGATTATTTTGGGATCAGACATTCAAAATTCAAAACCATTTATTCAGTTTAGGCCTTCGGAGGGCACTTATGAAGGTCAAATTTAAAGTTACTGAAGCTACAACTTATAAAGAATATCCTAGGATATCCTTTTCTTACATAGTATAAAATAAACTCGCTCCGCTGTTTGTATGCTTAGATCTTTTAAACTTCGCTACGGATTTTGATGATGATTTTCACCAATAGACAGAATTATTTAAGAGGAAGGTTTATATGTATGCTTATTTCCCTTGTGAATGCGTGAAACCAGGGGGAATTTGGTATATTTATATCAACATAATTAAATATTGTTTTAAATAACCGAATCATAAACATCAACATAGAAGTATTTGTAGAATACGGCGACACTGCATATGTTAGGAGAACTATAAAGTTTATATCTCGTTTAACGTTAATATAGAAGAGCGAGAGGGGTGTTGAAATTCCAATGTCTTATTTTTTTACTTAATTTTATGTGATGTGAGGTGTGTTGTGTTGTGAAAAAACGTATTTTCATTCTTTATTTCTTTTGACATTTTTTGCGTATTTTTAAACACTATTAGTTTACAGTAAGACATCGTATTATGCAATGGGAATAGTTATTGATTAAATTTAATGGAAGAAGCAATGGTTTAATCTATACTAATATTATAAAGATAAATTGCGAATTTTGTGAGGATGTATATGCGGAGGGAACCACGACACTTATTAGAAAAATGCTTGCACCATTTGAGCTTCAGTAACTTTAAATTTGACCTTCATAAGTGCCCTCCGAGGGCCTAAACTGAATAAATGGTTTTGAATTTTGATATTTTTTTAATTTTGGGAGGTACCTTATTCCGGATGGACATAGATACATTATATCCCACTAGAATGCGAGTGAAACCGCGGTACGGAAAGCTAGCTATATATAAAATCATGCATGTTGAAGCCTTAATAAAATGGGGTTAGAATTTTAATGTTGTTATAAGTTACACGTTATCGACCGCCAGAGTTACCAATAATTTTGGGCTAGCTCAAATATATTTCTTTTCATTAAAAGCATTAGTTTGTTACAAGAGATTTTGCAGATTTAGAGGCGCCTGGGTATCGCAAACTTTTCTTGTAAATGCTGTTTGCCCCTCGGTACAAGGTTCAAAGTGTACGTGGTAATCAGTATACTCTTAATTGGCTTCTTACGACACCCTGGAGATAAGTTGCAGAGGTCGCTCTAGCCGTCACTACCAGAATAATTAGTATAGTTAATAAGTATTCCCTTAAAAGTCTAGGCTATGTATAATTTAATTAAATCCTAAGTTATTATTAATACATTAAGTTGTAATCCAAAGTATGAAGTTTCAGGTTTAATTCTAACTTTATAATCATTTATAACGAAGGATTCCTCGAATGAAAATGCAATGGTATTTTAGATAAAACTTATATCACACTAGCTAGCATTTGGCGGATGCACTCGCAACAGGGATTTTACTATTTTCTATAAGCTCCTTATCTATAGACGGGATACAGCTGTGGAGCAAACATTTCTGGGAAAGTGTTAAAATGTATTTAATCTAAAAGGTTATAAAAACCATTACCAAGAATAACGCATTTACACCAAAGTGGTAAGTGATGGTTTATACTGAGACCTTGAGACATGTGATAATTGTCGCTGTCTCTCAGTCACATTACAAAAGGGCTACTGATTTTCTATTAGATTACATTTCTAGCAATGAAATGTCGATAGTACCCAACTTGAGACCACCGAAGGCCTCTGGTTTCTAATAGAATGTTATACCTTTCGTCCAATAATGCAAAGTGTTGCAGATATGTTTCTTATTTTATTGCATAGCTTTATTTTTAGTATCATCCACAGACTAGTCATGACAGTTATACAGTCGTAATACATCCAACGAGCCACAATTTCAAAATCATAAGTTTACATACATTTTCCAGCTCTAATATCACTCGTTGATATACCATGACCTCACCTTAAATAGGCGAATGTGCCATTTAACTCATAACAACACACAAAACTATTTTATGTGTGTAACTTTTATGTTATTGCGATGTTGGTGCTGTAAATAATATCCGTTTTACGACGACGTTATGGCAAATTTATGTTTAGCAAGATTTTGTTGGGCAACAAACAAGATATAACTGTATGGATAGCTCTTCTATTATAAAAGGCATTTTAACATGTAGTTGTTGGTGTATGAGACAGTTTATTTTATGGCAGTCATGTTTCTCTTCTTTTTTTTTATACCACTAAGGTGACAAACAAGCTTACGGCCCGACTGATCGTAAAAGGTCTTCAGAGACTATTACTTTTAGATTTTGGTGTTTAATTGCAGGTCCATATATCGTTCATAAGTCGACTATCGGATAATCGTTATCTGTCTGTTCCGTTTCTAATCTAATACTTTAAACGAGCAATTCTTGTATATTTACCTATATATATAATTAGGATCTCGGAAACGGCTCCAACGATTTTCATGAAATTTAGTATGCAAGGGTTTTCGGGGGCGATAAATCGATCTAGCTAGGTTTCATTTTCTGAAAATGTCGTTTTATCCGTGTTTTCAATGATCAACTTTATCGAATATTGACATAAACATAACCTGAAATAAATGACTTCCTGACATTAACTGTTTTATCGACACAACAACATTAAAGCTACTCCAGTAGATAAAGTGCTTAACAACGCCATCTTAATGTTAATTTAATATAATTTACCAAAAAAAAAATACCGGGCAACCACGTGCTTATGCCTGATTGATGCAATAGGTAAACTTCTATCTATTCGGTGCATCATCCTATTACAAGAGATTACTGAGAATTTTTATGACTCTGTAATAGCCAAAGTGCATATGGTCAACCCAAGGGTATGGGCAGACATTATTGCTCAAATTTCAAAACGATTTATTTCTCATTTCACTCATTAGAGTAAAGTAACTGAAGCTACCATCGGCTTGGAAGTCAGTCTCACAGAGCACTCTTGCGTGGACATAAGATATCTAAAAGTTCCGCAGAAGGATTGCTGCTAAGAAAAGCTGCTTTTAATGACCTGAAACAATTTAAAGAAGTACCGGAAGGCCGACTGTTGAAACAGTGCTATTAATAGTAGCTTTGATTTCCGTAGTACCATGAATAAACTAAATAAATAACTTTAATTTTATTGTGCATATATTATGATTGTTTTACCATTAGCGTAAGAAACCTACGTCTCAAACCGGTTGGAGAACTCTACAAAATTTTCGGCTTCTAACTAAATATCTCGCACATAACCAAAACAAACTTTTCTCCCTTTTGTAAGAGCTCAACTCTACATGTCAGTGTCATCTTGAAAAAGTTGCGACAACATACAAAGGGGGACTTAGCGAGTCTGCCACTTGTCTCACTTAGCTTGAGGGAAGTGTTTCAGTCATTTAGTTTTTGTTACTTTTATTGTTTATTAAGGAGTTGTTTTATATGTCGCTATGTACCGGCCATGATCACGGAGCTATCGCTGAGATATATGTATGGTGAGTTAGTGTAATTAAGCGCGTCCTTATAACAATGGATGCAAGATGCAACATGGCCAAACTTACATCGCGCTACCAAATTCATCACATAGAATATATACGAGTTCCCAACAAATATCGTTGGACTGGAGTCCCGTGGCAATCTGACATCTAATCTAGTGAACTATCTTCGCTTCTTACTATGCCCATCACATCTTAACAGGAGTAACCACATGAGATCTTTGTTAGTAACCTTAATAACACAAATGCTGTATTAAATAGAAATCAATCTTTTAAATGTAGTTAAAAGAGATTTGTGTTTTGCAATAGAACGTAAACTCTACAAATTTAAAAAGTTTAAAGTTATCAAAATGTAGTCCCACTTTAAGAAAGAAATTTAGGAGAACCTAAATTATTATTACCATATTTAATTGAATGCAAGCATAAATACTCAAAGCTGATAATCCAGATTGATCATAAAGTTTGAAAGATAGATGAAAGAGGCCATAAATATCTACAAAGACATTAAATTGTTAATAAAATATGGCTTACAGTAGCAGTGCTATACAAGCTAACGATTTAAATGATATTATTAAAGACCCAAAAATAATGCAACCACCTCCAGCTTAAGTACGGTCAGGAACATAAGTATCTTAGCAACCAAAAAATCTTGTATCTACTCTATTTAACTATAATAATTTAACCCTTAATGTAGAAATAGGCAGGCGTTTGTAGAATACTTACTAAATATCTGATAACATTCATTTTTATTTATTTGGAATGACAAGCAACTACATTTACAAATAGAAGAGATTGACATTAAAAGCGTAAGTATAATAATGGAGTCCACTGCGCTATTCACGTATTATTATTGCTAAAATTTAAACAATATTACCAAAAGAGTAACAAGAATAACAGAAAAAAAATAAAACAAACATAGATAGATGCTGTGTGCAGTTGCTTGCAAAAACTATCTGTTCAAAGACTTATGTTGCTGACTGTACGTAATCCAGTATTCCATGTGCACTTCCCTTTCCTTACAATGATGCTTTTAGCAACTTCTACTTAAGATGGCCGGTGGAGCGTAAAATCGCCTTAACGGATCCAAGATCTAGTCTTAAAATGACATAAGGGTGGTCGGAGATTAGACCAGTTTATAGAGGGTTTATTTGAATGGGGGTTTTATTGAATCTGTTAGAGGACCTATTGGTTGTATAATAAAAGTAATGGATTTGGTTCAACAGTTTGAGGGGCTAGCTAAATATTTCAAAAGCTTAAGGCATTATCATTGTAATGTTTCTCATTGATTAAATAATAGCAAACTTATTAAATTGTCTTAAAAAAACTTGAAAACCAAAACTATACATGTACTACATTGTTTATGCTTACATTTTTTTTGTCTTGGGTGGAAATCGGACCCACGACCAGTGTCGTGGTAGTCAGAGTCTCTAAACACCTCTAACGACAGCCAGCTTAAATTATTACACCAGCCAGGTTAGTTAATAAACTATAAGACATGGAAAATTGCTCTCAAACCAAACTTCAAATAATAAGCTTCTATACATTCAAAAGTTTTCGTAGAATTAAACTACCTCATTCAAGCTTTAGACAAATCTAATACCTTACCTAACTTAGTAGTACAAAGAGCCATATATTATCTCAAAGGTTCCTTTCCTCCAATTATTCAATCTCTAGAATTTCCTTGTAACTGATATCATTGACATATTTTATTTTGTATTATTTAAAGAATACTTCATGGTACTTTATTTTGTGCCATAAAATTCTAACAAGCACATCGGGCCAAGTATAAAGACATTTGTCACAGTTAACTGTTATGTTTCTAATAGAATATTATTTTGTTTTGTATTCGTCGTCTAAATAACGTAAATATAAGAAAATTTAAGATTATCATTTACTTTATTAGGCTATTTTTCAATGGGCAGGATATGCAGCATCTGGTAATCTTAATGGTAATTTTATTCATCGATTGTAAAACCATCCCTGAGTGGGTGAAAATAAATATGTATTTCATTTCCCAGTATAAAGTGGTAAAATGGTTGAAATAGACAATGACGCAATAGAAACTAACCAAAGAAATAAAAGCACAAGGTTAGGTTATTAACATAATTGGAGTAAATTTTTTGAGACACACCTAATTCTAGCAGCATTGGATGATAAGACTGCGGAATCCACAACTATTTTCACAACATTCGACGTAACTACTAGTTCGAACGTAAGACGCACTAGACCAGAATATTCTTAATTTAAACTAAGTTATAATTAATCTTCAACATAACATCCTCTGATAAATAAAGTTCAAAAACCTGTTCAAGGCAAGCTAAACTTTCATCTAAACATTCGCTCGAACGCTCGCCACTGAGCAACAATGCCTCTTAATATTTTCTGCCATAAACTTCAATATATCTCCGAGCGACAAATATTAAACTTTGCGGCAGCGTTGTAGGTATCGTTAACGGTAGATATACTGTTGGTTGGTTTGGAGGCTTGGCTTGCGGCCAACTGCTCGAATTAGAACTACCATATATCAGCGGAGAATTCTAAAGGAACTAAAGTGGGAAAAAGAATGATTATGAAGCTTCGGTTCGAGCTAATGTTGACAAATGACATGTTGAGAATTTGTATGATGAATATTTTTTCAGTCGACTTGACGTAATGATAACTAACTTGGGTAAGTACTTGTCGATCAAGAGCGTCTGAACGTTGTCTGAAATCTGTTTTCAACACATTCTATTACGTCAAAAGTGTCGCGCTTACTGAATATCTTCGGAATTTTAATGCTATTGTGATCCTTACCGGTGAAACAATTCTTAGGAAAATACCCTGGTATTATGTTTACCACGTTTATGGTAAGGTGAGGCCATCATTGGAGCATCGTATTAGCGGTTATAGAGTGTTCTCTTGTTAAAATTATTAGATTGTCAGTCGCAAATGATTCTCAATTAACTCTTTCAGATTTAATATTAGAAACAAAGTTGACTTGTATAAGGTATAAGAATAGATGGAGTCCTTGTAAGTAACGATAGAATGAGAAAATGAGAGGAAAGTCAAACGTTGTAAGTACGAATCTTACAATGTATTTGAGCTTTTGTTGAGCACGCCACAATGGTTGGGTACTTTGGAGTACCCTTAAATTGAAAATCTGTCAAGCACCTATTAGTTTTAGGGAGCTATATATAACCATTTCCTTCCTAACTTTGAGTGCTTACCACATCATGACCATATTACGTAATGAAAAGTAGGCTTATGCATTAAGAGCTATAAAATGTAGTTCAGATTCCAGATCTCCCACATATTACATATTTTGCGATACTTCTTGTAAGCTGAATTGTGTGTATTTGGAGATAAATTAAACAAATTATTATCATCTATATACATATAAAAAAGTCGATGTGTGTATGCATGTTTCCTATAAACTTCGAAACAAGTAGACCGCATTTGACAAAACTTTCACTGGCTACTTCTTATTTATTCCGAGAAAATGTAACATTCCTCGGAAACACGGGTGAAACTGCGGGGGACAGCTAGTATTATAATATAATCTAAGTCAGACCACATCACACAGTAAAAGATTTAGTAGATAAGGTATATAGCAGACATGTGTAAACAGACTTCCACTTTCCGAATACCAAGGTCTGAAGCCACAGTTTCTAACAGTCCGAGACTATTTAAAATAATAACACGTCAACCATAACAGATCTGACCACAAACGTAATTTATGCAAGAAACTCGTTAGTTTCAGTTCCACGATCAAGTAAGCAATCCACAGGAAAGTTATCTGGGATAGTTCGGCCGAGTGGAAACCGCAGGACTGTGCCAGACACAGCCTTTACTGGAACCTGTATGGATAGCCGAATGACCTACTTTTGGAACCCTAAAGTTTTGTTATCCTATTCAAATTAGCTGGCGATCTGATCAAAATATAAAATTGGGAATATATTATAGAAGAGAAAAGCTAATATTGAATTAGGTCTAGCACCCACGGTCTCAGAAGCAGAAGCTTCTCAAGTCCTATTGCATGACCTAAAGAACCAAATATAGCAAATTTCAATGACATTGGTTCAGTTTTCAAGTTTCAAAAAGGTAACAATCAGACTCAGGTAACATTCGCATTTATAATTGTAGTGTGGGAGTAAGAAGGATGTTTGATACAATGAAAAAAAAACGAAATTAAGAACCATTTATTCAGTTAAGGCTAAGTTATTGCTAGTAGTGTGTTTATTTAACTGTTAACTGTGATTATGAAGGTACTTACTATGGTAGTAGTTAGCATATATAACCGTAATTAATACAAAGAGTTTAAATAAGCTCCATGGTGACAGCTAAAGAAAAAAACTACTATTTTACATCAAGAATTGGATTGACATTTACTTAAGACCTATTTGCCAAATTTCACTAAAATCTGCCCCCTTATTCGGTTAATACAAACTTCGTCGGCGAGCCGCTTCACGGAGGCCTCGGAAAGCTTACCTCTCACGTGATAAGTAGCATTAGCGAAAGAGACAGAGCACGGAGGCCGCGACGAAACATCCTCGAGTGAGTGTCATTTTTCGTACAGAATCGAGCCCCTGCTCTACCGTTATAAAGCTGAGTGGTAGAAAACTTTTGCAGTTATAATAAACATCATTGGCAATTTCTTTATACACTATATTAGGAATATCTCTCGGATATTATTTAATGTAGGACTTAGGTAAACATGTTTCCGATAAAACATTAATTATAACAGAGGGTCCGGACACTAAAAACACCTATATATTCCGTAGCTAATTTATTACCACTAACCAACTTGGGAACTTCTGGTCGTTAAATGGCATGATATAAATATGTGACACCAATATAATAAGGTCCCGTCTCCTAATGATATTGAGGATCCATAAAAACTTACTTCGTTGAACTTTCATAACTTAATTCCAAATGAGATAAGGTATTTTCCGAAGTTTTCGTGGTCATCTTCAGGTAGCGTAACATAAAAGTTTTATACAGGTTGCGTATATAAAACTTGATAAAATTATTAAAGTCGGTGAAAGAATGTGATTTTGAAGTTGGTTTTAAAAATTCAAAGTTTATATTTAAATTTTACCTATATTTTATTTTATTTTGATAAGCGAACGTGGTTGGGATTGGTGTGCATTATTGCTTTACTTACTTTATATGACATAAGTAGGGCGCTTAGTGCAGAGTTTGTTCGGGGAAGTTTTACCACCTTACCATGTTGCTGTGTTGCAGTTAGAAAAGTAAGGAGGCCGGAAAAATTACAGACACATTCACCACATAGGCTGCCTGTTTGACGAGTCATGCATTATGAGAAAAAAAGAAAATTTAAACCCTTTCATCACTACATAGTATAAAACAAAGTCGCTTTCTCTGTCCCTATATCCCTATGTATCTTTAAAACTACGCAATGAATTTAGATGCGGTTTTTTAAATAGATAGAGTGATTGAAGAGGAAGGTTTTTATGTATAATACATGTGATATCCCACGGGAACGTGGGTAAAACCGCGGTGGACAGCTAGTTTGATATATTTTAATGGAAGTGGTAAAAGAAGCAATAAGTTACCATCTTGTCACGTCCACCATATTAAATGACATAATTTAACTAATTGTAATTTGATATCAAAACCAAATGTGTTTGCATAGCACAATTTCAGCTCAATCGGTTAACTCAATCAAAGTTGAATTGTAAGATACTGCCCCAAACATATTTACTGACTAACAAGTTAAGTTAAATGAAAGTTTTTAAAAAGGAAAATATTACTCACCAATACATGTACACTCTGTACATACTTACCGCTCTACTGGCCACGACAAAAACATAGGCATGGAAGTTTTGACATGTCAAGGAATAAGGAAAAATGTTGAAGAGGCCTCGTGTGTAGTTTATGGGTTGTTTTCGGGCACAAACTGGCACTCTTATGCCCCATCTCCCATAAATAGGGGCACAAAACTGTGAGGTGACGTGGCAGAGGATATAAAACTTGGTTAAGTTGTGGACAGGGAAAATATTGGATAGGGAACTTTTGGTTAGTGATTACAAACTAATACCAAATTCATCGTAATCATTTTACTATGAATAGACTCGTTCGTATCTTACAAAATTTAATTATCTAACAAATATTATAAATGCGAAAATTTAGGTTCGTTACCGCTTATCAGATTTGTGGGAAATTTACATATCGAATCCGTTCTAGATTGGCACATGAGAGAGTCATGTATAAACAAAAACTTATCTTATCACACTATGATAAAGTTTACATTAATAATTATATAATCAACTATTAGATCAATTGTATTAATTTCTATCTTTTTTGTTCTAGTTCCTTATTTCAAAAGTAATAAAGAATATTTTTCTATAACACTAAAACGTCACAGCGGCCATCATCGCATGCCAGTTTATGTGAGAACAGGATTAGGGTTGGGTCGTATTTGATATTCGGGATTAGTATAATTTGATATTGATATCCGACAATATCCATTGTAATACCAGCTATTAAATATTCCGTGATAATCTTCGATAATACCAGTTAATGTTGGACAAATCTTATGGATATTGGAGTTAGGGAACAGACTTGAACTATATTCTACTTTAGGTGATTTGCTAACCTAGGTATTTGCTAATTTGGCCCATCGCTCTGTACATACATTCTTTGCTGGAATGTTTAAAAAGGCTTTCAGGCCAAGTACTGCTTTCTAGTCTTTTATCTTTCGCGATCTCGATTTTTATTTGTCATTTTATACAATAGGGTATATTTGTCAACAATGATGATTATATATGGCAATCCTTGTTCACCCAGACGTTAGTACCTGCTTACCCAGTCTTCTCTTGATCACAATCAATGCAAAATAAACAAAATGACAAGATTAGTGAAAATAATATTTTAGTAATAATTTGTGGGCGCACAGAGCTGATATATAGTGAAAAACAATGATTTCTATAAGCAATAGAGCTTGCGTGTATAGCAACGCTGGAACAATGAACGGAAGAATTTATAATGAGGACAAGGCTCCTGGTAGGGTTAAAGGCATTATTTGAGATGGAACACTGGACGAAGGAACAACGAAAAATGAAACCTGTATTTTTATGACCATTATCACAATTCTAAGCATGGATGCGTTCGTTACTGAACTCAAATGATTATTATCAATTAGTAATGAAATACGTAGCGTCTTTTTTTTGCATATTTTGAGGGGCTGACACAGAAAATATGTAAAACTTGATCCGGATTGCAGGAAATCTGGATTTAATAGACAGTGTCTGTGACTGATAAACTTTATGGAAGGAGCCATAAAATCCAAATACTAAAATAAAATAAATTCTTTGCCAATCAATCCTACCGAGTTTCTCAGTACTCACCAAAGATATTTTAAGTCGCAAAGTGACATGCGGTGAGTATTGTCGCAGCATCATGACACGTTATCATCGGGCAATAATTTCAGACAAAAAAACACCAGACCAGAGGATCCGGTCGATTCCGATTGGATTCAGGAACTTCGGCCTCTCAACCGGACATTTCAACTCGATCATCCAAATACAAAACAAATAAAACCTGATCACCATATGTTTTTCAGAGCTTCCCTGTAAATGTGGTCAAACGGAAAGTATTCGGTTAGAGGTCGCATGTGAAATGAACCCGCGAACTTCTGGCCTGTCATAAAGATCTCAGAAACCTTTTTGCCCTCTTCACTTTTATATTATTACACCGCGAAGTTTGGTATTCGGTTACATATGTATAGCTTAATAATTATGTTATTAATATTGTGTGTTACGCGTTATATGATCTTGTTTATGAATTGGTATAATCGTGATCGAAAAAGCAAAATACGGAGCCATTTATTTTGTTTAGGCACTAGGACACTTATGTAGGTCAAAGCTAAAACTAACCATGATGATTAATGTCATCAAGGTCAATTGGATTTGGATATATTCTATCTATATGTCAAACTACAATAAAATCTTTAACATTTTTTAATGGGTTGATTTGTGCTCTGCTATTCATATCTTCACATCAAACTTCAAATCCACTCAGTTATATCCATTTTTGTTAGTTTTCCGGTAATTAGTCATCTAAGTACAATCAAAGAATCGTTCTCTCTCTATGTATCTGTACGCCCCTAATCCCCGAAGTGGTAGGCATATGTCTCATTACTCATACCCACATTATACCAAGATATTTTAAGCTCCAACGGGAAATGCAGTATCTCTCAGGGAAACTTCAACTGGACGTTTCCCGATCTGGGAGTCGAAGACCTGTGAAGATCTTTAAGCCGCCCTTAAAACCGCTCCACCACCTAGGCAATAGATATGGACTCTTAATGGCAATGAAGGTTGTCCTCGTGGCAAGATTAGGCAGGTTAATTAACAATGTAATGGTAATGTAGTGTATAGGTAATAACGTCATTGACAAGGATTTTTTAAGGCCATTCAACGGTTATGTCGCATCGCAGCAATATACCGATTTAAGTTCCAAATGATGCCAAAATCACCACGAAATTTTGTTATGGATACAACTTCTAATGCGGAAAATTTTTGTTAAGAATAACTGATACTGTGGATGTCGCAGTATTTTTTAACTGCAATCGTGTACCGTTAACGTTTTCAGTCTACGTGTAAATTACAAAAAAACTAGCCATTTGATACTGTGGTAGACTCAATTGGTTCGACACTCGAATCGGATGCATCGTGTAGCATGGAGTTGTTCGACTAATGTCTTGCAATCCAATGTTAAATTACTATAAACACGACGAATGTGAGGTCATCTTCATTTCACAGCAGTTCACATCTGATCTACTAAGCACAGTAAATCTAATTTGACAAATATTGAGTCATGACATTGTCGTCGTTTAGTTGAAATTAAACACGCACTTTTGAGGGGTTGATTATTCTGTGTAAAGTATTTAACTTTTTCAACATACATTTTGTATGATATCATATGAAAAATACTACAAAAGCATTTTTTTGAATAAATGTGTTTTACTGGTTTTTCTTCTATTTACGAGTGTACTAATATTGTAAAGGGGAATGATTTGTATGTACGTATACTGTATGTATATACAAAACGGATATGGATGAAACTTGGCACGTAAATAGAGCATATCCTGGAATAATATATAGGCTACTTTTTATCCCAGGAAACTGTGATATCCCTCAGAAACTCGGGTAAAACCGCGGGGGACTAAAAAGGTTTTTATTTTTATTTACGGGAATGAAGATAGAATGATGTCAAAATGCCATATAATATTAAAAAAAAACAAACTTAGAGCTGTTCCAATATTTCAGCCACAATGAAGTCCAGTCTTCACTTAGAAAAAGACCGCTCCTTCAAATATGTTATAGTACAAAACAAAAAGACAATAGGTGCCGTATTTGTCGTCCATTTCACGCTGGTACACTTTCAATACACTTTGCCATCCAATAAAGTCCAATACCTTATTGTCATCACGTTACATTGTATTGGATAGCAACATAGAATATAGAACTACAGACTTCTATTAGAACAATCAAGTTTATTTATCATTTTGAATGATAATATACTAAAGTACCTTAAATATCTACCAGTAGTTTTTCTGCTTTGACGATTATTTAAATAGTTGACCGTTAAATTTGAATGTGAGTTAGAACTAGACAGATGATATATTTTTACTAGCTGACCCGACAGACGTTGTCCTATCCTAACAATGAATATTGAATCCGAATCTTCCGATTAAATCGACTGAGAAATGTGCAATAAGAAAATGATATTTTAAATATTTTATAAATATAATTCCGACCCATGCCTCTCTTTTAAACGATATTTGCAGCGCGCATTCTGTCAATCGCGCTAACTGTCAAACGACTGACAATATTTTCAAACAGGTTACATTAAAAAAGTTTATAATGTCAAAAGTGCCAGTAAAGCGGTTAAGTTTCCTTAAATTTTCTAATTTTCCGCGGAACTTTCTTATTTTTTTCTATCATAAGAACATTCTCCTGACAATAAAAAACATAACAAAAAAATAATTTGCGAAATCGGTCCAGCCGTCCATGTGTGATGCCGTGACCAAGGGAAATAAGGATTCATTTTTATATATATAGATTATATAATTAATTTAGTAAGTACTTATATTATTTTTATAAAGTAATAGCCTGAAAATAGCTTCGTAGAATATTCTGCTCCTTTGTATACAAAACAAATATTGTATTTTCAAAATCAATCAGAAACGAAAGATTGTTTTAAAATTTAAACAGGCCTTTACAAGCACATAGAAAAGTCAGACTCTAATACCAGTTCGGAAGGTTGTCTTTTACTGAGAAGAGCCGGCAATAAATTCAGCATTTATTAAAACCAAAAATTTATAAAACAAATAACAATGGGTTGCACTCCGTGAGTGCCAGCAGGAGTGAAAACTTGAACATTAACGTTGTGCATTTTTACCGTCTTACAAATTTTCAATCAGGTCACGTGTCCTGACGCGAGTTAAACATTTCATACCCATCCCAAGAAAAGTGCTCAACGCCGCTTAAGAAGTTTTCACTTCAAAAATTATGAGCCCCTCTGTAACCAATAATCTATGCAGCAACCTTAACGGGAAGCAAGCTTGGTCCAAGCCGTTCAAATGGAATATCCTCATAAAGGCTTACCTTTCAATAGGCCAACGATGTTGGTCAGCCGATATTACAAGCTTTGTTGCTTGCTTGATAATGTGCCAGTGAAATTGTGGTATAGATTAGTTTGTGTTTACATACCGATGTAATAAGTGGCCGGTCTGCAACAATGATGTATCCGGCTAATATTATAATTGCGAAGTTTTTATGTATGGATGTTTGTTACTCTTCCACGCAAAAACTACCAAACGAATTTAGATGAAACTTAGCACATATATAGAAAATGCCCTGGAAGAACACATAGGATACTTTTTCTCTTATCTCTCTCGAAAATCTTACATCCCTCGGGAATGCGGGTAAAACCGCGGGGGACAGCTAGTAAAACATAATACTTTATATTTCTGCACTCCTACTCCACATATATAGATTTCCATGAAAAATTTTTACACGCTTTATATTTTTGTATTGCACAACACACAAAAGTTTCAACGTTCTCGTATAAAAACTCCTATAAGAAGACATAAGGTAGTTAAATATAAAAAACGGTAACTATGATTTTTAAAAACTATTATAATTATTAATACAATACATTAGAGCTTGGAAGCTGACAGAATGATCTTATGTCCTAAAACTAACCTATCGGTGTCCGTATACTGGCCAGTGCCTTTACCATGAGTTATTATCGTACGTACTCGCTAGCGACGGCGTAAAACATTTCTATGGCAAATCTGTACAGCGCCACTAGCGGTCACCTTAAGAACCAAAATCAATAGTACTAGTCGATAGGTAAAAAACCTATCGAAATGTAAACACTAGCGAGTAACGTTTTTTAGCCTTTGCTATAGAAATTCGGTACCATGAGTCACAAATTTGACAGTTGCTATTGAGAAATACTGTATCGATAGTAGTTTACTCGCTAGTGACTAAAGTAAGTTTCGATAGCAGTTCATGGTAGAGGTACAGGTGTCAATCATTGCAGACTCATCTAACATTCCTATGTGTTGCGATGGGTCTGCACTATCGCAGTGTTAAGGCGCGTGGGAGGTCCCATAACTAGGTACACGAACAAGGGTATACAAATATACATGTTATAAATAAATATTGTAGTAATTACCGGGTATGTACATTACTTAAATATTCGCAGCTTAGAACTAGAATCGTGTTTGCTGGTTAACGCAACGCATTCAATGCTATTTGCGTGTCATTAATACCTACATTACAGTATCTAATGCCCAGTTATTGATCGTGTTTGTCAATAGGACTACGGTATATTTTGGGAAAATACAATTGTTAGAGCATTTCATCGTTATGTGGAGAGATGAATGTAATGCTCTCAGAGGCTTTGTGTTTATCAAACGTGGTTAAACAGTATATATAGTATGGTTAAAAACACTCCGGGAGTGTCGACAGAAGAGAAAACTGACATAAATATATATCTATGTTGTACGTATGTATTAACACTATATTTATTTATATTATATATAATTAATTATATTATCAATGTACATATTTCAACCCAAACTCAACTCTCGTGTAAACGTAGCCAATATATTGTAGATACTTATATACAGAGGTGTCGGTAACGGTAACAGTGTCGCGAGTTCAATTGTTTTTCCCAACTCAAATAATGCCCAACGCGCCAAAAGAAGCTTTCACTTCAAAAAGTTACTGAAATAGTAACGAATATGAAATTAGTTATATATAGAAAGAAGATGCAGATTCGGTAAAGGATCATAATTACTATAACTTATTACTCTGTTTAGATTAGTAAGAATGTTATTCAAATTTATGTTCATCTTATTCAAACATTGCTAACCCTTTATTAATACTTTATTTATGGAGATAACAATAAAGTTTTATTTTATTTGCTTCGTTCGATGCAATCGCGGACAAGTTCTATTGTGACATTGCCTAGTTTGAAAAACGAATTATAAAATTTGGCGAAGCAAATTATACAAGCAGTGAAGGCTGTTTCAGTAGATTTTAAGGTTGCATCGCACAATCTTACCCAAAACAGAAGGAAATGTAAATAAATTACCAGTAAAAAGTTTTGTAACTCTTTTGTTTTTTTTTATTTTTTCTTTGTATTATTACTCTATATTTTTTTTTATTTATGTGTACCGCCGTAGTAACTGTATTTTCTCATGGAGGGAGTGCCTACGTATGTTTTTTAGTTATGTAACTCTTTTTGTTTTTTTTTTTACGTTTTCTTTGGATTATTACTGTACATTTTTTTTATGTGTACCACCGTAGTAACTGTTTTTTCTCATGTTATGCATAACTGTGGATAATTGTGATGGTTGCACATGTATACAAAACTGTGTTGTAAAACTTTAATTTTATCATTGTGTGCAATTTTTTGTAGTCCTCAATAATGAAAAAAATATATATATTATTTTCTTTAAACAAGCTTATTTTGGTCTGTGATGTTATCATTAAAGAACAGCAACCAGGCTAACCCTGGTTACAGCAGCCAGGTAATAAAGCAATTTTAACACACAAAATTTCGTATCTACGCTTGTTATCCGTTGAGGAGTTCCTTCGTCCGAAATCAATGCTGGATGTAGAATCAGGTCAGGCTTAACATAAAAATACATTGGCATTGGAGATGACGCACGATTAGGCTATGGAATGAGCTCCCTGCCGTGGTTTTCTCAAGTGAGAGTACAGCGTGGGGCTCTTCAAAAAGGGTGTAAAGAGATTTTTACAGGGTCGGCAATGCGCGGGTGATATCCACGGTGTTGCAAGCGTCCATAGGCTGCGGTGACCGTTTACCATCAGACGGGCCGTCAGCTTGTTTGCTGCCTTAGTAGTATAAAAAATTAAAAAGAGATGCACCACTTTGCCCAATTTCAACTCCTAAGAAGTACGAAGTGGTTCTAATTCACCTCGCAAGACTTGACCTAAACAAACTTATATACATTGCAAATTAAATAAACGTCTATAAAAATAATTATAAGAAGTTAGTACTCGCATAAAATTAAAAAAATGATTTAATATGGAATAATCTCCTATGTAATAATAATCCGAGGGGGATTATATATATATTTATTATTTAATAAATATGCGCGAGTCAAGATCATGGCTTATTTAACATATTTGATTATAAATCAATTATGAGTGACCTTGATCCCTACATTATTGGTTTAAGTCCACAATTTTACATAATATATTATTAAAGAAAAACTTAACCTCGACCTGTATAATTGAAAGTTATTTCAATGAAAAAAATAGAGCGGAACCCAGAAGAAAATTTGATTTCACCAACAACGTTCACCATTATACTATAACCGCTATTCAATATCGTTCTTTACGTCCATAAAGCCGACGTGGGCCTACATGTCGCGGTAAAAACAAGCATCTAACCATTCAACCGTCGAACAAACACCAATGAATATCGCCGATAATTCAGAGTCTCGTAATTTCCGTGCCGTCAGTTTCATGCGGCTAGATCCAGCTCAGTATGCTTCTAGAGTCGCAGTGTCTATATGAGCGGGAAATGTTCAATTGTTAAAAGCTTTTCGATATTTTCTAATGTCAATTTTTTTTATTTCTTTCTCCTCATTATCTTATTTATGAAGTAGCGATATGTTTTACGAATGATTTACTGCAATAATACCTATCATAAAAAGAAATAACAGTTTTTTTTTTTATAATTAGTCTAACAGCAGCGTATTCAATGTGAAACATTGTATAAATTTTATTTAAATATTTAATTTAACTAAAAAATCAACCCACTGCACTTGCGACCGCATCTCTACCATCCAATCACAAATGAGAGCTCATTTGCTATCTCCCTCATTGACCCTACCGTAAGAAAAGGATAAACATACATTTGCAGTTGCGGTGTGCGATGTACAACCGGTAGTAGGATGACATCGAGCCTTCATTGAGCCCGGGACAAGACTGGATTTGACGGTTTGCGGTCGGAATCGAATGGACCGGGATATTTTAATGAGTATTTGAGGTACGTTTTGAAGTAAGTAAGAACTGATTAGTGTGTACAAGCATGTTTATTTATCGAGAATATAAACGTATTCAACTGTAAGGTAATTTGAAAAAGGTAAGGTCTGAGCAATTGTAAGGAGTTCATTCATAGCTAGACTGGTAGAAATAATGATTCGCTAAGTCAGTGTGTGTGTTTCTAAAGTAGAAACATAATCAGAGTAATCACATGAGTATTTTTAAGAAAGAAAATAAATAGATTTTGTTTTATTTTTTTTTCAAAAGATGGGAGTAAAATATTTGACTCCTTCACTTAATCTTATTTTTTAAAATCGTAGAATTCGTTTATAAGCATTACACTTGTTAATTAACATAATAAATTTTAAACGAAAGCCCACTAAATATTGTAAACAAAAACAAAGAACTAACTTATAAGTGGGCTATCTTACCTCCTTATTGGCTCCCTTACAGCTTACTAAAGCGTGGAAATAACATACACTTATGACTTATGTCAAAGCTCTGAAGTTCAATTTGACTTCGGTCATTACAGCCCAGATTCAAATCAAAGATAAAGTGTTTTCTTTACAGGTTGGTAACAGGCATACAGGGTGTTAATACGTATAAGTGTGTATTTAGTAGAAAAAAGGCAGTATGTATAGTATAATAGTTTTTTTTTTTATTATAAGTACCGTATATACTTACAAGCATTTTGAAAAAACTGTTATTTTGACATTTATAGAGATATAACAAACTATAGATTAGTATTTCGATATTTATGAATAAAAAAAAAATTTCAGTTGCAATTGCATCAGCGTAAAATCAAAGCTATCAAATTATTTTAACAAATCAAATTGCAATCGAGGTAATAATTATCATAAAATTATAAAAAATAAATAAATATCCTGGGACATTTTTTACACACGGCCATCTAGCCCCAAACTAAGGAGAGTTGTACTATGGAAACCAGATAACTGATTTACTATGTAGGTATACTACTTTTTTCTTCTAAATACATACTTATATAGATCACACCCAGACACGGAACAAACAGACATGTTCATGCACACAAATGTACGTCCTGGGTGGGAATCGAACCCGCAACCTTCGGTTTGGAAGTCAGAGTCGCTAACCACCAAGCCAACTGGCCTGAGGTAGTTTGAGGAGTATCAAAAAAAAACTTAAATATTTATTTTAAAGTATAAAAAGTTTTAGAATTGTGTGAAAGAAATACATTTATTTAAACACACAGCAAATGGCGACGAGACGAGAATTACACGTATTTTAACGCCACGCGTCAACACGGCTTATGTGTCAGGTAAGCGCCGCTGTAAACAAAATGACCTTACAACGTGGACACCCTACTAGTGGTTTCGGAGTCACATGTGAGTTTCAAATGAATATTTATTTAAGAATGTATCTAGAAAAAACAATGGTTTCTCAATAGTTTAATGGTATATCTGGTATCTGGTTTTACATAGAACATAGTATAACCTCTGCTTTTTTTATATACCACTGACAAACAAGCATACTGCCCACCTAATGGTAAGTGGTCACCCTATGGACATTTGGAACACTAGGGGTATCGCCATTCCGTTGGCGTCCTTGAGACGTGAAGTTGTTAAATCTCATGTGCCTGTAATTTCACCGGCCACCTTACCTTACTAACCGAAACACAGTAATACAAGTGCACTACTGCTTCACGGCGGAAATGGGTAAGGTGGTAGTACTTCCCCGGACGAACTCTGCAATGATGAAAACTTAGTTTTGGGTTAGATAGCCGTGTGTACAGAATGTCCTTGGATATTGTATGATATCTAAAAAGAGGAAAGATTTGTATGTAAGTATGGTTGTTACTCTTTCACGCAAAAACTGCTAAACGGATATGGGTGAAACTTGGCACATAGATAGAGCATATCCTGAATAGGCTACTTCTTATCGCGGGAAAATGTGACATCCCTCGGGAACGCGGGTAAAACAGCGCGGGACAGCTAGTTATTTATATTTGTACTAATAGATAACGTAACGTTTTTGAAGTACTTCGTGAATTCAATTCCAGTTGCCGCCGAAATCTAAATAGTCATAAATATTCAACAATATTTTAGTTTTGTTACTATTTGACTAATTGGTGGAATAAATAGCCCTTTCATAGAACGAACCCTCTATTTTCTTGTGGAAGTACCTACCCCGGAAATTCTCAATAGAGAGCAAAACTGTAAGTTTTTTTATCTATAGATACATTAATAAATTAGAAGTCTTTTTGTAATGTCAAAATATCAGAGGCTCGATTCTGTAAGGAAAATGATACTAACTTGAGGATGTTTCGTCGCGGCCTCCGTGCTCTGTCTCTGGCGCTTACTACGCAAATACTACTAATCACGTGAGAGGTAAGCTCTCCGAGGCCTCCTTGAAGCGGCTCGCCGACGAAGTTTGTATTAGCTGAATTAGGGGAATAAGGGAGCAGCTTCTTACACAGCGCATATGTATGTATGTATGTACAGTATTAATAACTAAAAAAAAAACAAACAAGTGTTTATAGTTAGGTAGGTACATAAATGATAATATAATTATAGAAGATAAATGACTGAAATAGAGATTTTTCATTTTCGTTTACATCTTCAAATTTCAAGTAAACTATTATATTTTAAAACTAAATTCTATTGTATTTCTATCTAATTTTATTAAATAACAATTTGGAAAGCATTTGCCGCCTTACTGTTATGGTACGACACAAATTATTCCTGTGAATAAAAACCTAAAGTAGGGGTCTACCCCTGGATGTAAAACCAACGATTCTACGTAGAAATAAGGATTTGTACCGTGACTTGGATTTATACCCGAAGGATGTTCCTAGATTTTATGACCTTAACCTAGATTAGATTCTAGATCTAGTAAAGTAGGTAGGTAAGCTGAATCTCACCGAATCTCACGTGGAGGAGAGGGGGGGTCTCGGCAAATATCACGTAATTTTTTTATTAGCAAGAAACAGTGTAAAATTGCTAGAAGGTTATATATAAAGTAGTAATATTTTTTCAGAATCTAAATCTAAAACGTATACTTATGATAATATCAAATCTCACGTGAGATTAGGCGGGTAGAGGGGGTCGAGCAAAATCTCATGACATCTTACCAGGGGGAGTGGGGGGTCGAAATATCGCCAAAATCACCTCACGTAGGTAATTAATGGACGCCCCCTAATAAAAAATGAAAAAATAAAAAATAATAATGAAATAAAATAATTTAAATATAAATAATAGAGTTTCAATAACTGTTTACAAGCAATAAACTTCTTATGGACCGACGTACCTTGAAGTTGACAATTTTTCCTCACCTCGATTGATAGATGTCAAGTCGAGTGGAGGAGATTTTTGTAACTATGAATACTAATATCTTGGAGTGAAGTTGAGTGGAGTCTAGGAATTTTCGAGGAAACGTCTTAGAATGTAGGTGTAAGTGTAGCTAGATACTTTCACTTTTGAGACAATAAGGTATACATTTTATTTTATTGGTATTTGGTGTCAAGTATTTAAATTTAAATTTTATGGAGTATTCTGCTTAGTAGGATCAGATGGCAGGGTGTATAGAGTATCCTGTATATATTATTTATTTATTTTTATTTGTTATCTAGAACTAAGTAAATAAGGATTTCTCATATTGAGAAAATGTACTTTCTATACCTAAGAGTTAAATGACAGAAAAATCAATGCCAATCATCGTCGGTTGTATTATTATCACTTTAGGATTCCGTACGGCGTATTGTATGGCCTGATTACTGAGACCTTTGGGGATAATGGGCGTATAGATAATATTAACAATATTTTCTAGAAAAAATATCATGACTTTCTTCGAAGAGACCGTGGGTACCTCTGTGGGGATAATAGGCGTGAACCATGTTACTAACAATATTTTAATCATCATTATCTGACGATTGCAAGATGAATTATTTTTTTACGGAATTTCCTTGTCTCTCTTGCTCGTTTTAGCTAAACATAAAATTTCTTTCATATCCTCATTTAGTCTATATTCAATATTCACATATTCCATATAATGGGTAAAATGATAAAGCATATTTCCCCACTGTCTTAAGTGTTTTTCTTGTCTTGTAATCACACGCATAACATTTTCACAGAATAAGCAAAAGTAATACCATCTTTCTAATATTATAAATGCAAAAGTTTGTATGTATAGATGTTTGGTACGCACAAACGCAAAAACTACCAAACGAATTTAGATGCAACTTGGCACATAGATAGAACATATACTAGAATAATATATAGGCTGTTTATCCCGAAAAAACGTGACATCCTTCGGGAATGCGGGTAAATCTGCGGGGAACAGCTAGTTCACCATATTTGGAGTGAAAGATAAATAGTGATTTGTATACGATGCGCACTTCATATCGCTCGCAAATCATAGCGTTTACCGTTCACTCAAGTAGTATCATCGAATCAGTAGCCAATGGCCACTAGAGTATCGACAGTCGATATCCGATGCGTTACGAGACGCACTATTTTGTAGGGTTGCCAGATTTGATTTTTGAAGTATTTTTTTAGCTTTGCAATAAATTTGAGTAGACTTGGGCATCGAATTTTCATAATAGTTATAAGCCTACATAGTTACTGTAGTTCATGGAAAATAACATCTAGGGTAGGTACCTAGGTACTGTTCATCCTGGAATCCCGGCTGAAAGCTCTGAGCGTAAGCAAGTTATTAGTTAGAAAAGCATAACAATAGTTTGTTGTTATTTGAAAGACAATTACCACCCGTTATCGGAAAATAAATACAATAATTTATAATAATAAAATAAATTACGTCGTAGTAAACACAGAAGTGCATAATTGGGTTAATTGGTAATTTTTTAAATTACAAATTGATGTTTTAATTAAAAATATCATTTCAAATAATCGATAACAATATACAACTAATATTGTTATGGAATAACCTAAAAACTATTTCATTTTAAACTCCAGTGAACTATCAGTCAGTGTCATATTCAATAGTAATAAATTTCAAAGCAAAATAGCTGACCGTAACTAAACGTGACATCCCTAGCCCCTGCATAACAATAGAGTCGCACCCTTGCGTTCAACTTTGGGCTTTACGCCGTACGTGTTAAGGGTTTTGGTTATTGTGTTGATAATAGCTCAGTGGTCCAGCATCCGTGACGTCACGGAAATTGTGAGCGAATAAATTTACGTTGAATCGGTCAATATTGCACATGTTCAAGCATTTCTAAATCAAATGTCAAGTGATTTCAAACTGTACTGCCTGAACGTTACGTTCAAAATTCGTTTGGGGTCGAACTTTGGTTTACTCCGATGGTGTAGTTATTAGGAGTAAATACATCATTCAATAATTAACTATCGCTGCGGCCTCTATGCTCTGTCTCTTTCGCTAACTAAGCAAACACGTGAGAGTTAAACTCTCCGAAGCCGCGTTGTGCCGTGACTCGACGAAGTTTGTATTAGCTGAATAGGGGGGCTAGATAGGTAAAGGAGTGAAATTACAGACACATATAACATTGAATACGCATTGGCGATGCCTCTAGTGTTTTAAATGTCCATCGGAGTCGGTCACCACTTATTATTAGGTGGACCGTCTCTTGAGACAGTAGTATTTTAAATATCTTTTATTGTTATTGATAAGTCAACTATTACTTCAACTTAAGTAATCTTATGCCTTATGAATGGTTTTACTTCAGTGCAAAATAAACACATTTTTTTAAGACTAATCATAAACTTAGAAAAATCTTTGTAATAATTTACAAAGCACATAGTAAAGAATTATATGTGCTATGTGTACACATCTATGCTAATTAACTAAAGTTAGGCTTCAAGATTTAGCTATTGCCTCGCTGAGGCTAATTAAATTAAGTAATAGTTGAGAAACAGTTCCATTCATGGTATGATTGTGGCGACTATGTTGTAAACTTTGTCCACTCTTCCTCACTAATATTATAAATGCGATAGTATGTCTAAATGACTGAACCAATTTTGTTGTAATTTTACCCACATGTAGTCTATGGTATGTAGAGAGACGTGGGCTTTATATAAATCCCAACACGACTAAAACCGCTGGTCTGAAGCTTTAATAATAAACACAGGGCGATGCTTCTCATAAAATATTGGAAATAAATAATCCTTTCATTTTATAACAAGCGTTTAATAAAATAAACTGAAAACAAAAGATAATTAGGAGTTTTTATAACCATCTTACGACTTCATCATTAGACCAGCTCGATGTTACCATTATTTTGCCTTGTCACCGTACTGATGCCAAAGCTCGGTCGGTTTCAGCTCGATTTCTAAATTGAAAAATAGATTGATTTGAAAAGACAATATAGAAAGATAGATTTAAAGAAGAAGTAGAAAATTGTTTTTACTTACGCAAGATAATGAAATACTAAGGACTAGAAATATTAAATGGTACCTTAATCGATGAAAGAACGGTATCACAAAATAAATTATAACATTTGATACAGAAAAAAAAACAATCAGACTGTGTTGCCAGTTTAAAAAAAATACGTGACTCTTAGTAATATTTCAAATAGGAGCACCCAATTCTTTTGTCAGGCATCAAAGGGAATGTGGCGTCAACAAGACGCTTAGACATTAGACATCACGTACTCTATATTACCCTAGTTTTTATTACTACAAGAACATTAATATCCCGACTGGGGTCGTACATACGTGAAACTACGCTTCGGGTCGTATAAGACAGTTTAAGTGACAATCTATGTGATTTATTAGATAACCTTGATGACAGATATAATATAAGTAATACACTTATATCTCATATTGATTTATTAAGGTTCTTAATATGTACTAGTGTTCGCCTTGAGCGACTAAAATATAGGTGATCATTATTGAAAATTTGAGGAACATATATATACACACGGCCATCTGATCCCAAAGTAAGCAGAGCTTGTACAATGGAAACCAGATAACTGATATACTATTTTCTTTTTAACTTTCCTTCTTTTATATCACAAAAAAAAAATATTATGTTGTAGCATTTCTATATTAATTGTCAAGTGATTTCAAACTGTACTTTCTGAACGTTGCGTTTAAAATTCGAATGGGGTCGAACTTTGGTTTACTCCGATGGTGTAGTTATTAGGAGTAAATACATCATCCCAAATAGATTTAGTAGATTTGCTGGTTTCATAGTGTATATTATATATATTTATTTAAGAGTATGAAGTTAAAAATAGGACATGATTTAAAAATAATTATAAGAGTAAATTAAAACGCAGCGAAGAGCCACGTGCCTTCAATTATGAATAAATATCCTGGGATATCTTTACTCACGGCCATCAGATCAGAAACTGAGGAGAGCTTGTGCCATGGAAACTAGATGACTGATGTGGGATGATGTATTTACTCCTAATAACTACACCATCGGAGTAAACCAAAGTTCGACCCCATTCGAATTTTAAACGCAACGTTCAGAAAGTACAGTTTGAAATCACTTGACAATTAATATAGAAATGCTACAACATAATATTTTTTTTTTGTGATATAAAAGAAGGAAAGTTAAAAAGAAAATAGTATATCAGTTATCTGGTTTCCATTGTACAAGCTCTGCTTACTTTGGGATCAGATGGCCGTGTGTATATATATGTTCCTCAAATTTTCAATAATGATCACCTATATTTTAGTCGCTCAAGGCGAACACTAGTACATATTAAGAACCTTAATAAATCAATATGAGATATAAGTGTATTACTTATATTATATCTGTCATCAAGGTTATCTAATAAATCACATAGATTGTCACTTAAACTGTCTTATACGACCCGAAGCGTAGTTTCACGTATGTACGACCCCAGTCGGGATATTAATGTTCTTGTAGTAATAAAAACTAGGGTAATATAGAGTACGTGATGTCTAATGTCTAAGCGTCTTGTTGACGCCACATTCCCTTTGATGCCTGACAAAAGAATTGGGTGCTCCTATTTGAAATATTACTAAGAGTCACGTATTTTTTTTAAACTGGCAACACAGTCTGATTGTTTTTTTTTCTGTATCAAATGTTATAATTTATTTTGTGATACCGTTCTTTCATCGATTAAGGTACCATTTAATATTTCTAGTCCTTAGTATTTCATTATCTTGCGTAAGTAAAAACAATTTTCTACTTCTTCTTTAAATCTATCTTTCTATATTGTCTTTTCAAATCAATCTATTTTTCAATTTAGAAATCGAGCTGAAACCGACCGAGCTTTGGCATCAGTACGGTGACAAGGCAAAATAATGGTAACATCGAGCTGGTCTAATGATGAAGTCGTAAGATGGTTATAAAAACTCCTAATTATCTTTTGTTTTCAGTTTATTTTATTAAACGCTTGTTATAAAATGAAAGGATTATTTATTTCCAATATTTTATGAGAAGCATCGCCCTGTGTTTATTATTAAAGCTTCAGACCAGCGGTTTTAGTCGTGTTGGGATTTATATAAAGCCCACGTCTCTCTACATACCATAGACTACATGTGGGTAAAATTACAACAAAATTGGTTCAGTCATTTAGACATACTATCGCATTTATAATATTAGTGAGGAAGAGTGGACAAAGTTTACAACATAGTCGCCACAATCATACCATGAATGGAACTGTTTCTCAACTATTACTTAATTTAATTAGCCTCAGCGAGGCAATAGCTAAATCTTGAAGCCTAACTTTAGTTAATTAGCATAGATGTGTACACATAGCACATATAATTCTTTACTATGTGCTTTGTAAATTATTACAAAGATTTTTCTAAGTTTATGATTAGTCTTAAAAAAATGTGTTTATTTTGCACTGAAGTAAAACCATTCATAAGGCATAAGATTACTTAAGTTGAAGTAATAGTTGACTTATCAATAACAATAAAAGATATTTAAAATACTACTGTCTCAAGAGACGGTCCACCTAATAATAAGTGGTGACCGACTCCGATGGACATTTAAAACACTAGAGGCATCGCCAATGCGTATTCAATGTTATATGTGTCTGTAATTTCACTCCTTTACCTATCTAGCCCCCCTATTCAGCTAATACAAACTTCGTCGAGTCACGGCACAACGCGGCTTCGGAGAGTTTAACTCTCACGTGTTTGCTTAGTTAGCGAAAGAGACAGAGCATAGAGGCCGCAGCGATAGTTAATTAGTGTATTTTTTTTAATCGAAACCCAGAAACTCATAGTACTTTCCCGCATAGAGTCTATCAAATATTATTACTTCTAAGGTATTTATAAAAAAAAAAATTGTAATACATTTATTTCATGATTGTAAATTTGATAAGAAATTTGTTGTATATTTAATGTTAACTTTATTTTAAACCGAATTCACATTACCAATGAGCAATAATTAATTAAATTAATGGCATAGGTACTTAAATTACGAATTAATTATGATACTCAATTTGTATGCAGTTCTCTGCGCAAACATTTTTGGTTTCACCGCCCTGCTTTTATTTGTTTTGACAATATTTATAAAACACTAGTGAGTTGTGTTGTATAATTGTTATTAATTATTGCTTTCTATGTATTTATTTATGAAAGGAAGATCTATAGCTAAAATAATAAACTAGTATTTTACCAAGAAAACAGAAAGCCATTAATAGATCCCCACGGTTAGAACTTAACGCAACTTTAGTAACCAAAGGGTAATCAAAGGGTGCCAACAGAACGCTATTACTAAAACGTCGCTGTACGTATATTTAGAACCATGATAGGAAGACATTTAAAAAAATATAAAGCGTGTACTACTATGTCACTATAACAAGAAACTACAAAAATAAAATAAAGATAAAAATTAAAGTACTTTTATAAGACATGTGTTTTTGTTACCTGTTGTTGATATAAATTGCTATATACAAATGAGTATTTTTTACACTTTAACATATTTGCGGAACTTCCAAGAATTTCGTCTAGCGACCTGTATACTAAAACTATATATAATACAATACAAAAAGATTATTCAACAGGTGTTCTATAGACATACGTCTACAAAAACCTAGTCTATTTTTCAATATTATGGATCAGTTACAGTGTACAGCATTATAATTTTGCATTTGCTTCCTTATTATTTTGTACCAAAGGTAGTCGTAATATTCTTTATCTGCTAGTTGTGTTCAAGGATCTAATGAATTCAATGATATCTATGGTAAAGTCTATTACCCTGGCCAATTTTCATAGAAATCGGTTTAGTGTGGAATTTTAATAGAAAACATAGTTAACTAGACTTTTGCGTATTTGTTCAATTAAAAATTCAAAACCATTTATTCAGTTTAGGCCTTCGGAAGGCACTTATGAAGGTCAAATTTAAAATTACTGAAGCTACAACCGTTTGTAACTCCAAATAAAGCAAATAAGGTTCGTTTGACGGACCATAACTTCAAAACTATCGACCATATCGGGATGGGAATGCTATCATCATTCGACGCGGAATTTGGATAAACGATAAACGCGGGTGAAACCGCGGGGGACAGCTAGTAACATCTAAATCCGTTAAGCCATTTAGTCGTGAATAATACACATTATTAGGATAACAATATATAAAGATTTGAAACTTCTGTAAAGCAATTAACATTAATTAGACCATAAAAACCTATTAGAAGTTGGCTCCTCAAGTGAGCTCTGCTTCTAAGCTTCAAATATACAAATGAGCGGTTTTTTTTTTTTTTAAAGGACGAAGGTGTTAGCCTCACATGGCTCTGACACCCTTACGCGGACAATAACGGTGAGCGCTTAGGACTCTCAACCGAAGAGCTTAAGCGGTGTGTAGCACTAAGTAAATAAGCATTTCAGCTAACAAGTGAGTGAAAGAACTCCCATTTGCAACGAGTGTCTCACTCTGCGGCTTCTAAAGGTCTCATTTGTTGAGACGCGATGAGTTTGCTCGGATACAGTATGTGGTACACTGAGAGAATGTGTTGTTTTACATTTGGCTTTTTTTGGCGTGCCATAATGGAATGCTTTAGATTGCGAAGAAAGAGGTGAAAATGTTAAAGTATGACAATTCATAGCACTTTGCTTTTAGGCTCATGTAAGGTTTCTTTTACATTTAAATGATTTATTATTAAAACCTTCTTTATAATATACTTACTGGTAGTAACTTGCACGTAGTACCCCTCGCGTTCCCGACATATAAAAATATTAGTCTTTGTCCCATACTATTGGCTATGTGTGTGCTAAATTTCAGCAAGTTGCGTTTAGTCGTTTAGCCGTGAAAGCGTGACAAAAAAAGACAACCAAACACCACAACCCTACTTATAATATTACTTAGGATTTCTAACTACGTTTTCATTACTTATTTTACTTAACAATTTTTTTTATTAATTTAATAATAAAATATTCTTTCTTTTTCTTCAGCCATCACTCATCGCGATTAAAATAATATGTTTTATTATAGCATCATAGCAAAAAAAATCTTATTCTAATACTTATTCAAAACTCCTTGGTAATCCATGATGCTATATTACACGGCTATATTATTATGATTGATTCATCTCTTAAACCTTCCATCTGTATATTTTAAAACAGTGGCACTTATAGAAAACAAACTGGATGAACATCACTTAAACTGTTGAATAAATCAGCCTCATTGTACAACAGCTTCAATTCCATGCAATTAACTTAATTTTCTTAATGCGTTCACTCACTGTGTCGCTCGCTTTAAATAAATAATATGCGCTCGCATTCACGGAAATCTCTCGCACATATGTATATGTAATACGATGTATGTTACGTATAATTACGGTGTTTCTCATTTTCCTACAGAGGAAAATTAAGAAAAAACTAATCTTTTCTTGAAAGTTGTCTCCTTTGGAATTATTACGTTTGTTGTTTTCTTTTTTGCTTTATTAATCTCAGAAAATTGTCTATATGTACGATTATATCATAGAATTTATTAATAGATTTTGATATAGGTTTGACTATCATTTAGAGGCTTTGTTTCGAACGGTACTAGTTAATACATTTATATTATCGCGATCAGGCAAAGCCAGGGTCGGTTGTAAATTATAATTGCTAATTAAAATAGGGTCTAGGTTAGGTACCTAATAATAATAAATATCCAAGGATATCCCCCACACTCGACCATCTGATCCCAAATAAGCAGAGCTTGTACTATAGAAGCCAGTCCTTTAGACTTAATTAGAAAAAATAGATAGTTCTCTTGTTAATAAATATTCATAGCATTTTTTTATTCAACTAGATGTTCCCCGCGTTTTCACCCGAGCTTATCTACATATATCATGAAACCTATCATCAGCGCAATCACATTTTCTGTCTATAAAACTAAATACCGTATGACAAGATTCTTTTAAATAATAGAATTTGCGTCACCGAGTCAAAAATTTCCAAAAAATTACGGATATATATAGAAGGACCTATAGATATAAATGAATACTAGCTTCCACCCACGGTTACACCCACGTGCTCACGGGATCTAATGTTTTAAGGGATGTTTTCTTGGTAGTACCCACGCCCATTATCTCCGAAGATATATTTATAATAAGTCCTAATATGATATGGCGTGATAATTGTCACTTCACTTTATCAATATCTGGCTACAGGTTGAATACCGGACTGTTTCAAAATAAAGAAATATTTATATTCCCTTTTCAGATCCAGGAATGGAATCCAGGACCTCTTGGGCTCTAGCCAAACTTTATACCATTCGACCACCGTAGCGATTTTATTAAAAACGGCTCGCTAAGAATTTATAAAAATCTATTTATGAAACAAACTGGCGTGCAAAGTTAATTTTCAGTTCTCTCTTATTTCAACTCGGTTGCCATTCCGATCGCTAGGATCAGTTTCATTGATATAAATAAAATAATAATAAATGTGTATTTAGAAAAAAATAAATGGTATATCATATAATATATAGTATATATAATAAAATAATATATAGTATATATAATAAAATAATATATAGTATATATAATAGATAATGGTATATCAGTTATCTGGTTTTCATAGTACAAGCTCTGCTTAGCTTGGAATCAGATGACCGTCTCATTATTTATAGTATGTATTGTAAGCTGATGTTATAATAGTTTATTTTTAACCACAACCGTGTACTGGTGGACTTCATCAATTCAAATGGCAATTATAGTAATTGGGATAAAGAAGCCATTCGATTGTGTAGCTGACTCCATCGGTTTATCCATACGAATCAATAGCACACTCTGTCAATAACCCCACAAAAGAATTTCCTTTTATGTATTAAAAGTTTAGACTAATAAGGCTTTACATGACAAACTTAACTTTCTACGTTAAGTTTAAATTAGATAGAAAGGATTAAAATTTAAACATGATGCTACATTTTTTTTGTTTTATTAACAGTAATTTCAATTTGCTTGTCCCTTAATTCAAAGGGCGTAACAAGCCTAAACAGAAAGTCTTGAAACAAAATTAATTTGAAACACAACATGCGTTTCCTTAAAATATCATTTCATTTCAAAAGCTTCCGGAACGTGAACTTAATCCGATTACTTTAAGAGATTAATTAAATAAAGACTTTGTTTTTGTTAAAATTGTGGCGGAAATCGCTCGCTGGAATCATTCAAGCAATTTTTACCCGCAAAGCTTTGTCTTTCAGAAACTCTAAGAAAATATCAACAGTATAGAGAAAAGTAAAGGTTATAAAGCGATGATAGCTCAGTGAAACTGATAGCTTAGATAGTAAAGTGGCTAGAGTCATGGATTCGAATCCGTCATTAAGCTGGAAAGGAAAATTAAGAAAAAACTAATCTTTCTCTAAAATTGTTTAATATGTTGGTGATATTGTATGTGCTTAATAATGTAATAAAACATGATTCTAATTTTCAAAATAGTGTGAAATAAAAATCAATATTTCTGTCTGTCTATTTGTCCGCTTTTCTTTTAAACAACGCAACAGGCTCTGCAGCAAATTAGACCATCGTTAAAAGACTTTCTTTCGAAAGGTTTAAGCGTAAATAGGCTTTGATATATACGAGTATGTTACCTGGATGCCTTGCTGGTTGTTTCAACCAAATTCACTTTAAGATATAGTTATAAGTTATAGAATTTAAACAAAGAGGTTCTAAGGTCAACATTACACCAAAGATATTTGAAGTCAAAGTGACAGGTAATGAGCATTGTTGCCTTTTCTCGGGTTTATAACCAACCCGGCAACAGGTTATCATTTCCAAACTGAGAATCGTTAATGGTACGTTTACCTGGGAATCGAAATATCGTCAAGCCTACCTTACATTACAGAATCACAGAGAAAGCTTAATGATCTCTTATTAAACTTCCTCTGTTGTCATAATTTTATCCTGCTGTCCGACCATTCCCTCTAATATTTGAATGACAATGTTTGTAAGGATGGATTTATTGCAAAAACGGGAGAGGGGATTTCGATGAAACTTGAACTATAAATTAGCCATGACCTAGAATAACTTATAGGATACTTTTTATCTCGGGAAAATGCAACATCCCTCAGAAGCGCAGGTAAAAACGCAAAGAACAACTAGTATTAAATAAAGTACACCTGAAGGTCCAATTGTGATTTATATGTTGATGGAAATGAATGTAACAAAGCAATGGGACCTAATCGATTATGAGTAATATATTTGCCAGTTGAATGCTCATCACCGCTATGAGTAAAGACCCAAGTAGAAGTTATAGAAAGTCGTTAGCCTGCACAGAGCGACAGCCTTACAGTGGCAATAAAATTCAAGTGTTACCAGCAACATTTGAATTATTCAGATTCAGCTAAAATACGGAACCAAGTTATGATAAGAGTCTCGGAAACGACAGCAAGAGTGAACTTACTATACATGTGTACATAGATAGAATTATTTGTTTTGGAAGTACGAATCTCATTCCAGCCGTGAAGCAGTAGTGCACTTGTATTACTGTGTTTCGGTTAGAAAGGTAAGGGTTCCTGGAAATTACTGGCGTATGAGGCTTAACAACTTTGTGCGATGATTTAAGTATTGTAAATTTTCATTGCGGATGTATTTACTTACCATTAGGTGGACCGTGTTTCTATTTCTCTGCCTAATTTACATAATAAAGTATTTCATGATTTTCGAGGCTGTGGTGATTATCCTTCAAGCATTGACTTCTTCGCGGACGAAAATATAATCAAATTTAGTACTAGAATGTGTACTTACGAATCATGTGTGTAGTTTAAAAATCAGCACCATTTACCTGTAAAAAAGAAATTATAATTTTATATGTCTCTAGTATATAAAAAAAAATGGTACAAGTTTAATTATCTAGAAACTTCTCAAAGTCAAAAAAATTGCTTAAAGCTGCATTCCCGAAGGATCTAACATAGCCTAGGCTACTTCTGGTAAGATAGCTTTCTAATCTCTCTCTAGTCGTTTCCCTCACTGCTGGGGATTGTGCCTCCGTCTGACTTTGTCAACCAGCTGTCTCCATTGGTTTCGATCCGTTGCTGGGTGCATTGCAGCACTAACCGGCATTCTTTCTAATAGTGAAATAATTATTAAAATTAAAACCCAATTGTCTGAGTTCATCCAATACAAACACAAATATAAATCTTTTCTCTTTACAATATTATTGTAGAACTGAAGATAAACAAAAACAAGATTGTCCGATAAAAGACTACCGAAGATAAAACAAATGCACCGAGAAAAATACTTTTACATGTCCTTTGCGGCCTGTCGACGAAATGTAAGGAAATAAACATGTACTAAGTCACCACACTAAAGATCCCGTAGGGCTGTCAAGCCCAGTTAACAACCATGATGTATGTTCGCTTTTATACACTCGCGGACTAAATGCACGGCCTGGCAGTACAGGGATGGACTGAAATTTTAGGCTTGATGGCTTGGCACGTTGAGTTTGCCCCAAAAAGGTAGGCTTTTAATGTTTGACAGTTGAGTGTTTTGAAAATGTGTCATGAGTTTATTTGAGGGACGCCAAATTTGTTTTGTTAAATTTAAATACTGTGAATTAAACATGAGTATATTGTCATGCTTTTTTGCTTTGCTAGTTATTGAAAATATTCAAATGACTATAATGAAAAATCTTAAAAATGAAATATAAGAATAAAAGAAATCGATAAAATTATAAATAAATTTCAATAAGTTCATTACCATAGGCGGGCCATAGTTGGCTTGGTGATTAGAAACTCTGGCATCCAGGCCACATGCGGGTTAGATTCCCACCCAGGACAAACATTTATCGCATAAACATGTCTGTTCTGTACCTAGGCTTTAATATCTATTTAGAATGAAAAAATATGTATATTATCAGGTTTCCATAAAAGCTCTGCGTAAGATTTGGGGAAAAAAAAAAGATTGCTACTATGCGGCAAACTAGCTTGGGGCCCGTTTGATCGTAAACGGTCAAAATTATTTGCCAGGATATTTTTTTTCATTTCCTTTCGTGGTAGTCCAGCTAAAGCAAAAGTCCACTTCTGACCATGGACCAAGTCCATCTCTGTATTGATGTCTCAACCCTCGTCATCCACCGTAATGTAGGATTAAGAGGTGTTTTCCGGCGATAAACATGTTCATAATAAAAAAAAAACATTACGTTCAGTGTTGAATCTAATTATGAAGTTCACTTTTTAATGTAGTGTCAGTTTCTTATTTTAACTATAAATCTCGTCTATAATCATAAACAATTTAATAAATTGTTTTTGGACGTGGTAATATTTTTAGAAATATTTTGTTTGAAATAAAAACAAATGTAAAAGTAGTTAAAAGATTGCATAATTGCACGATGATTGGACGAAGGGATTCAAAATTGAATAAAAATATTATTCATATTTCAAAATAAGTTATAAGTTTATTTCATAAATTCCAAATATTGAGTGTCGGTATTTTTATTAGATACCAAGATATCTAATGTCACGAACTGTCAAAAGGCATTGACTCATTCTTCAATTTTCAAACAACTTTCAATATTATTATGAGATATTATAAATAAATAGTGTTCAAGTGGCCTGCTAAATTAATTCTACTAAATAAGAAGAAGTACAAAAAGTTAACCATCATATTTTTTATTTCCATTGTATGCACCTATCAGAAAATGGTACCTACCTACAGAAGTAAATTTATTAATTCACAGTTCACTAAAATACTTATTGACAATAATAGAGGTACATCTTCCATCTACTTTCATAAAACACGCTATTTAATATCTATATGTTATGTGTAAAAGTTTGTGAGGAAAGCTGACGCAAAAACTACTAATTAGATTTTGATGAAAGTTACTAAACAGATAGCTTATAACCTGGATTAACACATTGGGTACTTTTATCCAGGAAAAGTATAACATCCTTCAGGAATACGAATAAAACCGCGGGGGATTGCTAGTATTCCAATATTCATAGAAAGCGACCTGTAGCAACATCTAGTAAAATCATAAGTCAGAACTTTTCTGATTTTCAACTTACTTTGCTTAAGTTTCCAGAAATGCTGGCAAAAGCGTCGTAATATCGTAATTATTATTATGTCTGTTTGTTAACTTTTCTTATACTCCGCAAACTGGGGCGGGTACATAATTTCTCATTGGTTACATTAAACAGTGAAAACGTACATTATTACGTTTATTTAAACAATTTTTTTACCTCGATATGAGCTTTGATTACATTACCAGATGTTTCCAGGTAAACGTTATTTGCCATTTTATGAGGCTGGGTAATTTTTAGACGAATGGAACGGGAATTTAAATATTTCATTTTCCACTGAAAATAACCCGTTACATTTGGTGAATAATGAAATTTGGACCATATGAGTGCACAAATGAAAAATAATCCATCACACACAGCAATGATTTTCAGTTCAAAAATATATGTAAGAAAAATAATAAATATATTTTATTTAAATGGGCAGCATGGACACAATAGTTAAGTACCATTTTCTTATCTCATGTGAATCGTAATTTTTTTCGTTGACGTCTTACTTCTTTTTTACAATTTGGAAATGGTGAGCAAGTATTTTTTTTTTTGCAGATTCATATACTTTTATGATTATGGTCGAATTTCAACCAGCCATTTTTTACTTTAACTTTATTTTATATCGATGGTAACTCGTCACTATTTCAATATTTTTTTACATATCGGCTTTCTAGCTTCACTACTATATTCCGTTCGATGTATTAAGGATTCCGCACAGGCACGACGATTTCACACTACGCTCACCGCGTGTTTGTGATTGCCATTTGTTCCTTACCAGCGCTTACCTGTGGTTCTAACCATATTTTTACAAATAGGCAAAATGAAAGAAAATAACTTCGCCACGTTGTTGCGCACTTTACTCATCGATTGAAAAAATTTAAGCTCTTTTTCATAATTAAAATGAGAGAAAATTGGAAATGTTTTCAATTTACTTTGGACGACCGACACAAGAACAGTAACAAAACCAGCGGCATGCTTTGATGACCATTTTGATGTTTGACCGCTCATTAAGCATCGTAATAATTAACAATTGCTGTAAATAATTACAGTAATACTTTATTATTTGTAAGGATAGGATAGAGATTTTAAGAGATTTCCATTTTATATAATAAATCCGAAAGCTGTTTTCAAGAGGGATGTATAGATGTTTTACACTCTCACGCAAAAACTACTTAACGGATTTAGATGAAACTTGGTACATGGATAGTTTATAACCTGGATTAGCACATTTAATATTATTTATCCTGGAAAAATCTAACAACCCTCAGGAACGCGGGTGAAACCGCGGGGAACACCTAGTAATATAATATAAAACGGTCCTTGGGAGGTGGATTATTTATGGATTTCTGTTTTAGGCAACCCTACAAATACCATTTATTACAGAATTTACAGTAACACAGATAAGACTCAATTTGTGTGGGCTCTGTTGATATGAACTTGCGATTCATAAATTCACCAGCTACATATTTGATGACCCAGATCGGATGGTTGTGATGTTTTACATACAACCAGAATAATATAACGATTGTTCGTGTAAACGATTTATTTATCGCCATTAAAGGCAGCTCCGCCCGTGGAGAAGGATTTATTGCTGTACTTCTAGAAATGCTAGTAAAAAATGTAATGATCGGTAAGGAAGGCGAATGTAAGAAAATTATTACACGATGACTTTTAGTTTACCAAAAAAAAAATATATAAATGTTACCAAAAGATGTAAATGTAAACCAGATAACTGTTAGACCTTCTACATAATTCCTTTATCAAAAAACAAACCTATATAGTTATTTACACCTAGACACAGAACAGACAGACATGTTCATGCACACAAATGGCGATGGGAATCAAAACCCATGATCTCTGCCAACACCAAGGTTTCTAATCACCAAGGCATCCCATAAATGTTGGTCCTGGAATATTCCGGCATAAGTACAATACATCTTAAATAGGAGACAAATATTCTCTTATTCGAATTGGTTACCGCTCGATTGTAGAAAGGTGTATTTCTCACTATCTTCCGTACCGCGTTCACCGCGATCTAATAAATTCCCGTGATAAAAACAACCTATAACTCTCTCGAACACTTTGACTTTCTTATATTGAAAGATTTTTTAGAATATGGTACGTAGTTCCAAAGATAACTTACATACAAACGGATTTTACCTAAATTGTGTAAATTATGTTCACATAAAGAAGTTCTTGAGCCAAATGAAAAAAGAACTCATAAACCCTTTAAATTATCAGATGTCAGTATGTCATCATCAACTATTTCAGTTCGTGCAATAATTTCAGATGACTTTTTTATCGGTGTTACATTGTAGCCACTGGTTATGGCCAGTCCACAACTTGGATGAAATAGCATCGCATAGGGTTCATTTTCCTGTGTCATTTCGTTGACAGCTGCATAAAGGTGAAATGAAGTGGCTTGGAAAATTAAATTGATGTACTTCAAAAAGCACGTTTAATTTTCAGGGGTTGTTCGTTACGACATTTGTTTTTTGAGACAATAGTCCAGTTTTCATAAACTTATCAATATAGACCTCTCTTTTCGTAATTAAAGTAGTTTTGTCTTTTAAATTACTGACGATAACATTTCTAGAAACAATTAAATGAAGTTTTAAAATACTGCGTGCCAATTTGGGCTTAACGAAATTGCCTATTAGGGTGGAGTGATAATGTATGAAAAAATTTTTTTTTTATTTTTTTTTATTGGAATAGCAATACAAAGTTGCCTTTTAATGAGTAAATTCAGCATACAAAAGATTGTTTACTTGTCTCGATGTTATGAGGTGCCCCAACCAAATTAAAAATCAGAAAAATACAAAATTTTTCTCAATATTAATTTAATTTTGAATGATAGTATTTTTCTAGATTTCCTGTCCCTCATAAAACAAACTACATTGTGATACGTTAAATAAAAGCCTGGTTAGTAATACTAATGTTTTTAATCAAGAAATAAATAAATAAATATATATTGTCAAGGAATGAAAAAAATCAGAAATAAGTAAATTATTTGGTATTAAATTGTTTTTTGTTTCAAAATTAGGCATTTGCTGCCGTGATAATAGTCTTGCCCTTATGAAACCGTCTCGTTTTTTTTCTCCAAAAACTGCACTTGAAGCTTCGGTCACTAATTTGATACAGCGCTCTACAGCTTGGGTATGGCACGGAAAATCTTTAATAATCTGACATGTAGTCAAACCGTTTTTGACAATCTCTGTCAAGGCTTCATCAGATAAATTGGAAGTCAGAGGTGGCTCAGTTATCTTACAGTCTTGCCACATAATTAAGTCGGTATAATCTTTAGCATCGAAATTTGAAACAGGCACTTTAAATGTTCGAAGCCCTAAAGTATTCCCTGCTCTTGCTTTCAAAATTCGCTGATATGCTAGTTTACGTATGATTTATCTGTCGTCTCCAAGCATAGCAATAAGAATATTTTCTGGGTGACCAAAATATCCATTTCGTTGGATTACCTTATCAAGGATTTTCATCAAAGGCGCATTCAAATATCGAGTTAGAGTAATTGTTTGCCACAGGTGCTTAGCTCCGTTTGTACATGAAGGATAACATTTTATTGTGAACCACATTGGACCATAAACTCTCATTACGAAAGTGACAGCACTTGGATCCTTTGATGTAATAATACCAACGTCTTTTAACACAGAAGAAGCTATAATAGCAGCTGCTCTGTCAGAGACTCCAGTACGATCGCAGGCAAGAGCTAATGATGGTAAATTTAATCTCTTTTTCTTGGGTGGCGGAGCAGCTACTTGTTTTGGCGATTGATAAGGACTAGAAGCTACGCTATTATTGCTTGAACTGGTGCTTTCGGTTGTTAAGTCATCAGGCAAAGAACGAGAACAAGACGGTTGGTTAGGATCCATTATATCTTTGTTACGCAGTAATTCTTTTTCTTGTCTTTTTAATTTTTTCATATTTTTTACAGTCGCAACCAAATCTACACCGCCTATCATCATTTTTCTTGTAGTTCTTTGATCAAGTAAAAAATATACTTCTTCCTTGGGAACACGGCTGTCTTTTGAGCAATTACACTCTGAGATTACTTTGCATTTGCAACTGCAAACATCAAATAACCGTTCGGACTCAGTAACAAATTTATTTATTTTCTCTTGATATTTCTTGATAAGGCTTTAGTAAGCTTCTAAATTTGTCATGGTAAGTAGGAAGCGACGCTTTTCGCCAGATATCTAAAATTTCCGTAGCTAATCTTTGGGATATATCATGAACTGTCGGCTCTTTTGTTGTTTTGTCAGGCTTTAATTCATATTTAATAAATAAGTTATTTTTCATAACAGCATTATAAGTTGGTAATTGAGACACTGGTAACTTCTCAGGTAAACCAAACACAGGACAACATGTCTCTTTTCGTGTTTTGACTTGCGACATTTGACTGTAATAAAGAGAAATAATAGGGATAAATTATATCGAAAATAGTGTGTCATCGACAATCTGTGAATAGGAAATTAAAAATATTATTTACATGAGTCTTATTTTCTTCATAGCAGTGGTTAAAATCAATGTTTCTCACAAGTAGAATAATAATAATACGCGCGCACTTAATGACGTTCGAACAACGTTTGACAACGATTGACAAGTGCAGTGAAATCACCTCTCCCGCCTCAACACCCACCAACCCCCCCACCTATCCACGCACTATTCAAGGTTAAACAGTTGCCAACGAAACGTAACACACAGAATATGATTTAGCGTTAATTTGACAATATTAGACGTTGGTGTTTTTTGACAAAATTTTGCGAATTTCTCTAAAGTTCATGATGTTGGGGGCACCTCTGAATTTATCATGTGCCAAATAAAATTTTGTATGTATATTTGTGAACAATAACAGCAACTTTTTACAGGTATTCCGAAACGAATATGAAAAAAAAAAATTTTCACTCCACCCTATTGCCTATGTATCAAAAGGCCAAATGCAAATACATTTCGGTCTAGTTAAATCGCAATAAAAAGTAGTTATAGTTCAAAAAGTGCAAGGTTCATTCTTATGATTAAGAGCACGCTTTTTTAACAAAAGCCCAGCTGAATTAGTAAATTTCCGTTCACAAAAAATAAGAAAAGATTTAAGACTGTTTTACTGAAGAAATTGTCACTACTTAAATGATTATTTTAATGACAATTTTCTTACGACAATGCTTGGGTATAACGCTCGCTTTTGCTGGACACATCTTTATGTGCTTAACCTTATTTTGAAAGATGTAATTGCTGAATTAACTGCCGGTTTTTCTCAGCAAATGTAACCTTCCAAATTTGCTTTAGACTATGACCCAAACTTCCCCAATGTATTTAATAAATTTATTGTCATTAGTAGATTAGTTCTTTCACTACCAACTAATTAAAATAAGTTAATATAGGTCACTCAGTTTAACCACGAATATTGTCCATCATATAGAACATCCAGCAAATTAAAAAAAATTATAGCATCTCCGTCATGTTACACGGTCCGAAAGCAGTCTCCGGAACATACCGGTACAAAAAGCGAAAAATGTCCAATTTCACCCAGGGATTGTTTTGCTAAAAATATTTTTTTCTCTCGTACACATGTCCACAAATTCATGCCTGCGAACATGCCGAAATTGTGAAAGGGAAAATTTGGAAATTGTCACAATGATAGCTTTTACTTTTTTTTTACGGTACCTTCACTATTGTAAAACATGTGTGCTTGCTTTTTATTTTACTTTTGGGAGCTTTTAAAGTACTTTATTGTTGCAACATCATTTTTGTTGAGTTTTACACGAACGAGTTTAAGCTTCGTTGGCATTCATGAAATAATACCGATTCAGATTTTAATCGGATTACAGTAGTTGGTACAGAATCGAATAAATCGCATTTTATAAAGCCGAGTAGCTCTTAAATCGCTGTAGTATCCAGTACAGTTTACAATATATCAGTGTTATAGTCTATAATTATTTAATATTGACCTTTTTTAGGATTTCGTGACTACGAAGGAACTTTTAGAGTTTCGCTATTTTTATCTGCGGCTTAGCTTAGAAGCTATTAGTACTGGTAAGTTATATTACGCCGAGAAAGTGGACAACTTATAAAACTACGGTACATTAAATGGCACGTGGCCCAAAACGCACTTGGCCGGATTCATTCTGCCTCAAAGCAGGCAGGCAGTCCACAGCCTATGAGAAACCAGGGGAATTACCAATTGTATCACCATCCCTTAATCGCTTATTTAACATATTATTTAAGAAGCATGTTAACTTTCTAACTTGACAATATATATTTGCATATAATGCTAAATAAATATTTACATCCTACTAATTATATTATAAATTCGAAAGATTGTGAGAATGTATGGATGTATGTTACTCCTTCACGAAAAACTTCTTTTCAGATTTGGATGAAACTTGGCACATAGATAGTCTATAATCTGAATAAACACATAGACATTTTTAACCCGGGAACATATAACATCCTACGGGAACGCGATTGAAACTGCTAGTCTTTCATTAGTTAATAGTACGAGCTACTGGGTAAATTTAGTGATTTGCCTGTACCTACGAGTCTACATATGAATTTGATATTATTTTAAGCACCTGCTTAGCAAAATTCCTTTCCTCGGAATATTGAACAATCCAACGCAACACCGCAGGTCGTGGGTTGAATTCTCACCCAGGACAAACATTTGTGTGCATGAACTGAACATGCCTGTTTGTTTTGCGTAAATATATATATGATTTAGAAAAAATTGTAGTTACTACTAAACTAATTCTTTGCCAAAATTAAAGGCTGTCAAAGCTGTCAGTATTGTATCAGGTGGTCGTGTGTAAAGAATATCCGAGGATATTTATTTATTTAAAGGCCTTACCTTTCTGCGGACTGATGAAATTACAGACACTTAACTACTTCACGTCTCAGGGTCCATAACGCATTGGTCCCTATGTCTGGATGCCAGTCCCTAGTGTTGCAAATTTTCATTGGCGGCAATAACTACTTACGATCAGCCTCCTTATTCAGCCAATACAAACTTCGTCGGCGAGCCGTTTCTCGGAGGCCTCGGAGAGCTTACCTCTCACGACATTAGTAGTATTAGCGTAGTAAGCGACAGAGACCGAGCATAGAAGCCACAACGAAACATCCTCGAGCTAGTGTCATTTTCCTTACAGAATCGAGCCCCAGGTGGACCGATTGCCTGTTTCTCGGGCTACTTGTAACGACACAAACATAACATGAAACGAATATACTCTTGCATTAAACTTTTTTTTAAGATAGTGTTCTAGTGTCTTTAGCACCGATGTGATTTGGTATAATGAAAAAGTGACACTTAAAAAAGATAAAATATACATCTTTAGCATTTAGCCTGCGAAAGAATCAGATAGGTAGACATACTCACGTGAACTGCACGTATAAACCATTTTTATGCTCTGCAAAGAAATTGTGTCTAGTAAGTACATACTTTTATTTTATTCTTTAAAAACAAATAAAAGCTTTAAGACATGGATTTGGCGCGCTCACCTACCGCTTTTTCTCGTCACAGTATTTTGGCTTTAGTTCCCTCAAAGGTCACGTTTCGGCTTATGTCAAACGATATTTTATTTCATCATTTACACGTTCGTGTTACATTTCATTTTTATGTCTGACTTTTTCAGACTTAAGCACATTTTTCAAGTTTGTATTTTATTTTAGTGAGCTTTTTTGGTGGCATTAGGCAAAGCTTCTTCGTTTTGTGGATTGAAGTGAAATATTAGACATTAACGGAGATTGCAAAAATATGAAAAAAATATATAATATTTATTAGATGTCCAACAAATATATTATGATCTAAAAAATCATAGGGTGTTAAACTTTATGATCGGAGCTAAATCCTTTAGTTGATGGTTTTTATATATTTTAGAGTTTGACTCAATATGAGATATTTGATTTGGGGGCAATCTTTGACATATGTCAAAATGAACTCATGGTCACTATGGTACCAAAAGAATCTATCAGATCTTTTATTCAATTTTCACTTAATTATTGTGTACCTTGTGTACCTATAAGTGTGTGATATTTACAGGTACTACTAGAACTACTAAAATATCGACAACCTTAACGTTAATAATATTGATTTTTGTTTAAGAGCATCAGAAATAAAAGCGTCATAACTCCAAAAATATAGTTTTCCGAGCAAACACTAAAATACAAAGTGATTGTAAAAACATTACTCTACGAAGTCGAAACGAAATTGTATTATATTCCAATCAATCTTTCGTAGTGCGAGTGTTATCACACACAGCTGACTTACTGCTCGGCGAGAACAAATTACCCAATAAATTGTTGCAAGCGTCACACTGAGTAAGCCCACCAGTGATATTTATGTATTTTATAAAAATATTTTTATGTTTATTTTTTCATAAATTCCATTGTTTTTTCAATTTTCGATATGCGCACTTTTTCTGTTTGACTGCGCTTTGAACATTTTTGCTTTGTACTTGTTTGTGCCGTTCTACGTTGCGAATGTCGTCAGTCACTGATATGTCAACTCAAAACTGCTGGGTAGAGCCTTCTCTTTCTAATACTACTATTTTTGGTTCTGCTCTAAGGCTAGTACCGTCAAAAGCATGCCATTATAATTTGTTTAAACGTTTTTTAGTTTCAAATAATAAAAATATCTGAGGTCAAATTCATTAACGATATTCGCAGCTCCATTTAGTTTTATAAAACATGTTGTAAAATAAAATGTTAATAAAAATGTGACCCATAGTTTTGTTAGTCAAATTTCCGGTACGTTGGCATTTTTCGGTTCAATTGAGGCAGCACAAATTTTTTATTTGCTTTTTCCCATATAGAATATAATTTAATTGTCAAAAGTTATTCAATTTTCAACCGTGAAGTGTTTATTGAATTGTGCTGAAATAAACATTGATTGCAATTGTGTGTTTGGGCTCAAACAATTGAACTAGACCGTGATTGCTGTTTAACCCACACATAACACAATTTGGTAATTTCATTGCCCAGGCTGTAATATTTTGAGTTTATATTTTATTTATATATAATATATTTATGTATACCAAAAAGATATTCGTCAAACAGTTCGGTTACAGGTAAAATTTCTATCGTGCCAGTAGGCACTCACTCACACAGTAATATTGTTTTACATTTTCTCTCCAATAGGTACATTATTCTATTCGTTCTACCGTAATCTATAAATAAATAACATTCTTTACACAATCTTCTGATCCCAAATTAAGCAAGGTACTGCTTGCACTATGGCAACCAGATAACTGATATACTACTTATTAAACACATTACTTGTATTAATATTTACACCCAGACACAGAACAAACACCAATGTCATGCACACAGGTTTGTCCTGAGTGGGAATTGAATCCACGACTTGTGGCGTGGGAGCCCTATTTTTTAACCACGTACCAACTGACCCGCCAAATGGAAGAAGGGAACACAACAAAGAGTTTTCCACCAAGCAGCGACGGGACTTTTCAGCAAAACATTTATATTATATTTGGTAACCACAAGCATCAAATTTCCGGACGATGCCGGTCCGGAACCTAACAACCTTTAACCCGCAGACAGATGTCTCCATTTAATACGAGCTGAGATGGGTACGCGGGCTTTTTCAAACGGAAACGCGATGAAAATTTACGGATAAGCAAGTCGTTTTTGTGCAACCTTAACGCTAATTAAATTTTAAGGGTCATGTTACGTTGGAGATTCAGAACTAGGTTTCCGTGGCGCGTAGAAACCTAATGTATCTCGGTATTATAACAGCCTATGTCTATCTACAATAATGTTCCATTGAAACGTGAAATATTTTTTATATGGGTTCCTAGGCTTCTGAGAATTCGTTCTCCTCTTTATAGATAAACATTTGTAATTTTATTAACTTCACGCATGATTTATTTCTCATTGAAGATAACCACTTCAAATGCACGTCAAATTTTTCAATTTCATCATTATGTAGTTGAAGTGGGTTTCGAGTTTAAGGCTATTTATAACTACTGTTCAAAAGCTTTCCATTAAATATTTAAGGTACATTTATCTGTGAAAATATGGATCTAGAAGCGAATGCCTTTATTATTGGGATGAAAATAAGTACCGTCTAGTTTGCTGGGTTTCATTCGTTCTCAAGTGAAATTCATGGAGTGTTTAATTTTATATATGTATACTATCTGTCCCCCGCGGTTTTACCCGCGTTCCCGTGGGATGTCACATGTATTATTATACATAAAAACCTTCCTCTTTAATCACTCTATCTATTAAAAAACCGCATCAAAATCCGTTGCGTAGTTTTAAAGATTTAAGCATACATAGAGATACAGGGACAGAGAAAGCGACTTTGTTTTATATAATACTATGTAGTGATATAGAAATAGTCATAGAATATTTATAGGAAAATAAAAGTGTTGGTCTGGTATTTATAAAATTTCAATATGAGTACGCATAGATATTTAGCAGTAGTAGAGTTCATCTTTCCCATTTCCACCATAGAGCAGTAATCCACTTGTATTACTGTGTTACGGTTAGAAAGGTAAGGGGGCCGGTAAAATTACGGGCACATGAGTCTTATAAACTTCACGTCTTAGAGTTGACAATGCCTAGGCAATGCCCCTGGTGTTGCAAATGTCTATCGGCAGCGGTGATCACTTACCATCAGGTGGACCGTCTGCCCGCTGCTGGCCTACTTGTCATAAAAAAACTGAAACTTAAGAACTTCAGGTCCCAGGATCGAACACGTCTAGACAATACCCCTGGAGTTGCAAATGTCATTTGGTAGCGGTGATCACTTACCATCAGGTGGACTGTCTCTCTGTTTGTCGCCCTGATTGGAAAAAAAGAAAGAGATAATAAAGATTAAATTTTCATTACTGCGAATTATTTCCAATTTTACACTTCATCGCAGATTTTTTATAATTTATTCAAGGTTAATATTTAATTCAAACCATTGTTTGAATGTCCATGCTTTATTAATATTAATTGCATTTAAATATTTTATTAAGCACAAAAAGTTTTATTGAATAATTTTATTATTTACACATCAGAAAGTAACAAATATCGGTTAAATTGGTTTAACTGCGACCGCAGAAACGTAAAACAATGGCCTATTAACGACGTTATGTCAACAACAAACTTTTACTGCAACGTAAACGCTACTCGATGGTACAAGTCATAGACTTATCATAATACGAAAATCCCTATAATATATATGAACTCTTTCGTCACGTCACGTCGTAGTGGTTAGTGTCACTAACCTTTTCCAGATGTTTTTAATTCAAAACAGCGCTATCTTTTGGTTGTTGGTTGCACTGACAAGATAATATACATCTTTTTTGACAAAAGCTGAGTACTAAGCTCTCAAGCTCCAAACATCTGTCATAAAGCCATTACTAAAATATTGGTATGATTATGGATTGTAAATGCACAATACGTGTGACTTAACTCACGCACTTCGAAATTCTATACGAGTTTGGGGTTAAAGTTGTTTGATGGCTGTCTGTTACCGTATATCTTCAAAACGCAAATTTTTACAATTTATTTTTTCTTTAGGGCGGTGTTTTGACCACGATTTCACTAGTGTAAGTGATGATGCGGCTGTAGGTGGTAAGTTTTTATCTTGAGTGTGGCTAGCTAGCCAGATGGTGGAAAGCCATCCACCGTCCTGATTCGATGATTTCCTTCGGCGAAAATATCTCTAGCTCATTGTAGGATTCGAACCCACGATTCTCTTCACTCCATTCTTCAACGAACTAATATAATCTTTAAACTTAGTTACTTACTTACTAACTTACTTACTAAACTTACTTTAAACTAGAGTTACATGACTTACGTTTAACGTTACATTTAATATATTATAACAACTTTGTTTGAAAAAAGATAATGCCAAAATGCCGCTTATGAATTATGAAATGTTTTAAATTTTTATAGCTTGAATCTTCGTTGAAAATAAGCAGTTTAAAATGTCGAACACGCATCAAATGATTACATTTCCGTCGACTAAAGTATATTTAAGTACAAAATACAGTAAAGATAAAAGGAATATAAATCTCAGACTTTCCTCGAAGGACAAAGTAAAATTAAATTTCTTTAATGCATCTCAAGTAGTATCTCAGGAAGCTTTAGTGCTACTAAGTACATTTAAAGTGCACAGTTTATGCATTATAAGCTATTTGCTTCAAGTTTTTAAATCGTTATTGAATTGATATTCATGTAGCTTGTTAACTTACTTACCGTAACTAAGGACTTAAGTTTTATTTAATATTTTGCAAAATATATATGTATATTTCCTGCTTCGGTCTTGAAATTTCACTGGCATGAAGGCCATGAGGAGGCAGGAGGTACACGAGAGTGTACACATTCATTGTCAGTGTCAACAACGCATTGGCGATGACCCTGGTTTTGCAAATGTCCATAAGCGGTGGAGACCAGTTAGGTACCATCAAGAAGCACTGAATGCTTGTTAGCCTAAAAAATATAGTTATTCATGATGATACTACAGATGGAACTTTCTTATAAAACATTACAGCAAATTTTTTCAATATACGAGCATTCCGTGCTGCGATTTCACCAGCGTTCCCAACGGATCACAATCATGTCCTATGCCCACCCGGAACAATGTACCTTTTAAATACCCCGACCGTCGGACAGAAAGTGATTTTTTGTTGGAGAGGTAACACGTCTGTGCTTGTGCGTCGAGTCAGTGACAGCGGGTCTAATACGTCCTGAAGATGCTTCGTGTAGAAACGAAACACGTGTCGATTTCCTGTTGCGTTGCCTTGTTTGGGACTTGACATAGAAGGAGATCTAGCCGAATTAGTTATTAGATATTTGTTTTTCGTATAATCTTTATAATATTAGTAAAGATAACATCTATAAGAAAGAATAGAACAAACTACAAGTTTATGACTTACACCCATAGTGACGCAGCAGCCATGGTTCGGCGCGTTAAATTTACGGCAGCCATTATGATGACGTCACTGTAGGCGGTATCCACAAACGACTTTACGGACTGCAAGTTGGAGTAATTGTCTTAGGCTCTTTCCTGACTTGTCGGTATGTTATCAGGGTCGCACTTATTTGCTTGGCACCGAAACAATTCCGCGTAACTGTCACTTTGTTTAATTTTAGTAAAATGTTGAGCACTATCGTCGTCGCTAGTCTTAAGTTTAGTCCAGATTAAAATGCCCTGAGCTGCTCGGCCCGCCAATATTCAAGTCCCACGTTTTTCTAATGCCCTAAGCCAAGGTCCAGTCCCACATGGGACACTCTTAGCAATGGCTGAAATAACCCTCACTTAGAGTGTTTTTAGTGTTCACAAAATAATCGTCGTTGGAGCGTTAAAACCATATTAAACCAACTGGCTAATCTATTTAACATTGTTTTGGATCGTCTGAGTTGCAAAATGTAAACGATATTACTCCTCACGTGGAAGCAGTTTACTGAAACCGTTCCGCTTCGCTGCTGCCTGCTTAAATCAGGAAGCGCTCATATAAATGTAGGTGGTAGTAACCTTACCATTGCTGGGTCGTTGTCGCACCGATAAGTCAGCAATGGGCTTTAAGCGGATATCAGTGGGTGGTCTCGCCAGTTCCTTTTGTTTCCGGCTAACTAGGTACTAGGTTATGATTTATTATACTAAAGTTAGTTGAAGCATTTTATTTCAGCGGAAATAGTTTTTGTTCTTGACTGGAAACTCGGAACAGGCAAAGTTTGGCGGGCCACCCGCTAGGTGACCGCAATACAATGTCAAGCATGGAAGGAGATGAGTATATAAAATACTGTACTCTGCGAAAATATTGTTGTTTTATGTTGTCTTATTTTTTACCAAAATCTTACCATGGAACGTGATAATGCAACCGAAGTTAGTATACACAAAGAAACCTACTTAGTTCCCTGGTGGTACAGTAATAAGTAGGTACCCTTCTGCCTGGGTACAACCATCAAATTATCATAAAATAATCTGTCACCAAAAATCTAACCGTGTATTCTGGCAATTGTTCTGGAGAGCCATTTTCTTTCTAGGCTTTGAATAAATAAATATTCTGGGCCATTCCTTAAACACGGGCATCTAATTCCTAACTACATTTACTATATTTTTTAAATACATACTTATATATATTGCCATCCAGACACAGAACAAACAGACTTCTTCATGCAAACAAATGTTTGTCCTGGATGGAAGTCGAACCCAATACCTGCGGCTTGGTTATCAGGGTCTCTAACCACCAGCCCAACCTGTCAAACGACTGTCCGTCTACCTATCAATCTTATGAAATGAAAAAAAAGTTGATTGTAGTAAATATTATTATTTATGATTCATAAGCTGTGTTCGTATTTATTTTATTTGTTTGTATGCCGTAAAAGTTCACAATTCTATGTAAATAAGAATGCTTCAAGATCTTGTCAGCGGATTGAGTTTATTATTAATATTCTTAAAAGTTTTGTGTACTTTGAGTTATATAAACAATAATATAAATTCATATTTTCATTTGAGCAGAAATTTCGAATAAACAGTTTGTCTCTGAATCTCAGGGATTTTGTATAATCAAACTAGATGGTTCGTGTTTATTTATAATAAAGTACTTACTTAATATCTTGAAAGTTATTTCCTTGTTCACGTTGTTGTTTTTGGAGCAGTTTTCTATTTCAGTTTTATATTATGATGAAAATCCAAAGCAGTCTAATATTTATTGGTTTAATAATTACAGTTCTTGCCTTTTCAATTAATTCTTTAAGCTGTAAATTATCTAAAACATTGTTTATATAAATTTCTTTATTAATTTTAAAATCCAACAAATTTATTTTAAACTTTAGAACATATATTTTATTTATAATCTTTCTTTACTAGAAATGGTATCCCTTTTCCTGTTTCAAAGTTCCATTAAACATGCAAAACATTTTAAACAACACTCAGAAATTGTGCTTTGTACAAACTGCAATAAAAGACTATGAAAAAGTCATGAAAATCGGTTTAATTCACGAACTTTAGACGAGAGCGGCACAAGGAAGCTGTGCAGGAAAGGAGTCTCGTGGAAAAGTGGAAATATGAGTGTCTCTAATTCCAGCAACACTCGAGTACCGTACTATTGGGACATTACTCTCCTCGTTATCACTCGAGTGATTAGTCAGACTTTAATTTTTTATAGTCTGCCAACATTTGTTACGAAAATGCATAGCTTAATTCTAAACACCCGACCAGCAAAGGCAAATAATACTACGTGAATATTTGCATCTGATTTTATAAAAACACAACATATTTTGCTTAACGATATATAATATTAAATATATATATATATGTTTAATATCCTTAACAAGCCATGGATTCTCGGTTTCTTCAGCGCAGGGCTATATTTCCGTTAAACGCCAATTTACTCTTCCATAGTTAAAATAAATCTACATCAAGTTTCACGTTTAAATATTATTTTTCCTATGTATGACTTGATTCTTTGCAACCATTAAATTTATTTTTGTGTGTAAATTACTTAACTCATAAGCTTCTGCAAATACTAATAACATCTCGATTACCTTGTTATTATTACAAGTCTGGTTCATAAATCATATCAATTCAAACCAACAACAGTATAACGGTAATCATTATCACATAATTATCACTCGCAAACAAACAACAATAGTAACTCATCACGGCGGAAACACGCCAACACTCCCGAACGGAAGCATCACGTACTGCCTTCCACGACATTCAAAATCAGCACTTTGACTGCAAGTTTCTGTGACTTTTGTTCATGAATAAATTTACAGGTTTTATTACATGGTACTTGGCTAGAATCAAAATGTTTACTTATTCAAAGGATTATTTTGAAATTCTAGAACGTTCATTCATTTGGAATCCTAAGGGCTCTTTTGTAAGTCACAGCCACTGAAAGTTAGCACCGATTAGATGTCGCTACATAATTTCCAATTTAGACTAAATGTCGATCTGTTGTTGCTGCATCCATTACTTATAGCAAAAACATATGGAAAGGCTTAATGTTATCAATAACAGCAGCTATAATAATTAAAATAAACCACCTATAGTATTTTTCAAATAGCGTGAGTTGGTGACACATGGTTTATGTTTATTTTGACATAATAAGAAGATACCGTAAGGTCTCATGAAGCATTTAGTGTAGTACCTCAGTGCAATCAAGTGCTATTTCACAAGATATGGGTAAAAAACCTTAAAACACTACAATAGGGAACTATCCTGTATTAAAGATGATCAAACACTAACCAGTGTATTTAACATCCAAAAATATACGGAAACATCGAATATGATCAAAATTCACTTTCTAATGACAAAGAGTTTGTTATTTGATGCTGTAATGTGCAGGCAGTAATGACGTCACAACCTCTTTCATACAAAACTCCATACATTCGATCGTTTTGACATTTCATAAAGAATTACTGATTTGACATATCAGTCCCCTTATACAGCTCATATAAACTTCGTCGGCGAGTTGCTTCACGGAGGCCTTAGAGAGCTTATCTCTCACGTGATTAGTAGAGTAGTATTAGCGAAGTAAGCAACAGAGACATAGCATAGAGGCCGCGACGAAACATCATCGAGTTAGTGTCATTTTCCGTACAGAATCGAGTCCCAGGACACATCCCTATTTTCTTCATATTATAATTATAAATACAATAAGTTGCCCGCAGCTATGTAGGAATCGTAAATTAATTTATTCTAACAAGCCTATACATTTCATAAACGATCGAGCCATAACGTGTTATTAGTCATACAAACCGCCATTTAGTTGGTTACAACCCCAAAACCTCATAACAAGTTATTTGCATTCTAATAAAGAATAATATTACACCCTTTATAAGAAGAGAATAAAGACCTGTATTATATGAGTATTATTGAGTATAATATATTATAATAGCTGTAACATAGCGGTGGGATCATCCTTTGATGTTTTATGTGTAATACTTTTTATATTTTATTTGTTCAATCTAGGTAAGTACTCTTGTTTACAAATAGGAATATAATAATACTAAAATATCGATATATCGAAATATCGATATTTATTACTAATATTTTTTGGACGATATATCGATAGTTCGATATTGAAATGTCGATATCGGTGGTCGATATTTTTTATAAATAATTTTTTTTTTCGTAATTCATTTAATCTACAAAATCATCGTAAACTTAATCTACCGTATTTTATTTATGAAAATTAAGTTAGCCGACACTCAACAATTTCTGTTTTTTTTTATTAATTAAAGATTAGAACTAATAAACTATTTTTAAAAAATTCCACGTATTATTTTGTACAATAACAGCTGAATTAAAGCAGTATTTAGATCAGCTAAATACGTCAAGGTCTTGAAATACACTGAAATTTTGGATTAATAGTAGGCATTTTAGTCCCGTGCTATCAGAAATAGCTGTTATATATTTGATTTCCCCTGCTACATCTATAGCATCTGAACGAGTTGCTTCTACAATCAATATTTTAGTGCCTAATAATCGTAGTAGCCAAACAGCTGAACATATAAAACAAAGAGTATTTTTAAAAACTCTTACTGAAAAATATTGGTATACATAATTGTCTCATTTTAATTTAAAAAATAATGACTTAGAACTGTAACCTAACACTTATATACATTTATAATTAAAATTGTTTAGTTAATAAACTGGACTATTGACTGTGTAATCATTTTTGAGTTGACTAACGACATACTTTTAATAAAGCCGATATATCGATATTTTATTTTAGATATATCGAACTCCGATATTGATATATTTAAAAATATATTTTAAAAAATACACAGACAAACAGCCCTATTTCACTCTGGATGGATCCTTCATTTTATTGAGATGAAAAGCCCGTGTATTGATCCAGGTTATAAGCTATGTATGTACCAAGTTTCTTCCAAATTCATTTAGCAGTTTTTGCGTTAAAGAGTAATAGGATCCATCGACTGATCCATCTATACTCACAAGCTTTCTCATTTATAATATTAGTACATATATTGCAACTCAAGCTGTTTTAAAGGAAAGGTAGATTTAGCAATATAAAAAGATAGAGACAATAGAAAGGCGCTATAAAGGTCAAAGCGACTGGAACTACTCCCGGTTCGGAAGTCAGCCTTGAACTGAGAAGAAATGTCATTAAACTCAACAAGGTTCCATTTTTATAAAATCTTTTTTTATTAATAAACCTGCACAAAAACATAAAGGTGAGAGAAATAGTTTTTTAACCAGGTTACGTATTTGGTCCCTTGACAAGCAACCAATGTGCAATGTGTCTAACTAACCCCTTTGTGGGCTGAAACGTGAAATGACAAAGTCCACGGCAGAGTATTGTGGTAAAATTGCAGAGTTCGAATCAATCCGTTCACCTAACTTTAACCACTGGTCATGCTCCGTTTACATCGCATTAGTGCTTTAGGCAAGTGAATTAGTGATTGCAAGACACTTTATTAAGTTGTCTAGCAACAATTTTATCAAGTCAATCAACACATTTGCAATAATAAATAACATTTATGAAATAAATATAATCAAAAACTCAAATAAAATAAAAGTTCGGGTAATTGAAGTCAATATTGGAAAAGTTTTAAATTAAATTCTAAAGCAATTAATATCACGTTTTAAAGTGAGAAAACGTACCTCAAAGGAATAAGAGTCTGATATAAAATAAATAGCAATATCGTTTAACGGTCGTTCAGAAAAAAATACCCAAGGTCATTCTTCACACACATCTATCGGATATCTAAATTGCCAGAGCGTATACTATGGAAATCAGATACTTATTATCTACCATATCATATTAAGCGGTATAGGACGAATGTAGTAAAGATGAAGATAAAATTTGCTGTTCGTTATGTAATGTAGGTATATTTCATGATCTTGGTAACTTCAGTAACATTAAATTTGGCCTTCATAAGTGCCCTCCACGGACCTAAACTGAATAAATGGATCATTATAACTTCTGGGCAATGACCGTCCCCCAGTTCATTCAAATTTTGATTAAGTGATTATTAACTTATATAGCATAGCCAATTGTAGATAGAAAATTAACGCCTATCTTGGCGTTACTTAATACTCAATAAATCATTATCGCCTGCCTGCCCTGACGCCAATGGTTTGTGGAGTTAGACTTGGTATTTCCCCATTTCCCAATTGACAGCCGGGCGCTTGTCTAACGTAAGACCTGTTCGGATTACTCTTATTGACCATTTTGTTCAAAGTGTAAAACGCACGTGGTCTTACTAAAGGTATTCTTTAGTCGCCTCTAACACAAGATTGAAGTTGTACTATTCGTTGCACCTGCTAGCCAGATACCACAAACAAAAAAATAAGACACCCACAAAATCTGTATTTGTATATAAAACATACTATCCAAATACATAAATCTGTATTTATCTCTATTCTGTTTACACACGTAATTTCATACATTTTAAATATGTATTACCTGTCAGCTAACTCGGTCTAAACCAGCCTTAGCCAGAGCCGACGTTCAAACATGTAATTGCCGACCTATTGTGCGACTTTGGCGGTGGAATTGCAGTATTACTATCACCGCTACCTTAACCCCGTTAAATAGTCATTCTATTTTTATTGTCCAAACGTATTTACTGCACTTTTATTGCACTTTTATTGGCTTTAAAGTTTTCATTGCGTGTTATTTAAAATCGAAATTATTTGTTCCAATTTTATAAGGATTTATTCATAATACATGTTTCTGTCATTTTTCTTCTATAATAATTAAGTTCCACTGCGACAAATGATGACCACTGTCAACTCCTCTTGGATATGTTATTACTTTTAGACTTCAATTAATAACTTCTGACAAAGAAATATCAACTGTAACTTTCCGACCTGGGAATGACGCAGGACCTCCGGTCTCTACGTCTCCGAGCTTTACACCGCTTGATCACCAATGCAAATTCATATATAAAATATTTAAAATATATTTAAGTTTTTTTTTTTATATTTGAGAAAGCAGATGACTGCAGTCTACTTAATGAAAAGTAGAACTGTAGTCCAAATGCGTGAACCGCTAGAGCCAGTACAGGAGTATACAACACTAGCCGCTTTCACCCTGCCGGCCCGCAAGGTGCTTCTTCACGCTTTCACTTTTACTTGCACTCCTCATATAATTGGGACTTCATTTATGATGAACATTTTTATACCTGCATTTTTATCCTAAAACTTCAGATTAGCGAAGGAAAATGCTGATTAGTCAAAAATGAATTATAATTATCCAGTAGTTCAGACATTTAGCCATTACTAAGTTAATCTTACATACTCGTATTACTAGTAAAACTTAGGATTTAGTATAGGAGTACCTATACTTTTTAACCTGGCAAAAATAAGTCTTTCAGAAACGTAGTTAAAGCCGCAGAGCGGAAACTAGTGCTTAAATAATTCATCGAACGATCGCTGTTGGATACAAAGCGATCGAAAACCTTAACGGTATGTATCGGAGGTCAGTCGGCTTATACAAAATATTCATCAACAGTATGCAACATCTCTCTCGTTAATCAATCAATTCAGTCTTCAAAATTGGATGGTACTTACATAGAGACAGCCATATGAAATTAGAGAGGGACTAGTAATCATATTTTACATTTAATAAAGTTTTCATTAGCAATTATTAATCGTTGCTGTCATCTAGCTGTCAATTCAAATGTACTTACCCTACCCAAAAAAAATGGGCTGAATTTATCAGTCCGGGCTGTATACTCTACTTCTTCTTTAACTATGAAATCGCATGAGAGGTCGGCCTCCGAGTTAGTTAATTTAGAGTGGTTTTTAAGCTGTGTGCAGTTGTCATTGGATAGCAGATTTACCTTTTTTTTTTCCTTACTTTATGTTTTTGTGTAAGTGCAATCTGTTATCTGTTACTGTACCGTTCAATAAAAATAAAAATAAATAGCTCAGTTAGTAGTGACGTTGAATCCTGTGACGAGAGTCGTAAGTGGTCACTCACCGCCCCCTATGAACATTTGCAACACCAGGGGCATTGCTAATGCGTTGTCAACCCTGAAAAGTGTAGTTGTAATTTCACCGCCCCCTTACATTAAAACCAAAACACAGTAATACCTGTATTATCTACATATATGTTATTCTATTTATATCGAATTACCACAATACAATCGAGTCGACAACGGGAGGGTGATGCCCACGGTGTTGCAAGCTTCAATAGGCTGCAGTGACCGTTTACCATCAGACTGTCCGTCAGCTTATTTGCCTCCCTATTAGTATAAAAATATTTCCACATAATCGTAGATTCGTAATAGTCAATATGATATTTCATGATTACAAAGATGACTTGAATTCGGCTATAACAAATAATCTATACAGAAAACCAAACTCCACAAAAATACAAGAGTAAATAACAAACAAACAAAATAGCATTGAATGTAACGGTATACTATCCATACAAGAAGATAAATAGACAGGCCGACAATAATACATTCCCCGCAATCCATCTATTTTGTCATACAGAACCAATAAGTTTGAGTACCGATATTATATCACGTTACAACGCTGTTGAATAACGTTAAGGTATTTATTGATTGTCATTTTATTAATAAGAAATCTGTGATGTAGATTTCTTTTTTTTTGTTAGGAATATTACTGCTAGGTTCGAGTTCAGGAACCGGGACTGAAACAAGCTAATTTTATAAGGCTTTAATTATCTTTATTAGTCTAATGCAAAGATATTGTTTCAGTTTGTCAGTTTGGGCGCTTAGATTTTTTAACTACGCGATAGATTTTGATGCGGTTTTCACAATAATTTTGAAAATTTATTTCAAATGGTTAATGCGTAAAATTAATTTTTATTTGCCACTCAGACTCAGGCCTGGTCATCAGCAACAACAAATATAATAGATAACAATAAATAGTAATTTCCTACTAATTTGCCAACTTACTTTCGCCCCATTGGCGTTTCAAAAAGTATGCAATCCAAATAAGTATATAAAACATTATTCTATATCTGTGCCAAATTTAATTAAAATTCGCTTAGCCGTCACTAAGCTTTCGTATTATTAATACGATTAACTGGAGTGATGGATGGTTAGAAGACTTCTAATGGAAGACTTCTTGCGAAAGAAAGCTGATATTGACCAAGTACTATGTAAATTATTTTTTAAATTACAGTATTTACTTACACCGTTGGAACAGCAAGACTCCAAAGTCCTTATGTATCAGTTTTGACACTCTACTAAAGCCTTAGTAGGCTTACTCATTCTTCTTTATTCTCAAGAATATACTTTAATATCTATACTAAGCAACCCCCTTATTCAGCTAATAGAAACCGGCTTCGGAGAGTTTATCTCTCACGTGATTAGTAGTATTAGCATAGCAAGCGACAGAGACGGAGCATAGTGGCCGCGACGAAACATCCTCGAGCTATAGTAATTTTCCTTACAGAATCGAGCCTCTGAAGAGTGCCAGTATATTAATGGTGATACATCTGTGTCATAGTCATCAACAAAAACGAATTTATGCCTTAAGTCGGGGCGCGATTTTCTCATCGTTACAGGCTCAGATGATACAAAAACCACTTTTGCCCTTAATCTTCTGTCTAGGTTATGAACCTTACAACATTTTTGTTTATCAACTCTATGGTTTCACGTGAATAATACAAAAGGAACTTTACTATCAAATACATAAAGTTTATTAACCTCTGAGGTACCTATTACTGACACTGGTATCCCATCACTCGACGCAATGACTCGTATACGATGCGAACAATCGAATTATATTCTGACGAAAACGCAATAACACGTCGGAGAGACAAGCGGTTGTTGAGGATAAAAACATGGTATGTGAATCAAATAACTTATTTTTACTTTTATAACATTAAATGTCTTCGCGGATATTGTCGCCGCGAGGTAGGCAAATGTTTAAGTAATGAGACCTAGTTAGGAAATTTCATTAAAGATATTTTAAATCCCAATATGTCATTGTAATATGCCATATTACAATCTCGTTCAAGTAATCATTTCTAAACAGAGAAACGTTATCATTATTTTTCTCAACCCGGATCAGTCACAGAGCCTTAGAGTCTTTAATCGAGCTCTATACCACAAGGCGATATAAATCAATAAATATATTATTATAAATTGATTTTTCGAGTATTGAAAGATCGAGGAATAGAAATAAATTACTCATTAATTAACATCCGACTACAGTATTATATTTAGAAGTAATCACAAAAATCTGTTATTATTTTAAATTATATCCATTACACTTATTTTCCTACAAATTCTTGTTTTGTATTTACAACTTCAGTAAAATAAATATAAAATATTAAAAGAAATATATAAAATGTTATATTTAAACATATAAAAATTGCTGCAAACAGGGTTCTGAATCTAAGCAGCTAAAATACTCAACTACCGAAGAGGGCTGTAAAACTTTTATCTACGAACGAGTACATAAGAAAATTAGGTACGAGATCTTTTACAGGTACTACAATAATATTTCTTAATTAAATAGTAATAAAGCATTATATTTATTTATTTTATTTTAAGGGATATCTCCCTTAAAATAAAATTCATTGCTGCTATAAAAGTATTAGTGACATTTTTTACCGTCATAGGTTCCAGTTACTTGCTTAGTACGTTTTATATTTATAAAGCCGTGTGTATAATAGTTTTGAGTAGTAGAGCTCTAGGTGCAGAGTTTGTCCAGCCTTACCCATTTCCGCAGTCAAGCAGTAGTGGACTCGTATTACTGTATTTCGGTTAGAATGGTAAGGGAGCCGCTGAAATTACAGGCACATGAGAGTTAACAACTTCATGACTCAGGGTCGATAATGAATTAGCGATGCTCTGGTGTTGTAAGAAGGATTTTTTTGTTGCTGTTTTAGACCCAATATTTAGTCGACTTTCTGTAGTTCTAGAAGACAAGTAGCTAACAGGACAAAGTTTTCGGTGGATTTTTGATGTCAAATAAAAAATTATAAAGATAAATATAATAAAAATTTTGAACTAGTGAAGATTTTAGTGCAGTTACTTTACATTTTCGCCGTGAAGAAGATGTGCACTTGTATCACTGTGTTTTGGTTGGAAAGGCAAGAAGGCCGGTGAAATTACAGGCACATGATAAGATGAAGATCTTTTGGTCGACATTTTTATAATATTATAAATGTGAATGTGCGTTCGTTCGTTTATTAATTTATTTGTTTATAACGCTTTCATGGCTAAATGACTAAACCGATCCTGCTGGAATATGACACACACACAGCATATGGTATGGAGAGGGACATGTGCTACTTTTTATCCCGGGTAGAGGGTGAAACCGCAGACAGCCAGTAATTCATAAAGAGTTATTGTGAATTATCCTGATATTCTCCATCCCCTATAACAATTAACCTCTCACAAATTGTAATGTTTTTATCTTTCAATAACACAATGACATTGCTCAAAAATTACTTCAACATACAAAAAGGTAAACTCATTTCGTACGGCTCTGTCCATTCGTTTCGCAATTTTACGTTCGCCCATCGTATTTCGCATTGTGGGTTCACGCGCGAAATAAAATTAGCGTAGTTGCACACTTTTCCGTTTTCACGGATGTATTCCTCAGTTTGCATTGCTGTGCTGCATTGGATACCTCTGTACTATATTCTGTATATCATTATTTACGTCGAGCATTGAATTGTTATACTGTGATATTTCAGTTTTGCTGTGGCAATGGTTTTATTATGTACTTACTGTATTTTCAGGTTTTAGTTGTTTGCATAAACGGCTCAACGAATTCAGATGGAGTTTGATACGGAAGAATATTAGATCTCTCAGGCAGACGAGTAAAATCAAGGGTAGAAGGGTAGTCATAAATAAAAATATGCCAATACTTCAAAAACGAATGATATAATGTACAAAAATAATTTAAAAAACTGATAAAAGCCCGTTTTGTGCAATACGAAACAATATGTTACCTGCATCGACTAAACTGTGTGTCAGGTGCAACCCGTTCGCCGTATTGATGATTGATTGAACTTTATTATTTCAGTAAAAAAAATATTGTTTTACACAAACAAGAATTTAAAACCCATTGTGAAAAATATCTCGGCTTAAGTTATAAAAAAAGTAAATCATATTTCTTTTTAAGTTTATCTTTGACTACACTAACCTTGGTTGGTGATGGTGGGGATGAAGGTGGTAAGCACATTAATAATGATGATAACTATCAGTTACTCTCGGAGTGTTTCTGGCTCACCCATCAAAGCTATGAGTGGTTAAATGTAATAAATAGCTAAGGAGAGTGATCTACATAGACGAGACGCCTAAGCGCATTGCTATCGGTGAACATCGAACTCTTTTCGTAGGGCAAAACTAACCTACTACTCACCCTGTTAGCATTATTGGTCAAAATTGCCAAATCACTTTTGCTTGACACAATTATAATATGCGTAAGGGGTCCTCCAAACGACTGGACCTCTCTTAACTAGTTGGTGAAAATGGGCACTGCTTTTACAGGCGGTCGCTTTCCAGACACCAGCCCTTTTTGAAAATGGTTTCGTGTGTCCTAGTGCTGAAACTGGATGCAAGATGTTAAGTACACATGGTCATCTATCGCCTCTCACAGCACTACGATAAGAAATGAAAATTAAGGTGGTAGTATTCTTCACCATTACCATACTCACTGACTACCATTACGCATAGTTGAGAGGTGTTAAATAAAGCTAATTCAAAAGGTAATAATTGCTTTATACCTAATGATATATGACATAACACATACACAATTAAAAATGCCGTCACAAAATGAAGTTTTACCACTCCACTAGCGGGAGAGACGTGTGTGGCATTTTAATGAAACTTTCATGACAGAATTATCACAATTGTTTCAAGTACATTCATTTTCCAGTATTTGAGAGTACACGAAATACGGTGCGCCTACAGTGACGTATTTTTCATTAATATTAATGTAAGGACCCTCAAAGCTTTCCCAAAGCCTTTGTATTTAAGAGATTTTCGCCATAGGTTGCTCTCCAGAGATGGTCTTTGCCTTTTGTACAATGTGATTGTGAAACAAATTTTACACACGGAACATCATTCTATTATCTTCGAAGATGTAAGCAGAGATCTTAGTTAACCTAAAATTATGGACCTACTTTATCAAGTTGCAGTGTTGTGAGTAATATGTGTTTTTAATTATTTTATTAATTAGCTTTTAAATATTTCTCTTGTGTCTATAGTTTTAACTTTATAATTCGTGACAATAGTTGCCTTCATATTATTAGAATTTTATAATTTAACAACAATTTTATTCCTAAAATAAACAATATGATTATGTAGTTTATACTTGTTTGAAACACATACATTTAGACATAGTTATGTACACTATTAATTTAATTTTAACTGTCAATTAATCGGTAAATAGCCATGTCTGCATTTTATTTTTTTTTAATTTATGGCATATTCTGTCAATCTGACCGTTACTAACAATTTTATGAAAAAAATACTGTACATATAATTGCATTTTTTTACAAATCTCTATTCAAATGGCTTTTGACATTTATTAAAAAGTAGCTGATCTGACACATAGGTCTTTCATCACATCTATTCTATCTAATATAAAAAAAGACCCTTTTGACATTAAAGAATGTTATTAAAAAAAGTCCTTTATTGTTATTAGAAATAAGGTTCATCTGATTCATGATGATTTAAATGAACCTAATCACAAAGGAAAAGAGTGGCTTTTTCTATAACATATTTAAACGACTAAAGTTGTTTCATATATTAGACAAACCATATCATAGTTTGTAACTGTTTATGATGATGATTATTCAATGAAAGATGTTTCTTCGATAGCAGTATGTAATGCGTAAAATTTACAATTTGTGACTAATATGGCTAATGATATGTGAATGCGTATGTAGTCTCCCGTATAGCGATGTAATTGAAGTGGGTATGTGATCGGTGACTGCCCCCTGCGACCCCGACCCGTTCCCCTTCGTCGTCCAAGCAGCGGTGGTCGGGTCGTAACTCAGGTAAGCGCCTACGTCATAGGTAGGCAGGTATAGTAGACGCGTTAACATGCCCCCCGCCTTGGAGTAACAGCCTCCAATGAAGAATGGATCCGGTACAGCAGCCATCAGATCAGGTGAGTTATTGTTCGTCTTCTTGCAGTAGCGGACATAGTTTAGGGTAGGACCTCTGTATGACTCCGTTGGCCGTTTTAATGTCAGCTACGCGAGCACATCCGTCCTTGCCCGTAAATGTGCGTAAAACTCGTCCCAGACGCCATTTAAGCGGTGGTAAGTAATCTTCTTTAATGAGTACCAAAGTGTTGGGTACTATGGTGTCTTGATTAGTTTGCCACTTCCTCCTCGTCTGCAGTTCCGAGATGAATTCCTTAGACCAGCGCCGCCAGAAGTTCTGCCGCATCTGCTCGATACGATCGTAGCGGCTGAGATGTGATGTGGACGCCTCCTCAATATCCTTGCAGGCAGGTGCGACGAGCAGCCGGCCAATCAAAAAATGGGCTGGAGTGAGAGGAAGTAGGTCATTTGGGTCAGTGGACATTGGATACATGGGTCTGGAGTTAAGGACTGCTTCAATTTGTGCCAATAAAGTAGCTAACTCCTCGTAAGTGAGATTCGCGTTCCCTAATACCCGACGTAGGTGATACTTGCAGGACTTGACCCCTGCCTCCCACAATCCACCAAAATGAGGCGAATATGGTGGAATAAAACTGAATTTAATATTTTCACTACCAGTAAAGTTTAAAATGTCATTTTCGTTAACCCTTAAAAATGTAGCAAATTCCCTTGAAGCGCCTACAAATGTTTTACCATTATCAGAAAATATTTGAGCGGGTTTTCCACGTCGAGATATAAACCTTTTCAAGGCCAGTAAATATGCCCCAGAGCTTAGGCTGGAAACTAATTCCAAATGCACCGCGCGAGTTGTGAAACAAATAAACAAACAAATGTAACATTTCTCCAACCTTGCACCTCTTCCTTTACGATTAAGCATATACATAGGTCCGGCATAATCGACACCGCATCGTAGAAAAGGATGCCCTAACTGTAATCTTTCCGTAGGTAGGTTGCCCATTTTCACGGATAATACCTTTCCTTTATGACGTGTACATGTAACACACTTATAAACTGTTTTCTTGGCTAAGTCGCGACCCCTGAGTGGCCACCAACTATCCCTGATCGTGGCTAGTAGCAGTTGAGGTCCAGCGTGAAGCAAACGCTTGTGTTCTGATTGAAATATAAGTCGCGTAAGTGTGTGCTTCGAACATAATAATATCGGGTGTCTTTTATTAAAAGACAAACAGTCTGAATTACTTAACCTGCCTCCGACTCTAATAAGGTAATCAGAATCTAAGAATATATCAAGACTTGATATATTTCTCATTTGTTTAAATGGTTTATTATTTACTAACGCGTAATAAATTTCAGAAAATGATATTTGTTGTGAAAATCGTACTAAAACTATTAACGATTTCTTAATTTCATCAGATGTGAGGGGACCAGTGTTACGTTCTGATTTAATTTTGATGCGCGAATTTGTTATGAATCGTAACACATAGGCGGCCGCACGATTCAAGCGATTAAAGTTAGAAAAACGTTCAAAGTTAAAAATATTCTCAGTTGATTGGATCGTTAACGAAATAAAATTTGCCTTTAATTCAGGCAACTCATTATAATTTATGTGTTCATCGTTATTATTTGTGCTAAAAGTTTTCATTTCACGTAAGAATGCTGGCCCGTGCCACCACATATCCAATGTTTGAAGCGCGTCGAGCGCGAGCCCGCGGGATAAGTAGTCAGCCGGGTTGTCCTTACCCGCGACGTGTAACCATGGCAAATCATTAGTTAGTTCGTTTATTTGTACGACTCGATTCTGAACAAACGGTTTCAATAAATTAGGCGTAATTTTAATCCAACATATGGTTATAGTAGAATCAGACCACAAATATACTTGATTAAAAGTCAATCTCCATGATTTGGTGATTTTTTTATATAATTTTGCACCAATCAAAGCTCCGCACAGTTCAAGCCGCGGTATTGTTACTGGTTTAATCGGTGCGACCTTACTTTTAGCACAAAGTAACCTGACTGTCACTGGTGAGTCGTCGTCGTATGTACAGACGTATGCGCAAGCACCGTATGCATCTTGAGATGCATCCGTAAATATATGTAAATCCGTGTATTTTGAATATGATCCTTTAGCATGACGAGGTATGCGAATATTCTGTAAATATTGAAGCGTTTTAATAAAATTCTTCCAAGCAATAACAATATCCTTAGGTACTGGGTCGTCCCAGCTTAATTTACATAACCACAACTTTTGTAAAGGTATTTTAGCTATAATGATCGAAGGTGCTAATAAGCCTAATGGATCGTAAATCTGAGAAACAGTAGATAATATAACGCGTTTAGTAATATGAGTCACGTTTTGATCAATTCTTGTAATGAAATGCAGTAAATCAGAAGAGTGAAACCAACCCAAACCTAGCGTTTTAGTTAAACAATTTTCGCCTAAAGATAATTCCCTCGTATGATTAGTCGATGTTGACTCTAAATTAAACAACCATTTACGTAAGGGAAAGCATCCAGATTTTAAAACATCAGATACATTATTGCAAATATCTAACAAAGTTTCCTTTTCATCATGTCCTGTTATCAAGTCATCAACAAAAATGTCCTCGTCTATTGCGCGCTTAACGACGTGATCCGTGCACTCGGCGGCTAGCTGTTTGATACAACGAATGCTTAGATATGGCGCAGACGCAGTGCCGTAGGTGACAGTATTAAGCTGATATACACCGAGCTTTTCCGATTTATTTGTCCGCCAAAGAATTAATTGAAGATTTCTTTGATCGTGCTGAATGTTGACTTGTCGATACATTTTTTCTACATCAGCACAAGCTACATACTTATATTGACGAAAACGTAATAATATAGAAAAAATGTCGTTGTGTAAATTAGGACCGATCAATTGAATGTCGTTAAGTGATTTTCCCGATGTCGATTTAGCACTTGCGTCGAATACTACCCTAAGTTTTGTCGTAGTACTTAGCTCCTTCAGAACACCGTGGTGAGGTAAAAAATAATTAGGTGATGAATATTTATCAATGCGACTCATGTGCCCCAGATCTAAATACTCGCTCATAAAATCGCAATATAATTTCTTATAATCAGGTGTGCATCTATCTAATTTACGTTCGAGTGCAAGAAATCGGTTTAATGCGAGCGTGTATGAATCTCCCAGTGTGTCACTAGGCTCGGCTAACGGGATCCTTACAACGAACCGACCCGTGCTGTCGCGATACGTAGTTTGTTTAAATATGTCTTCGCATAATGACTCTTTTTTAGTGAGATTATTTTGCAAAGTGATTTCTTATAACTCCCAGAATTGTCTAAGTTGGGTGTCTAATGATTGCGAATAATTACATTGAACCCTATTGATGCGCGAGTTTTTATGATGCAACAACGAACCAGATAAAACCCATCCCAACTTAGTATTCTGTAAGTAAGGACCACTAGTTAAGCGAATTAACCCGTCGTTAAGTAGTTCCCAGAACTTATCAGCACCGATTAATAATTCGACTTGTGATGGCGAATAGAAGTCTGGATCCGCTAGCTGTATGTTCTCGGGAATTCTTACGTGTGATCGTGAATCTAACGATGGTAGTGAAGCTGTAATTTGAGGCAAAACTAAGCATTTAAAGCGTGTGTGATAGTTTGATGTTTTTGATTTAATACTTATTTCGCATGATCGTGTAGAATGAGTCACCGAGTTACCTACTCCCGTGACTTGTACAGTGGACTGTAGTAATGGAATATTTAATTTATTACAAAGTGATTTAGCGATAAAGCAGTGCTGGCTACCATTATCTAATAAAGCGCGTGTAGTGTGGTATTTATTGTCTTTATCTTTATCTGCGATTTCTACTAAAGCCGTGGAAAGAAGTACGGTCTCTAATAATGAATGAGATGTACTTTTAATTTCCGAATTATGCGTGTGAGATGCCGAATGCAATGCGGTCGTGTTTGCGCGGTGAGCATGAACTGTGTCCTGCTGTATTAATTGCGCATCAGCTGACGATGTTGATGCGCCGGTGTCACCGCTCCGATCGCTGTGAATCAAACTGTTGTGTTTTTTGTTACATAACTTACACGGACCGAACCAACACTCGCTAACTGCGTGCCCGGCGCGTAAGCAATTACGACAAAGCCCTTTCTCATTAATTAATTTTATTTTGTCATCAATAGATAGATTTAAGAATGAATTACACGAATAAAGCGGATGATTAGCATTGCACATATTACAATTACGGGAACGTTTTAAATTGGACGGTTTATTTTGCGTCGATATGTGACTATATGATTTGTTGTGTTGATTCATCGACTTCTGAGTGTTAGTATTAAGTTTATTTTTATTATGCGATAAACTAATAGTTTCTAACACATCAGCCCGATCTTTTAGAAATTTCATTAAATCATCTAATGACAGACGTGGATTAGACTGGCCTTCATTCTTAAGAATGGTGCCTTTATAGTTCTCCCATTCTCGTTCCGTGGTCGAATCTAACTTAGAAGTCATTAAATAAATAATCAAAGTGTCCCATGACTCAGTCGGTTCACCGAGAGTTTTAAGAGCGCGTATATTTTTAAGAATACTGTCTATTAATTTTCGAATTTGAACCGATGATTCTGTATTTATTGATGCGATAGAAAACAAAGCCTTGACGTGGTTGTGCACAAGCAAACGATTATTGTTAAATCTGTTTTCTAATAATTCCCAAGCTATGATATAATTCTCAGATGAGAATTCTAATGATTTGATGACCATTAACGCATTGCCAGTGAGAGCAGACCTAAGATAATGGAATTTTTGTACATTATCTATTTCCTTAGAACTGTGAATTAAGGATAAATAGGTATCGCGAAATTCCAGCCAACGATCATAAGTGCCGTCAAAGGAAGGTAACGATATTGTTGGCAATTTAATTTTACACGAACTTTTAGATGAAGGTTGTTTATCAACTGTACTATCACTAACGATGCATTTAGATTTAGCAACATAGGCATAATACTGGTTTTCAAAAGCTTCTCTCTCGATTAATTCTTTTTCAATCTGACTACTGGGAACTTTAATGTCAATTTCATCTTGTATATCCGAAAACTGAGAAAGTAAATCTTCAACCCTTTGCAAACGTGTTTTTAATTCCATTTTAATAACTTCCGTGATTTCAATCTTATGTAATGAATCTACATGTTTAATGAATAAAGTAAGTTTACCCCGTATAACACCCCTTTTTTTATTTAAGTCTCTAACTATATCTTCATCACTGTCCTCAAAAGGTGTTAAGGAATGCTTCTTTTTAGTCATATTGGAGATTGTGAGAGTTAAAGGCAAGAACTACTTACGATTTCAATATTAAAATAACGTGGCACTAAGTCGTAGGTGAGTGTGACCTCTGCGTGGTTACAATGTCACACTTGCGCCCGGAGTTTGTAACGTCGACGTAGCACAATATTAGCACAAATTAAGCACAGGATAAAGCGAGATGTGTAGGAAAATTGATTGACCTGACCGATTTATGCTGGTTCCGAAGTCCTTTGATGCTGGTCTCGAGCGTCCGATTTATGCTGGTTACGTCGATTCCTTTGCATCCGGCTCGAAGGACCAAATGTTTATGATGATGATTATTCAATGAAAGATGTTTCTTCGATAGCAGTATGTAATGCGTAAAATTTACAATTTGTGACTAATATGGCTAATGATATGTGAATGCGTATGTAGTCTCCCGTATAGCGATGTAATTGAAGTGGGTATGTGATCGGTGACTGCCCCCTGCGACCCCGACCCGTTCCCCTTCGTCGTCCAAGCAGCGGTGGTCGGGTCGTAACTCAGGTAAGCGCCTACGTCATAGGTAGGCAGGTATAGTAGACGCGTTAACAGTAACAGAGAAATGAAACAAATACGGAGACAGTTAGTAAAACTACATTTAATAAATACATAGTAGTTTTATTTAATGTTTCAATAAACTCGTAATTCCGTTTTATTAACTACCATTAATGTTTCCTCAGTTTATTACAGTTTAACTTTACGAGAAGTTAACTAAATAATAAAGGTTAAAAACTTAATACATAGTAGACGTTTTAAAACAACATAGCAGCGTGTTAACTGTATTAATATAAGCTTACCAATAAGGTATTTTTGCCATCTTTGTTGGCCTACTTACCGACTTAATAATAAAAAAAACATCATTATTAGGACTTGATCCCTTCTACAAAAAAAAAACATTTAATGGAACCATTATAACTGAGACTTGAAATCTTTTGGGAAATTTTGGTGATGCGCTTATTTTTTTTATTACGTAAATTAAACTAAGAGAACCGAACTACAGATTAAACATGTAATTCCTCCTAAATGGTGAAATCTTCAATTTTTTAAACCGAAATTTCTGATTTATTTAACTAACGCGACATATATAAAAAAAATCCGATAAGTTTTTGTTCAATAATTAAAATTAATGAAAATATTGAGGTATACCAAGCGTGAAGATATAAATTTATATAAAAGAAGAGAGTAAAAATATTGTATGTATTTCACATATTAAACATTTTTATCGCAGCGTAAACCACAGTAGCACTAAAAGAATACATAAAATACTAGGCCGCCGCAAAACGTTGCGTGCAATCCAAAAAAATCGTGACAAACAAAAACTGTCTAACCGAAGTAAAAAAAACGGAATTTTCAAATTAAAAAGTGTCAACGGCAGCGCAGTTTTACCGATTCCAACAGGAACGGTGTCGATTGCAATACTCGTATGGGAGAGTGTCCGGTCTTTGTCCGGAGCCGGAATCCGTGTCCGGAACGAATATGCATACGAGCTGGCCGAACGTGGTCCGTTCAAACGTTGCTTGGGATATAAATGATTGTTAGTGTTCCTTGTTGTCTATGGGGAAATATCCGTACACTTGTACTATTTATCTGTGCCGTTGGCTTAGGTTAGAATCGTTTAAGTTTTCGCAGACGTTACTACAAAATTGTATAAGCTTTACGACGTTTTCCTAGCTGTTCAACATTCATTAAAATAAAATGTAGAGTGGTGCATTTCTGAAGGTGAATTGCGTAACACTCTTGTAAATTTTGAAATTGAATTAATATTATATAATGCGTTATGTGGTAAATATTATTTTATATTTTTATTTATATGTCATCAAACATTTGTAATCAATTAAGGGCGAATATTTAATTTTATGAGATACCTATGTAATATGCATATATTATTGAACATTTGAATGTAAAACAGTATCAAAATAACTAAGACTATATAAAATATATTAAAAAAAAAATTGCTTAGATCCATGCCGGAATTTCTCAATAGAAAAAAATGACTTCCTAACTAGTTGTATTTCTTTCTGTAAGCATATAGGGCTCCTAGGGCTTAAACTGAATAAATATATATATATAAAAAATATATATCCTGGGACATTCTTTACACACGGCCATCTGTTCCCAAACTAAGCAGAGCTTGTACTATGGAAACCAGATAACTGATATACGAGTTGTTATGCCAACTGGCCTGGTTCTGAACTACACTGAAGAACCAGTCGGTTTATGGGTTCTATACCCTGAAAGCACAATATAACAGGGCGATTGTTCAATGCTCTCGGATTCGTCGTTATAGACAGATCGTATTACATTGACGGCGTTACGACTGTTGTCCCGCACTGCTCGCGCGCCAATCGATCTATTATGAAATAGGCTGCCACATTGAATCCAAGAGAGTTACACAAGTTGAGTGCCGGTCTTGCATTTGAGTTCTACCTCAAAAATTCTATTTGTGAACATGAAAATTCCTGTTTTTTTATGTGTGCAATAATGTCACCGTAATTTTGTGAACTCTGATAGTTTATAATCTATCTAGCGAGATTGTAAACAGTAGATAAATTGTGAAATGGATCATACTGCTTATAACATAACATATTGATTTTATACAGTTAATAATTATATTTAACAGTTTAAAGGCTTTGATTCCCAGGTCGGACAAGTACTGTTGACGATAATGCTCAGCTCAACACATGTCACACGTTGGGACAAATAACTTCGGTCTGCCAACAAGGTCTCATTGAGACCTCTGCCTACCTGTTCGAGGATAATGGGTGAAAAGTGATTCAATTATGAATAATAATGAATTATCATGTCTTAAAACTGCAAGGTGACAAATATATGAATATACCCATCAGACTAAATTCAAATATACGAATTAATTGAATATATGCAGTATTTCACTATAAATAAGCACTAAAAGACAGACGGAAAGACGTTTCATTATATGATATGTCAGAATAACTTAGAACCTACACAGAATTTGCATTTGAACTAAAATTAGAATCTAGCGGTAAACAATGCGAGGTTTCGAGTCTGAAATCCGTATATGCTAACAGCAATTTCAGAATTAATAATTTGAAAGTCATAACTGGAACTCTCTTGCGATCACTGAATCAATGTTTAAAATTAAAATATTTTTACATTTATGCAATTCTGAACTAAGAAGACTAAGGAATGAGAAAGGAGAAATCATATTCTCTTACCTTGTTGTTGGTGAGATAGTTCCTGATGAAGAACAAGGCTTGGTGGTTAGCGACCCTGATTGCCAAGTCGCAGGTAGCATGTTCGATTCCCACCCAGGACAAACATTTGTGTGCATGAATATGTCTGTTTGTTCAGAGTCTGGGTGTAAATTTCATATAAGTATGTATTCAGAAATTTAAAAATTAATTTATATATTAAAGTTTACATAATATGCACTTTCAAGTAGTTTTGTATGTATTATTAAAATAAAACACATATACGACAAAACATATATGTAACGATAAATCCTATATGCCGAAGGTGGTCCACACAAAGCCTATAAGACTCTCAAGTGCAGCTGCCGGAACACAGCAACGGATAAGTACTGGGCAATGGATTTTCAACTCAAGGCTGCTAGATCAAAGGTTCAAAACTGGCCAAAATAAAAAAAAGGTTAAAAGAAAATATGCAATCTAATCCAGTCATCAAGAAACGTTTAAGCATCAAAAGTACTCCTTCAGAAAACTTAGTTGAATGAAATAAACGACAAAGGCAGTAAGCTGAAGATGTTATTCTTATCACTTTCTACCCACAAAGCGAGATATTTTTTGTCGAGAATGACACTTGAAGACTGTTTATGTAACTGTTTATTATATTAACTAGTTTATTCTTGCGTCTGTTCTTGAAGATAGCAGCTTTATTTAGTCGCATTTTAGTTTAATGTTTTAGATTTAAATAAATATTGCACTGTTCCTCTATTTGGGCGAAATACCACTGTATGTGCATATATTATTATGTGTATGTATCTTTAATGTATAAATATAATGATAACTTTGATGCAATTTCCCACCGTTAAGAAAAATTATTCCGGATCATTGCGTTGGTATGATACATTTGTATTTTGCTCATGCGAAGCAGCGCGGGTCACTAGTTTTCAGCTAAATAACTCTATTAAAAAGCGTAACAGTTTGTTTGCGAGTGAAATCTGAGTACAACAGGAATTTAGTACACATAAATACAAACACATAATTATTACATTTGTAGAACAGCTATATAGTTACATAAAACCAAAGGTGAGTCAGTCCGCCCGTCATTCAGTACGTCCATCAGTCCAGCCCTTTATTCAGCTAATACAAACTTTGTCGGTGAACCGGGCACAACGAGGCCTCAGAGAGCCGGCCTCTCACGTGATTACGTAGTTAGCAAAGAGACAGAGCATAAAGGCCGCGTCGTAACATGGTCCAGCTAGTGTCATTTAATTACCAGAATTAAATAGATTGCCAAAAAATACAACATAATGTACATAATTTGACTTTATGAGTAGAATAATAAGAATGTCTAAAAATCAGCAAGCCATAAGCTTACAAGGTTCGAATAGCCCAAATTGCGCAACAGTCCGTTTTATTCCTGCAGCTTTTCACAATTCCAACCAAATGTCAGATTCGTAACGAGAACTCCCTTGTCCTTATTTATTACCTGCCATTTTCTTCCGCTATATCTTTTTTCCCTCCCATAGTTCTAAGTGCTCTCACGGCTTCACCGAGGAAATTAGGGGAAACGAATTGGCAAGATTTAGCCCGGGTGTTTTTTGTAATTTCTGCCGTTGTTTATATTATTTTTCTAGAGTATTTGCTCGGTGTAATAATGTGGTTTATTACGGGACAGGAGTCGCTGTTTCATGTTCAATTACAAGGCGAATTAGATTTTTCGCTATGATGTCATCAAAAGTGGTCAATTTTCCGTGGCAGCTGAAAACCGACTATATAAACTACTGTTTTACAATTTCAGAATAAAAACCATTACACCGACACTTAGTCGCAAATAGCACGAAATTAAATTCTATCCATTGGTGTGTACAATACTGGGGAACGACAGGATTGATTTGGAATATTATTCGTTGTGACTGTCCCAATTAGATTTTTAGGAACAAAAATATTGGAAAAGTTGCGCCTAAAATTTTAACAGGTTTTTTATGGGATGTATGAAATCATTTCAATAATTCTTCTTATAGATTCTACACTATTCTTAAGTGGCAAAGGCTTTGTTATTAACCCTATAAAATCGATCCCTCAGGATTGTGGGTGAAGGAGGTTAGTTAGTATAATATGAAGATAAAGACTGCTATTATTAACAGACTATTCATAAGTGCTTGTAAAGGCCTATTTGAATAAAAATATTTTCATTTTCATTCATTTTTCATTTTCACTGTAGTTTCTAATTAGCTTGTTATTGCTTATTCCTGTTATCCAGGAGGACTTTAAAGCAGCCTCAAGAATCTTAACAAATGAATGACACTAAAATGTTTAAATCCTTAATACTAAAGTACTAGTAAAAACTATTGACCTGAGTTAAACCTAAACAGAGTGAAAATAATAATTTGACGTTGCTCCAGTTCCTCCCGAGCCATTGAATTTTTTATCTTATCCTTAAAGAGCAGGTTCCAATATTGTGTGCTGTTTGGTAGACATATGGTTGAGTGACCGAGCTTTTGAGGAATATTGATGAAGCTTGTCACATGTCACGCTCGGATTTTAGGGTTTCGGGTAAAAGTGAATGTGTAATGTTAGGCTATCAACATGATGGTATGCATTCAGGCCACACGTAACTTCAGCGTCCATTTTTTAGGTGTTATCTATTAGAAGACAGATATTTAAAGAAAATCTAACAAAAATGCCATTAGTTTGTGTAACAAAAGTTCATGATTTTCAAATGAGTGTAACCTTAGTTGATTGTAATGTTCTTTTAGAAATGTATTGCTTGAGAAACTATGTGATCATATCATTTATATATAAAAAAGGAATAAAGGGACCAGCTGTACTATACAAAATACAATCATCATGAATTACCATATTTTTTTCTACATATATAACACTTATAAACAAGGTACCTCTGTCCTAATTTACAAAGACGCAAATTTTGTTCACCATAGTATACGCGTCAACAAAAAAAAGGTCTATCCTCGACCCCTGAAAATCTAATTTCACTTTTGCGAGCCCTCCACTGTATGACGGATTTCCGCTTGCCGCCCGCCTTAAATGATTTTACTTCTTGAAATCTGTCTCAATTTCGCTTCGTTTCAACTCGCGACGCAATTTCGCTCATATTATGTAGGGTGGTGCGCGACTGCAAGCGCCGAGCGGTGAGTGAAGCGGAGTTTCAATATCAAGAATTTTCAGGATAAAAAAGAAAAGAATGAAAGAATGAATTCTATAAAGATCTTTATAGCTTTGAATAGCAAAGAAAAATACTTTATTTAATCTTAATCCGAAAACTATACACTGTAATTATTGTTAAGATCACAAAAATATGGAATAAACCATTTCGGTGCCGTAGTGACTTACTTACTCGCAAGTTCAGCTGCCGGAACACACCGATGGTAGATTTTCAACTTGAGAGTGGTAGCCAGCTGGATTCTACAAAGTGCAAACCCTACCACGGTGGTAGGTAGTAGTAATGATTCGCCAAATAATACAACGAAAATAAGAAATTGAAAATCACACAGTGTTATTATGACAGATTAAGACATGCCCAGCGGCGTCACGATCGTGTCCGGGATTTCATTATAATTAAAAAATACTAGGAAGTGTAAATAAACAACATTGTTTACAAATCCCACACTGAGCTTTGGGTAAAGGAAAATACCGCGAGAAACCCATAGTATGTGATTGGATAGGGTACTTTGTAGCAGCTCCATTAACTGCCTTTCGTGTCGAAATTCTGCACACCTTGATGAATGCTTATAAGCAGTTTAAAAAAGTAAGCGGTGCGAGTGACATTTTACAGATACATAGTACCGTATAGCATACATTCAGCAGTGGCCTCTAAAAATCAACAAGAACCCGAGAATGGGTGCCAAGATATACGGCTTTATGTGCCCTCTGAAGCACGTATATTTTTAGAACATTCTACAGTTTACATCAAAGGCTCGCTTACAAAGGGGACCGATATTGATATAGCTATAACAATATTTTACATGTGTACAGAATTTGTCTCTCTTCTAATACGATTTGGGATGTCTTTAGTGGATTAGGAAGGCCTCTTCACTGAATGGTACAATTTATTTATATTAACGAGTACTGGCTAAGTTAAAAGAAAGGGAAATTGAATTATGTTTGATTTTTAATGAAATTTACGGCATAGTACCATTATTGTGTTTGTCTTAGTTTCATTTTGTCTTGTGATCCTATAATAATTGCTATATCGAATATAGAAGTAGTAGAGCTCTTAAACCGACGTTCGTCCGGGAAAGTACTACCAGCATACCCAAACCCACTTCCACCGTGAAGCAGTTGTGCACTTGTATTACCAATCGACGGTGAAATTACAGGCACATGTGACTTAACAACTTCACGTCTCAGGGTCGACAACACATTGACTATGCTCCTGGTTTTGCAATCGTAGCGCTGTCTAGTTACCATCAAGCGTACTTGACGAAAAATACTCTGGCAATAAAAAAAAAAAAAATTAATTAATTTTAATTGCGTTAAAGATATAATAATTATCTTTATTAGATTTTTTTTCGCCTGATACTCAACCTCAGACTATGGTCATTTCTTCATGAGATTAATAGTATAACTGGACCTCAATAAGACATTTTTTGTCAATTCCCTCTAAATAATTATTAAAACCAATAATCCACCGAATAACCCATACCAACAATTACTTGTAAAGAATCCCAAGCCATAACGCAGTCCTTAACTGCTCACTTTTGTTACGGACTCGTAATAAAACTGACGTTTGTTATTTTATTGAGAGCGTATATCTTATTTAGTGTTGTGGATTAGGGTCATCAATATCGGGTCATGAAACGGTTTGTTGGTTCAGATTAATTTGTTTGCGTAAAGGATCCGAGAGGTGTGAACGGGTGATGTTGGATTAGTGTTTTGTTTGTTGGAATATATATTTTATTTTGTGAAATATAGAGATGGTTTTTGTTATTTCGGTGTCACAGACTTATTTTTCGACCTAACAAAGTATGTAATAACTTAGACTTTTCTCTGGTTCTAGCTTATTTAGCAAACCTTTTCAGACTATGGGAGCACTCTTTACCTAGGCATTCTATATGTGAATTGATACTTACCTATTCCAAAAAAATAAGGGAATTAAAAAAAAATATAGACATTCACTATTACCTGTCTTGACTCTTAACTATTACCGGTTTAGTACCGATATGCCGTATTTAACTTTTTTTATGTCAATTCTACTTTTTTCATTCATATGGCACCATATGGAAATTATTGAGTGAAGCTAAAACTTAACAGAGTAGCGATGTTTGTTTAATGTAATATATATTTTGATTTAATCTGCGTGTTTACATATATTATTCTTCCCAAAACAAGTTATGACAGCAGGAAACACTGGTCCCTACAAGCGTTAACAAGTACCTACAGATAGACTGATTACTTCACACCCACTTAATAATCAAAAAAATTCCCCTATTTACTTACAAGTCTTTTAAATACTTCATAAAAATTAATACCCATTTTCATTATAGAATGCCCAACAAACACAATCATATTTTATCCCGTCAGACTACAGTCACTCACAGAAATCTCGACACGACGCGCCGGCACCTATGTGTTAATCTAATTAACACATCTGTCCTTCAGTGTGACACATCTAGTTTCATTAATCACTCGTGGAGACGACTGTACCAGGACTTAATCAGCCGCTGTCGTCACAAAGACTGTCTTCGGATTGTATAGTTAGTTGTATTGTTACTGTGGGAATCTCACTGGGTACTCACTTGTGTCAGTGACAGGGTTTGCGAAATTCAAAACTTTTCATAAAATTTTAATAACTTATTGCATAATATATTTATGGTAAAGTAGTTATTGTACTAGACTAATAACATACTGAAATAAGTACTAGACTATTTAAAAAATATATATATTAAGTAGGTACCTACAATATGAACTATAAATTCATACATACGTTTGTGTTAGAAAAAAGCGATGGCCTTCGATATGAAGAATAATGCTTGAGAGCTTAGTTGAAATACGAAACTGCAAAAGCTTTTGCCGTAACCAAGGGGGTATCACAGGGTAATAACAGTAACTTTTTGTGATATGACGAGTAGTCAATGTGACGTTTAATTTATTGTTTATGGATACGACAAAAACATGTTAAAAAATTTAAAATATTCACGGATTCTAAAAAAAGTAAACTGATGTTAGACAAAGACGCCGGATTTTATTATAATTTAAATAAAAAAAACAAGAAAATAAAAGCATTCAATAGAATAAATGATTACTTTTTATTAATATCTTTTTCGTAAGCTGACAACAATTTATTAAGAAAATTAATGAAAAGATGGTAAGGCTAGACAAGGTCGCGTAAATCTATCTAATTCCGAGTCATGCAAGACGTAGGGTTGTCACAGTTATGATTTATTAGGAGGTCGCTTCAAAATGATTGCGTAGAAAGGAGCGGAGTAAAAACAATATACTTTTGTTTCAAATATGAATTAACTATCATTAAGATTATTTCAGCTAAAATATAATTTTAATAAAAAATCTTGATACATTCATTACACACTTAATTTGGGGCTGAGAAATATATTTCTACAATATACAATTCTACCTAATTGAGATTACATGGACATTGTAGAAATATATTTCTCAGCCCCAAATTACGTGTGTGAAGAAATATGGACTTATAATAATACAAACTGTACCCTGCAGTTTCAGGGGCACTTACAGAATAAAAAAAACCCTCTTCATATGGTATGGTTATGCCAAGTTTTAGGAAGATGAGTTCACTCTTTAGCCTTGAAAGCGTAACAAGCTCGCTTTTAGTCAAATTTGTTGGAATATTCAAACATAAGCGATTAATTTTAATTTAAGCATTTCATAAGATAATACCATTATTGAGAAATAAATAAAAAGCCTAAACTATTTGATAATGACTCAATATACAAAGTGGCCTCATTTGATGAAATCTTGATCATTTTCTATTAAACTACTAATGTAAACACAAGATAGATCTAATTTTAACTTTAAAATAATTTCGTCTCTGATTAAGAGTCTAAAGAGTCTTGTCACAAAAGTTTATCACACGCAAAATTTCTCAACAAATTCTCAACAAAACTTTAAAGTTTAGCAACCCTAAGCTAGATCCTGATTAGAGATATACGTACCTACATAGAAACCGCATTCTAATTTCATTTCGCTGCCAAATGACACAGCTTTAGTGTTTGAGGAGTAACACTAGCGGAGAGAATCTCACTGCCTCAAAGCTAATTAACTTACAGAAACCTTATTTGGTAAGTTCAATAAATTGTTTCATTCATTAAGATACGAAACTAGTGTTTATTTAGTTAAGTAAACTTTGCAAGTTACCAGTACATAAGCGTTAAATAGAAGTAGGTATTTATAACTTTATATTTTTCTTGATGGATTAAATGTAGCCCGGGATTAAAACATAGCTTGTGTTACTTCTGGATAAAGTAGCTTCCTAATAATTAAAAAAAACTATGAAATCGGTTCAGTTGTTTTGGAGTTAATTCATAACAAACAAAAATACAATCTTTTCTCACTATAATAAAAAAATGGTAAAACGTTGGAGTATCTCTTTGTTTTTTTTTATCAAACATAACACTACTTTTTTAAACTACAGCAAACACGTCTTCAAAAACTTCAAATGAACAACAACATTACAAAGTGACTTTTAAAAGTTCAACTACCTTTTTACAAAATCCCTTTTACTTTCGGAACACCTAAGATATTTAAGACACTTAACTTGCTCACACAATCCGTATTCGGCCACGGGAAATCCTTACCCTGGTTGTCCCCATTGTAGGGGAAACACATTCCCCTTTGTTTACAAAAGAGGCTTCCATTTGGCGTAATGGGAAACGCATTACTGAATTTTGTATACATTTGGCCATGATCTTTTAATGAATGTATTGATTTTTCAGCTTCTGTTGTCTACAAACAAATGTTCTCTGATAACTTAACGACTTGTATTGATAAATATTGGAGATAGATAAATTATTGCGAAATTGAACATTAAAATATAGGCTTTAAATATGAAAATCCTATGTTGTTGCAATCAGATGGTGGACATCCATATTTTCAGTTGTAGGCGTTACCAAAACAGTTCTAGCTTACAAAATCTCCACAACGTGGATTGGCTTTGTGGTAATATATCAGGACTACTACGCTATAGGTTGCGACTTTGGTTCCGCATTTATATGTCATGTTTGTTTTCTGTCTGGAATAAATATTTTATAATATATATTTAGAAATAAGTTACATGTGCAGTGAGTAGTGTAGTTAAAAACCTTAGTTCATTTAGAGGCTTGTTTAAAGCAAAAAACCATTTATAAGTATAATGGGGTTAAAGAAATTCATAACCAAAACTGTCAAAAAACATAAATGAAAAATGAAAAACGATTCAGCACACCGACTCCGCTCGAATACATCCGAAATCTCATTTCTACGACACAATACGACACGGGCGACAAAAGTTGCACATCATAAATACAACAAAGGTAACAATGGACTTACTGTCATACCCTTCACAAAGGGTTCAGATACAATGAAAAGAAATAAAGCAATAGCAACACTAAGTTTATCTTCACAGAGAAAATTACTTGTGAAGGCACCGACCGCAGAACATGAAAACATGGAGATGTCAAAGGACAAGGAGTAAGCAGAAGAATTGTGAACGCCTCTAAGGCGATAAAATCGACACTTCTCTTATTACAGAGTTCGCCCGGGGAATTACTTCCACCATACCTATTTCCGCCGTGAAGCAGTTGTGTACTTGTATTACTTTGTTACAGTTGGAAAAGTAGAGGGGCCGGTGAAATTACAGTCATATGAGACTTAACAACCCTATCACCTCTCAGGGAAGACACCGCATTGGCGATGCCCCTGATGTTGCAACCGTCTGCTTGTTTGTCAGCCAATGAGGTATAAAAAAAGAATCGTCTACCTGGCTCCAATTATTCTGGGTCGGCGCAATAATTGTACTTCGTCCATTGTCCTTCACCATTCGAAATTTATTATATTACACACAGTTTATTTGTTTGATAAACACAAATGGATTCAGTAAAAATATATTAACGCAGTAATAGGTACGCCTTATATTATCTAGTGTATTTAGCAACTATTTTGGGAACCAGTTCTATTCTGGTTTATCATTGACGAAGGTAAGATTTTGCCAGTATATACAATTGCCAATCAAGCTGCGGTTTTATCCATGGCCCCGAGGAATACATATATATCCCGGGACATAGCGTATGTCCATCCGGAATAATGTACATATCAAATGCAGCAAGATGTTTTAAATAGGTACCGTGGTTCCGAAGATTACCGCATACATACATACTCACAAAATTTGCGCTTCCTTTTAATAAAACTAGTATAGATTATTAACAAAATATGGTCCACCTGGTAGTAATTAGTAACAAATACCAGGAGAACTGTCAGTGTTGCCGACCTGTATTAGGAGCCTAAAAAGTTTTCAAGCTCGTGAAGACAGATACATAATATTGTTGGAAGTGTGTGAGTACTCGGTGTTACCTCACGCACACTGATGCGTATGCTGATGCGTTACGTATATGTACCTCCTCATATCTTTGTTCTGTGGCACATACTTAGCGAAGGACGGTATTGTGACTTTGTTTTATGTGACCCATTGTTTGACGGGGTACGAGACTTTTTGGGGTAACGTAGTTGGTATCATAAAAGACGATGTGTTTTGCATGACTTTCGACTTACGAGTCTATTGTTGAATGAAAGATATACTTACTTATGATATTCCGCTATTGTGGTTATTGAATAACCAGGGTTTTCAAATATTATTTTACTTTGTTTTAAGCTGGAGGTCATGTTATCTATTGTATGATACAATTTGGCCGACTGTGATGGTAAGAATCATTATTCTCTTTTCCTTATCCTTATTTAGGTTGGCTCTGTGTCATGCCCTTCCATTTATTCGGATTTCCTGTCAAGCCCTCATTCAAGCTCTTTCTCCCATATCTACATTTATACAATTTACCTGTACTTCAAAAGTTTTATGGAGGAATTCGCTTTAGAGGTAACCCACTTGTGTCTGTTATCTCCTTCTACTTCGTCCCCCTGACTACTCAATTTTGGTTTACAAATAAAGTCTTTCGAAATCAAAAGCAGAGTATGTTTTTAAGGGGCTTTCCTTTGCAGCAATAATAAAAATATAATAAAATAATATCTATACAAAAATAAAATAATATCTTCACCAAATAAATTAATGGCGCTTAATATTTTTGATAGTGGAGCCACTTTCACAATATTTCTTATAAACTAGTTTCTTGTTTATATTTTCGATTGCCCTGGTATTGCAAATGTCCATAGGTGGCGTGACTTATCATCAGGTGTCCTGCATGTAGAGGCTACTTATTCGGCGATGATCAGCGGCATTATCAGCATGATCGCAGCTCAGTTAGTAGTAATGTCGAATGCCGTAAAGAGATTAACGAGGGATACTTATTAAAAATATATACTAAGATACTAACATCCAGACAAGGACAAAGCGACGTGGTTGATGTCCATGCACACAATTCTTTTTCTGGTTTTAAATGGGTATCGAAGCCACAACCTGGTTTGATAGTCAGGGCATGCCAACCAGCTCGTCAGTAATAATTATCCTGGGTTATTCTTCCAACACGTAAGCCAAGCTTTAGTACTACTTATACAATGGCAACCAGACAACTGATAAAGGTACCTAACCTACTACATATTCCTAAAATATTTATAATAATAAGTCATTATTTATTTAGATATTGAAATGACTTTACAATAAGAATTTTAACATCGTAGGTTTTCATTAACTTTTACCATATTTATTCAATAACTTTGAGATATCATTTCTATGTGTTCAGTGATAAACAATAAAAATTCGAAATAAAGTTTTTCCCCTGATTGCGTCTTTCACGTAACTTTTCTTTTGTCTCGCAAATTAAGTTTGGAAGTTCGTCTTCGGCATTATTACAGGTATTTAATTGAAAATCCAAAAATATGCGACTAATGATGCTCGCCCAAAGGAATTTTTCGCTCGCATAAAATAATTAGCTTTTGTTAAAGTTTCTAGTAAATTAATATTTAACAAAACAGTTGGCTGTAAAAACGTTTTCAGCGTTAACGAAGATTAATGTTTCCATACCAAATTGATTTTTAATTATGTATTTAACTTTGTTAAAAGACTTATGCTAGATAGAAATAAATTGAATAAAATAAACGAGTAATTAGGCTTTTGTAGTCTTCATTTTAATATTGATTGAGTTATATTTTTCATTTGAAAACGGTGTCCAAGAATTCCTTGATGAAATTAGCAATTACATTTACTAGCTTCCAGCCTGCGGTTTCACCTGTGTTAGTAAGAAAATCTCGTGATTAGTAAAGTGCCAGACAGTTGACAATGCTCCATTTTACGCACTTAAAATATGCGTTGCGTAGGTTTCATTACTAAGACCTCTACGTATTTAGGGATGAAGATAATAATATGTTTTATTTTATGTACATACAAAATACTAGGAATGAAATATAGATCTGTTCTTTCCTCTCAATTTTAATTGTCTGTTTAATATCCCTAACAAGAACAAAAACAATTTCATCAAAGCAACGCAATAAAGAACTGCGTAAAATGAAAATAAAAAAGATAAAAGGCAATTTATTTAAAGGATACGATCAATCATCCCGATCGGCGCCCTGATGAATCAATGTACGCGACTCTGTTGTGTTAAATTAATAAATCGCCAAAAGTGACTGATGATTTTTTAAATTAAACTTTTAAGCAAAAAATTCTTAATTTTAACTTATTCAATAAAGGTGGTAACTTTGACCTTCATAAGTGCCTTCGCTGGCCTGAACTAAATGGCTTTGAATTTTCAAAAAGAAAGTACTTAGAGCTTATATAACACCTCTTAAACTTAAACGTAACTAATTCCACGTCAAAATTCACGTTTAAGTACCTATTACATCTTCTATGAATCTTCTATCTCGAATAATATAACGCTTCCCGTGAATATAGTCTAAATGGACATCAATGTTAGAGATTAAAAGAAAATGGTGACTGTTTTTAAGAATTCGATACTTCCATCCGATTTCCTACGCCATTTCCAACCATAAGGTTTAAAACTCAATTTCAAAATGTTAAAATCGAAGCTTAATCCCCCTAAGATCCCAAAATTAATATCCATAATTTATGCTTTGAAAATCTGACTACACATTTCAACTTTTATTATATTGCTTTTTCGCTTCAAGTCAAACGACATAACCCATGATGACGTCATTACAGACATTATTTGCATAATCACCCCGTTTCCTCCATTCTCCATCATTGATATCTAAATTGAATCCTACTGTGAATAGATAAAGTTCAAATTCCACTGTAATGAGGCTTCTAAAGATATATCTTGGTCTGAAATGGTCCTCGTTACTGAAGGACTTATATTAAGATATTTTACATTTGGAATGATAGGTAATGATGGTATTGCCTTAACTGATGAGGTTTTGAGATGTCCGGTCTTATTTTCAACTATTAACGTCCAATTCACTAGGTACACAATATAATAAAACCTAAATTGGTGTATTACGCCAAGTCTCAACACATTATTAAACGCTTAATTAGATCTGTAGAGATCTCGGTACGTAATTTAATAACTTGGAAAATGGAAAGAAAAATATTAAAATAAAGTTACTTAAGATTATACAAAAAACAAATATCTAATAACTAATTCCGCTGGATCTCTTTCTCTGTAAAGTCCCAAACAGGGAAACTCAACAGGAAATCTTAAGAAGGAGATCCAGCGAAATTGGTTACTAGATATTTATTTTTTGTATCATCTTACAATGGATTTCCACAAAGACATACCTGAGTCAAATAGTTATATAGTTATTTGTCGACCTAGAAAACACGACAAATTGGCAGGACTAAAGCTCTCTCCCACTCCTTTTAATTTCAAGCAAAGAAAGAGAGGTCCATTTGAGTTGTTTCGTTTGATGAACAACAAAATGGGCCAATGCCAACAAAGTAATTAATACGTGTAAGACCATAAGACAACATCCTTTACTAAATTTGAAGTTAAACTTACGTGTACTCAAACAAGTTTAAGTTCAGAAACTGGTACAGACCTCAAGTTAACTTCAAGCCTCCAAGAGCATGCTTGAAGATTGTTACCCGCACCAAATTAGTAAAAGTGGTGGGTGTAATTATAGTTTCTATGGGCTGAATAACTTTTTTTTTTATATTGCATAGGGAATTGGTTTAGAAATTCTGAAACATGGTGTCTAGTTACTTGTTTCAAGGATTATATTATTTATACTGAATACAAGGTTAATCCGCCAAAGTAATCCGTTTGCTCCATACAAACTTCAACATCCAATCACATCTCCCTAGGGGATGATATAAGAATGATGTGTATTTTACATTGTTCGCAATAAAAAGTATGCTACCGAGATTCAAGCAAATATAATCATGAAATCAGTTTTTCAATATGTATTTTATTAGCTTCAGACGTATGTTAGTATGTAACGGAATCTTTGAACATGATTTTGACCCCCTTCAAGACTTCGGATTAACTCGAAATTTGGCATACTTGTTAAGGACTGATGACAATTCAATATTCTAAATAGTTTAACCCGTTATCCTTACTAGGATGATCAGGTATAGCGGTTTAACTAAAAAATTAAAAATAAACAGTTTAAAACACTTTCTTATCCTATTTTACACTCTCAGGGGAAGAATTTTAGGGCATACCTACGTAATAAAAAGAACATGCGTACAAAAATCTTGATTAATTTAACCCTAGCCGTTTCGGTTGTGCGTTGATAAATAAATCATCCTAACAGGACATGTCTCTAATAGATATAGGTATATTGTAAGGAGACATTGCGAATTTTGTAAGTGTGTATGTAGGTATGTGGCGGTAATCTCCTACCATTTGAAACAATATTTAACCATTTAAAAGGTACATTATTCCGGTTGGACATGTTATAATGGCTATGTTATAATCTTAAGGCACATTAGAGCCCTTGGGAAAACGTAATATATAAAGAAGATAAGTAAATGCCTTTAAAACAAAGTAATATGCGTATGTATGTGAATTTTAAATCCATTTGAAATTTCTTATCGAGAGAGAACATATGTTATTCACCAAAGACGCTCACTAATTTGTCTTGGGAATTTGTGTAATGTATTTTTATTTTATTTCTACTGTAAAGTTTTGAAATGGTGACTTTGCAGTGTAGATTACATTACATTCCTAGGCTTGAAATCTTTAAAGGAGTTTAATAAAAATATTATGTTTACATGTATTTTTTTTATCCTCGGACGTTCTTTATTAATGGCCATCCTAAACTAATCAGAGCTTGTACTATAGACAAATAAATAACTATAATTAACAAATAGACAAATGTTTGTGCTGTATGAGAATCGTTCCCTGTGGTGTAGCAGTAAGGGTCTCCAACTTCCAAGCCAACTGGCCCATCAAACCTTTGAAAGTGGTAAGCACACGAAGACTAGAATGGACCCTTCCATATGTAGCTATCGGAACACACCAACAGATCCTAGGTGGCAGATTTTTAACTTGAGTGTCAGCCCGGTGAATACTACAAAGTACTCCACCGTGCTATGGTATCCTTAAGACGTTTTCCTCCACTGAAAGCTCAAGCTTATTGTACGCATTCGACGTCACTACCAACTGACCTATCATAGCTATATGGTAAATGAATATGCTCTGTTTCTTTTGTTCTATGTAATCACATGAGATGTCTGCTCTCGGAGGTCTCACAGTGACTATGTTTGTATTAGAGAATAAAGGTGTAGACGTACGGAGTAGGTACATAAAGCAACATTATTAGCGGTACAGGTCCATATACCAAAATGTATACTACAACTATCTATAATATTGAGTAGTAGAGCTTATAGTGCATAGTCCGTCCGGGGAAGTACTTCCACCTTACCCATTTCCGACGTGAAATAGTAGTGCACTTGTATTACTGTGTTTCGGTTAGAAAGGTAAGGGGGCCGGTGAAATTACAGGCACATGAGACTTAACAACTTCACGTCTCTTCATGTTGCAAATGTCTATAGGCGGTCAGGATATCAGGTGGACCGTCTGCTTGTATGTGGCCCAAGTGGAATAAAAAAAAATGTTTATTTTTTATTTGTGGTAACAAAACCAACACTAAAATTAAATTATAATTTATAGGATTAAATGGTACATCAGGCAAAGGAAATGTCTATGACCTTGGCTTGATTTTTGTTGAAATAAAATAGTGATAATATTGGAAATCAATCTCTCTATATCTCTGTTAGAAATACACTTGTGTATACGGTAAGCTTAGTAATTCCAGGCATGTCTCTTTGAGTGTATAACTGTCAAAATATTTTATTACTTTATCAATAAATCTATATTTAACAAACTGTATACACGTGTCGCCAGGGACCTTGAAGTTATTTGATTGAATAATGGAAAGTTGACTCACCTTCAAAGCCCATCTAAAGCGAGTCTAAGGAAATAATAGTATAGATAATATTTGTGAAATAACAACATTGCTAACTTTAAAGTTAATTTAGCTTAAGGCTAAAAAGGTTAAGATATTATCGAAAATTGTAAAATAAGTGGTAAAAATTTTGCAAATTAGTATTATGTGTATATTGTTACCATTGGACTTCGTAAGGGCTCAACTGGATTAAATGAAAAACACATCGGATATATTTCAGATTGATACTCCATTTAACCTGGGAACACATAAAGTTACTTTAAACCCTGGTAAAGTCGTGGAGCAGAATCTTTAAACGAATCCATTGTCAAAATGTTCATGGTACTGTTGGTTCCTGTTCCTATTATACTATATTAGATTAAATGATAATTTAGGCTGACCACACAGGGATTTGCAATACTCACAAGTACTCAGATACAAGCTACGTTAGCTACAGTGCACTGGACTTTAGCGAGTGACTATTACCGTCAAACCAATGCGACAACAGTGGCGAGTCCTCACAAAATGTTATTCCTAGCTTATCACTGACCATCTGGGACTATCTCGGGTGGCCCGTGTATGGCCAGACTAAGGTCGTGAAACAGTAGTGCATTTGTTTAACTGTGTTTTGGTTAGAAAATTAAGGGAGCCAGAGGAACTACAGGTACATGAGACTTAACACGTCTCAGGATTGACAACGTTTTGGTGTCGCAAATATCCTAAGGTTATGGTGACGACTTACCGTCAATCAAATGTTTTTCGGCCCATATAGCTTAACAAAATAATGTTATATCTTCATTTTTTTTATATTTCAGGAGAATTCGTAGACAAATAAATTGATTTGCTAATCAAATTAAATTGCGATAAAAGAATAATATACATATTTGTGCCATTTGGGGTCCAAATTCTGGGTTCATGGGGCCCAGACCCAACCATATATACAAAGAACTTTGTGAACTTCTAGGCAAAGCTACTTGTGACCGAAATGCTGGCGTATAACTCAGTCAACGAATAAGCATTGCCATCTAACGTGGCAATGCCGCCAATATACTGGGGACCTTGCCCACTGACACGATATCTATAATTTAGATTGCTCATATAGAATAATTAAACCTTTTCTTCATTGCTTTGACAATTTTGTTCAGTAGAAGCTTATGAAACTTTTATTGCGAATAAATTAGAAATTGGCTATTCAATACTCCGAACCAAGCGAGCTTTTTTGAGTTACAATACCTACATTCAATAGTCAATTTCATCTCGAACCATGTCACTCACTACATTATTGCTTTTCCCAACAATTTGGAAATCAGGAGACACACAGGCGATGTTACTGGAATAGTTATGAAACAAGTGGTACCATCTGCCTTCGAATAGAAAATGGGCGATGTGAAGAAGTAATGGACTCTTTTATGGGAAATAAGGTTTGGATTTTACAGGTAGACAATTGTGAGGAAGGAAATCCGATTGGCGTAACGACTCAACTGGGCACCTGATGCTAAGGGATAGGTTATAAGCTCAATTTAAGACATGGAAGGGTTTATACAATATCTGCTTCTACAGCGTGGTTTCATCTGCATTCTCAGGATATGAAATCTCTTATTTCCTTTTCCGTCCTTTGACAAGCGTACGTAAAATTTGTAATTATGACTCCTGTATTAAATTATATTTTTCCCTGCACACTTAACTGACTTATCACACCCACATAGAGCGAGAATTTGAAATTTTGTATACAATACAATTATGTATAGTTAAATTAAGAAATACGTTACTTACCCAGCAATTTAATACCTAGTTACTACAAACGGCCTACATTATTATTTGATCTGGATGCGTACAAGTTTTATTTATGTTATGTTTAACAGCATTAAAAGATTGTCAATTGGGATCGAACTGTCTTCTGACAGAAGGCTATACGTCGTCTTTCTGTCGTCATAAATAATACCGTACGGTATTCGACATCAACTGGCTTTTTCAAACAATTTTTCCACATTCATTTGATAAATGTCGAGTGTGATATTAATTACGAAAGTTTAAGAATCGTGCTCCAGGGAAATTTTCACAGAATACGAATTGCTATAGTATAGTCAGATAAAAATTGTCAACCAGTCAAAATCCAATTCCCAGTTTTTAGTCCTCAAACTTTAGTGATGATCAAGTGTTTGAAGTCTCTCAATTTCAACAGTTTTATCGGTTTTCAACATCACATATCATAAATATAGTTTCCTGTAAACGAAACCCCAGTAAATACAAGCAAAATCTCATTTGAAACTAACTTTTACTGTGCCATATACAACTATAATTCAAAACTACGCAACAAATTGAAATCTCAACGGTACAACTCCCAATTGCGGTGACTAGAAACTGAACAGTAATATCATTTTCAACTATTTTAAATATGAGAGTTATTCTGTTTGTCCGTCTTTAAGCCGCACATACTTGTATTATACTAGTTATCGAACCGCGGTTGCAGCCGCGTTCCTGAAGGATCTGATGTATCTTAGAATTATGACATAAGCCTGTCACTGGGCAATAGTGCAGCTTTCTGTAAAACTCCAATCAAAGACAGATAAGACTTTTGGTGGCTTTTCGAAATAATTATTTACAATTAGGCTCACAGGACGCGATGTCTTATTAGAGATTTGTTTGATTTAGAAACAGCATCATTAACAAGTCTCTACTTTTTTTTATAACTTTGCTTCAGAAAACGCTTTAAAACGAAAACACTTATATGTAAATGATAATTTTACATTCTGTCAAATTATCGGACAATAACAAATTGGTCTCGAAGTTCACATTTTTTAATAGGAACTCTTGTAATTTTCTTGTAAATTATGATCTGAGCAGGTACTAAATTGCGAGTGAAACCGCGAGGCAAAGTTAATTGGAGCATATCTAGGCAGTCATTTATCTCAGCTATTAGCTAACTAGTTTCTGAGTTTCAGCACACTAGTGCGAAGTTACTCCACCAGTTGCCAATAATGTTAATTGAGTTTTGGTATTACCATGCAAAAATATTGGGTGGAGAAAGTTCGTTGGGAATTTGAATTCAGATTTATTGCAGGTATTTTTTGTTCTGGCGCAAATATTTTTACAAAAATGTTTTTTCTTTCTCGTTTTGGTTTTTATATCGACATGAATTGGATTGTTTTTGTGGATAAAATGAAAGTCACTTTGAAAGCTACCAAGGTGAACAGTAACATTATTTTTTGCTAGACAAACTTCGTGTTTATTCGAAAATTATAATTATTTCACTTGTTTGATAAATTATCTTATATTTGTCATAAACTTGACGAGTCTCTTGTTTAGAAGAGAGGTACATCTCCAAAGAAAATCTTTTGAAGAGATACCTTACATTATTTTTAATTAGGACTTTTATGTATTTCTAAAAAGACAGGCATGTAGGTATACGTAATTATATTATGAAAAGGTAAACATATGTTTTTCTTTCCTTTTTTAACATAAATATATTTGTTCTTAAAAAGTGACAAATATTTTTTGTTTGTCCATCCGTTTTACTTTATGGGGAGGTTCAAAGAAAATCTAAAAGTTAAGTGATACGATAAAAAAAATACACTTATGACAGTATAAGTTCACAGTTTTTACGCAATGTCCAAACTTGAAGATGGACAGTGGCCAATAAATAACTATGACTATCTAGACATAGATGTTAGACAATACATTTCTACTGATATTTAGGTACTAAGGTTACTTCAGCATTGCTGCATTGCGGTGAATATTCAAAATGATAAATGTCTTTGTGTTTAATAACGACTTATTTTGGAACGACATTTTGTGTTTGCCTTTTCAATAAGTTTCTAACTAATGCTTGAACACTAGTTATTTTACTTTTATTAATTAGGTATGTATGTATATGAATAGTAAATATTCAATATATTGTGCACATTAATAGAATTAAGACGTAGAGCGGACGCTAGTATTGTTATAATTTATGTAAACCTTCTCACTAAAGCTCAAAAATCCACTTTTCAAAAAAAAAAAGAAGGTGTCGATTAAATAACACCTGAAATCGACGAAACAAAATCGACTACTTTCGGCATGACGAAAAAAACCTCCTGTAAAAGGTTTTGTTCCGCCGTTATTTTGAAATGAAACACTGTCAGTTTGTTGTTTGATCGCGCAGCTCGAAATTGGGAGGCGTATTTGCATATAGAGCTTAGTGTGAATAATGTATGTACAATGGAGTATTGCTGTTTGAATTTACGCGCATGAAGGCAGAGACCGCAAATGTACCTGAAAAGAAAGATATTATAGGAATTTATTGTTTGTTTTAAATATAAAGTAATCTGAGTCTGTCTAGACGCTAGCTGTGATAATATTCGTTGAAGGTGTTTACAGTTGCGGTGACGTCGAATACGGTGGCTAAGGTCATCGGTGCGAATTGGAGATGACCTTGAACTTTTGAGAAAAAAAACATGATATATCACTATAATGCCTTATTAGGCTATGAATGGTTAACGTCGTTGTAGTGGATTATGGCCTAAAACCTTCTCAGTGCAAAGGTAAAATCGTAAGTTACCCATAAATGCTTTTAGAAAAAACAGAGACAGATCAAAAACCGCAATACGTTGTAAGCGAAAATAAACATAAAATGACAAACATTATTGTAAAAAACATTTTCGTTGCGAAAAACAACGTGTTTTGCGGAATACAAATGAATGCATCGAATGACTTTGTTTACAATCGAGTTAAATCGTATGTAGCACAATGTAAATCCAGTCACAGGTCGTTACATAAATACTTTTTACACTATTTAAGGTAATACCAATTTATAAATAAAGAAAAATAAATATCCTGGGACATTCATCACAAAGCCTTATACAATGGTGCCTGGACAAATAATATACTTTGCGCATACTATTTTTTAATCACATACTTATATAGCCATAGATCAAACATGTTCATACACACAAGAGTTTGTCCTGAAAATCACGACGAGTGATTTAGAATTCAGGTTAGCTAATTACCACATCTTATGACTTGTTAATTTTTTCTATTGAAATAGTGATGAAATTAAAGATTCTATCAATTTCATTTGATTTGAAGAAAAAGATTGTAAATATAATATACAAGATAGAACAAGGTAGGAAGCTATGTTTTTAAATCTTCTCATGTATGAGATGGAAGATTGGTTAGATTATTTCAATAACAATATAAATGTCAAAGTTTACATTAGGTATGGAATCCAAATAAAAATTGGAACATTAGTTCCAAAAAATTGTTACGCATGAAATCGTTTTGTTCCAGAGCTCCGAGTCTGTAAGGAAAATTACTTGAGCTCGAGGATGTTTCGTCGCGGCATGTATGCTCTGTCTCTATCACTAACTACGCAATCACGTGAGAGGTAAGCTCTCTGAGGGATCCGTGCGGGGGCTCGACAACGTTGTTTGTGTATGCTTGTTTGTATTAGAACAGCTGATTCTTTTCGAATTTCCAAACAAGTATTTACTGCCTATCTCTATACTATTATCAAAAACACCCAGTACCTAATTAAATTAACAACCCCTATGTAAGTGGTGACAAACGTTTATAAGTTGATGAAAGTACTAAGACATTAAACAGTTCATAGTACACTGGTAATATTCAGAGGTAATTTACTTAGTTCGCTTTCGATGTGTATACAGTCAAACAATCAAGTTTGCTGCAGTGCTGTAAGCGGCTGTACCTACTGCTGCAAAGTTCTGGTGAGTTTGCCTAAATCGATTATGTACATAATAATATCGCTGGAATTATTATTACCTTGGGACCTAGTTTGTACCTAAAATTATTTATTCATTGCCAATTTCCGAAATAATAACTTTTGCTAATGCTAGTATGAAATCATAACACTAAATATGTCGGAAAAGAACAGAGAGTTTGAGACATGACTCTAAATAATAGGTTGGGGAAAAAGTTCCTTCGCACTTTTTAAGAAAATTCAAAACATTTTTAATATAGTTTTATTACATTTAACTAAAGCTGTGTACCTACATAGGTACCATTTTATTAGATAACTTTTTGCCATCTTGTAGGTAGGGACATGATCCCATTGCTATAGAAATTTTGGGACTTCTGATCAAAATACTGCGACAAGTGGTTTTGACAGTCCTCTCGTGATGTTAACCTGACACTGCCTAAAGAATTCTGAAGAGACCGAAACAGGTGGAAATCTGAAGGTGCAAGGTCAGGACTATACGGCGGATGCATTAATACCTCCCAGCCAAACTCTCTTAATTTTTGCTGAGTGGCTAAAGATGTGTGAGGTCTAGCGTTATCATGATCAAAAACCACACCCCATACACATCACACAGCATCATCTTATTGCGAGTTAACCCGGGTTTCGCCACAGTCTGTGAAGCCTGACCGGCCTTTGACCTCGACCTTTTTCGCACGCTCTTGTCGTACGTGATCCACTTTTCATCACCAGTTATCAGCTTCTTCAAAAATGAGTACACGGTTCATTGTGTTTCTTTCAGTGAGCTCGTGAGGTACCCAAATATCTAGCTTTTTTGTGTACCCAGTTTTTTTCAAATGCGCCAAAACTGTTTTGTGGTCAATTCCCAGTTCTTCAGCTACGTCGTAACTACTGATATGCCGATCTTGCTCCACTTTTTCTAAAATGGCATCAATTTTATCCGTAATGGGGCGACCAGAGCGACGTGCATCTTTGACATCAAAATTTCCGGATTGAAAACGCTTAAACCAAAGTTGTGTTACTCTCACAGACACTGCACTAGGTCCATAAATATCGCAAATTTTTTTCGCGGCCTGCTTTTCATTTTTACCTTTTTTGTAGTAAAATTTTAAAAAGAATCGAATTTCTTCATTCGGTACGAAAAACAAATGCAAATCACACATTTTCCTTATTTGAATTTGGAATTATGTTCTTTAAAATTTTAACTTTCAATGATACCAAAACCAGCCATACAAATAGTATAGCCAAAGAGATTTTATTAAAAGTTCATACATGCTATAATGTGAAAAGACTTTTTCCCCAACCTAATATAACAAAAATATACTGCAAACAGAAAGAGACGGAATACAGATGACTTTTAGGTTACACACGATATGCCAAAGCGATGAATTTAAATTGATGATCATGATGTTAGAGACAGACTCTTTTGTTCTTGACGCATATGAGAGAGAGAGAGGGAAAACCAAATACCTAAATAATACTTTAACAATAGTACGACTGCGAAAGTATTTCACATAAACACATTCATGTAGCTGCACTTATCTCATAATAAGGTCGACAAGTAATACAATGTGAGTGAGACAGAAACAATGCTATCGGGAAAAGTGTTCAAGTGAATTCTACTAAAAGGCACATAGAACAGCAAATGATTGCTACTTACACCTGTGCCTGAGTCTTATGCCTTGTTCAGACCATACTAGATTTTCAGCAAATTAGATTTGAATTCGAAATCTCTTGCTTTCACAGCTTAGATTCGATTTGAATTTGGATTAGCGTTTATTTCATTCCTTTGTTTTAAGAAACGTAAATTGAAGACAGTTGATTGGATCCGGATATTGGTACTATTTTAATTTTAACATAAAATTTTATTTCATCAAAATCTTTTTTTTTTCTTAGTTCTTACCCTAAAGGTCACTGTTTCCACATTAAAATTTCAAACAATAAGGGAATCCTCTTGTTAAAAATCCTATAAACTTTTCCAGGCTTTGTGAGCCTATTTCATACAAAACTATTCCCAGTGAAAAATAAATGCCAATAAGATACAACGGCTATACTATATAGGCATATCTAAGTATCGGGTATCACAACCCACACCTGTCAATACAGTTCACTTGCAGAAAGCTCCGGCAAAATCTAAACGAGGCTTCAAACGGAAACAATAAGAGAAACTCAACTACAACTATTACATGCAAGCTCACCTGAGTTACATTAATTCCGCTTATTCCAAAGCGACATCCAGTTTAAATTGGAGTAAAATTAGACGACAACAAGCACGTATTCTAGTTGCGTTGATAACTACAACTGAGCTAAAAGCTTGCTAAATATATGCACTGTTTTTGAGATTCCAGTACCTTTATTATGGTCTCCTTTGAATTAATGTCTCTATTAGTTTATACGTATAATGTAGAACTGGCTAAGTAATGATATGTTCTTTTGTTTTAGAATTTATCGGTTAATAGATGACGTTTTAATCCAATGGCGGGACTGGGGTAATTAAACTGACAAGCAGTTTTTACATCTAAATACACAGTAATGTACACCATGATTCTTAAATGAGGAAATTGAACCCACAATCTTTGCCGTGGCAGGCAAGATACCTGACCCCGCACCAATCGACCCATCAAAGGGGCTGACTACAATTAATTATAGATAAACAAGAAAGACAGCTGCCTCCAAAAACGTTGTGTTAACGTCGCATTCCATTTCACTGAACTAGTGTTATGATTGGCTTTTAAAGCCTTAGAAATTAAATGAATGGTCTTTTTCTATTGTAAATTGCCTTCCTTGCTAATTGCTATCAGCTTTCTTCAGACTGACTTTTAATCCTTTTCCTTAGATTTTCAATAAGAATTAATACGTCTGATCATAAATCAATAAGCTAAGAAGCTTCAGTGTGACTGTAAACCGTAGAAAAGGAATACATGATTGTATAATATTGTATCATTTTAAAAATAAGTTTCTACTCAAGAATTTTATAAGTCAGCAACAACTCTACTCCAAATTAAGGCCATATATTTCAAAGTCCCCTCCGTTAATTACTGAAAATATCTCGCTGGTGTGAATTTGTGTCGCTGCTTAGCATGAAGATGCCGTTGTCTTAATCTTGAGACATGCAATTCGTCAAGAAAGGGTTAAGGGTAAGCTCCTAACAGTTGTAGCTTTCGAGAATCTAGGCCGGGAAGTTTGAAGAATAATTACCACTTTGCTTAATTTCCTTTTTTATATGATTCGCTTTAGGTTGCTATACTGAGTGCAGATGGCTCAAATATTTTTTTGTGCGGCGATTCTTTAGTTAGTTTTGTTATATGGTAACTAGCTTCATTCGCTTTCCTAGGGGATGCAACATTTCCCCGGGATAAAAAGTATCCTATATGTTAATCCAGGTTATAAACTGTCTATGTGTCACGTTTCATACATGTCTGTTCGGTAGTTTTTGCCTGAAAATCCATACTCACAAATTTTCGCGTTTATAAGTAGGATATAGTAACTAATATTTTTTTTGGTGCTATTGTATTAAATATTATTATATAATGCGGTTAATAAGAAATATTATGTAGATATATTAATAGGTTATTTGATGATGGTGATAGTTGGTAGAAAGAAATCTGGTATATTGGAATTTATATAACTTATATAGATATTTTTTTTATAAATCTGCCTTAACACTTTAATAAAATTATTGTGTTTAGATAAGTTTAACTTAGTTTGTGGCATTGCAATTTTTTGCGTTTTATATACATCTGTGTTCAGCCATATTCTGCCTGACTTGTGAGATGACAAAATTAACACTCAAACAATACAAGCGTTCTTTTAGACGGTTAGGAATCTCATAGAAATATTAACCCCATTGTTTTGCATTGTCATTAAATTAAAACAACTATCAGAGATGTCTTACTCTTTTTTTTATACTACATGGGCCGACAAACAAGCAGACGGTCCACCTGATGACAAGTGGTCACCGCAGCCTATGGACATTTGCATCACCAATGCGTTGTCTATCCTGAGACGTGAAGTTGTCAAGTCTTATGTGCATGTAATTTCACCAGCCTCCTTACCTTTATAACCAAGTGCAATACTGCTTCACGGCGGAAATGGATAAGGTAGTACTTCCCCGGACGAACTCTACACTAAGAGCTCTCCTACACTTTAGTGCTTTATTACAAAAGTTAAGAAGTTATTGAAATCTCTATTTATTTAGTTCAAATCGTGATTTGAACTAAATAAATGTGATCTCTATTAACATTGTAATTGAAATGCTACGTTATAATTATGATTATTTTAGCAATAAACACTGCAACGAATTTACCACTTAAATGAATAAACCTTTGAAACCAACTCATATTCATGATTGTAAAACATTACAATGACAATGGTTTAAATGTAATTGCATGGTTCCAAATGCATAATCAAAATTAATATTTCATTTATATGCATTACTAGCTGTCCCCCGCGGTTTCACCTGCGTTTATCTATATCATATATAGCTTAAAACTTTAAAAAAAAATCCGCGTCGACTGGTAGCAGTCCCATCCCGATATGTTCAGTAGTTTTGAGGTGATGGTCCGTCAAAGGAACCCTAATTTTCTTATAATGATTATATACATGTATATGTAGGTTAGCTTCAACATATCTCACAGATATTTAAAGGCTAGTTGCCAAAATGCATACATCCCTTTTCCCTTTTCCGACATTACAGTCAGACTATCATTTGATAGAAAAGTAATATTTTATCATTTTAATAAAGAACGCATCAAGTTAAAGTTATTTACTTGGAGATTCTGAATACTTAGTGAAAATTGAGCTTAAATAATCCACTTCTTTGCTAATTACTTTGCGGTAAGTTAAATAAAAACGCTATTAAAGTAAAAGTCTAAAATGTTTTTCGTAATGAATTCTAGAAAATACACTAAATATTAATGTTCAATTAAAGTTTTTCAAACTAAAAACCTCTTAATTCATCTGCAAATAGGCCGGCAGCAGCTTTCTGTGTTTTCTTCATGAGTTTAGTTTAAAAGTACAAATTAGCTCTTCGGCAAAGTCAATGTTTAATAGTAACCTATTTTATTTTAATATTTAGCATTTTTATGTTTAGTTTTTTTGAAAACATTTTTTTTTTATCTGATTCTTATGCTCGTTTCTTTCTAGCTTTATATTATTCCTTCCTATTACGATTTCTTTTGTATACTTATCTTTTATATCGCCTCGATAACTAGACTAAAAAATATTTTTTCGATTCAATACAATCGTTTCTGAGATTAGCGCATTCACCCAAACAAACAAACTCTTCATCTTTATATATTAGTATATATTGCAGATATCTTATTCTCTCAATTATTATATACCTGTGGACTTGGTGGACGTGAATTCAATTCGGGAATTGAAACTTGTCTCTTTATTCTGTGTCTTTATTAAAAATGGAGTAGTGTATGTAGTACTAATAACAGTTATCTGGCTTTTATGGTACAAGCTATGTTACTTATTTATTTAGTTACCTCTCTAATCTCATTAATTACAAATCAAAATATATGAAGAGTTGTATGTTTGTGATTCAATCACTAATTTTCGCGAGTAAAACCGCAGTTTAGATGCTTGTTTTTGTGAATTTGCTATCAGATTTATAAAACCTTTATCTAAATCAGATAACACTAAATATTCAACTTGATTGATACAGAACGTACCAATAATAAACTGCTGTCGTTTATTGTTCGAAATTTCTTTCTAAACTACACAAGACACGCGTGGTTAAAGCCGGATGTAACTAATTAGGTCTGAAATCCCAAATTCCCATCATCCAAGGCTGACACATGAAACTTCACATGCATTATCAATCATAACCCTCTCAATAAGGAAGGCTTCCAGAAATACTTACACAATAACAATTCGTCAAGGTCCTTAAGTATCCGCCCTTCCGAACAGCTAATCGGCTCAAAATCGGCTAAATTCGGTGACGTCCGCGCTTTGTCCTTGTGATTGATCGATACAAAGTAACTTGACAACAGATTAGAACGTCTCAAATTCTACGCGAAAGCGTTGTCAATCGTAAACTTTGCGGAAACAATCGAGTGGAACGTCAGACGCTTTGTGCGATGTAAAGTAATATCGTATATACAGTTTTATTACTCTGTACTTTATTTACACTATGTTTTGCAACTTTTAATTACGGATTTTTTAAAGTTCCAATTGTCTTGCCAGGAATACTATATTTCGTGCATCTTGAATTTCAAAATGTTTGCAAGTGTAAGTAACAATACTTTAAATGCAATTGCTCATACCTACTATGTTATTTTTGATTAATCAGAGCTGATGTTGAATCATCAAAACTATAGATATATAAATATCCCAGAATATTCTTCACAAATGGTTACCTGATCCTAAATTAAGCAGAGTGTACTGCTTGTACTATGGCTACCAGGTAACTGATATACAACATATAATACTTTTTAAATAAATACTTACCTAGTTATTTCCACCCATATAATTAGATACCGATTCAAAATCAATAGAAAAAAGAATCAGTTCTAATGATACAACCAGAGATTGAAGAGCTTCTATATCGAAGCTTCTTTTCTTCCGAACCGGTATTAGAGTAAGACTATTCATAAAAAAATATTTTCATTTCATATACCAGCTTCATAAAACTTAATGGTTCCATGTAAGAAAAAAACAAAGTTAACTTACTTAAACTTTTTTTTTTTTTTTTTTTTTTTTTTTTTATGTGGGGAAATCCTCTGTTGGATACCCGGCGGCTCCGGGGGGAACGGCCGGGTTATGTCAGACTCCTACTGACTAAAACCCCACAGTGTTCCTATCTGTCGCTGCTGGCTGGGTATACGGGGGCGCCGAGGCATTCGTCCGCGTACCCAGCAGCGACGGCCTGGTGGAGGCCACGTCTCGTTAATGACGAAGACGTCTGCGGCAGTGAGGACCGGAGCTCTCGTCCTCACCACCTCGCCTTAAGTAGCGTGCGGGAACACACGCACTACTACCCGAGCCCGATCTTGCTGGGCGGCGGACTCCCCCGAGTCTGCCGCCCTTGGGCTCAAGTGGGGGGAAGGTGGCGTAAAAATGCCACCCTCCGGCGCCCGGTTCTCTTGCGGCGGATGGCCAGGGTGGTTGTTTCCTCCCTGTCCCTTTCCGCCGCCTCCTTTGCGAGCATTACAGTCTCGCAAAATGAGTGGAGTGCGCCCCAGGACCTCTCGTTGTAGACTATAGCGCGGACCACGCACGGCAACGAGAGGTCATTCCCCACTACGGCGCAGAGCTCGCTGCGCTCGCTAGTCCAGGCTGTACATGCCTCCAGCGTGTGCTGGGCCTCCTCCTCGAGGCATCCATCACAGTGGTGGCACTCGGCGGTCGGCTCCCTTCCGGCTATGCGATACAGATACCTCCCGAAACAACCGTGTCCCGAGAGGATCTGCGTCAACCGGAAGGTCAGCGTGCCGTGTTTCCGCTCCAGCCACTCCTCCAACACTGGACGGATGGCCTCAATGGTCCTTAGACCTGCACTAGGCTGCTCAAGCCTGGACTTCCACTCTTGGATGGCGAGCGCACGCAACTCTGCTCTGCACCTTTCCACCTCGCGTGGTGCTGGCCTCTGGCCCTGGGCCAGCGCCTCCTCACGCCAGAAGAACACTGGCGCGAGGGCTCTCGCCTCGAGGTCCCAAGGCAAGGAACCTGCCAGAACACACGCCGCCTCGGCGGAGATCGTGCGATATCCCCGTATCGCCCTGATCGCCACCACCCTTTGCGGCCTTCGCAAGAGGGTGATATTACGGCGATTCAGGGTGTCCGCCCATACGGGAGCTCCGTACAGCACCATCGATCGCACGATCCCCAGGTACAGCCGCCTGCAAAGGGCGCCCGGTTCGCCAGTGTTCGGCAGCAGTCGCCCGAGAGCAGACGCCGCACCCATCACCCTTGGCACCAGGCGCCCAAAGTGGGCTGTGAAGTCCCATCGACTATCTAGGACGAGGCCCAGATACTTCATCGACGCTTCGACGTCGATGCGGACTCCACTCACGACGATATGGGCATCCCGAGGTGGCGCATGTCGAGGCGCATGAAAGGACATGGCCTCAGACTTATTGAGGGCCACCTCCAAGCCCAATCGCCGTATCCGGCCCACTACTTGTGCCACTCCAGCGGTGGCACGATAGGCGGCTGTACGATAACTGGATCCTTGGGCCGTGACCAGGGTATCGTCGGCGTAACACGTTACGTCGACACCCCGGATACACGGCACCCGCAGGACCCAGTCATATCCCACGTTCCACAAGAGCGGACCCAGAACCGACCCCTGTGGAACTCCACATGTTACCTCCCTGCGGCCCCAGCCCTCCTGGCATGGGTAGACCACCGACCGCTGCGAGAGGTAAGCCCCGACAGCGTTGCGCAGGTACAGTGGCACTCCATGATACAGGAGCGCCTCTTGTATGCAGCTCCAGGGGAGGGAATTAAATGCGTTGGCGATATCCAGTGATACCGCCAAGACAACCCCACCCCGGGCCACCACCTCCTGCGCTTGGGTCTTTACCCGCAACACCGCGCCGATGGTCGACCGACCCCTGCGAAACCCAAACTGGTTTTCCGCCAGATCCGGACCGATCCCCTCCAGGTGCCCGACGATTCGACCCGCGACAACTCTCTCGAAGAGTTTGCCGATATCGTCGAGCAGCACAATAGGCCGGTAGGCGGAGGGAGACTCCGCTGGACGCCCCTCCTTCCGGAGGAGGACTAGACGGCCTGTCTTCCACCTCTGTGGAATTATGGCTTGAGCCAGACAGGCATGGAATAGCCCCCTCAAACGAAGCTCCAGGGCGTCCTCGGTCAGGGCTAGGGCCAAAACACGTCCCGGAATGCCATCGGGGCCGGGGGCCGAATTTTTGGCACGAAGCCTTAAGACGGCTGCACCCATCTCCCCTTGGGATACTTCCGGGACCTCCTGTGTCACGTCCGGTGGTGGCGCCGCAGACTGCGCAGCCATCGTCGGAGGCAAGTGTTCGTCCCTGTGCGGAAACAAGGTCGAAATCACCTCCTCCCGAAGATGAGGCCGGAGACTCTGGGTGACTGGCGGAGCCCAGGAGCGAAGTTTGCCCCTCACTGCCTTGTAGGGCCTGCCCCACGGGTCACCATTAAGGGTCTCCAGCGATTCCTCCCACGCACGCGTTTTGGCTTCGGCTATCGCCGTCTGCAACGCCTTTTTTAAGTCCGTGTAGGCGGCGTAGAGAACAGCCTCCTGGGCTTCATTTCTGCGCCTTCTCCTGCGGGATCTGGTGTACTGACGTCTCGCCTCGACACAGGACTCACGTAGTTGTGTGAGTTCCGCGGACCACCAGTACACCTGTTCCCTTGGAGGACAAAGCCTGGCCCGAGGCATAGACGCGTCACAGACTTGCGTCATCGCCTCCCGGAACCAGCCCGCTTCATCCTCAACCACCGCAGGACCTTCAGGCGCAGACACCCAGGACTGAACCATCGCCGCCTCTCTGGCCATATCCAGGTCGAGGGCCTTGAGCCGCCATTTTGTACCCATCCCCCTTGGGGGTCGGATTCGCCTTTCTGGGGTACCCTGGAGCAGAGTGGAGACATCAAACCGAATATATTTATGGTCTGATAAAGTCTCCACATCCTCCAGTACCTCCCAGCCACGGACACGGCGCGCCAGGGTAGAGCTCGCGAACGAAACGTCCACGATAGATCCGCCCTGATACCGCACGCACGTGTTAACCGACCCCCGATTGAGGACCGATAGCCCATTCGCCAAAAGCCAATCCTCCAAAAACTCACCCCTGGCATCTGTTGCGGGAGATCCCCACGCCACAGATTTGGCGTTGAGATCTCCAGCCACAAGCACGGGGTGAGGGTGGCTCCGTCCAATCAGGGCCCCTACCTCGTCGAGAAAGGTCTCGAACTCGGCGAGGGGTCTGTTGGGAGAAAAGTAGACCGCTATGGTCATCGTCTCCCCCAGCAGAGCCGCGACGCATCCCCTACCCTTCGCAACTTTTTCGAAAGGGGGGGAGCCAGCGGCGCCCCGTCGAACAATGGCGACTAGGCCATCCCGGTCCCCAACCCAGGCATCACCTGGGGGGACAACGTACGGCTCAGCAACCACAGCCACTTGTATCTTCCACTGCGCCATGCTCTGGACTAGGAGGTCTTGAGCCCGGGCGCAGTGGTTGATGTTCGCCTGCAGTAAACGAAGGGTGACCGTTATTCCGTTGACATCGGAACCACCACATCGCTTACTGCCGCGCTGGTGCTTGGCTGCGGTTGACCGGCCGTTGCCGGCTTGTCGGCTTTGGCCCTAGTTTTTCTGGCCCTCCTTCGTTTTGCCTTGCTCGTCGGCAAGGCCGCAGCGCAAGCTTTGCCCCCCAGGCTATGGGAGGCCGGCTGCTTTGCGGCCGCACACACCGTGCAGTGTGGTGTGGCAGAACACCCACCGGCTTTATGGCCAGGTTGGCCACACCGGTAGCATTGACTGCCACGGTCCACCTCAGCTTTGCACTGCTCCCGAACATGCCCCAACTCCAGGCACCGGAAGCAGCGCAGCGGACGCGGTCGCAAGAGCTTAACCTGCGCCGACACCCAGCCGACGAGCAAGCGTCCCCCCTCCACCACTTTTCTCGCAGCTGCAGCAGGGCAGCTGGCCACGACAGAACCGAGACCCGAGTAGTCTCGGCGAATATCCCCTGTCTTGACAGATGCCTCGGAGCATCCGCCAGATCTCGCCACCGCCGCAGCGACATCCCCTGGGGACACCGAGTCATCCAGGCCCATGATCCGCATATCTGCACATTTCACCGGCCTGGACACCATGACGTCCTCCTCCTTAAAGGCCTCCCTCAGCTTTGCTGCGAGGGAGTCTGCCATCTCACTACTATTAGCACCCGGAACTATAAAGATCCGGGCGCCCGTAGCAGCCTTCTTAAATCGGAGGCCGGGGATGCCCAAGCTGGCAGGGTCAATCTTGCCTCGGGCCTCTTTGATGGCCGCCTCGTATGTTACGCCCCTCTCTATGGCTGACGGCTGCAGTTTGAAAACAACTGCAGCAGAGCTAGGGACGCGAATTCGCGGCGGCTGCGGCTGTTCAGCAGGAGCAGATGGCCGCTGCGGGCCTCCACAACGCGTGACGACACTCCACGGCTGTTCCAATGTCCTGGATGCCGGTGGTAGGGGTCGAGGCTCCCCAGGGATGAGTAGGCTATTAACATCTGCCTTTTCCCCCCGCCTCTTATTTCCTCCCCGACGCCTTCCCAGCCCAACGGGTGCCGTGGGGCCACTCTCGCGTGGGACTCTTTCTTCTCGCGGTGCACCGGCAGTGAGAGCAGCATGGACCCGATCCGCGGCTAGCGGCGGCCGGACTCGGCGCTCCGGGAGTAACCTCCCGTCCAGCGCGAGTGCCTCGAGTCGAGCGCTTACCATGAGCCCTACTTGGCTCATGATGCGTGCCGCCAGCTCCTCCGCATCTACAGACGGAGCAGACGGAGGCTGCGGCTGCGTCGTTTTGGTCGGAGCTCTTTGTATGTCGGCTCTTAATTGAGCCAACTCATTCCGCATTTCTGCGAGCTCCGATCTAAGGCCGGCATTCATGGCCAACAACCTCCTGTTCTCCTCTTCTATAGTGCGCGATTGCAGGTCCTGCATTGTCTCCACTATTGCTGAGGCCGCATCCTTAAGGCCACGCGAGAACGTGCCTTTCAGGTTTTTGGATTTCGTGGCGACCTTGTTGATGATAGCCACGGAATCCAATATCTTCTCGCTTAGATCCTGCACCGTCGTCGTCTTGTTTGACGACTGCAAAGTCTCAGGTGCAGAATCTACGCCGAGCCCCTGAGATAATCTGGCCACCTCCTCCTCCGCCTGAAGCTCAGCTTCGCTTCGCTTGATGGCGATGAGCTGAGACCTTGTCGTTGCCAGGGTCAGGCAGGAACTGCGGGCTTTGCCTCTTTGAGAAGTCGGCACCTTTCGGGGCCTCCCCCTCCCCCTCATTTCCGAGCTGGAGCCGCTTTCGGGCCCCGAGAGACTTCTCGACCGGGACCGCTTCCTCCACAACCTTCCTGTTCTCTCGGTGGCGACGGGTGCCACTGGCGCGACCTCCATCGCATCAGCCCGAGCTCCCACGCCACTCACTCCGCTTGACGTCTCTCTCAGAGTAGACGAAGAGTCTCCGCGCAGAACACGCCCTCTTGCTACGTCTACACCTCTCCCTTTCTCTCCCAACTCCACACGACTGGTTGCCCCCCCAGATACGATAGGGCTGAGTGCCGAAGCACCAAGGGATTCCCCAACAAAGTTGGGACCCTCCTGGGTACTAATTTCTCCGTTCGTGCTTTCCATTTTTTTTTTTCCTTTTTTGGAGGGTGAGGTCCCTCGTGTGACGCTCTAGGGACCGGGTTCCCCCCGGCCATACATCCCATCGCCGAGCGCCGAAACTTAGGATTTGGGTTATTTTTTATAAAGGGGGTTTTCTTCCCCCGCAGTTCCGAAGAACCCCCGGTCCTGTCCATTCAGGGTTACGGGTTGAGCCGTCAGTGGCCGAAGCCTATCCGCCAGTTTGACAACTGACGAACCTTTCGCCTCACGCGGCAGTCCAGAATAACACGCCGCCAGACATCCAAAGATGCCTCCCTCTCGTGAGTCGCACTTAGTCTGGCCTCTCCCCCCAAGCCTGCCCGGTATGAGTAGCTCTGCCGGTATAGCCTTGGGGATCATTGAGGCACGCTGCCCCCCCACCACGGCAAGGTGGCGACACGTTGGGGGGGAACTTACTTAAACTTGGACCAACCACTATAACCCTTTCACATTACAAGCTGAAGTAAACAAGTTGTTAGAGAAATTGAAAGTAACTTAAAAGACGATGATAAAATTTTATTCATTACCATCTTCCCCTTTCCCATTTGATTTATTAACGTTGACATTTCCCTTGTTTATGGTTCGTTGGCATAAACAACAGTTATAAAACAATAACGATTGGCCGCTTCGACGGATTGATGAGTGTTCGGTTTCTGTGGGCACTTTGTTGACATTCCCACGATTTATTGTATTTTCGTTTTATAAATGCAAATTTTGTAAAAGCATGCTCTGTTATTAGGTTAAGTAAGGTTGGAGTTACAGTTATTATTGGACTGGTTATAGAAACTTCGTAAGATGTTTATGAAAGAAGAAATAAATGTCAAATATCTAAGTAATTTGTTTGATTGACTGATTTGTTGAAGAGTAATAACGAATGTACTCTTTCAACTGAATCATTACAATATAATGAGTTGATTTGATTTATTTTTAAGCTATGTTAAGATGGTCATATATCATTGAATTGTTTACTATGGGTACACCTCAAAATTCATACGAAAAGCCTCTTTTAGTTTCACAAATTTGAATAAAAGTTGAAGATGGTCATTATTGCTGACAGAATATTTAGAGGAGCACTATGAAAGGATTTTTGAAAATTTACCCCCTAAGGGGGTAAAACGGGGGTGCAAAGTTTGTATGGAACAACGTGTTTTGTTGGTCTGATCAACTTCAAACTAAACGCGGGTGAAAGCGTGGGGGACAGCTAGTAGTCTATATAATATGATATTTGAAAATATTCACCCTGTTCAATATATTCTTCCTACTCCTATATTCAATTCCCATTTTCAAATAACCAAACCAAAATGGAATCTCCAAAATGAATAACCAATAACGTAAGGAAAACATAACAGGAGCAAAATATCAATGAGCAACAATATAGCGGAACGAAACTTAGCAAATAAACCAAAGGGCAAAGTGGTATCGTTTCCGAAAATTGAAAATGTAGATTCGTACCATGACTGTTTTACTTTTGGAATATTATATTAAGAAAGTTCCACTGCTGAGCTCCAGTTCGTTTCATTATATTTGCATAAAAGGAAAGTTAACGGTCAAATGATTGGACTTGACTCATAGTTCAGACAGTTTTCCAAATTAATATACGTTTGATATGGTTTTAAATAAGTCATGTGTATGATTATGACATCGAGGTAGCCTTTGTAGAATTTTGATAATAGCTTGTGAGTTAGTCGATACATTGTAAAATGGGAGTATATTTTTATATTATTAATGTTTCATTTATTTTTGTTGGAATTTAAGATGAGAAGCTTTTTTGGCTGAATTTCAGTTTTTTTATGCCACGTTGGCCGACTCAGCGGATGTGAATAAATGTGGTATTTCCGCGGACGAAGTCTGCACGAAGAGCTCTACTACTTTTAAATTTGTCATGCATATATTTTATTATATAATTAGTAATGTTAGTTAAAGTAAGTCTTGAGTGCAGGTATTCAAAGAAGTCACCCTATAGGATGAGATCTATAGAGCGAACTTTACTTTCCAGTTGAGATAAAGTCTAGTCGAAATAATTATATCCTTGGTAGTATTTTTTTTTATTTCACTAAAAATATATAAATTCCTATATATACTTAAAACAACCATACTTAAGATGAAATTATAGTTACTAATTAGATATTTTAATATAAATTACATAAATTCCATAATATTCAAAAAATTATCGTTCTAGGGTGAAATTGGATATGATAATATTAATAATAAAAAAAAACAAGAGGTTGATCCATGAAACGTAACATCCTTTTCTATCTTGCCTTAGCTTCAGCTCGTATCCATAGCATGACATGTCTATAAATTTCAAATCAAAGATTATGCTAAGCATTAGCTTAGCCAAGTTTTACCTAAGTCAAGTTTGAGCTAAGTCTAAGTACGCCGTATAGATCTCTCAGCCTTAGTTTTAAGTATGAACTAAGCCGAGAATCTATAGATCACTCTATTAGCAACTAAAAAATAAACCATGAGTATTCTATGAAGTCAATAACCCTTTAATTTATTCCCTTGATTATTCCAAGGAAGCTATTCCTGTACCTACCTTCATAAAAGATTCATCAATTAAAACCTGTTTAAACAACATTTAAACTGTAATTCCCAAGTCTCATCCGATAATAAGAGAGACGGCAAATCGTCAAGACAATCCTCAAGTTCTTAATGGCTAGTCAAAATTACAGTTAAGTAGACTTTAAGTACATTAAAACTCGACAATTCACTAAGTGAGGATCGTTACAACAAATAAGTTTATTTTTTCAAGTTCCTTTGAGTGCTAGAAATTTTGTAGGTTAAAAAAAGTTTCATTCGATTTCAATTTCAGATAACGCAACAAGGGAAAAATGTTTGGACCTCTGCAACCTTTTACATTTGATTAAAACATTTCAGTCACGAATTTAACTTTTACGTTCTTATCAATTCGTAATGTATTTTTGAAAGCATCATCTAAAAATGTAGCACATGTAAAATTATCTATCTGATGCTATCTTCCATAGTTATTTCAATAATTAGAAAAAGCATATTCATTTGTCCATTTCACTATAAGCGAAGCATTAATAATAATTTTATTTAATGTAACTTATCAGCTGGTCCACTTTTATTTGATCAGCGAGTTGAAAAACGCTCATTTTGTTTGCTCGACTTCTCGGAAGTTGATAATTTGATAAATTAATTTATTTGCCGTTATTGAATCGGAAAGATGTTAAATAATATAGTTAGTTTATCTGAATTTCATAGTATCCATTATACCTGACTGAACCATTCTATAACGTAACGAAGTTTAAATAACTAACAATTTAAACTTTTATCTTATATTGAAATACTACACTAATTGGAAAGTTGCTTGATATTGCCAATAGCTAATTCTTTACTCCTTATAATTATATTCTCCAATAAAACTGCTGTTGAAAGACAAACCTAATTAACGCAAAGAAAACAGGCGAGTTACTGAATAGCCAAATGAATTCATCCGGGGCACCGTTACAATAACTCTCTCCAACTAATAACGTTATGAATAGCTCAAACGTTGGCCGGTCCATCCATCATGGGGCACTGGCAGTGACGGCGGAAATTCCACCGGCTGAATCGGAATCACTGCATCATTTTCCATTAAGGTTTACCCGTTTAATTTTTATTTTGCGAGAAATGTGTGCTCGAAATTTCTGTGGGAGGTTTCCAAGATTTTAGAAAATAGAATGTTGTAAAAATATGTACCTACATTTTACTTTAAGCAATTTATTCTGCTGGTATTTTGTAATTTCATTTCAGGATTCAACATAATAGAATAAGATACAATAACAGTTATTGATAAAATACAGTGTCAAAAATGTTAAACAAAAACAAGGCTGCCAAAAGCAGACCAAAGCCGCACAATACAATAACAAATTCCAGAACAATGAAGGTGATTGCCGTTTAATATCCAGTACCTTTACAAATTAAGGTATGAAAGGTGGGTAACGATTCCTCAGCAAAATTCATTAATGGCCTATAAACAAAATCCTTTGGCCTTCAACGTTCCCTTTAAATGGTCCTTATTAAATGAAGGGTGGTAAACGATATTGGTAAACTTTGATACTTGTAAACGTAAATGTGTATTAAAATTCTGTAAAGGTACGAATTGTGCGTTGAGAATTTTTGTGGTTGTTAATGTCATGAAATGAAAGCCTCTAATGTTATACAGAGTGTTTGGATTACTTAACCACGCTGTTGGGAAATTCTGAACAAGGGACATAGTAATAATTTTAAAATTTATGTTATTGCTTTTTCTTAACACTGTGTGATAACTTTGTGTGTATTCTAAAATTCATAAATTCTTTTTTTATGTGCATCAAACTTAAGTTAGTCATGCTCGCTTTAATGCCTTTGCTTGTGGCGGCGTCGTGTGGCGGGTCGCTCACTTCCCTACAATATGGCGAGGAGGGCGATGGCTGCCACATGCGTCATACTTGTGAACAGGTGCTGCTTGAAATTCAAAAAAAATCAAAATTCAAAACCATTTATTCAGTTTAGGCCCTCAGAAGGCACTTATGAAGGTCAAATTTAAAGTTACTGAAGCTACTACCGGTTCGGAAGTCAGCCTTCAACTGAGAAGAACCGGCAAGAAACTCAGCAAGGTTACATTCTTTTTTATTTGTTATATAATTTTTTATCTATTCTGACTTTTTGGCTATTTTATAACATCAATTTTACATATTTTTATATTTAACAATTACAAAATACTTAATAAAGCTAACATTCAAAAACAAAAAAAATGAAATAACAAGACTACAAAATAGAAAATGACAATAATTACTTACAACTTAAACAAGAAAATTAGAGGTGCACTGTGCAGAGAGCAGCTATTTCCATACATTTTTATCTTCAATATAATGAACCACCTTGTAATACGCTTTTTCTTTCAAAACTTTCCTAATATAATTTTTAAATTTATGATCAGACATTTTGGTTACTGAAAGCGGTATCTTATTATAAAATCGAACACAATTACCAAGAAATGACTTGTTTACTTTAGTTAGTCTAAAATATGGAACAACTAACTTCTCCCTTTGTCTTGTATTAATATTATGGATATCCAATTTTGACTCAAACATTCCTATGTTTCTACGTATAAACATTATATTTTCATAAATATATAATGAAGGCAATGTCATTATATTTATTTCCCTAAATAAATCTCTTAATGATTCACGGGGACCCATACCGTAAATTGCACGAATTGCTCTTTTTTGTATAATAAATATTGATTCTATATCCGCTGCTGCTCCCCAAAACAAAATACCATAGGACAAGAGGCTATGAAAATATGCAAAATAAACTAATTTGGCTGTCTCAACATTCGTTAATTGTTTAATTTTCCTAACAGCAAATGCAGCCGAACTTAACTTAGCAGCTAGAGTATCAACCTGAGGTCCCCACTGCAATTTATTGTCTAATGTAAGACCCAAAAATACCGTTTTATTAACAAGATCAATATGGCTCCCATCTATTATTATTTGGCTATCTACTTGTGCTACATTCGGTAAAGAAAACCTTAAGCATTTAGTTTTCTTTGAATTTAGTAATAGATTATTTGTAGCAAACCACCCACAGACAATTGACATAGCCTTTGTACTTTAGTGCATAAAGAGTTAATAAATAAATAAATAAATAGTATGATTAACTTTAGTTAGATCTTTGTCTTTTCTATCAACTTTAAAAATTAATGATGTATCATCAGCAAACAAGACAATATCTGTGAGATCATTTACAACATATGGCAAGTCATTTATATAGACTAAAAACAAAAATGGACCTAAAATTGAACGGCTTGTGGGGGCTGGTCGGCTTTAGTTTGTTTGTATTTTTTTTTTCATTGGATATTTATAATATTATATTATTGTTAAATAATTCTGCAATTTTGCCATAACACACAGGTATTGTCAGTGAGACTAAATAAATTTTATGTAATATATCTAAGTTCGTTTTTTTAAAAGAGCTATTGCTGAGTTTATTGCCGGCTCTTCTCAGTAAAAAACAACCTTCCGAACCGGTATTAGAGTCAGATTATTCATAAGTGCTTGTAAAGACCTATTTGAATAAAAATATTTTCATTTCATTAATGTAACTGATCGTAGGTATGCGAATGAAAAGGCGCTGGAATAACTTGAAGCCACAGTTTTTTTTATATCGTTTTATAATAATGTGAAAAACCAGGGAACTTTACTAGTGCCACTGACTTTCAGTACTTTTAAAATTTAGAAGACAAAATAAAATCCAAAAAGGTGATCCAAATAAGTTCGGTTCGTAACAGTAACAATTTTATACATAATAATGAATATAGACTATATGTAGACTAGCTGTCCTCCGTAGTTTCACTCGCGTTTCCGAGGTAAATGTAACATTTATCCGGATTAGAAAGAAACCGAAGGTACTTTTAAAAACATCACCTACCTGCTAGGGCAATTCCCAGTAAAATCACTCCAGCCATTTTGCAGTCCATAGAGAACATACGCACATTTTTTTATATATTATTCACTATGTATACAACAAATGTACCTTGAAGATTGAACCAATTATCCTGAAGATGACGTCCATTAATTAGAAACAAATTTTCCCGAAAATTACATCCATGACAAATCGTTTTTGAAACCTCCACGAACCCCGAGATTCTAATCTTAGAGTAATTGTCCAAAAACCCACATCATATAATATATACAAGAATTATTAGTATTGGTATATATAGTCTAGGGTTTCGTCTGAACACAAAGTAGATTATTACGTGAATACTAATTTAATACTACAATAATCAAAACGAATTCATATTAACGTCAAATAAGCTATCAATGAAACATAAGACGCTTCTCCAAGAAATAATAGCTAATTGACTTTTATTGATACATTAATAAAGTATCACTTCAATATCTAATGCTACATCAACTCAATGTACGATCGTATCAATTCAAATTACTGATATCAGATTGCGCTCTATTGGACCATTATGAAGTTGCATTGTATCACAAATCATATTTGTTAGTGACAATCATGCTTATGACGGAATGTGATGAATTTTGGTATTGGAATTTATTATATACCTTACGGTTATGTGAATAGAAGTAATAATTGCATGTTTCGGAAGGTTTTCAAGTTCTTAAACATTATTGAAATTCACTGTTTAAGATTTAAGTACAAACTCCAGATTACCTAACTACAGGTAAAATTAATTTTGGTTCGTTAGTCAATTTTGCTTAGAAATTTTATGTAGTTCAAAATTAAATTTGGAAAGTTATTAACTTGTAAATAAGTTATCACATCTAGGCGAAAGCAATTTTGAGAGATATTCTTTATAACACCTGGCGGCTATTATTTATTTTTATCAAAGCCGCAGGTAAGCTGTTAAGAACTAAGACAGACAATCTATTGAGAATATAAAACGATATTAAAATTACAGGCACATGAGGCTTAACAACTTCACGCCTCAAGGACGACAATGCATTGGCGATGCCCTTATTGCAAATGTCTATAGGCGGCGGTGCCCACTTACCATCAGGTGGACCTTCTGCTTGCTTATCGCCCTATGTGGTATAAAAAAATATCAATCGCATATAAAACACCCCCTTTAAAAATATCAAAGCTGATAATTTCATAAATGTTTGTTTATGGAATGTAAAATATTCTTAAAGTTTAATTACTACAATTGTTTAAAATAGTAAAGGAAACGGTACAAATCGAACATGCAACACAGCTTTTTCAGGCAACCCTTTTCTGCACCTGTCTCTTATTTATTATTATTAAACCACTGCAGATAACTCTGAACTTTTGTACCAATTAATTTCAAGTTTTTCACGACGAATTTTGTAGATTCACCTTCAATTGATTTAATAAAATGTGACAAAATTCTTAATACTATCATTTCATTTACCTTATTTAGATTTACTCCACCCTTAATCCAGTCAGATCAAACGTCAGAATTCTCTGGCAAATCTCGTTAGATTATTTGATCTCTTAAAGCCAAAGTTCCCAGTAGTTCATTACTACATCCACAATCACAATGATTATTTACATAGCAATCAACACGAGGCAGTTACTGTAGTTTCCAAACTCCAACTTGCATCTGACATTGACAAACTGTTGAACAACTAATCCCAAAGGATTGCCTGTGTTAATAAAGGATAATTAATTAAACATATTGACTGTTACAAAATGATCAGCTTGACATTTGTTAATTTTGGCTATTATAACGTCATGCTTGATACCCAAGGAAGTCATTAGCGTTTGAAAATCAACTTTGAGAACGAAAATTAACCTTTTGGAAAGAATTAAGTTTAAGGCTCATCGAAAGAAATTAATAATTCTTATCAAATATTAACTTAATTATAACAGCCCTGAGTGAGAGAAATTTTGTCTGTAATGTGTTATGTGTGTGTAATGTGTAAAGTGATCACAATGAAAGATGCCCTAGTATATAATGAATGTTTACTTTCAAACTATCAGACTTTGTAGAGTAGTTAGAAGTATATTGCAACAAAGTAACACGTGAAGCAATTAACGTCAAATGAGTGTTAAAGTCCATTAACTATTCCGTGAAATATTCGATCTTAGAAGAATTCATCATACAAAATATTTATTCAATATTGGACGTAGTAGTGAGCACCGACTGAGTTTTAATATAAAAAGTATAACATCCACAAAGACTTAATTGACATTGTCGGTAACAGGATACTTTGACGATAAGTCTCCCAAGATATTATTAAATGACTTTGAGAAATACATTAGTACGAACAAAGCAGTTCACCGCAAAGTCGAGACAAATTATGGACTGACGCGACTATAATCAAAGGTCGAGGTTAAGGAAGAAAAAGTGAAAGTAATGTAAGAATAATGAAGACTTTTTGTTAAAGCTTCAGGATAACTTACAGATGATAATTTGGCAAATTGTAGCTAGGGTCGTTTTTGACTATAACGTTAGCTGGTAAAGTTCAAAGCTGGCAAATCGCTTTGAAGTTAGCATTAGGCATAAAGCTCATTATTTTGATTTGTTCATGAAACCGTCATGGTGAAAAGTTCAGAATTTTTGTAAGGAATATTTGGACCCGAGCTTCATTTGTTTCTTGTTCAATCGCTATCTTTATTTGATAGGTATATAATTTATTTGTTAATAGTTGTACAATTTTAATGTCTGTCTGTCATCCGCTGTTTTTCTCAGCTTAATGTGCTATTGACTTGAATATTAAATTGCTCGCTCGCATCTATCTGAAAAATGAAATTGGAATTGTTGTTTGAAATTAAAGTTATTGTGGAAGAAATTGGGTCGGATTCATTTATTCTATATGGTTTTTTATTTATTTTTATTTTAAAGGCTAACTTATCCGTTACTCATCATGTAATATTAACATCTGATAACGGCGACAAGTATCTTTTATTAACTCAACTTATTTCTTGTATTATGTAAGGGGTCACATGAGAGTATATCGACTATCACCAAGTGGTCAACAGAAGCATTCCATAAAAGGATTTCTGTCATCCAGCCAGCCTCTTGGCAAGTGTCTTGCACAAAATATACCAACGATTTGGTGAAAAAGTACGCTTATGAAGATGAGCTCTAAAATTTCTTTAACATGTCATATTTAGAGAATATTTTCTGATGGCAACTTTATATTTCCTTGAAAGTTTAATGCTAAGGTTGCGTTATACTTGAATTAACTTTGACATGTCACAAGCTCGGTAGGTATAACGAGCATGTCAGCGAAAATGGGCGCCCCTAAACGAGATACAAGCCTCGGCTGATATACGACTTTTAAAGTGTCAACTTTTTAAACTTTTCCGACGGTTGCTTTGACTAATTTATCCAGATTTTAGTTTACAAAGTATTAGTATAGAGTCTGGTTAAAATTAGAATTTTATTATGAATATCTAGTTTCATTCACACATCTCAAAGCTTGTACTATCGTAGATAACACACACCCAACCAAAGAACAAACAGGTATACTCATATACACAATTTTTTGCAAATTTTACACTCTTTCTATTATAGACTAACACCAAAAATCTAAAATTCAACTCAGCATAAATATGAAAAAAAACCCCAACTAAAAACCTGAACGGTGAAGGTTAAAAAAGCCACTTTACTCAGGCGTCATGAAAATCACAATATCACAGCTCTTGTCTTTTCGAGGTGATTTATGTTAATGAGAACCGCCGGCGCCACCTTGCGGAACAGATTGGTTATTAATAATGGATCATGTGGTGCGATGGGTTTTTAAACTGGATGTGGTTTGAGATAATTTAATAAGTCGAACGAGAAAATAAAGTTATAGTGCGGTGTTCTCTTTGTTCATGGATGGAATCAATTTGAGAAATAAGGTTTTACAACGCGCAAGTGTAACTGTCTGGTTATTTGCTAGCGTCTATTGGGTCCGATGGGTGCTTACCAGGAGGTCGGCCGTAATTTACCAAATCTCGGAATCAAATATTGTTTAATTGTCAAATGTTACGTTAGGATTTAAAATATCTTCTGTCTCATTACTGGGACCTATGTGTACCTCATCGGGGAAAGGCGTGAAAATTTAATGCTGTGTAGTATTTTTATTATCAATACCGAGACTGGTCAACACATCGTCAGTTGTGAGCCATCAAGGCTATTCCGTGTAAGGGTGTAAAGGTCCTTACTCCTGATTACTCTATGAGTCAGAAGCTTCTTTGAGGTCTTTACCAAATGGTGACGTAGTAAATACGTTTTTATTTTAAATGAAATAAGTTCTAAGTATTAAGGGTACTTTTTCACGGATAAACAATAAATCCGTCGATAATGTTAAAAAGCAGGGAAAAAATAATAAGCAGAGAATCACTACATAGTATAAAACAAAGTCGCTTTCTCTGTCCCTATATCCCTATGTATGCTTAATTAAATCTTTAAAACTACGCCACGGATTTTGATGCGGTTTTTTTAATAGAGTGAGTGATTGAAGAGGAATAATTTATAATGTTGCCATCATATTATTTTATAAATGAACAAGGCCTAACTGAGAGATCAATGCAGAGACTTAGCGACTGGCGATAGAAACATACAATTTGGGTACACTATTTTAGGGGTGTGCTTTTAGATATTCAGCCCATTTCTTATATTATTCTTAGGTATGAAAAAATAAATAATTATAACTACAGAGCGTTTGTCATGGTTTATTTATACTACGTCTAGCCATAGTCTACGTACCGTATCTAGCCATTCATTATCTTTGAATCTCCTGAACAGTGTAACGAGAAAAATATTATTGCGATGAAAAATTGCGTTTGTTAGGCGCACGTCAAGGGGAGTTACGGCAGTTTCGTGAAACAATTCCTTATTTTTAGCATCCCTATTATTGAATTGTGTTTTTGGTATGTTTTTAAAGTTTTTTATACATAATGTATCTACCTATAAATATGTGTTTGGTAACTGATGTTACAGACTCTAGTAGATAAGTGGTAGATTTCCAACTTGAGACTGGTAGCCACCCAGGTAAGTACTACACTACATTATTGGATTTATTAGAGCTCTGAGTGAAGAATTTCGTTCAGAGAAGTAGTAAAACCATTCCCATTTCCGCCATGAAGCAGCTGTGTACTTGTACAACTGTATTCCGGTTAGAGAGGTATTTGGGTTGGTGAAATAACAGGCACATGAGACTTAACAACTTCACGTCTCAGATTAGATAGCGCATTGCGATGACCCTCGTGTTGCAATTGTCCGTTGGTTGCGGGAACCACTTACCATCTGAGGGACCGTGTGAATGTTTGTCAGCTTGAAAAAAGAAATGGACCTCTAAATGGCCCATTTTATTTTTCGCTTATCAAAAATATACCCTAAATAAAATGCATCAATGTAGCTATTTTTGTCTATTTAATTGTTCAATTAGCCAACCAAGCGCGAACAGCAGTTCTTCAATAAACGGGTGCTTATCATCATCTGCCTTTGCTTGCAAATTTTTGACTTTAGTGACAAATAAGCTGAGCACCCGCGGTAGGAACCTCTTTTGAAATCGCACCATGTGAGACCAGTTTGGTTCCAATGTGTGAGTGAACAAATCTATTTTTATTCATTCGGCGCAGCACACATATATTATTTTATGCTTATATGGCTGACATAGGCTGAAATGAGTAAGGTGGTAGAACTTTCCCGGACGAAGTCTGCACAATGAGCTCTAATACGAATATAGCTCTAATAGTAAGCTATAATAATACAGAGAACAGACACAATACAGAGTAATAATATAAAAGATGAGGCAGTGGTTACGACCTGTCGACGTAACGCCAACTCTTTGACTGTTATTGACCCTAGTCAGGGCGGTAGTATTCGTTGCTACAACACAGCATCTATAGCTTTACAAATTTCTCTATTAACGATAGATGCGTGTTATATATCTATCTTTACGGTAAATCTTCAAGTAAATATGTGGTAATTCATCTTAGATTCTTATACCACTTTATAGCAACATGGTATACAACGTAAAATTTTTATGCGTACAAACTTTAGGCAATAAATCGTAAGGTGAACTTACAGGTCGTGGTTCAGAATACTTTGATGTAAGATAAGATTGTGCAGGGTATTATGTAGGTACGTGGTACGAATTTACAGTGTTTAGACTCTAGATACTTCGTGTTGAGAGTTTTGTGGTTCTGTGCTTCTGTGGAAACTAATCTTTGTGAATGTTCTAGTGATTTAAGTTAGGTTTTGATTTAGGTATTATGTATAGATAAAAAAGAACTTATATCCACTCCTACAAGCGGTTTGACCTGCGTTCCGTAGGGATATCATATTTTCTCTGGATAAAAAGGATTCTATCTATGTGCTAAGTTTCATCTAAATCCGATTAGTAATTTTTGCGTGAAAGAGTAAGAAGCATCCATGCATGCGAATGTTGGAGAGGATGGCTCTCCAACATTCGCATTTATAATATTTAAGGGATATTATTGTTTACTGCGAAACTCTTACTCAGTTTGTTTAATACCGTTGTGTGTCTATAGGGTCGAACCGATTTGTGAAATTAGTAATAGTATTTTTTTAGGTCATGGAATAGAATTCGGGTAAGCTGTAATTATTTTCTTTCTAAGCTCCTATCATCCCACTAGGCACAGAACCGATATTGATGCCTTAATTAGTTAAAGGTATATTCTAAAGAAAATATTTTTTTTTATAACTAGCATTTCACCTCGACTTTGCTTGAGTAAGATGCACGCAAGATTTCGGGAAAATTTTCCTTAGTCATGATGAAATTAGCATCAATATCGATTGCGTAGTTTAAAAGAATTAAACGCACAGACAGACAGAAATAGAGACTGTTTTTTACTACATTTATAGATTAGATATATGAACAGATTAGCTAACTTAAATAAATAAATAATTATAATAAATTAACTAACTTATTTTAATGGAGGATAGTAGGAGAAAGACATTAAATCATTTGAGATAAAAAGTATAAATTGTTAATTCAAAGAAGGATCTGTCAGTGTGCAAAATTGTATCGTTTTATTTATACATTCATTATATAATATTAAAAGATGGAATGAAATTAATTAAATGTATATTTAAATACATAATACGGTCGTTTATTTATTTGTTTACCGAAATGTAAATATCATATTCAATTCCAAATCCTTAATTATGTATGTCTGTGTACACTCATACATTCATTCAATTAATTTTCTCGTTTCCTGAACGCAAAATCTCATAATTGACTTTCCAAACTTCCTGTTAAATTCAGACTAAATTAATTTTTAAATACTAGCTTCTGTACAGCGTTTTATTTGCTTTTTTATAACAATAAGTTGCCAGAATCAAAGTTACATGCAAAGACTCAAGTCGGTATGTTCCTTCTACTGGTCGTGAAGATAGAACAAGCAAGCTTTCTAAAGCAAGAAACATATTATTTTAAGAAGAGTAATTGTTGAGCTAATTGCCGGTTCTTCTCAGCAACTTTTTTTTATTTTATTTTTTGGATATGTTTAATAATGTTGAATATATATTGTTATTTGGCTAATGCTGTACACGGCTCTTATAGGTTTACGTATCAGAATCAAAACTATATTGTAAAATTACTAATGAACTTGGCAATATGTGAACTGTTGGTGTGTCTTATATATAAATAAATAAATACACTTCCGTACTGGTTTCATAAGTGAGACATAGTTGTGGAATGCTCGAATGATAGATTTAATTTTGTCAAGTATAAAAGACTTCGATACATTTTTTGATATCATGCAATTCAATGTATAATTAGTATAAGTGGCTGTAAAATCTTTTATAAAAAAAAACATAAATATTATGTGTAGTACAATGCCTACCTATACATGTATATATGTATATAAAAGGAACAGTTGACTGACTGATTGACATATCCAAAATTCAAAAATTCAAAATTCAAAACCATTTATTCAGTTTAGGCCTTCGGAGGGCACTTATGAAGGTCAAATTTAAAGTTACTGAAGCTCAACGCAGGACCTAAACTATGAGGGTTAGAAACTTGAAATTTTAGCACAGGGGTTTCACCCCCTATGGGGGTAAAACGGGGGTGCAAAATTAGTATGAAACAATGTGTTTTCTTGGCCTGATCAAATTCAAAATAAACGCGGGTGAAACCGCGGGGACAGCTAGTTGTAGATAAAGCTCCAAAAATCAAAAGTCACTAATCTGAAAGAGGATACATGAAAAAATAAATATCGCCGTAACTCCATCGTATTAACATAATCTCATAATACACAAGTAACGAGAACCGAAGTTATATTCTCTCACAGGAGCAACCAACATGATATATCGTAAAACTTTTACAAAACACATCAGTATGATATAATACGCGGTGGAAATATATTCTTTTCTTATTCCAGTTTTTTCTTGCATCCATGCTCTTTGGAGTTTCGTACCAAATATTTACGGGATTATATCAGAAGTGTGTATTACTTTATTTGTAATGAGGTTATTTGTTTACGTCATGAATGTATTTTATGAAAATATATGTATGACTGGCTGTGCCTGCGACTATGCATAATAACTTTAGATTTAGGGGTATTTTTCGTAAGCTGATTTTTATGAAATAAAGCCTTTTTTGTTACCCTAAGCTAAGCAGTTCAGTTAACTTTGTTACTCCATTAAAACTCGTAATGTGTTCAAACAGAAAAACTGGCAGACAGACGGACAACATTTTCAATGTATAGACATGACGGCTCTACAGTTTTATAATACAGAGATGTCGAGTGATAGTGCTTGGTTATATTCCCGGGTCGGGCAGAGTAGCATTTTTTTTAAATTTAGATGTCTTTTGTAACGCGGGTTGGTAATGTTCTCGCGAGACGGCGTCAATGCTCACCACATGTCACGTTGTCACTTAAAACATCTACGAGTATACTAATATTATAAAGAGGAAAGATTTGTATGTAAGTTCGTTTGTTACCCTTAGGCACATAGATAGAGCATATCCTGGAATAACATATAGGCTACTTTTTATCCCGGGAAAATGAGATAAACCTCGGGAACGCGGGTAAAGCCGCGGGGGACGGCTAGTATTTAATAAAAAGTGAGTCTCATTACAAAGTCCTTTACTTACCTCTTCGGCGATAATGTACGTGAAGATTAATGTGTGCATTCCTTTATTTGTTATTTGTTAACACCACGAGTATATTTTATGAATATATTTGGCAAATGTTTGCTTGTAAGTATTATTTGCAAGTAGAATTCGCAGTACATAAGGATGTTTTCGACTGGCAATGTTAATGCATAATGCAACACCAAAAAACGGAAATGCAGCTCTTAAAGAACTTGAAGCTTATGCAGTTATTGTTTGCAGGAAGTTATAATTTTACGGTTGCATAAACTTGTATTTAAGTTATTGCAGTGTCTAGTGAAAAATTGTATGCCGGTAATACGTATATTTTTGGCATTTAAGTTGAGTATATGTTATTTAAATACTTTTATACTTAGTATTGTGCAATTTTCATAAATCTAAAGTAATTATTTTTTTTTTTTGCCACTTGGGCCGACAAACAAGCAGACAGTCCACCTGGTGGTAAGTGGTCACCGCCGCCTATGGACATTTGCAACACTAGGAGCATCGCCAATGCGTTGTCGACCCTGAGACGTGAAGTTGTTAAGTCTCATGTGCCTGTAATTTCACCGGCCCCCTTACCTTTCTAACCGAAACACAGTAATACAATTGCATTACTGCTTCACGGCGGAAATGGGTAAGGTGGTAGTACTTCCCCGGACGAACTCTGCACTAAGAGCTCTACTACTCTATTTACTGTTAAGCTTGCAGATGTTTTATAAAGATGTACCTATTAGGAATCATTTGACGCGTCATTTAATAAAACCATCAATTGTGCAAAAATAATGATTTATTTGATTACTATTCTACACAACTAATTAAAATAATATTACACTTTTCACAAAACTTAAAAAAAGTTTAGTTTCTCAAATTTACGACACTGAATATATTACTTATATTAGTTACTACATCTATATATATAAAAGAAAGTTGTTTTAGTTACACTATTCATAAATCAAGAACGGCAAAGCTTAGAACCAGGAGACGGACATAAGAACTTTTTATCCCATTCGACCGCGTTCCCGTGTGACGTGTCATACAACGTCAAAGAGAATACAAGTCGCTATAAAATGTGGTATAACACAAACGCATCTGACATGGAATAACAAAACGCAAATGACAGCTAAATGTAAGACCAAGATGATCAAATCTTTCCAGTATATTATAAATGTGAATGTAAGTTTGTTTGTTACGCTTTCACGCGAAATCTACTAAACCGATCATCATGAAACTTTGTACTCATATTCTTGGAAGTATTAGAAGTAACATGAGATACTTTTTGCGCTGGGAAAATGTTACATCCCCCGGGAACGTGGGTGAAACCGCGAGGGACAGCTAGTTTCTTATAAAAAGTCTCGAAATCATTAATAATTAAGAAAAATTACTATAGATATAGTAAGTAATATATAAAAACGAGGAAGATCTTTTCATTACCCTGGATTAACTAAAAATAACAAAAGTTGCTGAATCAAATATTATCACCGCACCGAGCAGCGGTAATCTGCGAAACAGGAGAGCTTACGGTGCACTATGGCAACTCATTCGGTATGTTCCAAGGCACGAGATAGGACCACTACATTTTAAAAGTAATAATAAATACGTATCCGGGAACATTCTTTACGCACAGCCATCAGATACAAATCTAAGCAGAGCTTGTACTATGGAAACCATACTACGTTCTAGTATGTTTTTTTCTAAATCATCATCATCATATTAGCTAGGAGATGTCCACGGCTCAACATAGGTCTCCCCTTGGATTTCCACTACGAACGGCCCTGAGTCGCTAGCAGCGATTCTGACCAGGTTGTCGGTCTACCTGGTGAAAGGTCGTCGCACTCAGCGTTTTCCTGTACGTGGACGTTTTTTCTAAAAGCATACTAATATAGATATTTAGACACACATGGATGTCCTGGGTGGGAATCGAACCTGGTCATGACCTGCGGCGTGTTGGTCAGAGTCTCTAACTATTAAGACAACTGGCCTATCGTAATGATGATCTTAATTATGAAATATAATTAGCTTACCGACTTATGCAATCGAAATAAAAAGATTTTCTACCAGTACGACTTTACTTGGAATAATTCTGGGTTAGAAACGTTTAAAAAAGAGCGAAACAATTGCATGTCTAGGAATCTTTCTTTCTTTCCTATAGAAAAATATTAAGAAAGATTTTTTATTAATAAAACTTTGATTATAACGAGGTTTTAAAACACAATAGCATAGGCGAGTTCTCTTTTCATCTTATTGAAATAGAGAGAGACAAATGTTTGAAAAAATTTTGCGATGTACAACAGTGTCTGGACCAATAAAAAGGTAGGTGTAATCATTTCTAGCATGTCATTCTACAAAAAGTAATGGGCAATTTTGATTTAAAGAAATTCTAGAATAGAAGCCAACTACAACTCACTGATCTAATAAACCTAGTTAACAAATAACCAAAACGTCTTGGCTACCCAGCAGACCGGAACTTCACTTGGCAACAACATCGAAGCCTTATTTCAACAAAAAACCTTCATTTTAACACTAAGCAGAGCGTGACACCTATTTATTTATAAACATAAATATCCTGGAATTTCAAACTAAGCCACGTAGTACCTATTACGTAAAGCAGTTCCAAAGGTTAATTGATTGATGATGAAGATGCACCTTAACATGAAACAGTAAGGTCCATTTTTTTACATAATTTAAAACGTCAAATAGGTCCTTTTAAAATAATAATAATGACTATTGGCATTTTTTATTGTTCTCCTTTAAATATATTTTTTAATTTGTTTACTATAGGATAGGGTTGTGCTTGTCTGCCTTACTGTGTTATGTGATGATGTAGCCGAAGGTGGTAACGCACAAAATCTATGATGAAACTGGTTCTCAAATGATAGCTCCTTCACGACAGATCCTCAAGGTACACTATATAAGCCAGACTTGTACTATACTATTAGAGTAGTACAGCTCATAGTGCAGAGTTCGTCGGGGGAAGTACTACCACCTTTCCCATTTCTGCCGGGAAGCGGTAGTGCACTTGTATTACTGTGTTTCGGTTAGAAAGGTAAGGAGCCGGTGAAATTACAGGCACATGAGACTTAACAACTTCACGTCTCAGGGTCGACAACGCATTGGCAATTTCCTTAGTGTTGCAAATGTCCATAGGCGGCGGTGACCACTTACCATCAGGTGGACCGTCTACATGTTTGTCGGCCCAAGTGGTATAAAAAAATAAAAATTTCTAACAGAAATCTCAAACTTTTTGCAAGATTGGAACCCACGGAGTTGACGTCATGACATTCACCACCACTAAGCTATAAACTCCATTGTAGGAAAGCTCTTATTATCTTTTAGATCCGGAATGAAATAAAATAGGTACCAACGTACATACATTTTTGACACACTATAAGTTATAGTCTGTTGCTTATACGCCACTTATCACTTGTACCGAAGTTGAATTTAATCCGTTGCCTCCGACTGAAGCAAAATAGCACAAGGCATTTCATAACAACAAATCTAACGTGGAACTTGAGCACGGTTCTAGACTTTCATCCGATGTACATAAAGACTGTTTTTTAATGGCACATGCGAGTAATATCTCTGAAGATTACTCAGTTCGGCGCCTTTACCCAAATGATATTGGACGTTTAGCTTTCAATACTAGGAATCCTAGATTTATATTTATATCGTTATCGGTGAAATGAACTGAATCAAAGGATTATTCTGGTGAAATAACTCTTAAAGTCGTTTCAATATACACAAATAACAACAGTTTGAAGGAATATTTCGAATGTGATTAAAATTATCATATACCTAATTAATTTAATAAACAATTAGCTATAGACCGTTCTGCATTTCCCAAAAGATCTAATTAATCCAGGGGATGTAACGTCCTATTTCGTTCGAGAATTAAATAGTATAGGTTTCTTTCAGTGGAAAAAATATTGATACATTAAAACTTTGAGTAGTAGAGGTCTCAGTGGAGAGTTCGTCCAGGGAAGTACTACCACCTTACCCATTTCCGCCATGAAGCAGTAGTGCACTTCTATTACTGTGTTTCGATTAAAAAGGTAAGGGAGCCGCTGAAATTACAGGCCCATGAGACTTAGCAACTTCACGTCTCAGGCTCGACACCAAATTGGCGATTCACTGGTGCTGCAAAAGTCCATAGGCGGCGATGACCACTTACCATCAGGTGACGCTATAATTTTAGTGTAGATAAAGTCATACAACAACTAACATAGGTATGTCATTCTATCAACAAAATGCCAATTAAACCTAAGCTTTTTATTAAAAAGCTCTATTTAAAATTGTCTGAATGAATATCTTATGAAAGCGGAGTTTTACTCTCATTGGCCTTATTCTTTTATAAATTCAAGCTTGAACTCAAGCGTACCATCTAGACTGTCCTAGATATGCGTTTTTCCTCAAGATTTCTCGCCCAAAGCCTTCTGTTACACCGTTATGTAACAAGTGTTAAAAATAAATTCTCTTTATGAAAACTAAGGAAAATATTTTTGAGTAGGAGAGTGGGGTATACCAAAATTAAAAACATAATAATTTTATGGCTTCAGACAAGATTTATTTAAGAAATTAATATAAATTAGGGCTGTTTTTCTAAGGAAGTGTAATTATTTTCTTTATCGTCAATGTTAAATGGATAGCGCCCACTTTTAGAAGTGAAAGGACTTTCTGGCTATGGAGCAAGATTTTCTATGTTTATTTATCAAACTGTTTATAATGAGATTGATCATTTAAGATAGGAATGATTTTAAATAAAGCCTTTTAGGATTATGCATATTTCAATTAAAATTATTAAAAATAATACGTCGTTCCTATTGAAGAGACTTTGTTGTAATACAATGTTACGAATAGAGCCTTTCTAAAACAATGTCAATTTCTAAGCCAGCACTGCACTTATTCCTTTTTTAATACTTACGATACTCTGTAATTGTCGCCTGTTGGAACAAGAACAACGCCAAGAATGGAAGCTTGTTGTGAACCGTAATACCTTTAAGCGAAATAATTTTCATAATTTTCAGATTATTATTGAAGCAAACATTTCAACGCCGTTTATAATTTACTTAATAGGTTTATTCGCTTCAGTGGCTTCCTAAATTTCCTTCCAAGCTTCCTAATTCGTATATTGTGGGTCTGCGAAACTAACTTCTTTCATTATTATTGGTGCGTGGGTAATGTTCTTCTTTCAAGTTTTTATAGTTATAAGAACATGCTTAGAATAAACAAAAATATACCATTATTTGTTATAATAGTTTACCATGTTGGCCCCATTCTACATTGCCTCAGTACTCGAGTGGTAAAAAGTTTGGGTTATGATCACTCCTGGGCTTAATTACCAAGTTGTTCAAGGTATCACTTTGCTTACCAAATGGTTTCACTTTGTTAGAAACGAACCTGTAACCCCCGGGAGTGGTGGAAATGTGAGAGTGGTAGTGGGAAGATATAATAGTCACCACATATCACGTTAGGACTTTAAATATCTTTAGTGAAATGTAGGTTCCAGTACTGAGATTGTTGTGTACCTCTTCCAGAATTATCAGTATCAAAATATAACTTTATTACCAGTCTGGCTTTCTGTTTGGCTTCTTTTGACCAAATTTATCAAATACCATGAGGACATTATATTCTAACCCAAACCTAACCGCTTACTACCTCATAAATGAAACTGTAAACTAATAGAGAGACTATGCTGTACTAGTTATGGATTGCTTGTTCTGTTTTCGTAGCTTAATACAAATTCCCTGGGCTATAGTTTATTAGCCGAAAAAATGGATCATCGCATCTAGGCCTAAGTGGCATGTAATAGATGAAAACAATTTTCTTCTTACAGGGGAGCCCTCAACATTTTTCGCAGCGCTTCATACAAGGTTTTATCGCCTCTATACGCAATATGATACATTATATAAAGTATCTTCTATATTTTTCCTAAAAAAAGGTATAGTTTTTCTGTTAGACTTTGTATAGCCTCCAAATTTGGTTTTTGGAGTATTAATAGTATAACTACGCGACTGGCCTTAGACAACCTTTAGATAAAACAATTTTTTTTACTACAGTTCTTAAACCAATATCACATCTGAAATTCGTCGTTTTGACTTAAAAAAAGAGTAAAATTAAAAGAACGTAGCAACACTATAAGCCAAAATGCCACCAACACCACCACCTCAACATGGCATTTATAAGACATGGTGACCCACTTTATCTTTTAAATTGCCATACATGTGTAACACTCTTGCACGTTGTGATACTCTTTGAGCTTTAAACTAAGCACAAGAAGCTTTGGAATTAAATTTCGCTCTTGCTAGGCTATGTCGGCACGCGGCGCACAAAATATGGCTAACGTAGTTCCAGAATGATCCAGAATTTACTGGGTACAACCGGTTTTCGTCGGAATTGTGCGCTCCCGTTTTGTTTTTCGCTCGAGGCGACAATTGTTTTTTGTAAGATCTCCTTGATATTGTGCTCTGATGGGATTTTATTTTGAATCCTTTTTGTGACGAGCTTTTCACAATCTTTTACATTGCGCAGTTACTGTACGAAAATATTAAATGAAAATGATCCAAAATAACGTGGGACCAAAAAACATGGTGCCAGATTAACATGAAACATTCGTATTATGAAATTAAAGATAGGTAAGTATAGATTAGGAAATCGTTTTTAAATAAAAGAATATAAGAATAACCTATGAACATAGGGGCATTCAATCAGCGCCTAGCAGCTTTCACTTAGGACGCCTTCTTGCTCCATACATTCCAGAAAGGTTATAATTTTTTTTATACATTTAAGATTAATAATTAGAAGAAATAAAATATTTCATTGAAGCATATAAATGCTCTGTGTCTAAATGTAAATTTCTATATAAGTATAAAAATAGTTTATCTGATGTATACTCAATGGTTTTCGCAAAACGCAAAACGAAGTCACGGCAGACGCAGATGGAAAAATGAGCTTGATGACTACCTCAAGTACTGGCACTAAGTTAAAAAAACAGGGAAAAGTGGAGAGAAGGATTCGAGAACTTTGCACTGCAGTGGGACGATCTGGGCTGTTACATAAGTGAACGTAAGTGTACTGCGTAAGTGAACTGGATTCACTTACGTATCTTAAACGTGCCTTGACGTGTTGGATTTGTATCTATCCTTTCAATACATAATAAAAGAGAAAACTTCAATGACAATAATAACTTGTCTATCAGTTATCTGGTCTCCACAGTACTAACACTATTTAGTTTTGGATCAGATTACCGGCCCAGGACATTTATATTATCTTGTTTTTATCTGATACTACTCTACTCTAGTTACTATTTCCACATTTCATATAATTTTCAATGAGGATATGAAAATTAAAGTAAAATACAGGAAAAATAATTATGCTGCATACAATACCGAGTATAAAAGTCAACTAGAAGATTCATCTCACTTTTAAAGCGTATTTATACAGCACAGTATAAAATATTCCATTTTTAACTCCGAGTCTATTGCCAACATCGTTAAAGTTTCGTTAATTATGAAAAGAGTCTCCATTATTCTTCATAGCATTTGTTTTTTCGGAAAAGTGTTGGACCATGCTTAAATTATATCCAAAGTAAAATACATTGTTATTTGTAGAACGAAGGCGCTATCTTAATGAATAGGGCATATAATATTAGCAAATATTTTAATGACGAGTCTGGTCATCCGACGGGATGCAGACGGTCCACTTGATGGTAAGTAATTGCCAATATATTGCCGTCCATTTATTGTGGCTTATGTTTGACCACAACCTCACTATGGAAGGGGTAAGTGTTTATAAGCCCGAAGGTGGTAAGCACACAAAGCCGAGAAGGAATATCATAAAGGAGAGTAGTTTTAATGAAGATACGGCTGGTGTAAATGGGAATACTTTCTGCTCCGCGGTTTAACCGCGTTCCCGAGGGATTTAATGTATTCCAGTATTATTTTTACGGGATTAGCTTTAGTTTTAATTTGATTATATTAATTAACTTGTATGTTTCTTTTAAACGGCTTGTGTGTATATTATGCACTATTTATATTTCTGGAATAAAAAATCTCATTCCGGGCGTGGCTTTAACTCTTTACGAATATACAAGCGATAGATTGCTTGATTATTTTAATCAAGCTTTAACGGCAAGATTAGAAGATTAAATACACAAACAAGCATACGCATAACAAAACACACCCACAAACTTTGGCAGTTATGATGTTAGTAAAGAGTAATTATGATTAACCTATAACAGCGGGTGAAAGCGCGGGGAACAGTTAGTCAATAATATTATGTTTTATGGACAAATTATTTAACTAATTGTTAAATTTGTGCTATCTTGACAATCAACAAAATATTTATCTATAGATAATAACAGAACATCGAATAACATGAAAACCAAAAACGCTCTGTATTTTAATATAATCGCAGAAACAGAGTGTTCGCAATAACTCTCCGACAAATCTGAAGCAACGTACCGAATGAAAATTCTTGCGATATAAAATACGTCTAATAAACGTTAGCGCAAATTAAAATCAGCGAGAAAGTTTACTGTTGATGGGATTCACTATTGTGGACCTTAGAGCGCATTTCTTCGAATTTATCGGGAGAGAGTTTGATAGAAATCTTGTTGAAATGTCAATTGTAAAACTAAAAGATGATAGGTAGCTAAAACCAGCTTCTAAGGTATAAAATTTGAAAATATAATCTCTGAGTTCACAATGAAACTTATTTTGAGATTTATAATAGTCTGGGATATTTTCAACACACTGTCTGATCACAAACTAGGCAGTGCTTGTATTATGGTAACCATGTAACAGTTATACTACATATTATATAACTTTTATATACATATATAACATAATATACGTACACATAAATATATATATTTCACAGAACATACAGTGATATACTCGTATACACAAATGTTTATCGTTTCTATCATTACGGATTCTCAATTTCATGTAAAGTATACGTTCTTGGGAAGGGAATATACTAATATTACCTAAAATAAAAAGGTTGTTCGAACCGTCCCAGTCTGTAAAAGGAAGCTGCGAATAATACCTTCAAGTTTTTTTTTTATGTTTTGGTAGGCAAACGAGCAGACGTATCGTCTGATGGTAAGCGATTACCGCCGCCCATGGACACCCGCAACACCAGAGGAGCCACAAGTGCGTTGCCGGCCCTTTAAAAAGGAGTATGCTTTTTTCTTGAAGGTTTGGAGGTCATATCGGTCCGGAAATACCGACAGCTCATTCCACTGTTTTGTTGTGCGAGGCAGATAAGTCCTAGAGCAACGCACAGTTGTGGACTGCCAACCATCTAAATGATGGGGATGGAAATGCTGTCGTGTAGGACAGCGGCGAAAAGAAGCAGGAGGTATCAGTCCGAACAATTCCTCGGAAAAGTCAATTAAAAAAGAGTAGGTTTTCGTATCTCTCACCCTTCCATGCATTCTCTAAGCCGGCACAACGAGGACTCACAGAGCGAACATCTCACTTGATGACATTACTAACGAGAGAGACAGAGGATAGACACCGCTAGTATTATTTCCCGTATGAAATCACATCATAGATCGTAAAGAGTTAATGAGAAGGATGGAAATAGTCTGAGTAACCTAACGTAAGTGCAAATAAACTAAAAATGATCACTTAAATAACGTCACAGTTTTTACAGTGTCAGGAAGGTGGTCGTTAAATACTTGACCATAACAGTGTTTTAGTTAAATAACGTCTTAGCATATCATATAAGCGCACAGACTACTAGCGTTAATCTTTGACCTAGATTAACTGTTACGATCAAGTATTTAACGACCACCTCTTGAAATATTTTAATGCTATAAATCGCATTGGCACTTTTCCTAGCAGAAGTAAATGGTAAAGAAATTTGATTGCATAAATTATTTTTAACTTTTATTCCATCATCTATAATGACTTAATAAAAAGCAGAAATCTCTTCGCAGTACAATCACTTCATTACTGTACGCTGTACTTCCTCAGTTTATACAATGGAGTACTTCTATTGTATTGTCATCTATTCCGGACAAAAGCAAACTTAGTAAATTAATTGTGTGCGGAACACAATTTGAATCGCATGGCAGCGCGTGACGCAACAAAACACATAAATTTGAAACAATACGTTTGTACAACGAGGCAATTTGGAACACACATCAAATTAGACTTGGTCCTTGATTTATTTTAGACCATCTGATGGTTTTTATTCGAAAGCAGTCTTTATTTTTGAAGTCAGGATCATTATATCAAATTTCGGTTTAGTAAACATATTTATATTAATTACTCATCCTTTTTTCTGGAGTAGTAAATAGGTATGCGAACTGAGTACCCACGCCCATGTTTTCATGTTATTATAAGCTAATACAAAAGGAAAAGGACAACTTACGATGTTCCTAATTAAGCAATACTGGGGTTTGATTCTGTAAAATCCTGTTAATGACTAGCTCGACCACGTTTCATCGCGGCCTATGCTCTGCCTCTTTTGTTAACTACCCAATTACGTGAGACGTCCGCTCTTTGAGGCCTCGATGCGCCGGATTGCTGACGGAGATTGTACTAGCTGATAGGCTACCTTTAATAATATAATAGAAGCCTCTTTGTATTTCTTCTGTTTTAGCTAGAGTAGCCAGAAATATAAAACTTTATTCGAATTTTATATGACATTTTCATAATAAAGAAGATGACGATGATAAAGCATATCACTTTAGTGACAAAATAAAATTATACCAATAATACTGACATACTTGCTCACTTTACCTATTTTGAAAGGCGCTAAATCCCAGAGGCTTTCAACACCGGAGCCGGGTCGTACCTAGACTGCAATCTTTTATTAGTCCTTCTGGCTCAATTTACGGTGATCGTATATCAATAAGGGTAATAGAAGAATAAAGGCGAGAATCCAATAATGAGTTTTTAGTAAGGCTAAGATCACGAGGAATCTTCAGCGGATGATGATAGGGTACACTTGTAATATCCGTCTGCATGGTTACCAGCTTTCTACCATCAAGCACCTATTGGTATATTCCAGCAGCTATTCATGGCCAGTTTCCCTTCTAAGCTGTGTGTGCTTACAGCTGTGGTAATATTTGACAAACACAAGACTTTCCGAGCAAATTTGCAAAATGGCCTCGCATTGATACATTCTGCGGCTACCAGATTCCGACTGATCGTTGATCCATTTCGAGTTTTGTTGGTCCCGCTCATAAAATAACCACAAGAATCTTTGTGACTCAATAACGCCTGAACGAATCTCGATGAAACTTGACATACAGCTCTATAATGTTCTGGGTGTGGTAAATATGATTTTCATTCAGGAGAAACATAAGATCCCTTGGGAATTCGGATGAAACCGCGGGGCGGAAGCAGGTGATTTATAAACGCTCTTTTCAATCGCTCTAAATCCCCACTTGTGGTCTGTAAGCGCTCGGCTTCATTCGGATTACGTGGACCCCAAGGGTTCCAGGCTTAATCTAATTTAGCTATAACGCAATTTGTCGGACGAGGTAATGTGCCGGCTCCTACACAAGCGGCAAGCGATGACATTAGCACCATAATCACATTCTCTGAACGGCAGTACAGATTGAGTAAGTGGAAGTGATTGGGGATGCTGGCTTGGCTTTCTGTAAGTTTCCGCACAGAGTGTTAAGATTGGTGTTGTAGGTATTAATAGCGACAGTAAAATTTTGTCGTTTAAATATAAATAAAATAAAATAAATAAATAGAAATTTCAAGCACACGAAATTTAACAACTTCACGTCTTAGCAAGCGACAAGAGTTGGCGTTGTCCCTGGTGTCGTAAATGTTCATAGGCGGCAGTGAAAACTTACCATCAGGTGGACTGTCCGCTTGTTTGTCGACCAAAGTAGTATAAAAAATATATTTACACACTGATTTAAAACTGTAAGATTGAGATGGCTGGTTTTATTTTATTTATTTATATATATATTTAAGGTGCATTTTATGTAAACAATTGTTGAATTGTTTACATAAAATGCAATACACAAAGAATAGAAGAAAATCTTATACATATGTAACAAACACCACATATAAGATAAAAAGTTAAAAAATTATTTAAAGTCGAACTAACCTAATATATTATTTATACGATACATCAAAATAAATACGAATATTAATATGATAAAAAAATTGGTGACATAGAATTAAGTGAACAGTGGTTAATGTTATAAACTCAACAGAACTAAATGAGATATGATCCAATAGAGGCAGTACGGGACAATAAGATGTGTAGTTGAGAAAAAATAACACATCTAATGATTCTATGATTCTAAAAACCAATTTATAGCAGTTTATTATAAGTAGGTACGCTACTATAACTCATACTAAGCTCAACAAATATAAAGCTACATTAGTTCACAACGAATAAAGTGAAAGTTTAAAAGGTACATAGTCATTCAAACTGGAGTAATAAGGCTTGTTTTATACTGTCCTCTAAATAATATTTTATTTACAAGCAGAGTTTTCTGAGCATGTGTGCATATAGCCCCGTATTCCAGAGAGATCCAGATTTTCTCGAAATAAGGAAACACCAGACGGACAGAAAATCCAGAACAAATTCTATATACGCGGCAAAGTTCATCTGAATCTGTTAATGCTTGATATAGTCACAAACATATTCAAATATCAGTAGGATGATATTCATGAATACCAAAAAAATACTTGATTTCTGATTCGTTTTCGTATTTAATAATTTTATTGTATAACGCAAAAAAATACTATTTAATGTATTTATTACTAATCAAAATCGATCCCAGATCGAACAGTCATCTGTGTGTCTAACGCTTTAATCTGGCGCCCGGATCACTGAACCGTCGAGCCATTTGTCTCAATTTTTTATCCAACAAAAGGCAAGACAGTAAAAAATGGATACAGAAGTAAATCCCTACTTACGCTATAGCTCATCACTCGCAATTTGTGCACAGAGCATGCCTAATTGCCTAAAGGAATATCGTTTCGTAGGATTTGAATAAGTCTGCCGTTCTGTTGCTGAAAATTAGGGAGTCGTGTTATAGGTTTGAGGGCGATTTTAATGAAAGAAATTCGTCGAGTTGAATTTTTATTAACGTCTCTTAAAAATAATAAGTAAGGTTCTTGATTTCACGTAAATGTCTTAATGATTCAAAGTTAATAAAAGGCAGATTTGCATATTTATTTTCTCTGTATAATTTCATTCGCAGCTACTAGCTTATTTATTGTGACTTGCGTGCGACGAAACATAAGTCAAGCTAAATTCGTTTTAACCAAGCATTTGGAACTTTACGTCGCTCTAAATCTACTTGTTAAATAAAATCCCAAAAAGCTTCACAAACTACTAAAATACTAAGGTCGACTTTTGGTTAGTGGAAGACTTAGTTGCGGATTATTTGAAAAAAATAAATACCACATTGCCAGAAAAAATTCATTTCTATTCCAAGAATTCTAAAACTAAGTTGATTTGATGGAACAAAATAAGAATTATGATAAGAATTTGAGAATATTTTTTTACTTTTTCTTGTTAAAATATATTTCATTTACAAAACACATATTGCCCAGAAACACTACATATCAAAAATAATAACTATATCGATCAGTTCCATTTATCACAGCTTTGAATTTATACTACCTCACCTTTGTCTCACAGAATGTATTCAAATTTGTGAAGATTATAGTAAATATAAGTAATCAATACTTTAGAACCTTTTAATTATTCTTTTAACAATATACATTCACTTGCAATAGTTATTTTTATATCTATTCGCATTCTCCAAAAAGTTTTGTCCTATTTTGATGCGGATTTTTTCAAACGATATGTCTGACCTTGCAATAGCTACATAGGTTACACAAATAGATAATCTAATACCCCAAATTACCCTTTACTTGGTGTAATTTATGTTGAAATATCTTATTCTGTTTCATTTAAAAAGAAAGTAACGCAGATACACAAACTTATTTCTTTCACTTTTCATCTCTGTAAAGCATTCCGTAGGTAAAACTTCTAGTCTAAATATAACATTAAATAGGTACATATTAGATAGACTAGAAGTTTAAAAAAAAACGAAAATTGTATAAATTTGGTGCATTTGCTTAATTATTCTCATACCCATAAAGCAGTTTCTCCTCCCCTTCTCATTTCAAACCAAGAAACTTCGCTGACTTACCTGTAAAAGAAAAGTTAAGTTAATAACTTTAAAGCAAAGACAAACTGTGGAAAGCATTAAGAGAAAGAAAACAGAATTTACTATTCGAAAAGAAAACTGTTTAAATAACCAAAAGGCTGTCGTAAGCATAACACATCTAAATCTAAGTTTTTGATTGATCTGAGTTAGGTTTTTTAGAGTTCCTTAGTAAAATAGTCAAAAAACCTCGTGAAGAAATATTGGTCTGTGGATCTGCCTGTATATCACGCAGAGGTAAAGCTATTTTTCTCAGCAACATCGAAGTGCCGACATCAAATTTGATATTATTATTGAAATTTGTTCCTGCATCTATAAATATTTATATGAAAATATAATAAAAAAAATATTGTATCTATATTAGATGTGGGGTGAAAATCTCCCTTAAACAACTATTATACGGAACCAGACGTGGGTTCAACTCATACTTAGCGGCTTTTTTACTTTTGATTACAATAAAAAGCTGCGTGGAGCTGTATATTGTATAGAGTAGATACACAAATTATATCATATCTCTATTAGCGACCCGCCCTGGGTTTGCCTGAGTGGAATAATATAAGTATATGTAATAGATATAGACCATCTGAAAAAAATCATAAAGTCATGGTGAAAACCACCTCAAAATCTATTGCGCAGTTTTCTTAAAGTATGCAGTAGAGTACAGAGTTCATTCTGAGAAGTACTACTACTTCATTTCCGCCGTGATGCAGTAGTATTTTCTCCATTTTGGTTAGAAAGGTAAGTGAGCCGGTAAAGTTACAGACACGGGAGACTTGACTACTTCACATCTCGGGGTCGATAACTTATTTCTATGCCCCTTTCGATGATCCATTGACAACACCTTGTAAACATCCAAACCTAGCCTATACTGCTCAAGAAAAAAAAATTAAGCTAACAAATAGAGAGACTAAAATTTACAGTAGGTTTTATACTACAAATATAAAGTTGACCTCAAATTATTGGGAATAGCGTAGGGAGATGGACATACAGGAGACCAAAATCTAATTACGTTTAGATCTCTAGTAACATTATATATATAGTATATTTCTCTCATCCAATATATATTTGTTATTGAAAACTAAATTCCAAATTGAAACTGATTAAGTGCATTATCCAAACCCGATAATGTTGTGTTACAAAACAGAAATCGCAGCATGAACGCTCAAGAAACCGCACAGTGTGTTTCCACTATAAAATACCACCTTTGTGACATCAAATACTGTAACTACGGTATTCCGGTATTTTGCGTGTATTCGAGAGTTATTTTAAACTTTGGTCTTTGAAACATTGAGGAGACTCCAGAGATGTCCGTAATTTCTGGATAATATAAAGGATCTTGTACTGAAGTAGTGATGCGACTCGAGTAAGATTTTGTGACTCTACTCGAGTAGCTTTACTACGTCACTCGACTTTTCGAGTCACTCGAGTAAACTACTTACACTCCCTACAACTCGAGTAAGAATGAACCTAAACTGAATAACTGGCTTTGATTTTTTGATTTTTAAAATAAAAATAAAATGATCTCTTACGAATCTTCACGCCGCGCCGTTGACTCGGTAACTCGAGTGCAAACTAACTCGAGTCAAATTTGTTTTCACTCGAACAAATTCACTCGAGTAAAAAACGTCTCAGTTCGCATTCCTAGACTAAAAGTATGTTCTGTTCTGTCTTATTAGCTATTATTACAAGCTTTAATTTAACTTCAAATGTATGCTGGTTTGTCTGTTTAGGTGAAATCTTGCAAGCTGAATCAGAACCACTTCCTCCTATCCTCCGGAATTGAAATTTATCATGTTGGTTTAGTTCTATTGACAATGCATTTTTATGGTAAGCATGACCTGATTATTCACTCTGTATTGGCTTCAGATAAAGGAACTCCTCAACGTTCAACTGCATGGATACGGGATTTTGAAAACACATTTAATTATCATTGCCCGTTTTAATTGCACCATTACAGAATTGACTACCCCATCATTGGTCGCTTTATTTCTTTCTTTATTTTCTTTCATAGAACAAGTTTTGCTTGGTTTGAGATCAGATGGCCGATTGTAAGCATTGTCCCAGGATATTTATTTATTATTATTGTTTAAATGTTTTTATTTGTTCACACATACTTTCTTTTACCTTACGAAACGGACAGTAATTGCTCCTTTTTTGTTTGAAAATGCTCATCTAAATAAATCTGAGACAACTATAAGCAGAATTCAAACTAATAAACTATTTATTTGTTCGTTAGGTACGCATTCACGGCTGTTCAACAGAACCGATGTTGCTGAAAATTAATATACACATAGCCTTCGATATGGAGAGGGTCCGGCAAAACCAGGGGGGATAACTAGTGGCAATGTAATCCATAAGTTTTCTGATAGAATGCCAAATTAGTTTTATGACAAAGCCCCGAAACCCGGGTTGTCCGGACAAGAAAAGAAACTATTTGCCAAGAGATTTCCTAATATCTTCTTCAACGAGCAAAAAGCTTGGGGAAAATAATTAGTAACGCTGGAGACCGATATAATTGCAAATTTTTCTTTCTTTTGTAGCTTTGAACGAAGTATTTAAAGGAAGGAAGCTAATGATTTCTATAACGTAAAGAATAACATTATCTGATTTATTAAATGGTATTAAAAAATATTTTCTAGTAGAATTTACTGTGAAAACCTTTAGACAAAAAAATATTAAGAAATAAAATATTTACGAAACACGAAATAATAAATATTGCTTTACAATTCCCCTTTTTCCTTTTTTTTTCTTTAGCAACCACCCGGTGTATTTTTGATGTGTCTGTTTGTTCTGTTTCTGAGTGTGAATATCTATACAAGCATAAATATCGAAAAGAAAAATGTAGTATATTATATCAGTTACCTAGTTTCCATATTACAAGCTCTGTTAGTTTGGTAAAAAATGTAAAAAAAGTTCCAGATAATTTATTATTTATTTTTTACAAGACTAAACCTACTTTTAAAAAAAATCTTTCATTGAATGAAAGCTACAGTATTCCCAAGTTACATAGGCTAAGTGATAATCCAAGTATACATTAGATCCCTCGGCAACCCGGGCCGATAGAGTTGCATATAAATAGCCTGGATAAAATAAATACAAAGTAACAATGTCAAACTAGTGCCCTGAAAATCAATTCATTTAACGGCCGATACTCTTTTCTAGGGTCTGAAATTCAGGAATGTTTGCCGACTCCATTGTTTCAGGCACGGCACACTATCGTTTGTACAAGGACAATGGGAAAAAACGTTATGTTGTAACAAGCAACGCGTCATCCATAATATATGTTAAAATTTTTAAACCACCGTAAATTTTTACTGTATTATAGTTTTTTATATATACAGATTTTGTCTTTGCAAATACCGTAATATTAATCGAAGGCTTTGTATATTGCATGTATGATTCGATTTGATTCAAAATAGCTAATTGACTCAGGGTTGGTTTTGCGGGAATTCATTGTAAGATTATACAAATAACAAATACGTATATCTAGTAACTAATTCCGCTGGATCTCCTTCTCTGTCAAGTCCCAAACACGGAAATTCAACAGGAAATCGACACGTGTTTCGCTTCTATACGAAGCATCTTAAGGACTTATTAGACTCGCTGTCACTGACTCGATGCACTAGCACCTCAAACGTGTATAGACCAGGGTCGATAAATTTTTAAAACCAAAAAAAATAATAGTAGGCTGAAACCCATTAGAAACGGAGGGAAATACTATAAAAATAAAAGGAAAAATAATTTACGGGTGATCCGAGGTCGGGAAGGGGATGGGGGTGAGGTTTTAAGGGTAAAAAATGGTTTTTATCGATTTCCGGCAAAACTAAAAGTCCTATGGAAAAAAGTCAAATGACAAAGTTGTAGCTAATAAAAAGATCTAAAACTTTTGTATTTACACTTTTTTCACATAACCTCAAAATTTATGTGAAAAATTCAAAAAACCAAGTTTTTGGTTTTTTTTTTTTATCTTTTACAAAAAAAATCTTTTTTTCACGAAATTTGGTGAAAACTTACCTTTTTATGTCTCAAATACGCTGTAATTTATTTGATTAGAAATATTTCTTTTTTCAACTTATTTTGAATTATTATCGAAAAAGGACCCTAAATTTCAATCGAAAATTCACCCGTCAAAATATCAGCTATTTTCAAAAAGTTGGTATGTTTTCTGTTCGTTGAAATCTCTACTTTTCGATGGTGAAAAAAAATATATATATTACTATAGTAAATCTTCTCAGAAAATGCAAAGAATGGAAGAGATAATGAATAAATATTTGCGCTATGTAGAAAAACATTACGCAGCAAGCAGCTATATTGTCTTTGATGGGAATCCCGAAATTAAAAAATCAGTTAGTGTCACAACAGTACCAGCAGCTACTTCAACTAAAAGAGGAGAACGTAGTCGTAGAAAAACCTTAGACAACATTCCAGAGTTCGATGGTGCGTAATGTTTTTCTACATAGCGCAAATATGTATTCATTATCTCTTCCATTCTTTGCATTTTCTGAGAAGATTTACTATAGTAACATATATATTTTCATATTTTCATATTCACCATCGGAAAGTAGAGATTTCAACGAACAGAAAACATACCAACTTTTTGAAAATAGCTGATATTTTGACGGGTGAATTTTCGATTGAAAATTAGGGTGCTTTTTCGATATTAATTCAAAATAAGGTGAAAACAGAAATATTTATAATCAAATAAATTACAGCGTATTTGGGACATGTAAGACAGGTAAGTTTTCACCAAATTTCGTGAAAAAAATATATTTTTTGTAAAAGATAAAAATAAAAAACCAAAAACTTGGTTTTTTGAATTTTTCACATAAATTTTGAGGTTATGTGAAAAAAGTGTATGTACAAAAGTTTTAGATCTTTTTATTAGCTACAACTTTGTCATTTGACTTTTTTCCATAGGACTTTTAGTTTTGCCGGAAATCGAGAAAAACCGTTTTTTACTCTTAAGACCTCACCCCCACCCTCTTCCCGACCTCAGATCGCCCGTAAATTATTTTTCCTTTAATTTTTATAATATTCCCCTCCTTTTTTAATGGGTTTCATCCTACTATTATTTTTTTTCACTTTTTATTATTTTTAAAGGCTTCTACCCTGGTCTAGTAGCCTCACCCACCGCCAGACAATTGTTTTTTGTATAATCTTGATTCAGAATAACGCCTTCCCGATTCTTTCCGGTTCTTTCCAGTCCAAGCCTGATATTCTAACTGAAGATAACATTAATATTTTAATGTTAAACCTTTGACTTTCTTTACTACTATTTTATATAATTTTATTATGAAGCGTATTGAAAATGTCCCATTAAGCTACGCTTGTAAGAATCCCTAACCTTTGTCTTAGCTCTTTATTCGGAATCAAGAAACCTATCAGCCCATTATTAGAGAAAAAAGATTATATAAATAAATATTTTTTCAAAATTAAAACTATTTATTTCGTTTGGCCCGTGGAGGGTACCTATGAAGGTCAAATTTAAAAGTTTCTGAAGCTACCAGCCTTCAACTTAACTAACCTACTACCTAACTAGCCATATAGTTTAACCATTATATGGCTGATCCCTTACATACCAATAACAATCGTAGCCTGAATTCTAAAGGAAAGTAAAGCATACTACACCACGGGGCGTAGTAATGCTATAAAAACTAACGAGCTGATCGGTAAGCGTTGTCCATAGTGTAAGTTCGATTCCCGTGCTACAATAAAATATTGTAATACATTTACAAGACACGTGAGAATGAGGTAGCTATTGTTATTGCATATTGTTTTTAGGGTATCGCAGTAAAATATAATAAGACCCCTAAACATTTATTATTACTTAAGACTATTTTGTTATTGCTGTTTAGCGAAGTAAAATTATTAGAAAGGGACAGCGATGTTAAAGACGAAGAGAAGGAAGTAAAGTGTTTTAAAATAGCCAATAATACTGTTCTTAGAAACGTGGTTGTTGTTAACAAAATATGACACTGTTATCTATTAAATGCTGGACAGGACGAAAATAATACGGACATAAATATTTATTTTAAAACTTCGAAAATAGTAATCTATACCTTATCGGTAGTTAGTATTACAATAATTGATGATATTAAGTAAACTAAAAAGATTTACACATTAAAAAAGAAACTTTATCCTAATACAAGTTTTTGCTTCCATGTATTTATTACTTACTAGCTGTCCCCCGCGGTTTCACCCGCGTTCCTGAGGGATGTAACATTTACTTCTGCTACCTCCAAGAATATGTGTACAAATTTCATGATGATCGGTTTAGTAGTTTTTGCGTGAAAGCGTAACAAACAAACTTACATTCACATTTATAATATTAGTAGAGATTACTGTAAATATGGCTGTATGTCCACAATAGTGGCATATGCACGGTTTAGTGTATTTATACTCCGTCCACCACCTGACGCTCAATAACAAAGATTTATTTAGTACTGCGCCCTGCTTCTACTCGTCTTCATTGTTAACGTTTTTAGTTATTTTTAATACTTGCACTTCTATTCACATCACTTTGTTATATATTCCTATTTTCCAGTATCCCTCTTACAATCCTTTACTATTTCTTTCTCAATGTTTTTATACTCCTTGTCTGTATTTTCTTTTCATCTTTAACGTCTTTAGTATTTCTTATTCCATCTACGATCTATCTATATAGATATTTACACCGAAATAAATATGCACACAACTGTTTGTCCTGGGTGGGCATGGACCTCAAGGCCTGCGGCCTTATTGTTATGGTATCTAACCTCTCCAATAGGCCCATCTACAGAAATATATATATTAGGTACCATTTTATTAAAGCCTGTATAAACGACATACCGAATAAACACGGTAAGTCCTTTTAAAGCCGTCTAGTTTTTTTCCCATTCTCAATCTCTTTGTGTGAGATCCAATACTTAGCCTTCAAAGACTCTGCAAACATCACAACGAAGCGTCGAGTGTCAGTAGAAACATTGATCTAACAGACAAAATGGAGTTTGCACAGAACAATGGGCGGGTACTGTGCAAGATTACGACATATTCAATGTATACAACGATTGTATTTGATATCCCATTACTCCTGTTTCGAAATCGATCATTCAGTTCATGGAATTCCAGGAGTGGGTATAGTGCGAGTTCTATGTGAGATTATGAGAGATTACCATTCTTATTAATAAAATTCAAAATTCAAAATTCAATTCAAAATTCAAAACCATTTATTCAGTTTAGGCCTTCGGAGGGCACTTATGAAGGTCAAATTTAAAGTTACTGAAGCTACAACCGGTTCGGAAGTCAGCCTTCAACTGAGAAGAACCGGCAAGAAACTCAGCAAGGTTACATTCTTTTCTATTTGTTATATAAATTTTTATCTATTCTGACTTTTTGGCTATTTTATAATTTCAATTTTACATAATTTTATATTTAACAATTACAAAATACTTATTATAGGTAACATTAATAAAAACAAAACAAAAAAAAATATGACAAGACTATAAAATAGAAAATAACAATAATTAGGTACTTACAACTTAAACAAGAGATTTAGAGGTGCACTGTGCAGAGAGCAGCTATTTCCATACATTTTTATCTTCAATATAATGAACTACCTTGTAATACGCTTTTTCTTTCAAAACTTTCCTTATATAATTTTTAAATTTATGATCAGACATTTTGGTTATTGAAAGCGGTATCTTATTATAAAATCGAACACAATTACCAAGAAATGACTTGTTAACTTTAGTTAGTCTAAAGTATGGAACAACTAACTTCTCCCTTTGTCTTGTATTTATACTATGAATATCTAATTTTGACTCAAACATTCCTATGTTTCTACGTATAAACATTATATTTTCATAAATATATAGTGAAGGTAATGTCATTATATTTATTTCCCTAAATAAATCTCTTAATGATTCACGGGGACCCATACTGTAAATTGCACGAATTGCTCTTTTTTGTATAATAAATATTGATTCTATATCCGCTGCTGCTCCCCAAAACAAAATACCATAGGACAAGAGGCTATGAAAATATGCAAAATAAACTAATTTGGCCGTCTCAACATTCGTCAATTGTTTAATTTTCCTAACAGCAAAAGCAGCCGAACTTAATTTAGCAGCTAGAGTATCAACCTGAGGTCCCCATTGCAATTTATTGTCTAATGTAAGACCCAAAAATACCGTTTTATTTACAAGACCAATATGGCTCCCATCTATTATTATTTGGCTATCTACTTGTGCTACATTTGGTAAAGAAAACCTTAAGCATTTAGTTTTCTTTGAATTTAGTAATAGATTATTTGTAGCAAACCACCCACAGACAATTGACATAGTATGATTAACTTTAGTTAGATCTTTGTGTTTTCTATTAACTTTAAAAATTAATGATGTATCATCAGCAAACAAGACAATATCTGTGAGGTCATTTACAACATATGGCAAATCATTTATATATACTAAAAACAAAAATGGACCTAAAATTGAACCCTGGGGTACCCCCATTTCGACTAAAGAGCCCTTGGATGTTGTGCCGGTAATCCCTACCTTTTGCTGGCGATTTGATAAATAAGATAAAACAAGATCATGAGCAGTTCCACGAATTCCGTAGAAGTCAAGTTTTAGTAGTAGCGTACGGTGGTCAACGCAATCGAACGCCTTGGACAGATCACAAAAAATGCCAATCGCATCCTGCGAATCCTCCCATGCGCCATAAATGTGCCTCAGCAATGTTGCTGCCGCATCGGATGTAGATCTTCCCTTCGTGAAACCGAACTGATGACCATGCAATACCTTATGCTTAGTAAAGTGACTTGACATTTGATTAAGCAGCAATTTTTTAAAGATTTTACTAAGTGCTGGCAGAACGGAAACTGGTCTGTAATCAGATGGATTCTCCCTACAACCGGACTTGAAAATAGGTACTATTTTACTATATTTCATTAAATCAGGAAAACAACCCTGATCAATGCATTCATTAAAAATATTTGACAAAACAGGTGCAATCACTGTTATTATTGATTTTACGATTGTTACTGATAAGCCCCATAAATCTTCAGTACTTTTCATATTGAGAGAATTAAAAGTTATTATGATATCGCTAGCATTAATATGGTCAAATTTAAAACTTGGAAATGTATTATGAATATGCTGCTTGAGTAAAGATTCCGCTGCTATAGGACATGATTTAAGGCTTTTAGTAGTTTTACCAGGTATACTCGTGAAGAAGTTTTCAAAAGCACAGGCTACATCTAAATTATTTGTTAGAATTTTTTCATTAATTTTAAGAGTTACCTGTTCATTATTATTTCTAATTTTACCAGTTTCCGTATTAATAACATTCCAGACTGTCTTTATTTTGTTATTAGCATTACCTATTTTATTACATATAAAGTAAGATTTAGCTTGATTACACACTAACTTGAAAGTCTTTGAAAATTTTCTAACATATTTATGAAATTCCTCGTTCTGAGTTAGAGATTTTAAATGATAAAGTTCATACAACCTATCCCTGCTCTTACGAATACCTTTTGTAGCCCAGTCACTAAATCCCATTTTACTATTTACCTTCACTATTTTAGTAGGACAGGCTCTATTAAAATTATCGCAAATCCCAGACAATAAACCTTTATACAAGACATTGGGCTCATCACTATGATATATTGTATTACAGAGTTTCAGCTCTAAATTATTCTTAAAGGTGTCTAATCTTGCCTTAGTAGTAGGTCTAATTACTTTCGTTACTTTAAATACTTGTCTTTTAAATGGCAATTCTATAAATTGAGCCTTATGATCCGAGCGAACACCACTAATAATCGATTTCCCTAGTATACTACTATTAGTTAATATATTATCAATACAAGTAGCCGAAGTGGCTGTAGATCTTGTTGACTCACTAAACAATAAATCTAAGTTGAACGATTTGAATAAGGCAACAAAATTCCGACTTTCAGATGAATTACTAAGAGTAGACTAGAAGAGGAGACTAGATCTACATTAAAGTCGCCACATACAACTATTGACTTGTTAGAATTATTAAATAACTTACGAAGAATCTCTTCCATTATAGACGTAAACAATAAAAAATTTGATGCCGGTGGCCTATAAACAGAAACAATAATATAGTTCTGCAACTCTGCACAAGACACCTCACAAACACGCTCAACAGAGAGGCTACAAATATCTTTACGATCCTTGAATTTAATATTATTATTTATAAGAATTATTGTGCCGCCACCTTCTGCAGATAATCTATTGAATATACTGGCAACTGTAAAGTTTTTAATATTAAAAAGCATAGTGCCCGGTTTCAACCATGTCTCTGTAAAACATAATATATCTATATTTATTTTATCTAATAATAAATGAATATCAAGAATTTTGCCAAAGAAGCGATTAATATTCTGATGTAATAAAAAAGTCGAACTGTTTAGCTTCTCTGTTGTCAAAAGTTTTTGTTTAAAGAACTATTCTGAGATTTAATGTTAAAATGACTTGTTCTTACTGTGTTATCCCTTATCCTATTAATATTATATGCTACAAGTGATGCAATCAATTTCTTAAGTTTTTTTGGAATAAACAGGGTATCCTGTTTCAATTTCAAATTACTAACAAACTTGTTAGTTATTAATATGCGCAAGAGATTTCTGTTTGCTTGTAACTCTTTAAGGGCTGAACGACTGATACTTGCACACTTAGCCATGGAGTGAGTAGTCTTTTTTATCTCGAGAATGCGGATGAAAACGCAGAGGATAGTAAGTAGGTCATTTCATAAATCTTGACTTCTTTTCGTGAACAAATACTATGGTATCGGAACTTTGAAACTGACAACTATTTAAGATTCATGAAACCCTTCAATAAAAACAGCCTTGTCTATATTTTTCTATCGTAAGTTCGTTTCATTTATCACAACAGGTTTTTATAATACATTTTATACAAAAGCTCGCTTTCGTTGAACCGTTTTTATACAAAATTCCAAGTGGCTTTGCTGTTCTCGAGAGTGCACGTAATTGGTGTATTTTTTGGTGAATGGAAACGTTTTACAGTAATTTTACACAGGTATGTAATTGTAGTGGCATTTTTCTGATTGCACAACCCATTAAAAAACGTATATTTAAGCCCGTAGGGGGTTCGTTGTCATTATTTTCCGGCCAAGGGATGTTGTGTCCACCGGTAAATATAAGCCTCGCTCATGGGAAAAGAAATAAAAAATGGTCTGAATAGCGTTCTTTAAGGTCGGAATCACATTGGCAATCATTTGCATTTCCACTCTTCCTTCATTTATCTCATTCTGTAGTCTTTCGGACGAAACAGATATTTTTTATATTGGTACTGGATCGGCCTTTGTGCATTAGCCTTTTCAGAACTCTACGTCTCAAAATTACTCCATGCATTGTATATATGTACTTGGACCTCAAATAATTAAAACTTTGCACATAATTCAATAAAAAACGTATATTGGGACATTATTTACACACGGCCATCTAATCCCAAACTTAGCAGAGCTTGTACTATGGAACCAGATAACTTATATACTAAACATTACTTTTCTCTCTATATACTAAATTAATATTGAGACCCTGACACAGCACAATCAGACCTGTGCATGTACTGAGTGGGAGTCGAACCCATGACTTATCGTGTCAATCAAAACTAATGGATACATAAGTGGGGTTGACCAAACGGAAAGAATTAAAAATCTTCTGTAAGTAATATTTCGGTTGATGAACATTAGAATTGGGACCACTTTCACTCACACATTAATTGTTTATGCAAGCAAATATAGACTTTATAAACACAATCAACGATCAAATAAAAATCCAATCAAAAAACATAGTAGTTCCAAAATGTCTCATTTTTCATCTATCAAGTCTGAAACTTTATTAACCCATATCAAATAGAATCAATCTTTAAAAATGAAAATTAAATTACTACCATTTCAATCATAAAAGGTAGGTAACTAAATAAATTTTAATAACAGAATTTCAATATAAAATTCAGTTCAGTATTATCCAGTAGACGAATATTAATAATTCAACCTGTGAATTGCTAATACACTGATATTAGAATCATTAATATGTAAGAGTAGCTTTGACCGCGTGGATTTGCATTTCTGCACTCTCTTCAGCACCTCTGCTCAAGCTAAGAAAGATTTATGGCCTTTCTAGCTAATTTTGGATTTACGTCTCGCTGAAATCTGCGAAGTCATTTAATATGTTCTGCGGTTAATTTCAAATCTATTCAGCTTTTCTAAGCTTCGCAAATAGATTTCAAAAATAATTGAGAACCAGAAATTCTCAATCTAAAACCAATTCACTTTTTCAAAAAAGGAATTAACTAAACGATTTCTAATAAACATCTCAGTGAATTCCTAACAACGAAATTAAATTCAAATCCCAAATTCTTAAGCGAAATTCCCGCGCTGAAATTTCGAAATATTTAATGGTACGGGACCCTCATATGGAGGATTTCCATGCTTGACGGACTTTCATGCAAGCGCCCGCGTTCAAAAGTACTTTTGAAAATATAAAAGTTCACATTAATACGTACTATTAAAATCGTCGTCATTTTCTCGGGTGCTGTGCACATATTAATTTGTCGGGCTTGCTCTATAACTGTACTCTCCATTTGTAGGGTTAAGCCCGAATGTTGGAGATAAAATGTTTTTGCTGGCAGAATATTCAACTTTTGCGTAGATTTCGGTACCGCATTGAATATATATGACAAAGCCGCGAGTTTGAAGTTTACTGTTGCAGGTTTTCGATAATTATTAGATATTTTGCATAATATTTTTGTATTCAGACTAGCTGTCCCCCACGGTTTCACCGGCATTTGTCAATATTATTTTTGACCTATATCCATATACGATAAATTCTACGTCGAATGGTAGCAGTCCCATCCCGATTTGTTCAGTAGTTTTGAGATGATGGTGCGTCAAAGGAACCTCATTTTGCTTATATACTCGTATATTGATTACGTAAACGAGGTTTTACAATGTGAGTAAGTATAAGAAAGATTCAGAAAATGATTGAATGCTGTGTGGTAGCGTCGTCGAATACTACCACCCTAACTCATCTCAAGGGCTTAAAAAGCGCGTTTAAGAGTATAACGATGACCGCTTACACTTTATACTTGTGGTCAACAAAAGTATTCCCAAAGAGACTTGGCTCAATCTAAAATTTAATGCTGAAGTATGAGTTTCAAGTTTCATTCTTATGAACACCCTAAAAATATCATTTATGCGAAAAAATCCAATAACACTCGAAGGATATGACATGACATTATAATAAGTCAGCGCAAATATGTAAATGAAAAAAAGAAAATAAACTTTTTGGGTCATCAAGTCATCTAGAGATGGGTGAAGACATCTACAGTGTAATCATATTATACAGCCTGTATGCGGATATTAAACGCATTCGTTTTCGTCTTTTCACGTCAACACATGAAAGTCATACCGCATTATTAAGCTTACTAGCTACCGTACCGCGGTTTCACTCGCATTCTCGATGAATCTCATGTATTTCGGAATTATAACATAGCCCAATGTCACTCAGGAATAAGGTCGTTTCAGCAGTGAAAGAAAAAATATTAAATCATATTTTAAATCCGATGTTAAGTAACTAAGAATATTATAATGATATTTATTCAAAAAGGCCTTCATGAATTGTCAGATTCTAAAGGTTTGGTGCATATATAGCTGGTGTATACATAGTACACATTATATACAATATTAGTTTCCTTAGTAGAAGTCCTATTGTTCACATGGCAGTGGATACAGAATGTGGGTATTTATTGATTATTATTTACTGAGTACCCAATTGAGGTCCAGGAACATTTCATAGATAAAAGTCCGTTGATTTTTTCCCCATTTTCCGGTAAACTTTCCCATCATTCTTTCCCAAAAACTTCAGACAATTATGAACATGAATAAAAACAGAACTCGATCTCCCCTTCTCAATTGATGAACTTACCAACGAACAGCCTATTTTATTTATTTATATAGAACATTAATGTACTGCAAAAGTATTAAACAACACTTCGTTATTCCTATATTCCTTTCATTATAGTTTAATAGAACGTAGTCATTTCCAATCATTACAATAAATTATACAACAACAACAACAACGGAAAAAAGATGTGTGTTTATTGAAATTACTGTTGAATGCACCATTGCCAATAATCAGAGGTAATCGTTTCTCTATTATAGGCTAGAAATAATATCGTAGTGAGAAATTCTTCAACTGCAGTAAAAAACACTTATTTGATTACAATGCTGGTCCATACAAAAAGCTTTGATTATAAGACAGCAATGTATGGAACGGTAAAGCTTCATTTCCTATAATTTATTTAATAACCGGAATGGAAACGGAAACATTCCATTCGTGTTTACTGTCACAACAATTTTATTCATTTTGTAAACAATGACATATCTTTTATGAGCACTTGCTTCGGGGTTCACTTTTTGTATTTTTTTCTTCACACATAGAATTAATGAGCTATGGATACCAAGTAGTTGATGCACAATCATTTATAATGTGAAGTGGATCAATTTGTAAATATATAAAAATATTGGGGTACTTTTGACGCACCATCACCTCAAAACTACTGAATATATCAGGATGGTCCTATTATCATTCGACGTGGAATTTTTCTTGTGGAACTTGTAAAAAAATACTACTATATTATATATGTATTAATTTTTTTATATGAAAAGGAAAAGAGGTAGACCACTTAGGAGATGGGTGGATGACATTAAGGCCATAGCAGGAGGCAAGTGGACGAGAACGGCGAAGGATAGAGAGGAATGGAGAAGGATGGAGGAGGCCTTTGCCAATAAGTGGCATACAGACAGGACGGAAGTAATATAAGTATAAATAAAATATGCAACCTGTTAAATTGATACTGTCTGAAATAAAGGCTATTATTATTATTATTACTTTTTTTTAATACATACTTAAATAGATATTTGTCGTTGTTACATCCATTACGTTTAGTTCTCCTGGCTGAAATCTACTGATAGATAAAAAAAAGCATTAGTTCATGATAAATAATTTTGTTAAATTTCGCGTTTATGACACATCAACAATATGGGAATTTACTTATACTACATACATACATTTCTATTAGTCAGCTATGTAACCATATTTTGACAAATACATTAATCCAACAATATTCCCTATCCTATCATTAAGGGTCGATGCAATTTAAATAATTACTAGGACTTTACCATTCATTGGCTTTGCATTACATTATTCAATTACAGAATTTTATTGCATTTAGAATTGTAGTCAGTCACTTACCCAATGCGAACCCTCTTTTGGAATGCTTTTGTTGACTACTTGGTGTAAAATGCACATGTTCATTATTCTCTTTAGTCGCCTCTTACACTTTGACACCCTAGAGATGAGAAAAGGCAGTGGAATTCGTCCCCAAAATAACACAAAGCAACAAAATCAAATACAGTAAAACATGACTATAAAGTTTCAAACTTTAACCTCCCATAAGCAGTAAAAGTTTTCAACAGCTTAAATTGCCATAATTCAATAAACCTGGGCCTATTCCGTATTTCCCATGAGATGGACTTGAAAAAAGCTTTAGAAACTGTAAAATTTCAGCTGAATGTTTTAGTAAGTTACGCACCACAAGCAAATTCGGTTTATCTCGCGATAAAACTAAAGTTGGTTTGTACATAATTAAGAGACGCAACACTGATAGTAGATTTAAAGTTGTACAACAAGAAGTTCTTTTCTGGAAGGGGAACTAAAAGTTATATTGTCAGCTCCTTTATTCATCTAAAACAAACTTCGTCGGGAAGCCGCCAAACGGAGGCCACGGATAGCTTACCTCTCACGTGATTGCGTACTTAGCGAAAGAGACAAAGCATAGAGGCCGCGGCGAAACATCTTAGAGCTCATTATATATCATCATATGTAATTTTCCTTAAAGAATCGAACCCCAGGTCTTAAAGGGCCGGCCAGGAAGTATTGCAAAATGTAATTGAAAACAAGTTTTTTTTTGTGTACCTCTATTATAATGTCATATGAAACTTAACAAGGGGCACGCTTTGATGTCCCTTTTGACGTTTGTCCACTCATGACCTATAATAATTGGCCATTTGTTACTCTGATTATTATTCTTTACAAAATTTGCGCTGTTGGTCATCTGAATTATTATACAATATATATATTATATTTTAAAATTAAGTTTCGTGGAGAATTACATCTGTATTTGAAAGAATAATTGCTATTCTTAATGGCGGCATGTTTTAAAAACCTTTTCCACCTTTTCATTGTTGGTGACGTCATTTTGCTCTATTTAACATGAGTTACTAATAACTAATTCTACTAATATATATAGTATATTTAGTATGAGACTCCTCCATTTAAAAGAGAAGATCTTCCGCCAGGCTAGGTGAACGTGCCTAGGGACCGCGGTCCAACTGTTGAGGTTGGATGCTTGTATATACGTCAAATCCTGAGAGAATCTTGAAATCGCGATGTAGGATTGTTGTGTGTTTCTACTCGTTCATAGATGTCGCCGCAGTAGCTTTATATCCCAAATTAAATATTATAGGTACAACGAATCGATTGGATGGAATTGGAATTGATAATATTCCAATATTTTCTGTTAACATAGTGTTGATTGCCCTCAAATAAATATGCGACTATAAACTACCAAAGCTATCCAAATTTTTCAATATCAATTAACCTCAAATATTTCATTCACAAAAATATACAATGCTCCCAAAATTTCAAAGAGTCGATACACACATTGAAACAAAGCTAAATGATGGCGGTCGGTTCTGCTCATTCAGGTTCTACCCATGTAATGTACTTAAACTGTCCAACTTAAGCTATCCTTTCTTTCTACACTTAAAACTTAACTAGTGGTAAAATTGACATAACATTTTGACAAAGGTATTAACCCATTGGAATTTATTTCAAAATTACTTTGCTTTTTTATAAAACTTTGGGAAGTTAGAGATTAAGACAGTCTACCCTTCTCTACTGAAAATGTTTTCTAACTTCAAATGTTATTTAGAGAAAGAAAGGAGTGGAAATAAATCTTGACTTTATACTTAAAAGTCATTGCGACCTGCCTGTCTAGTGTCAGGATAAAATTAAAAATTCAATGATTTTATTAGTTTTTGCTCTAGAAGGCCTGTTATTAAGGTCAAAAGTACTAAAGGTACTACAAGTTTGATAGTTGGCCTTCAACTATAAAATAATTAAATCTGACAGATTTGATCTTTATTACTTATTTCAAAATACTGAATAAAAAAATCACGTAAACGGTAATTCAATAAGACTGGTCATTATGTAGAAATCTGAAACCATAACACATGGATTTTTTTTACTAAGTGTGAAGAAATCTTGGCAAGGTAGGTCTAGTAAAGCCATGATTGCATAAATCAAAATCATTATATTTTTTGAGAAAACTTCCAAGCTTGATTCTGTAAGTTTATGACCACTCTAGCTATGTAACGGTTAAACGGATTTGAATGAAATTTTGAACTCTAATAGATTCTGGATTACCATGGGATTTGAGAGGGAGTAAGGTGGTAAAACTGTGGGGCCAAAAACTAAAATCACAAATAAACTACGATTTGATTATTACATTAATTATATTTATGACATTATATAATGCAGAGAGACAAATAGTAAAGCCTGTAAGGGTCGTTAAATTTGATGAAATATTCGGCGATCTCACGTACTTAGGTTTGAATTCCTAGGCACAGGACTTAGGGGCCTCTCCTTTTATGTCTACGTGATTAAAATTTTCAGCAATAAGGGTAGGTGTACTTTTAATGATTAAGGTGAATTTTACTTTAAAAGGACGGTATTACGTTTCATTTCGTTTACGTTTTTAATATGTATTGACCCTTGATACTGGCAGATCGTTAGTGGGCATCCCCTTCAATGGGCATTTGTAACACCAAGGGCATTGCTAATGTGTTCTCGACAATGAGACATTAAATTGCTAAGCCTAATATGCCTGTCATTTCACCGGCCATCTTAAACATAGTAAGATAGGTAGATAGGTATGGTGGAAGTACTTAACTGGATGAACTTCACAGAAAGGACTCTGCTTTTTCTAAAACAAATGTAAGTATTTTTAATTTGTTTTGTTCTTTATTTGGGACAGCGACAGTCTTAGATTAAAAAAATGTACATGGTTTGAGCTTATAAGTAGGTGACCAATTACAGCTATCCACGTACTACAAAATAATTATAACAATATCATACATAACAGTCGTTTGAAGCAAACAGCATACATAATGTAAAGAAAAAAATAATAAGTATGACTTTTTAAAAAACGAAAAAATTACAGTAATACATCAATATGCATCGTTTGTTATTTTACTGTACATTTTGCAACATCATAAAACATCAAGCCTTTTCCTTAATGATTGTTAATCAAAAACATTATTTAAAAAATATTACTTAACACTAAGAACCAATTTCTCAATCGATGGAAACCTCGGGAACTATTCTATTGATAATTACATACAAAAGCTATTATTACTTCAAATAATCAGCCTGATACGTATCGCGTATCAGATAAATCAAAAATCATGTATAAATTTTTAATTATTGCTATTTTAGAAAAATAGGTATGTGTTTTTTTGCACAAATATTATATTCCACCTCTATAGAGTTAATACTTGATACTGAAATAATGTCTGTATAGTTATACCTATATGTATCTATAGTACATATAAGATTACAAGCGCGTTTTGTAGTTGCAAAAACTCAGGACAAAATCGTGCATTCCTAAGGATCACGGATTAAAACAACACTGGATTTGTCCAAAATTTTCACCGCGGAAAAACACCAGCCATTCTAGTCGCACAGATGGAATTTGTGCACTAAGCCACGAATCCGCTTTGTTACTGTAGAAACTTGAAAAGATTACGTTTTAAAAGCATTCTAGTGTGTACTTGGATTTAAAGGGATTCTATTTTAGAATGTAGAAAATTGGACGGAGTTAGCATAAGACCAAAATAATTGCTTGAGAGTGAAGATCAACATCGCTTCGAATATACTTTGATGGATTATAAATTTATGAGATATAGCAAAAATAAATTCAAGCTTTGGAAACACTTTCGCACGAAATAAAATTATCGGAGATTTTTTATTACTTGAATCATTCTTCATCTTGCTATTTAACTGAAAAAAAAATATCAGATCATTCTAATCTAGGGTAAATATAAAAAGAAATGGCACCAAGGACCAAAATGCAGCAAAATTATTCAGTAGACATAAGAACTGATTAGACCTTCTAAAAGATCCTCCGATGAACATAGCGGATATGACCTTGAACAAGTACAACCCACTATTAGTTATTCTACCAGTACCCTCAGCTCTCCCTTTAAACTTTTGGTTCACTTTTGTCTGCTGTAATGAAATTTGTAATGACCAGTCAGCTCACTTTACCATTATCCGCGAACCAGATGTCTTCGCAGGCTAATTTAATAACACCCAGCAATGTTAGGTATAGCTTTATTTTATTAAACCAAACCCAGAAAGATCTTTTGTCCTTAAACTTTCTATCTTTGTCACAATTTACTTAAGAATTAACGAGCTGTTATTTTAGCTTTCAAATGAGTTAACCTATGAGTTTTTTAATTTGGAACACTGAGGAATCTTAATTACCAGTTGCGTCCCACTTAGCGGACTATAAAGTACCACAGCTTGTAATGGTTTCCTGCCTCCGTCAGTAATTCAATCTATCTATCTATCTAAAGTCAAACGATGTCCGTTATCTACAATGAAAATGCGGATTTTTTTTTCATTGAGTTGAAATTCTGTTGATTTAATTTAATCTCTGGTTTGGAATAGATAAAAAAGAAATGGGGCTATGTATTTTAAATTTAGATTCAGTTATTCAGGGCAATCGTTAGAGAATGTTAAAATTTTGTTGTTTGAATGTACAATACTATGATAATGATTTTATGTCAGGAGGCTGATCAGGAATGATGTGTTGGTTACCACTACCAACCCAAAAGGCAACTGTGAGTATGAATCCTCGAACACACCGGTAGTTTTTAGGATTTAGAATTTTAACATTTATAAGATGGCGCAACTACAAAACTACCACCGTATGTGATGTTACTATTGAAAAAAAGAAAGATTTAACCAACAAATCTGTACCTTAGTAATAAAAATAGCAATAGAGACGATAATTGCAGTACTTATGATAACGATTTGATTTCAAAGAATAATATTTTATTTTTAAATACTCCCACAATCAATTTCAGTAACGTAATAAAATAATAAATATATTTCAATGGAGATCTAGTCTCAGATTCTCAGATTGAGGCTGAATAGGCTTTAATTCATTCGGAATATTCATCGATGAGAATAATTCGGCAAAACGAACCCATCGTTCCGTTATAAAATATTCAAAATGACGACTAAGCAACCCGTGAATAAATAATATACATTCAATTTATACGTATTATTTAATCATTAGTATTCAGTTGTGAATTATTTAAAATGTTACATCAAATAAAGTGTCGGATCTCTGGGCTTTATAGCTGTCCCCCGCGGTTTTACCCGGGTTCCCGAGGGTTATCACATCTTCCCGGGATAAAAAGTAACCTATATGCTATGCCAGGATAATATGTTCTATTTATGTGCCAAGTTTCATCCATATCCGTTGAGTAGTTTTTGCGTGAAAGAGAAACAAACATACTTACGTACAAATCTTTCCTCTTTATAATATTAGCATAGATTTACCACTACCTCTGTAGTGAGGTTTATGTTGAGTTTAAGCCTATATGAAGAACTTGCCTTTCATGGGGTGACAAAACAAGACCTCCAATCCCAATATGTTGTTTATGGCTCCATCATGTTTCCGATGACTCTACCAATATCATAGTTAGAACACACAACGGTAAAGCAAAAATTATAAAAGTAGGTACATAACTAAAGAATAACGAAATTAAATAGGAAGAGAAATATGAGAGGTGAAATCTCTGAGCATATTAATTCAAGATTAATAGAGTTCGAAAATATATCATTATATTTATAAACATCTATTATTAATAGTTAAGAATTTTATTAATATTTTAATTAAAGGAGTAAAACATTGACACCTCAATGATATCACATACGCCGACTCACCGTGGTAAGTGATGTTGTTGGCAACCAGATTCAAAGCTTGATGGAGTCCATTGTTACCGTCTCTAGGGCACATTTCCAATCCCAGGTTACATATCATAATTACTTACTAATAAATATAATATAAAGTGTAGGGCGCTCTCCAGCTAGATGGAGCGCTGATATACGCAAGTGGGCTGGCAGCGGTTGGAAACAAAGATCTGAAGATCGAGCTCAGTGGCGTGCCATAGGTGAGGCCTATGTCCAGCATTGGACCGAGATAGGCTGATGATGATGATGAAATATAACATCAATACAATATCTCGGTATCTAAGCCGACCTTTATACTGTCTGACAATTTAACTTTACAATTAAAGAATAATACGTGTCCCCAGAATTAACTGTGTCTTCTCGGAATATTGAAATTATAATAAAATGTCGCGTTACAATTTTAGTGAGTAATATTAATTTTAATTAAATTTAATACTTTCAGGCTTTGATAGGCTTATGAATTTAATAGTATTAATAGTAATATTTATTATGTGAAGCATTGTGTCAGTACCTACATAATATTAATTTATTTACATACAGAATTGCAAATTTAGGTTTTTGATTAATTCTATATATCGTAGAGGTTCAGCAAAAAGGCGTATTTTTTTTTCTTAATGCAATCAATAATTGTTATTAAGTCTTGAATGGTTCCGCTAAATAATATTAATTTTTATAAATATTTAACTCCTTTCGTTTTGATAGCTAAGGATGTTATAGAAAAAATAACCCGAAGGTGTAATGATAAAGTTCATCGGCATCATACAGTTCATAGGATAGAACCTTATCTCAAAATTACATTCATAGATTTCATCGATTTGTGGGCTCGATTTTGTAAGGAAAATGCCACTAGCTCGAAGAAGTCTTGTGGCGGCCTCTATGCTCTGTCTCTTTCACTAACTACGCAATCACGTGAGAGGTAAGCTCTCTGAGGCCTCCGTGCGGCGGCTCGACGAATTTTGTATTAACTGAATAAGGGAGCAGGATTTGTATAGCTAATTGATTTTGCTAATAACTGTAGACGACCGTTTACTATCAGGTGGACCTACCTGTATTTCAACCAACAACTTACTTCAATTACAAACTTAAAAATAAATTAATAAATATCCTGGGATATTATTTACACACGCCCACCAGATCCCGAACTAAGCAGAGCTTGTGCTATGGACACCAGATATCTGGTACACTACTTATAACTAGTTGTAATTGTAGCTTCAGTAACTTTAAATTTGACCTTCATAAGTGCCCTCCGAAGGCCTAAACTGAATAAATGGTTTTGAATTTTGAATAAGTACTATTTATTTTCTTAATACATACATTTATGATAAAAATATCTACCATATAGTATCTCAAGTTGACTTGGTGGTTAGAGACCCTGACTGCCAAAGCGAAGGTCGTGGGTTCGATTCCCACCCAGGACAATCATTTGTGTGCATGAACATGTCTGTTTGTTCTGTGTCTGGGTGTAAATATTTATTTAAGTATGTATTTAAAAAGTAGTATATGTAGTATATCAGTTACCTGGTAGCCATACTACAAGCAGTACTCTGCTTAACTTGGGATCAGGTAAACATGTGTGAAGAATGTCTTGGGATATTTATTATTATTTATTAATCTCATAACAAATTAGAACCCAGCACCTGTGGCGTGATAGTTAGGGCGTCTATTTGCCAAATCTATAGACCGATTGAAATTACCGAAATTTTGACGTAATAGTAAAAAACCTAGTTACTTTGTCATGCTTATTTAACACAAACTTCAAGTTGCCTTTAAGTCACTAACACCCATGTTAACTACAAAATAACTCCGCTGACATGTTAAGTAGCAATGAAATATGAATATATATTCCTTACAGAATTCATAAGCTAGGCACAAACTTAGGAATTCCTTGCGTGAGTTCGAGAAAGTTGTAGATCTCGTCATAATGTTGTCAGAACCACTCGACATTTTGAAGTGGAGAGTAACACGCTTGTAGATAAATGTTTATATTATTATGAGATAGATTTAATTTAAAAATGTGGACAAATATTTGCTGCATGAATGACTGCTTATTCTGTGTCTAAAAGTTTGTCTGTGTGTATATTTGTTACTACTTAACTCAGTGACATCTGAACAAATTTACACGAAAGTAGGTATAGTTCTTTGGATAATGGAATACTACATAGGGCTCTATTCATTCTGGCTATGAAGGTAAAACCGCGAGACGTAAACTAGACCAATGATTTAAGTGTACCTATGTAATGTATTAAAAATAAGGATACTTGTACTATTAGTACAGACTATTAAGTTTGGTATAAAATAATCCCTACATTTGATAAAATTACAAAAAGTATAGTATAAACTTTTAATTCAAAACCTTCTATTTTAATCCCGGTAAATAAAGAATATAACGAAAAATCACGCTCCAAAAACGTCAATTCAAAAATAAAATCTGACACTATCTAATGAGATAGAATGAACGTTCGGAAACCTAAATCTGTTGAAAATTATTTCTGGCTCTTAAATCTGACGGACGGATATTTCGCGAGAAATTTTATTAGTCGAAGTTCTATGTACCAGATTGAAATTCTTTTTTGTACGTACTGATTGAGCACGGAGCTTTTACTGAGCATTCTAACGATGTTTTCCTTTTCGCGATGGAATCCGCCCGTGCGAAGCGAAGCGAATTCGAGAACTATTCACATGTTATTACTAATTCGGCGCACACAGTGAGTGGTGCCGTTTATTTAAATGCACTCTCAAAGAGGAAGTCAAGCGTGTAACTTAATTTCAAATGGGATACATAGAAATACTGAATGCATCGAACTTGCTGGATAAATTTAATAATAAGAAATCAGTGCTAATTGCTCGAAATATTTGTTAATTCAAAAAAAGAAAAATACAAGAATACAGGTGTGTCGTAAACACGCGATAGAAGTGAAACTTTTTATTGCAGGGAAACATTTTAATTATTCATCAATCACTTTTGACATAGACTGTGTTTATCAATCATTTGTTTTTTGTCACACTAAAAGGTTGCAGATCAGAATTTCAAAGCCCTCCCATAAGAAGGAAGTTTCACTTCAAAAGTTTTAAGATATACTAGCGGTTCCCCGCTGTTTCACCTGCGTTCCCGAGGAATATACTATTTCCCCAGGATAAAAAGTATGCTATCGTTAATCTGGGCCAAATCTATTAAGTACGCGATAGAGTAACAAAAATTTATACATCTGGACAAGCTTTCGAATTTATAACATTAGTAGGATAGAATGAAGAAAAATAACAAAGTGGGAACCTAAATCTACAAACCACATTTTTTGTTATTCTATCTGAAAGTACTTACAATGAGACCACTGAAAATATTGATATAAAATAAAAGTTCTTGCAAAAAAAAATTTGGTTATCTTCGTTGACTTACAAATTATAACTAAATTGAGCTAACAAAAGTTCACTTTTATGAAAGACCGCGTTATAAGTTTATTAAACATTTATATTAAGTTTTTCAATTTATATTATTTGCTGAACACAGTAACTGTATGTATTCAGTCCATACAAATTAAATATAAGCGAACAATTTTCCGTTTATTGTAAGTAACGAAATTAGAAAAACTGACAATGGTCGGCTACTTATTTGAGTTTTGTAGGTGTTTTACGTCTGTTATATTAATCATAATGTGCCTTGACATATTAGATAAAACATTGTCCTTATGTTATAAATTCGAATGTTTCTGTTGACTTATGGATGATTATTACTCTATCACGTAAAAACTACCAAATGGATTTGAGAGTAAACCTTGGAATATTAAATGGCAGTAGTTTATTTTATTTAATTTAGCAAACCAACAGCTATTTTACAGAATATGTTAATAATTAAAAATATTATGATAATTTGATCATAAGCCAAGTTTTTTTTTTTTTTTTTATACTCCTAAGGTAGCAAACAAGCTGACGGCCCGTCTGATGGTAAACGGTCACCGCAGCCTATGGACGCTTGCAACACCGTGGGTATCACTCGCGCGTTGGCGACCCTGCAAAAATCTCTTCACACCCTTCTTGAAGAACCCCATGCTGTACTCCCTTGGGAAAACCTTTATAGGTTTTCTTAGATTAAGTCATACAAAGCACTTTCCACTTATAAATTTTGCCTCATAATTAATCATAATAAATATCCCGGGACATTCTCTACACACGGCCATCTGATCCCAAACTAAGCAGAGCTTGTACTATCGAAACCTTCTGACATACTACATGTATATGTATAACTTTTTTTTTCTAAATACATACTTATATAGATATTGACACCTAGACACAGAATAATCAGACATGTTCATAACACAAATGTTTATTCTGGGTGGGAATCGAACACGCGACCTTCGGCTTGGCAGTCAGCGTCGCGAACCACCAAGCCAAATGGCCTGTCAAATTTTACACTTACTATTGCTATATTATTTATTACTTACCTATTGATAATAGATACGTGTTGTGTTAATGTTTTCTATGCCACACCAGAGATTTGTCAACGTCTTAATGGTCTGACGCCAAGCCATTTCGGAAATGCTTTTGTTGACCACTTCGTCCAAAGTGAACGTGGTCATCGGTGTACTCTTGCGTCGCCTCTTACGACACCCTAGAGACGACTTGGGGCGGTAATACTATTTTCCACTACCGCATAGCATAGAAGCGACTATTTGTATATATTAGACGGGCCAGTTGGCTTGGTGGTTAGAGACCCTGACTGCCATGCCACAGGTTGTAGGGTTTACCACACAGGATTGCCACCAAAACAGTAATTTGTGTCCCTGAGCATATTCGTTGGTAAATATCTATATAGGTAAGTAAGTATTTAGTAAAAGAATAGTAAATCAGTAATCTGGTTTGCATTGTACGAGCTCTTCTTGGTTAGGGGCCAGGGGGACAATTCCACTAACATGTTTTGCACCGAACCATTACCATATCACAACAGAACGTCAAATTTGACATTTAATCGTATTGTACTAAACACACCAACGATCGAACTGCGGTAGTGTTTACTTTCGTTCAAAACGTAGGTTTGTTTCGGTTGTAGTACGTAGGAATGCCATATTTATGAATTGTCAAACTTTAATTTGACATCAATCGTAACCATACCATTGCCGAATCAGACGTGCTACTCGAACGTTGAATTTAGTGGAATTGAGCCCCTGCACATGTAACTATCTTGAATTCAATCTGGAAGACTATTTGATAATAGATTGATGGTTCGCCCCACGGGCAGTATAGGACTATAGTTGTAGCGCCGCCAATGTAATACAAAATTGACTGCAACGAAAATTCCAAGAGCATTTCAGTGTGTAAGAATGACCAAGGATGTCTATTTTATTAGTAATTTATTAGCTTCAGTAACTTTAAATTTGACCTTCATAAGTGCATTCCGAGGGCCTAAACTGAATAAATGGTTATGATTTTTTTTTTTATTATATATTGGTCTGAAACCGCATATTTAGACTATTATAGCAATTATATCAAAATTAAAAGCTACACCCTCGTGTGGTTTCTAAAATTACAACAGGCTGAAATAAATTGGTACATTTATTTTTCATTGCGGCAATATGAAATGTTTAATTATCAAAACGCGTGTGTGTAACGTGATATTATAATTCCAACTTAATTTATGTTTCAGTTATGTTAAGCTTAACTTAATATGGCTGGGATTGGATACTTTAATCTACCAGTATCTAGGGTAAATACTTCTATTTAGTTAAAAAGCCTCTACCTGATTCAACGCCGGTTTTTGACAGCAATTTTGGCGCCGTACGTTAACAATGCAAATAAGTAAGTACATTTTGTTTTAACTCGTCCGATTAAAGTTGATAGTTTAAAACTATTCAGTGAAAAATAATTAAATTGTTAATGACACATTAACTTAACTTAACCATACATCATCATCTTATAAAAACTTTTATAAAACTAGATTATGAATTAAGAGTCGTTTTATTATCATAAGTTAACTACTATTCTAAAAACGTTATCTATTAACAACACATTTCGGAGAGATAAATGGATTAGTAATAAACTTTATGTTAGGAAAATGGATATTGTAAATTATTATGATGTCTCTCATAACCAGTCAATACTAAATTTGACCAACGCCTATAAAACACTTTATAAACCTATGATAGACTTTTAAATGTGCGTACTAAGCTTAGTCAAACACTGAAAAAAAAAGGTTAATGATTTGATTCGATAATACTAGAATTTACTGACATACTCTTTTTAGTTAGAATCTGAGTTTTCTTCTATGTTCGTTTGTGTAGATAAGGACATCATAATGCCGAAATACACTGTACTTTTTGACTTCTAATCAAATTAGAGACTTGTCAAGATTAAGAGATCCTGGAAAATGGTCTTCGACTATAACAGATACACAAAATAGGTGATAAATATTCAGTAATTGTCTCACTTATTGTCTACCTACACAATGAAAGCAACTTCATACTGTTATCTAAATTGTATGTTATTTTAGTTATTTACCTAACTGTGGATCCCACGTAAACATGTTTTGGCAAACATAAAAGTTAATAAATTACTTACGTCAACGGGCAGCCTTATTGATAAGGGTTGCCAAGTAAAATAAGTTTTTTTTCTATCTTTATAAAATAATTGCTAAATGCTGTAAATTATCCAGTAATGTAAATTTGTATTTAATAAAAGAACAGCATCATTAGCTAGTTACAATATTAATGATATATAGATAATTATACAATTCAATATACAAAATATGTATACATATTTAGTATTAATTTATTTGATTGAAAACAAAAAAAAAATATTGACAACACATATTTATTTTTTATAATATCAGTGCAATTTAGGAGCAAAGTTTATAAGGATGTATGGGCGCTTGTTAATCTTTCAGGCAAATACTACTGAGCGGGTTTGAATGAAAATTATCATATATGTAGCTTGTAATCTGGTTAAAGCATAGAATAATTAGAAGGCGGGTAAAGCCGCGGGAGATGAACCGTATTAGAATTTTTTTTGAAAAATGTTTGTACGATTAAATTGTTGAATTCATCCCATTTTAATTAACACCGTAATTTATAATAGAATAGAACAAATACCTTTTCTTTATTTGTTGTAATAAATAGGACAAAACCATTCAACCGTCTTGATGACGTAATTTTCATTTTCAGCTTTTGAATCCGAAGAAATATTTTAGGCACCAACCCTAAAAATGACGTCTGTGCCGTGTATACTGAGAAGAAAATTGTATTGGTCACTCTCATTAAGGAAAAACAATCCATCAGACCAAGTTAACATGGTTTCTTTTAAAAAGCCAATTCACTTAACTAAAAAATAAGCAGGAATATATTACCCATTTGATAATTCAAATATCCGACCTATTGTCTTGAAATTTACATAAATACAGTATGACTTTTGACAGAAGAGTATTCTGAATAAGATTTTTTCGAATTTCAACCCCGAATGAGAGAGAAGGGGAAATATAATCGTATGAAACTTTACCAGTCTACTCCGATTTTCGGTACCTTGGTTCAATCAAGCAGAGTAATGGCCATATCGATCGATGCATGGAATCAGCTCAGGTTGAATGAAATGGCGACAGGTCACAGTGACAATGTGTGTTCCACGAGAGAAACTTTTGCATGCTGCTGAGGTGAAAATACTAAGATGTGTAGAGTCACAACAACGGATAAGATTAATAATGATTACCTTTATATTAAGAGGGAGTTTGAAATCGTCTATAACAGAGAAGTTGCAAGGTAACCGCCTATCGTAGGGATTAATGCCTAGGACTAAAAGAGTATGCATATGAAAATTAACAGATATATGGGAAAAGAATGACCGAATAAGAGGTGAATAAAATATATATGACGAATAGCAGGTTGTATGGAAAGAGCATACTCATTGCGCCAACCTTAACTGATTGGGGATGCAAGCAGGCCGAGACACCTATTTGAGAAACTCTTGGAGGCCTATCTTTAGCAGTAGACATCCCAGGGTGGAGGCAAGCTAAGCTGCGGGCAGAATGCTAGTGTTTAAAAATATCTGAAATGAAAATACAAAGTCACGTTGCATTTGTTAATACTTACCAGCTCTTCTTAAAGTGTATGCTCTATTTTATAAATGGAAACCACATTGAAACCTTTTCATTTTGTTAATTCCGACATTAAAAAAGATCTTCTCCGGAACGAGATTCTTGAATAGTGAAATGCCGATCGGTTCATGTTTCAAAGCCTTCTCGTTCATTATTTCGTTGAAATTCTGGTTAGAATTTTTTAAGCACAATAAAAAACTGCTCACCGTGTTGGTTTTATTTTTAAAAAAACGACGAGGAGATCGATAAATGAAAATCAGACCGTGGTTCAGGAATTATTATTGTTTTATTTTGAATTAAGCTTTTACATAAAAAAGTGAAAGGTACTAAAGCTGAAATTGTTTCTAAAATTTGAGAACCGAATAAAAAGTGTATGATAAGACTAACGTTAGTTAAAATATATTAAAAATATATATTAATATCATATAATATAATTCCTATGTTTTATATATTCAGATTTTAAATGCAAAATAAACATAGTTATAGATTTTAAACTGTGTTCATCGGTTTATATGTGTTTATCCTCCTGTCGCAGCAACAGACAATAACATTTTATTTATTTAAATATATTTATACAAATGTTATTAGCCGATGAAAACATACATACAACATCTACTTTTTTCCCTAATGGAGCACCACATGGAAGCCGCGGGGAATAGCTAGTCATTTTATATTTGCAAGCTCGAGTCATCAAAAGATGTTTCGAAAAATAATAAAAAAATGTTTATCCAGGAAATTTGCACTTAGTTTTAGGTACATATATTACTACCATCTATCTCACGGTTTTACCGGCCACCATATTTAATGAAAATCAGTTCGGCAGTTACGAAACTGAGCACTAACAAACACGCACACACATAGGTAGTAAGTTTTAACCCTTCTACAATATATTTAGCCACTTCAGTATACAACCATTCATTCTCTAATGAAAAAAGGTTACTTGAACCTAAATTCACACATAGGAGCATAAGAGTTAATGCTCCTTGCACAAAGTGCACAGTTCCCAACTAGCGCTTTTCATTTCAGTTTATAATGGACAAAATTTCCGCGATAGTATATTTTCAGGAATTCCTATAATAAAGTCGGTGGAAATTGAGAACTGCCGCTGAAAACGGATTGAAGTAAATCCGCAGTGAATTATACTGCACTTTGCGATTTTTATACGGCATCAGTAATGGCCACCTTCGAGTATTTTGTCTATTTAAATGTCTTGTTTTATCCTGTTTTATTTCCAAAGCGTTTGAAATTGTATGTTTAAAATTTATTAACATTTAAAATACGTACCTAGTCGTAGGTGATGTAGGTACTATTGAATATATCGTCGAAAGTTGGATGGTATGGTATATAGCATGAATAATATTTTGTTTTAAGCTAAAGTGTTCAAACAAACTTTAACCTGAATTGGGGGCATAAACAAAACCCACCAACTGAGTTTTATATCGGATGTCTAATTGCTCTAAGTTTTACCGTTTAAAAAATTACTTAGTCTTTATTTTAGTTAACAAATACGTATATTTGCTGTCGCCATCACACACTATCAGAAATTACTTACAGTAAACGATTTGTTTACTATGAGCGAGTCGAGCCGCAGCAGTAAAAAGTATTTTTATAGCTCAGATATTTACAGGAACGTAATGAAACTCAATGATGTCTTCAATCGTTATAAATGAAATAATATCTCGGCTTTTTCATGAAAGCCACAGAAAACTGCAGACAATATTCTATGTAACTGTCGGAAGAAACCCTGAACCAAATTGTAAGCGGAATGGCAAAGCAGAAAAGTGACAGTTTGGCAGAACTCCAAATTTCACTTCCAAAATTGCTCAAACTAAGGGAAGGGCGAACAAAAATGCGAGGAACCGTTAAGAGTTAAAAGATGATCTTTGTTGATAAAATATTTCAAAAGCACTCATTGTTTTGCTGAAAGTTTTCTTCAGACCCTTGTAAGTTTTGAAGGTAGTTTGTTCATAGTACACATTCTGAAACTTACGCACTAGATTCTGAATTGGATGGATTTTCTATACAAAATACCAAAAGTAGACTAAAAACTATATAAAATCTAAGAAGAAATAGTTGTCTGGTCTTTTTTTTAATATTCAAAAATTGAACTCCCTAAAATTTGTCAAAAAGGTAATTTTATTCAAAGGTAAAAAAAAACATCACTGTGTTCTAATTTTTTATTCTAAAATAACGCCGACAAAAGTCTTTGTGGCTACAATAATCTTAATTTCGATTCAAGGTTTACCTTTGCTGAATGTAAGTACACTTCGATGGTCCTTTCTAAATCTAAATAAAATTCAAACGGTTTTAAATAACTTGAGAAGATAAAAGACGTTTAACAAGCGTGCCGTGATCCATTGTGCAGCACCTCTTAAAATTAAACTGAAGAGCAAAAACTCTTACCTTGGTTTAAAAAGTATGATGATTTTTTCCACAGTTCTGATTAATGACTACGGTTAGGTGCTTTTTGTGCCTCCTTAGAAAGCTCCCGGCGGGACTATTTAAGGTTACGAGTGTTTGGTGCTTTTTGGCGTTTTCTTTGCTTCTTAATTATTTCGTAGACTCGAGCTTCAAAGTTTAGTTGAGGGTCGAATTCTCTTTGGTAGGACAATTTGGCGTGCGATCTTGAGAATTTAAGCGTCTCTAAAAAGCTGTGATCACAGCTTTGTTTTGTTTGTGTGGAACTGAAGTGAGTTTTTAGGAATCGTTTGCTTTTTTCTTTGCCTCTTTGATAAAATGTGGCTGAACTAGAATCTTGTTGTAGTGTTTTTTAATGAACACTTCAAAGTTTTTGTTTATGAATGTGCATAATTCATTTCCCATTAATTATTTAATATTACATGTTATTTTGAAACCAATTGAATCGAATACAAACAAGCATGAGTAATTTTATAATTATTTTTAAATTCAGTGAATTAATTTGTGTATTATTTTTAATTAAATAAACAGTTCAAAAACACGCTTGAATCTCTTGTATCATAAAATAACCGCAAATAAGTTAATAATAAAGTCATTGTTTTCATTGATTTAAAGATGGGAAGCAAAGAGCGACCAATAATTGCTTTGTACCAGCTTTTGCAAGAAGGAATATTTTCCCGTCAAATCAATTGCAGGTTTTATTTATTAGCATATAGAGAGAGTTCAAAATTTCACTCTTCTTAACATTTTTTGATGGAAATTATGGTATGGACTTCACATTTCTATTATTTTTTAAAATAACCTCATTTTTTAAAGGTGAGTGATCAGGTTATTGTGCTGACTTAAGAGTATTGTGTCCAAATATGAAAGTATATAAAACATGAATGTTTTCATTGCTTCAAGGCTAGAGTGAATAGGCTCTTAATAAACTAGTGCGCCTCAACATAAAAGATTGCATCACTGCATACCATCAGGTGGGATCGCAGTCAAACACTAGTTAATATTATTAAAAAAAAATTATAAGTTACATTCCAGGGGCTTCAGTTTAACAATAAATATGAAGAAATTTAAATGTAAATATTATTGTTTAGGGTAGTTTTAGGATTTATTTATTTTAATAAACCCAAATAACAATTATCATAGCGGCATCACATAATATCCCAATTCAATAGTATGGACCCGTATAGTGGCTACAACCCTTTTCTATATATTTATTCTCAGCATTTTTCAGCACCATTTACAATTACATAAGTCACCCCTGGATAATAAATTCACCATGAATTGAACAAATTCTGCAAAATACGCAAAACACCGATACAATTTAAAACAATTGAAAGAAAGCAGCAAGCCGATGAAAAAGATATCTGACCTCAATGTTCTACCAATAATCGAACAAAAACAAACGACGGAACACCCAAACAGCATTGTTCCCCAGACAAAGATATTCGTGGCAACGTCTGTTCCCCACCTTCCGGTTGTAGCGGGCGAATTTGCCGTATTGTTGGCGATCTACGGAAGGGATTCTAAAGGTGCAACCGTACAAGATATCATTTCATTAAAAAAAATGTGAAAAATGTTACTAATTTTTAAGTCAATATTTGGGTTGGCATTTGTTGGCTACTTAAAGTTTCTTATAAATAATTGATGGGGCTTTTGGTATGGTGGTGAGATTCTAGCTGCCGAGCCATAAGGCATGGGATTCGATTCCCACAATCGACAAATGTGTGTGTCAAGGGATAAATAACATAAGTATGTACTGGGAGCAAAAATACTGGTTACCAGTGTAGATACAAGCACTGCTAAGTTTTGGGGTCAGATGTAAGGAATGTCCCACCTTTTTTTTTTTGTTAAATTATTATTTGGTGTATCTTTTAGTGATTGTGTAACTTCTGAACAACATAACCGACTGTGGTCATAATCAGAAAATATATTAGTTTTGTCAGGACTCCAGTCCATAGCTATGTGCTTTATTAATAAGTGGGGCTATAGTCAAGTTATGAACTGTTCACAGCATCTACTATAAAGTAGCACAAGATGAGCCATTATTCAGCCAGATAAAAAAATAGCTTGACCAAAGATTGCCGAAGACGCTCCAGCATTGTAAGTACACAACTTCTTGGAAAGATACATGACCTCCGGATTAAATGAAATTTGCGATCTAAACCAAAGCCTACAACACTGAATCCCATCTTCATTGAATTATACCACAACTTCTACGTTTCTCCACAAATAATGACCACATTTGCCGCCCAGTGTGGGATCACCTTAAAGTACACCCGCAGACCTTTTTGTGAATGCGAATTTATTATGTTATAATTTTCGTTGGGGGTGTTTTTAGGGGAAATTAAATTTCAGGATGATTCCCGAAGGAGGGTCTCGGGTGATATATGAAAACTGAACCCAATTCCGGTTGATACATTTCATTGGTTGTGAAAAATCCGGACTTTATTTTCGTTCGTATTTTTCTATAATCTGTTTGGTTGAGGGTGAAATTACTTAAATGAAATAATAACTTTTTAACGTATAAAAGCTACTATATGACTGATTTTCTTCCGTGTATAATGGTATTTAAAATTGTTTCATTTGTAAGATTACTAAACCCCTTACAGTTACACCCGTTTTCCGGAGAGACCTAATCTATTCAAGAATTATAACAAAGTCTGTCACTCGGGAGTAGAGTAACTTTCTATCCGTGAAATCATTTTTCAAATCGGATGATTTGTTTCGGAGATTACATCTTATCAAATCTTGGTTAATAAAATCATTATCTATTCGTCCACAAGCACTATTTTTGTAAGACAAGTCTAGAGTTAAAACGTTTTGTTATGTTTGGTTTGTCGAGATTGATACAAAGCAGTTTTTATTTTATCGTAAAATAAGAGAAAAAACTACATGTACCAGAAGAAATTGCGTTATTCAAAAGAAAACTCGTATAACACCGATAGTTTTTGTCCAACACACGCATACCCTTTTCAACTTTTAAATTACTTTGGAGGTAGTGAGTAGTATAAAACTTTTGTATTTCCGCAGTCTCCGTGCATTCAGTGGTAACTGGTGTCCGTAGAAACTTTGTTTCCTTCCGTGCTTGCGTTGTACATTTATTTTTACATATAAATGTAATAAAACATTTTGGGTTTAGTATTTTAACCAATTTAACTGACTTTGTACCGGGTTTTTACTTAAATACGTTAAATATGTAGACTTATATTTTTTTCTGTAAAAGTAATTTATCAATGGCTATGGTTTTGAAGGCGCCAAACATGTAGTATTAAAGATATCTTTCTCTCTGCCGTTTCGCCTATCTTCGTCGATCTAAAGTATGCGATACTTAACAGATAACTATATGATCTAAATGTTGGTACTGTGGATTTTGTTTAACTAATAAAATATAATAAATATTTAATCCCACATATCATCCAAATCCGATTAGCTGCTAGTAGTAGCAGCGCTTTCAGTGCATAGTTCGTCCGGGGAAGTACTACCACCTTACCCATTTCCGCCGTGAAGCAGTAGTGCAATTGTATTACTGTGTTTCAGTTAGAAAGGTAAGGGGGCCGGTGAAATTACAGGCACATGAGAATTAACAACTTCACGTCTCAGGGTCGACAACGCATTGGCGATGCTCCTAGTGTTGCAAATGTTCATAGGCGGCGGTGACCACTTAACATCAGGTGGACCGTCTGCTTGTTTGTCGGCCCAAGTGGCATAAAAAAAAATACGGAGTTGTAGTTACAACAAAAACACACAATTATATTAAGGGTGTCTTATGAGACACTGCAGTTCAGAGTTCTTTTTCTATAGTTACCTTTAACTGAGACTTTTCAGTTGATAGAAATTGCCGCAATGTAATATTTAATTGATTATTTTTTCTCAAATATTATTATGGATTATGGACATAACAAGTATTTCACTCAGGATCTAAGTTTTATCAAGCTACAAACTATGATATTTAAATATATTATAGCATATTCCACGCCATATTCTATTTATGTTTCAAGTTTCAACCAAATGCGTATAGTAATTATTGTGCGAAAGAGTAAGAAACACCATAGATCCTCTTTATCTTTTCTTATATTTGTGGGATATTCTATCCTGCTTGTTTTATAACACAAAAGCCTAGAAACAGACACAAAATATTTCCTACTACCATACTTCCATATTACTGTCCAAGTCAATACCAAGTCCAACTGAAAAGCTGGCAAGATTTTTAAATTGTATAAAATCAGTTATACGGTCGAGCACAAATCCAAATTGTACGTAAAGGATTCGCCGAGTGAATGGAAATCGACAGGAAAACAACGCGCGGCGAAGCGGAAAGGATTTTTCTCATTCGTTCAGAAACTCCGATCCTAAGTGAACCGGAGTTTGGACGCGCAGTGAGAATGTTCCTTTGATTGGATTGTTAGGCAACAAAGTAATGTTGGTAAGTCGCTTTATGATGTGATTGGATTAATCACCGCGACGTGACTTCCGATAGCAGGCTGACTGAATGAGAGGAATAAGCCTATGTAAAAGTTTGCTTTTAAAAATTTTTTTTCCCCGGTTTTATTCACGTCTCCAGGGAATAACTGTCCGATATTTGTCGACGGGGTTCCAACTAAAAGTAAATCGCTTGAGTCTTTCTTTCATGAAAATTTACGAAACAATCATCATAGATACACTAAGCTTTTGTAACATTAGTAAGAATAATGACTGATTGATATAAATAATTGAAAAATGTAAGCCGCCAGGTCTAGACGCATATTATTATTGAATTCTCAAATTTATTTTTATGCCACTTGGGCCGACAAACAAGCAGACGGTCCACCTGATGGTAAGTGGTCACCGCCGCCTATGAACATTTGCAACACTAGGAGCATGGCCAATGCGTTGTCGACCCTGAGACGTGAAGTTGTTAAGTCTCATGTGCCTGTAATTTCACGCGGCCCCCTTACCTTTCTAACCGAAACACAGTAATACAATTGCATTACTGCTTCACGGCGGAAATGGGTAAGGTGGTAGTACTTCCCCGGATGAACTCTGCACTAAGAGCTCTACTACTACTGATATGAATATTGCAAATTAATTTCCTTCGTTCTTTGGTAAGCCTGCAAACTAAATCTTAATATATATAAATCTCGTGTCACAATGTTTGTCCTCAATGGACTCCTAAACCACTTAACCGATTATAATAAAATTCGCACACCATGTGCAGTTCGATCCAACTTGAGAGATAGGATAGTTTAAATCTCAAATTATAGTCGCAATTTTAATTTATTGCTAATTATTTGTCTGTTATTATTTGACAGTCACAATTATCTGTTAACTCCAAATGATTCTAAGAGATGTCGATACCTTTCGACTGGGTTGAGTAAGTCATCAATAGATGGCGCTGCTATGGTAAATCTACGAACGTGTCATATAAGCTACAATTCAATATCATGATTACCACGTGTTATTGAGGCTAATGTATAAATTAAATTTATTTTGTAGTAAACGAAATACCGTGAAATTCAATTATTTCTTCTTTTTTAATACGGCTGGACCGATTGGAATGTTTTTTTTTGTTTGCGTTTGGGTGGTGCCCTGGATGGTTTAGATTCACAATTGGACCCGGTAGGTGGCGCTGCGAGCGAATTCCTGCATTTTTGTATGGACTTATTTCGACAGAACGACGTCTGTCCGGGCAGCTAGTATTCTATGAAAAACAATCAGAAAGTACGAGTTGATTAGATAACACTTTTAAAGCAGTCACAAATTTTCGTCCGATAATATAAATTGGAAATCAAATAATATTAAGAAAATAAACGCAGCTTCAATGATAACAAAATTCCGTTCATCGCTTTATTGCGGTTTCTAAATGTAATAACTCCAATATTATCTTTCAAGCTAAATCAAGACCTGTATTTACAGCACTAAGATAACATTCTTTATGAATAAAATACACGTAGAAACGACAAACAACTCAGTATTACCATACGAATAGATACAGCTAACAAAAGACGCATATCAACTTGCAATGATGTTTTGTATAGTAACAATACAGGATATTTTCTTAAGAAACTTTGTTTAGTAATAGAATAGAAAAACATTACGAAATGTTCGTATCTGGATATGTTGGATAAGTTTGCTCGACAGCTAGTGATGTATAAGCATCCATATCAGATAATTTATCGATTTACGGTCGTTGTTATCGATTGTGTTGATATATCGATATGTCGAAATAAAAATGTTCTGTTCTTGGTTAAATTCATTAGTAAGTTAAATAAAACATTTACAGGTTTATAATGTTGTGGCTTTCATTTTAATCATGGAGTCAAAGTCTGACTCTAATACGGCGTTTTTTACTATGAGTCGGAAATAAACTCAGTAATATTTATTTTAAAACCGATCTTGATTTATTCATTAACATTTACAACTGTAAATTTTTACTTGTGTAACTGAAGTTAATAATAAAAAATATAATGAAAATAAATGTAAAAGAAAATCAACAACTTAAGCAGAACAGCCCCCACTACCAGCATCGAGTAAGAATTTTGTTATAAAATATAGTTCAGAAAACATTGAAATTTTATGATCAAATCATATAAATAGTTAATTATTTTATTTGCAAGCAATAACAAAATCAGGGATATATATTATTATTAAATATAATAGAAATATTTTTTTATTTTTTTTAATAATATTGTGTCAACCCTGTAATTTGAAAATAAAAAATGCGATCTTAAAACAGAGATGTAGCAACAGTGACATCCTCGCTCATGAAAACTTTACAACGGATGTCATGGAGATAACAATGGAGGGAAGTTCTACTGAACTTTAATTTTCGTATGACCGTACTGTGTTCTGCTTAAAAACTTAGAGTGATTGTGTAGTGAGAGTTTTTATGAGACCAAAACGTAGAAGTGCTTTTGGAAATTTTGAATTTGAATGCTGAATTAGTCTAGTGTTTGCATATTAAACTTCGTTTTATATATTACCGTTTTTCAGTGTTAATCGTTATTATGGTATAAATTTTAATAAAGCTCAAAATAATAAATATAGTTATTTTATAATAAGGAAATAGTAAATTTGTAATACTAAAAACAAAAAAAAAATCTGAGAAAGAAATATAAATTATTTGAACAGGGAATTACACCTTACCCATTTTCGCCGTGAAACACAGGTGCACTTGTTTTACATTTCTGTTAGAAAGGTAAGGGGGTGGCTGAAATTACGGGCACATGAGACTGAAGCTTTTAGCTTCACGTCTCAGGGTTGACAATGTATTGACAATGTCCCTGGTGTTGCAAATATCCATAGGCGACCGTGGCCACTTACCATCTGGGGCTCGATTCTGTAAGGAAAATGACACTAACTCGAGGATGTTTCATCGCGGCCTCCGTGCTCTGTCTTTTTCGCTAACTACGCTAATACTACTTATCACGTGAGAGATAAGCTCTCCGAGGCCTCCGTGAAGCGGCAGCATGTTATATTGAATAGCCAGACTATAAAAAATAAATTTACTCACTTTCTTGTCGGTTTTCCTCAGTTAAAGGTTGACATTTTAATAAAACGTATGATTCAATATATCAAGGGAAAAGTCTTAATTCTTTAAAAAAACGGATAACGCATGAAAAAATAATAAATCTTATATCCGAGGCTTGACAATAAAATTTCAAAAGACAGTTTTAAACGTACAAAAATATGAAACTACAGCTCCAGTTGAGATTAAAAACAGAAGAAAAGTCAATAAGAGAGGCAAACTAACGAGTCAACCATTTTAAAATTAATCTCGAAGCTAGAATTTCTTTGCGACCGTACGATTTTGCTTTTAGAAAAAAATCTGTATTTTCTTGAAGGAAAATTCTTCTTGGATCATTATAGATAATAAAAAAGCATTTAATGATATTCCCAGCTTTTAGCTTTAGCAAGAGCTAATATTAAATTTTAGGAAAAGCTCAGACAAATCAAAATTAATTATGTACAAATACTTTATATAAATTTGATGGGCCAGTTGGGTTGACGGTTAGAGACACTGACTGCCACGCCGCAGGTCGTGGGTTTGATTCCCACCCAGGACAAACATTTGTGTGCATAAACATGTTTGTTTGTTCTGGAGTCTGGATGTAAGTATCTAAATGCATATGTAAAAGTTAGTATAAGACTGTATTGAATGTATATAGAAGTTTATTGATCCCGCGTTCACGAGGGATGCCTTAATCCAGGTTATTAACTATCCATTTGCAAAGTTTCATCAAAGACAGGCATTTATACAATTTAAATATCTAAATTATAAAAATACAATTTTCAGTTCATAACCAGAATATAGAAATTTGCTACAAAAATATTTATTCAAATATGTTCCCATGAATAGCAAACTCCAATACCGGTTCGGAATATTGTTTTACTGAGAAGAGTCGGCAATAAACTCACCAAATTCACATTTCAAAATATACGTTGATTTATTACATAAAATTGATTTACTCTCACTGACAATATTTGCGTGATGTAGCGGAAATTAATAAATTATTGATGAATTTATAATAAAAAGCAATAACATAGTTATGCGAAATCGCAATAAGCTGATTCCTATTAAATGCTTAATTCTAACCACAAACATCTTATTTATGATGGGTAATTGAAGCTTGTTAGCTAGTATTAGATATCCAAGATAATGCAATATTGTTTATCTATAATACCTATTAATTAAAGTGGTTTTAATTCCAGAAAATAGCATGATTTGCATATTTAATACTAGGTGTTCCCCGCGGTTTTACCTGCGTTCCTAAGGAATGTGTTAATGCAGGTTACTAACTGTCTCCTTGTAAATTTACATTTAAATCCGTTTTTGAGTGACAAAGTAACAAACATCCATTTATAAAATTAGTAAGATTACGATATTGTTTATTCGTTGGGCCAATTGGTCTGTTAGATCCTGATTTCCACGCTATATTATGGAATAGGTTTGATTCTTAAAGACAAACATTGGTTTGAATTATTGAGGTCTGAATGTTAGTAGGTAGATAATAAGTAAATGTTGATCTAGTGTTACAAGTACTGCTTTTTACTTATTGATATTGTTTATAGAAATAAATAATATCATCCCAAATTGTGCTACTAATTTAACCGATGAGTAACCTCTTTGTATAAAACCTCTACGCAAAAAAGAGCATGTCATATTTGCAAAAAAAAGAAAAAACAATCGTTTCCAAACATAGAATAGTAAATTACAGAAGTAACATGAAATAACCCAAACATAGAAACGTGTAACTATTGCTCGACACGTGTCAAAGAGTGCACAACTGTCATCAATATAAAACAGAAAGTACCTACGTGCGTTTCATAGTTTCACACTTCACCCATCAACCATGCTATGTGGCGTAAGAGACTATAAAACGGAATAGCGGGTCTTTTATGGAGATAAAATGTGCTGGGAACTGAAAAAAATTCTGAAAAAGAAACTGTTGATATCTAACAAATGACTTGCTTATTTTTCCAACCATTTTGGTAATTGTATTGCGACAATACCTTTGAAGAATAATTAAGGCAGGACTACATTCCAGACTAATCTTTGAAAGAAAATCTGAGACGCTGTAAAAAACTCACAGAAAAAGCTACGAAAATTCAGCTCAAAACATTTCACTTTCAATTCAAATTCAATACGTACAATATTCCATTAAACATGTCTCCGAAGCTCCAAAGTAATATTAAATTATTTAAAGGCACCTTGGAGTGATGTACGGGTATAAAATAGGTTTTTTTTTCCTGGGAAGATAAGCCAAGGAACCAATTTCCTCGACGCAAAAGGCAAATGTGCCTGAGTACACGGTTAATAGAATGTCGCGACAGAATAAAGAAGGTGGAGGCACGATAGAATTTGTATTTGCCCACGTCTTCAATGATAATGTAAAGAGGGATTTTTTGAGTGTCGAATTAAGTGATTTATTTTGCTCTGATAACAGTTTCCTATCTGCGTGAATGGACATTTCCTTTGATGATCAGAAGAATTTGAATTTGGAATGTTTGAGATAATTAGGCTGTTCGGGGAACAAAGGTGCTATCTTATTTTTGGTACCTTTATTTTAGGGAAAGATTTAACGTTACGCTTCATTTTCTAACATTACTAGCGTACCAATTGCCTCCCTCTATTAGTTTTTGATATACACAGGTTTAACTAAAATGTGAAATATGTTATGAACTTCACGTGTTACGTGTTCAAAGTTTGGTATAAACACATTAGCTCATGGATAACTATGTAGAGACACATTCTATATAGTTCTAAGTTCACACAATTTAAGTTTAGCATAATGGTAGGGAACATTCTAGTTCCCATTTGACTGGCTACCACTATGTTGAAAACTGTCGGTAATCACCTACGAACCTTCAAGAAAAGATCATACTCCTTTTTAAAAGGCCGGCAATGCACTTGTGGCTCCTCTGGTGTTGCGGGTGTCCATAGGCGGCGGTAATCGCTTACCATCAGGCGATACGTCTGCTCGTATGCCTACCAAAACATAAGAAAAAAAAAAAACAAAAAAAGGTGTCATATTCAACTGTTGCATTTAAGATTCAGTTCCCCCACCACAGAGTCGACATTACATTAGCAATACCCTTGCAATACCAATAGCAAATATCCATTGACGGGGCTAACTATATATTGTCAGGTGGACTGTCGGCCTACTTGTGCGTTGTGTCTGCTCGTTCTTTCTCTCTTTCCAACGTTACTAAAACGATGAGGGTAAATGCTACTCTATGCACCAACTGCTTGCTGCAGTAAAACTGATGGCCACAGCAACTGACAGATGAATAAAAAATCTATATATTAAAAGGTTAATAAAGGTTAAAAGTAGGAAAATAGTTATATACCATGTTCTCTGCTGTATTTGAATAGATTATTTTTGTTTTGTAGCTTTTGAGAAGCTTTAGCTTTATTAATAAAATAAATTTAAAAAATAATCCAAAAATGTTTGGTAACGAATATGGTCGTTTTTTTACCAGTACCATTAATATGCCCACTTGCCATTAAATATCAATAATAGGTAACTAAATATTATGACAATCTGATCAAAAATCTCTATATAGGTAAAATTGACAATATTTTCAGTTGATTTTCTTCTTTACAGAGTAAACCTTCTTTCAAGATCACTGTACCATCAATAAAGAAACGAAGCACGGAGACCATCGCTTATCCCTTAAGTCTAACCATTCCCTTATATTTAAGGGGCTTAGATATTAGGTCGAAACCACATCGTGTGCTTAAGGGTGGCTTACGTTCAAGTCGGTGTCTGTATTGCCCCTTAAATTGATATTATCACGACACTTCTCGAAGGCACGGCCGTTTCCATTAAATTAATTAGGGCCAGCAGTTACGGTAAACGGCTGGGTTCAGTTCTAACTGAGGTGACCATTTTTCACTTAAAAAGCCCTGACTAAAAGTCGGACAATTAAGTCTAAAATGAAATGCGGAATCCTATGCGCGACTCGCCTTTGCCGCGTTTTATTAGTGAATATTTCCCCTAAGTCAAAAATAAACAAAATAAAGTAATGTATACCACGGCAGACCTACTATTAAATGTCCCGGCAAGGAGACAGATCGTAGTTTACAACGTATAGTTAAAAAAAAATTAAAGTCCAGTGAAATTAAAAGTTCTAACAGACCGACGGAAGGTCCAAAGCTGGACATGTTTGTTAATATCCAGATGGGTGGTAACCCTAGTCATAATGGTATTTATTTAGATACTGTAATAAAAGTGGTACGACCATCTCTACGGTCAGATGTGTTGAATATTGTTGCCATAAAAGTAAATGTTTTGGTATTCGTTAATAAGTGAATTGGGCGATGTAGTTTTACAACTATTTAGCTGAGAGGCGCCTTAATTGTTATGTTAAATAAATTAATCTACACTACTATATAAAATTGTAGATTCTGTCTGTACATCTATTTTTTTGTCAAGTTTCGGGAAGAGCTGACGACAATTTTTTTTTTATGTCTATCTATCTGTTTGTCCTTTCATAACTCAAGGTGGATTACACATAGATAGATATCACCGATCCTGATGAAAATTGGTATATTGGCAGAACATGTGATAGCGCGAATGATTGACTCCAATATAATAATTTAAACAAAATAGTATTTTTTTTATATCTGTTTATTTTTCTATGTCAAGAACTATTTGGCAGATCGTATAAGAAATTATATGTAGTCAGAACATATTGTGAAAGTGCGAAGGATATGAAGATATAGAAGGAACGATAAACGCGGGTGACACCGCGGGGGGCAGCTAGTATCCTATAATTAAATTATATATATCTAGGTACTCGACCAAATGAACTGAAAGGTAGTTGAAATACTAACACTTGTTTCAATAACTATTTAGCTACTTCAAAGCCAGAATTCTATATTCAACTACAAAATCAATTTTCAAGTGAGACTGTTTGATTTGCAAAATTTAATTGCATTTAGAATAAATTCTAATATTATTTATTGAAAATAATTGCCATGCTTGACCCCATGCAGCGATTTTGTTAGCCCGTACCCAAGGGGTGGTAACAGGGTCCTATTACTAAGGCTATGTCCGTCCGCCCGTCTGTCTGTTTTCGGACTGTATCTGATGCACAGTATAGGTGTACTGTTGAATTTTTTACAGAGTGTGGGTTTTTTGGTGTTTTGTAAAATGTTGTGTACGGAACCCTTCGTGTACAAGGTCGACTCACACTTACCAGTCTCTGTTCAAAAATAATAATAAATCAGTAATTCTCATCTCAACTTATTAATATGTGTTATTTAGTAGTAGCTGTCCCCCACTTTTCACTCGCGTTCCGAGGGATGTAATATTTTACCAGCACAAAAAGTATCCTATGTTACTTTAAAAGTAAACCTCCAAAAATATGTGTACAAAGTTTCATGATGATCGGTTTAGTAGTTTTCGTGAAAGCGTAACAAACAAACTACATTCACGTTTATAATATTAATAGGGATATTGTTCTAGTTTTAAAAATACCTATACGATATAATCTAATAGTTATTTCAATTAACCCGTACCTTTAGACCCTTGAAAACTTTATAAAAGCTATTTGGATTGCCCTTCAAAGTTCCAATAAATACACCCTAAGCTCTGGATTATTTATCATATCCTTTTACTAAACATACTTTAATGTAACGATACAAGATAATTTAATCTTCAATGTAACGAGATAGGATTTAAATTAGCTTGAAGCACTTCAGCAGTTTCATGTATATTAAAGTGTGAACCACGTCGAATGAAATCATAGATTTCGAAGAAATAAGTAGAAGTAGCATTTATAGCTTTGACGAAAGAAAAATAATACGTTTTAGTAGTAGTATAGCTCTAAGTGCAGAACTTGTCCAGAAAACTACTACAACCGTTCCCATTTCCACTGTCAAGCAGTAGTGCTCTTGTATATCTGTATTTTGGTTAGAAAGGTATCCTTGGCTGGTGAAATGACATGTACATGAGACTGAACAACTTTATGTCTCAGTGTCGACATCGCTTTGGCGATCTCCCTGGTGTTGCAAGTCAATAGGCAGCGGAGGCAACCATCAGGTGGACCGTCTGCCAATTTATCGGGTTATTTGACATAAAAAAGACTTATTTTATTAAATATGTTGTATGTTAACAATATTTTTTTCATGACATTTACAAAACCGGAAGAAAATCAAATGTTCCTTATCTATAAAGGAGGAACCAATGAACCATTTTTAAATAAAACAGCCGATCTAAATCACTGCCGGTGTGCAGCGTACCAGAACGCTTTCGGTATTGCCACTTCACCAAATGGCATTGCGGAATAATAATAAAGTAAAATGTAACATAGATAGCATTTCTAACAATTTGATTAGATTTCTATGGATAGAATTTACGTCATATGCCAGTCCAAGCCATGTAAATTTGAAGTAAATTCAAAGAGGATCATTTTAGGATCACTCTAATGATATTGTGGCATTCGGAACATGTGACCCGTAGGGTGACACCTCACGCTTGAGGACCCAAAGTGTTTTAACCCTAAATGTGCTAAACACATTTGATTTTCAACTTTATCCAAAGTGGATTAAGATTCATTTAGCCCGGGGTTCGGTAAACATGATTATAACAAGTTTTATGATTGAGTTTTAGAGTTTAAAGGACCTTTGCTTAACTTATTTGCTTAAATTTGGTATTTAAACAATATTGAATTTGTAACAGGCAGGTTTATGTTATTTAATAATTTTATATAGCATTAGGTGACAGTGAGCCAAAAAATATAAACAGTTAACTGTTGTATAGCTCTTAGTGCAAACTTCGTCCGGGGAAGTACCTACTGTCGCCAAACTTGTACTAATAAGTAAAATAGGTCTAGCGAATAGCTGATAAATATAGGAATTATTAATGATATTTGAAGGTAAGTAAATGTACCTATAGATAGTAAATAATTCCAGCCTAGTTTCCAAAGAATCTATATATCTAACAACGCAGATGCAGTAGACATCAATTCCTTATTTTATACAGGAATTGATGCATCATATCTCAACTGATAAATAATATGCATGTAGCTGATCTGAGTGGTGATTGTCTGAGAGCAAACTGTGTTGAGGGTTTATACTCTTCATTCTACTATACTTCTCTACTATTCTTCTTCTGAACAATAGCCTGAGTCAATAGTTTATGGACTATTTTTAAGTCGCCTCCGCCACCCCTTATAGCGACCCCTTTCCACTCATGTCCATCTCAGTTTACCTGAGTAATATGACTGGCTAAGTATCGAGCATGATCCAACGATCATCTCCTTCTCCATACCAACGTATGTCTCAGCATCGAGCATGATCCAACGATCATCTCTTTCTCCATACCAACGTATGTCTGAGCCTCGAGCATGATCCAACGATCATCTCCTTCTCCATACCAACGTATGTCTGAGCCTCGAGCATGATCCAACGATCATCTCCTTCTCCATACCAACGTATGTCTGAGCCTCGAGCATGATCCAACGATCATCTCCTTCTCCATACCAACGTATGTCTGAGCCTCGAGCATGATCCAACGATCATCTCCTTCTCCATACCAACGTATGTCTGAGCCTCGAGCATGATCCAACGATCATCTCCTTCTCCATACCAACGTATGTCTGAGCCTCGAGCATGATCCAACGATCATCTCCTTCTCCAAACCAACGTATGTCTGAGCCTCGAGCATGATCCAACGATCACCTCCTTCTCCATACCAACGTATGTCTAAGCATCGGAGCATAATCCAACGATCATCTCCTTCTCCATACCAATGTATGTCTAAGTCCTAGCAATACGAATAGCTGAGTCTCTGAGCATCATCCAACGATCACGTCCCTACCAATAACCATCCGAGGCAAGCAGGCACATCCCACTATAGCAAGTAACAACAACCGTAAGTACAATGTTTCTGAACCGCACGCTCGAATGTCAACTAGGTAATTGGTATTACAATCAACTATATCTAAAGCACTCACCTAGGCCTCCCGGTTGCTACACTTACATCTCTGAACCTCTGCCTGAATAGTTAGTTATTTTCTTTGTTCACACTTTATAATTGATTTTTTATTTATGTGGGTAGCAGTCGCGGGAAAATGTGTCAATGCCGGTGACAGGACTTCTTGGGTTGCCAGTCTTTAATATTAACAAGGTTTGACGTTTTAGTTATTTACAATTTATGGTACATTTCGGGACGTAGTTCGCGACACCTACCTTATGCATTTCAACCGCGAATCAGTAATGCACTTGTATAGTATGTTTCAGTTAGAAAAGTAAGGGGGCCGGTGAAATTACAGGGACATGAGACCTAACAACTTGACTTCTCAGGGTCGACAACGCATTGGCGATGCTCTGGTGTTGCAAATGTCATTAGGCGAGGAGTGACCACTTACCATCAAGTCGACCGTCTGCTTGTTTGTCAGCCTATGTAGTATAAAAAAAACTATTGAAATAAATGCATTTGCTGTTTTTTTAATTAGAAATCAGTAGTGAGTTATGGAACAATGAATACTGTAGGTACTCTGTACTAAGAACTACCTACCACGTTCGGCATAATGTGTGTGAAGAATTTTGTTAAATTGGCCGGCTCTAAGTAAAAGGTTAATTATATACAAAAAACCTTAAACGGCTATAAAAAAACAATATTTCGCAAAAAAATGCTCCATTGTAATTCATAAACCAATTTGCCCCAAAAAGAAAAAACTAAGTAAAATCTCTTTAATAAAATAATAACCTTACTTTATCTTAAACTCGGTACATTAATATTCTTTAGGCCTCTAATATATTCACTTCCCTAAATAAATTAACTAGGTAAATAAGTTAAGAGTTTCCACAACAGTAATAAAGCCCCGAAGGTCCAAAACTTTGGGGCATTTAAACACTTTTTTCCCCAAGTTTTAGCATGTTGGTAATTTAGGGGTTAAATTAAATGTTAATTTTATAACTAATACCTACTTTTTATATTGATGGTTGAATAGAAGATATGTCCCTTTTTTAACTACCAACATATTGCATATCATGTTTGATGTCAATGATTTAGGATGGGTCCAACATAATACATATATGTTTCTTTAATAAACTACCTAAAGACATATATAAATTACCCGTGCATAAATTTAAGAAGGTTGTAAAGAATACTTTATATCAAAAGGGATTTTATAGTATAGAACCAGAAGTAATATTTAAAAAAAACAATGTAAACACGATTTATAAGAGCCTGTGAAGGCCGACATAAATAAACAATATTTCTAATCTATTTTATTCTATTGTTTTCTGTCCATTCGGTGCATATGTGCCAAAATTCCTGGCTGACGACTCGTTAGGAAGTCTCTTGTTGACCACTTGGTGCGAAGTGTAAAGTGCACGTGGTCAACGGTATTCCCTTTACTCGCCTCTTACAGCACTCTAGAGATGAGTGGGGGTAATATGAAGCGTAGTAACAAAAGAGCGTAAGTTGAAATTTTACATTTTTCGTCGAATTGATCTACCAATCCAAAATGGTAAAATAATACGAAAAACAAGCACTGATTAGGTCATTCCATTTTTCTTTGGTGGATTTTTTTATTGCTGTATTGTAATAAACACTTCTAGTACTGGAATTACTTAAGGATCCGTCTATCAGTCTATCCTGTTAGATCTATCTAGCCAATAGCTATGTCAATGCTATAGAATCGGACAACTAATTAAAGAATACAGCATAAAGAAAGAAATGTAACTCTCCGAATGGTGGTTTTGATTACAATTATTTTATTTAGGCTATTATTTCGGGTTCCGTGCCATATCTGTTTTTTTTTTAATTTGATGCGTTTTATTACATATTAATTTATATATACTAACCTCCATTATACAGACAACAGCAATAATAAACTCTCAGCTTTTTTATTACGAACACTATATTTTGAAAATGTTTATATAAATTCATACTTTCAAAAGATTGTAATAAAACTAAGTAATAACCATACATGTAGGTATACTTTCTAATATTAAAGCCCCCATATCTCAACTAAGACGATTAAAAATAATTTAATGCTCACATAAAAGCACTAATAGGAGATACTTATTACACGAACTTAATTATGTTGACAGATAAGGAAGCTTTATTGTGCTGTTGCCAATCTTGGCAAGCGAATGATAATAAATAATGTACGTCCTCACAAAAGCTTGAAAAAATCTTGTAGAGAATAAGCTTAAAAAGTTTAGTTGGAAGAAAATTTTCCTGTGTCATCAGAAGTTAATATTAAAGGTTTTATTTTGAAAGAAAACATGTTTACGCTTTTATGTCACCATGAGGTGGAACTATTAATAGATAATGTAAAAATATATTGTGACATTCTTCACACACGGTTACCTTAACCATGTAGAGTTTTTACTATGGTAACGAGACAACTGAGGGATATGCAAATTCATAACAAGAACAGACATGTTCTTGCAGATGTGTGTTGGGAATAGAAACCCTGTGTCGTGATTGATAAGGTTGCTTATCGTATAATGTGCCATGCCTAGTGCTTACTATATATTATATCTATAGGAAAATTTGGTCATAGTATTCATGTTAGATATGACTATCTATATACTCGTATATAAAAATTAATCCCTTTTTCCATTGGTCAGGGCATCGCGCATGGACGGCTGGACCGATTTCGCTAAATCTTTTTTTGTTGTGTTTGTTATTCTCAGGAGAAGGATCTTATTTAAGAAAAAAAAATGAAATTTGAAATTTCAAATTTTGAAAATTTTAAAATTTAAGAAAACTTAACGAGTTTACTTAATATAAACTTTTTTAATGTAACCTGTTTGACATTATTGTCAGTCATTTGACAGTTGGCGCGATTGACAGAATGCGCGCTGCAAATATCGCTTAAAATAGAGGCATGGATCAGAATTATATTGATAAACTAATTAATTGATAATTTCTTATTAAACATTTCACAGTCGATTCAATCGGAAGATTCGAATTCAATATTCATTGTTAAGACAGGACAACGTCTGTCGGGTCAGCTAGTTTTCTATAACTATAACATTGACCATAGGCCATAGACCTATATCAAACGATCTCGAGCTTGTATCCAGCAGCTGCTTTCAAGAGTAGTCCACCATTTCTAGGGGTCCGTAGCGAAATGGCAAAGCTGAACCGTTTATTTTTCTCATGTCCATTATTTCGGAGCAGTAAAATCTACGCTGCTATCTAATTGTTAATAATATGGTACGGAAGCTTAGACACTGTATGTGATCTGACACGCACTTCGGCTGTTATTTTTAATATATTTTTGCTATCGAGCTATATAGGCCATGACTTTAGGCTATGTATACAAGAGGCTAGTATTCTAGCTTGCAATCGAACAAAACCAATAAAATTTTCATATCCGGCCGATTTGAATCTTTTTCACTCACATAGCACCACCATATGTAGTATATATAGTATATAGTATATATTGTAAAACCCTATTATAATTTCATCATCACTTTCTTGTGCAAGCCGTAAAAAGAACCTATATTTTTTTCGTAAAACTTTTTCGCTCAGACCTTCCTTTCTCCGATATTACTAACTTAAGCGGTTGTTTTAATTAAAAATCGCTTTTAATCAGAATCGGTCGTATCGTAAAGTCTCTCCAAGTTTCTTAGTGGAAGAAGCGTAGACTTTTAACAATAAAAATCCTTTGAAATAAAAATCACTTGTCTCAGTACCACCATTGGAGTAATATTGTGAACGTTTTGTCTTTTAAGCTTTAGTATTCTCTCGACACAAAGACTTCGATTTTAAAGCTCTAATTGATTATAGTATAATCAACTTATTTCATACTTTTATAAAAATACATCGCCTTACTAAAACTATTAAATAAAAGCACTATCATTAATTTGCAGGCTTTTCAAAAAGGTTACCACGAAAGAGAGTTACTTTGCATTATTTGACCTACGTCGGGTTAACCGGCCAATTTAAGTCAAGCCCATAAAGGCTAAAAATAAAGCCATAACATTATTCATATGACCTTTGCGTTAACATGCTACAGTTTAATACTATTAACATGAAATCCATCTATATAGCCATTATAGGACATACGATTTCTGGAATTCAACATATCAATGTGCATCGGTCCTAATAACGTATCAGACAGAGCTAAGTCTGAGATTATACGTATAGATTGTTAACTATTCAATCCGGCTGGACATATAGATACATTGATAGTCAGAGCATATTTAGTTGAGTGATTAGTGTGTCAATATGAAGATGGGTATTGTCAATACCAAAGATTTTGGAATATTTCATTTATTTATATATTATTTTTTGTTATTTATTTCTTTTTACATTTTCTACGGACTCTTAGTCCGTACTCTTTGAAGATTCTACGATAAATTATTTTATGATTAATTGTATTGTGTTTTTCATTTATTTATATTATTGAAAAGTATGTTGAATTCATCAGAAAAGTGGTAGCTACGACAAATACTACCACCCCACCTCATTTTCAGGCTGTTGCAAGAGGCGATTGAAGAGTATTCCGAAAACCACGGGAACTTTCAACTACTGCTGTACACAAAAGCATCCACAAAGAAGGTTGGAGTTAGACAACGGCTATTCGTAAAAATCTGAATGTTTTTGTAATATCTATGCAATGCATAGAATGGGAAACATATTGCCCGACTCAAATATTTGGAAAGAGAGCTGGCTAAATTGGATAAAGACAATATTTTACGTTGTTACTTTACATATGTCCATCTGATCTTAAATTAAAGATAAATTAATACCTAACTTAAGGACTATGATGATTTGGCAACGTGCGAGTGATACCCGTCCATAGGCTGCGGTGACCGTTTACCATCAGACGGGCCGTCAGCTTGTTTGCTACCTTAGTAATATAAAAAAAATATATATATTCCAATATACACACAATCCAATATTAAAATCTACATCCTAGCTCTTAGATAGTAAAATAATATTTAGTCTTAAGCCTGTCCACTGGTGAGTACAGACTTCCCTTATTTTCCACAACCTAGGTTCTGAGCCGTCTGCATCTAATTGCTCCCAGTAGAATTAGCTCGCAGCCAGTAAGCTGACGTAGGTTATGGTACTTCTTGAGAAGCCTACATCCAATGATAAAGTCTCTAGTGGAAACTATGTCCCGGAAAGAGCAGATAGACTGTCTTATATAACCCTACTTGAAATAATTTCGAGAAATGCAATATGAGCGTCAGGTGTTTTTTTCCATGGGGTGCACTTAATAAAACTCAAAGAATTATTTGATAATAACAAAGACGGACTTATGGGATATACGTTTCTATTGATGATGATGAAAAATTCACTTCAATGAAATGTCTAAGACCTTCCATACCCGTTTTATGAGTAATAAATCTTACTTAGTACTTTCAGATAATTACAATCAACCTTTAAACAGAGGTTGGGGTATAAAATACCAAGTACGAAATAAAAAAGTTTTTATTTCTATTACTTTGCGAATACTTTCGTTCCTTCAGGGATTCTTTGTTTTATATTTAGAACGCTAGGTTCTACCTGCGATTACACTTGTATTTCAGTATATATTTAATTTTGTAATATCGAGTTGGTTTTAAATTACAGTACCGACTACAATATTCAAAATCTTAATACTTGACGAACCAGATAAAGAAATTCAGACAGGCAAAGTACGACTATTTCGGCAGTTATTCATTCTTAGACTATTTATATAACCCATATCAATTCTAACTAAACATTATTCGAACCAAATCTGCCAGTTTATCCAACCGTCTATCAATTTGTCAAAGTCTATCGTGAAACCTGAGGAAAGCCAGAAATATTGACGGTGTCTAAAAATAGCACCAACAAATCGTGCTAAAATAATTTTGGATAGCAAACAACGAGGATCAGAGTACTGTTAAATAGAATACTGTAGTAATATGGACCATCTAGAATTTGTGTACTTATCATACTTTACTACATAAACATACATCATGGTGAGACTGTGGTCAGGCTCAAGTTTAATATCAAGGTTGGTATCAGATTGGCAACACTCCTGGTATTATGGAAATAACACTAGGCGGCGGTGACCACTTGTCATCAGATGGACTCTTTGGTTGCTATACATGCTAAAACTTTCGGACTTTAAAAAAATTGCCGGGCCATTGCTTACTACAGTTCCGTACAATAATAATAAACCAGTTAGTTCATATGATACCAGAGCCGACGTCACATTTCAGGCCCCTCTTCTAAAAACTATAATACTTTCATTTAATTTTTACCGTCGACCACAAAGTTTCACAACTCTGCCATTTTCAAGATACTACTAGTAGCTGATAAAAACCGCCGTCACTTCAAGTAGACACGGAAGTCTCAACAGAAAGGTTTACCTTTACCGTTAATACGGAACCTTACAAACGAATACCATTTGCAGCCAACGCGTTAAATGTAAATGTTTATTTATCATTATTTTCCTAAGCAGTCACGTCGCTGTCATTCCCTAATCTTACACTCTAAACGGGCCAACATTTACATAAACGCCGTGGATAAACGATGAATTAGCACTTCACGGATTCTAATTAAGATTCAACGGGTCGAAAAACACATTTTTAACCCGAAGAGTTTTAAGAATTAGACATTAATGTCGCGCCATTTGCCACTGAGCGTCTCTGAGGCATTTGTCACTTCCTGCCATCTGAAATGAAGAATGAAAAGATTTCTGTTGTTCAGACGAATAATAACTTTTCCCTCGTCAGCGCGCCCCTTTTTTGTTCGAATGGACAAATTAGCCCTTTGTTTCACGGGACGGGTTAACGGAAAAGAGTTCGGTTTTGAAATGTTTTCGTGGTTCGCATTTAAGGGTTGAAGGAACGGGTTTTTTTACCCGACGCGGTTTGTAGGTACCCATCGATTTTATTTAATTAACATAAAAGTATGTAAACAACTCTGAAAAACAAGGATGTTCAGGATCGGATAGAGATTCCGTTATGTAATTAAAATACTTTGGTGTTCATAAAAGATCGGGCAAAGTGCATCTAGTAGTACTTTAAATTGATTTTGAGAGTTATTTGAAATGAAAATATTTCAATTGCTATATAAAATAGGCTATTCAACAAGTCACTACTATTACAAGTTTTAGTTATTTTAACTGAATTTTGACTTGGCGGGAACACTGCCCCTTGCCAGATTTGTTTATCTAGTAGACCGACAAGCAATCGGATGCTTCACTAGATGGTTACCGCCGCCTATAGACATTTGCAAAACCAGGATTGTCAACCCTGTAAGTCTCATGTACCTGTAATTTCATCGGCTCCGTTCTAACTGAAACACAAGTCACACAAGTGCACTTCTGCTTCACAGCAGAACGAAGCGGTTTCAGACGTAAGAGTTCTACTACTTCTTTTCAGATGTAAATATACTATACAGGCTGTTACAAAACTACCCGTAAAGCCAAAAGGAGGTTAAATGGGGCCTTATAATGAATCCATTCACAATATTTAAGAACTGTAGTAACGCAGTATTACATACCTCAAAAGTAGACAATTATTAGGTAAAATAGGTACGTAGGCCTTTCTGTTAAATAATCTGGTTCCCTGACATGACAGCTTACTAGGGTTGTTGGCTTTGATAAATTAATTATATTTTTACGGGGTATTTTGTAACACGTTGTATATACATATGTATAGGAATGGAAGGTATTTCTGTATAGTTTTATCTAAACTTATCTATACAGAAATCAAATATCTACTAATTACTAGATATATCTTTTATGTAATCTTACCATATTTCCGTAGAGCCACACCTGAGTCAATAAATTATCGTTACTGTAATAAAACTGTAGAATCCTCGCGTCTGTACATAGAAAATATTGGCTAGGAAAAGAGTGTGACAATAAGACTATTTTTGAACATGTTTGTCGGTTTGAACACACTAATCTCTAAAAAATCAAGTTGAATTTTAATTAAGTTTTCACATAAAACTGGCCCATCGCTTAGATCTGGCTCATATTGGCTTATTTAATCAATATTGACTCACAAAAAAAGACTTTAATTGAATATTATCGTGTACGAAGTAACTAGGCACAGCTACTAGAATAAAACGTAAGTACAACCGCGAAACCGCCCTAACCTTCACCTAATTAATAGGACAGGTAATCTTTTTTCTGCGAAACTTTCAATTAATCGCTCCACCTTTTTCCTCCGAAAATAGGTTACCTAACTTTGATAAATGATGAGTGAAGGAATGTTATTTTTTTTCCCACATTACTGTTGTGCTTCTGGCATCTACTTAACGTATTTAGTATCGAGTCACGACATGACTCGAGGAAGTATTATTTACTTATAACTTAACGACGTTGCCACCAAGATTTATGGAGCATAATCTTCTTTATTAGCCGACTTAAAAAAGGGAGAAGGTTCTCGATGCGACGTACATGTTCTCTTGTGTATGTTACATTTGGCCGTGAAATCTGAACCATTTTGGTAATTATTTTCTTGTTTCAAACAGTATGGAGGTTGATTGAGGTTACAGTATTACAAGATACAGACAGATTAAATTAAATGCGTAATTATTTTATAACTTTTAGGGCACTTGGAATCCATTTTTAAGGGTCTGTAGTCAAATAACAATATTGAATCCTGTATAGATTTAGTTTTAGTTGTCCCCGTTTGTGTCTGTCGTCTTTGTTTCCACTTTTTTATCAATGTTAATTGTATTTAACTTCTAAGTGACAGTATCTATTAAATTATTACCTACCTAAATTAGTTTCTTCATCAGAAAGGACAAAGACGTGGTCGAAAAAGTTAAAAGATAAGAACGAGATCGGCTTCTTGATTTTGTTCTGATAACTCGCTTCTTTTCTATCAACGCTCTTAGTATTTTTGGTCTCTTTCTAACTTCGTTGATTTATGGTACAAAAGAAGCGTTGTAGTTAATTTTGATCAGTACTTATCTGTCATTTACTTAATGAATCTTCTATCCCGATCTTAAGTCTCAGAATTGCTGTAGAGTACTTAGAAGTCATTTTTGGCTTTTATGAGATTAAACACAATCCTATTCAAAATCTTTTTAACTGTCACTGTTACGAACCGAACTCATTTACATCACCTTTTAGGATTTTATTTTGTCTTCGAAATTCAAAAAGTACTGACAGTTAGTTGCACTGGAGAAGTTCTCCAGTTTTCATTATTTGTCTTGTAAATGAATTTAAAATATAAACTGTGACTTCAATCCAGCACCCTCTTTCATTTCATATAGTTAATGATCAGTAACAGACATCGATATTTTATTTTCACTTTTGCGACTATTATGTATGTATGTTCAATACATATACATATATCTATATATATATAAAAGGAGAAGCTGACTGACTGAGTGAATCAACGCAGGGCCTTAAACTATACGGGTTAGAAACTTGAAATTTTGCACAGGAGTTCCTTTTATAGCGTAGAGGAGCACTAAGAAAGTATTTTTGAAAGTTCACCCCCTGAGGGGGGGGGGGGGTTATGCAAAATTTATAAGAAACAATGTGTTTTCTTGGTCTGATCAACTTCAAACGAAGCTCGTTTAATATAAATGTATACTTTTATAAAATTATAGCTGTCCGGACAGACGTTGTCCTGCCAAAATAAGTCCATACAAAAATTCTGGGTTTCGATCGCAGCGCCCCCTACCGGGTCCAATTGTAAATCTAAACCATTCTCGAATCTCCACGAACACACACAAAAAATGTCATCAAAATCGGTCCAGTCGTTTAGGAGGAGTTCAGTCACATACACACGCACACAAGAAATATATATATTAAGATTTTGAAAAGTTCTCTGTTGTCTGTTAGTGTTTTCATGGCTTACCAGCTGAACCGAACTACGGAGACGGACATAGTCTACATTTTATCAACTTCAATGCGAGTGAAACCACGGGGCGGAAGCTAGTATATATAAATTGTACCTGTACATACGCCTAATACCTACCTTAATCTGGACTAACCTAACCTAATTTACTTGAATAATTAATATAATCTTCTTATCACGTTGTAGCGTCTAGATTCTAGATAATCTGAAACTAAATTAGCTAGATGTCGGCCTTAACCGTCAATTTAGAGCTTTATAAACTGAATATATAAGGTATTTAAGATAATGCTGGATATTTCTAATAAACTAGCTATTCCTACACGTCCTAGAGTTTACCTCTCACGTGATTAGTAGTATTAGCGTAGTAAGCGACAGAGACAGAGCATAGAGGCCGCGACGAAACATCCTCGAGTTAGTGTCATTTTCCTTATAGAATCGAGCCCCTGTTCATGATGAATTGAAAAATCAGAAAAATACTAAATCGGTCCAGCTGTTCTCAAGTGATGCGCTAACTAACAAACAGGATTTAAATTTTATGTATATGGAATGTACATTACAATATTACCAATAGGGAAATTGATTGTATATAGGACTAAAATGTTTCTTTTAAATTCTCATTATTATATATATTTTTGATTTTTTTTTTGCGAGTAAGATTTTGGAAAAATTGTCGCCAAGCATCTAGGAGTTTCTAGGCTTCGTGTACTTATCACGTCTAGCCACATCATCTTTTCTTTTTTTTTTTAATATTGAACAAACATAAATACATGGAAAATAAAACTTAAAATCATTCACAAAAAACCACAGAGGTTTATAAGAGGACATTCGACATTCAATCCTTACTAATATACTACAAATAATAATTAATTACTAAATTTCCTACAAATTTCTTTGAGGTAGATACATAAGTACCTACTTCATCACATACCATATTAATAAAATATAATTAAAATAAACAGTGTGTGGGCAGTGAGAATAAAAGTGGATAGATGTGCGACGTTGTGCCGACACTCACTCAATAATTGTACATACATTTTTTCATAGTGTTAAAGGTTCGATACAAGGTGATGTTTTAATTAAATTTTTATGTTTGAAGGAGTAGTATTTTTCCTAATTTCGCTATCAAGTTGGTTAATCATACGAGGAATTATGTAGGAGCATATTCGTTGGCCGTAGGCGTTGTTTGCTTTTATAGACTTAAGTTTCTTTTGTGTCATTTGTCGTGTTATAAATGACACAAAAGAAACTTAAGTCTAAAAAAGCAAACAACGCCTACGGCCAAATCTCTAAAAGGTGGCTCGTGAGATTGTCTAGAAAAAATCTAGCTTGATATAGTTTAAAAAAACATCAAGGCAATTAAATAACATACATTTTCTTACTACGTTTTCCATTCACGTGCTAATTCGTTGAAAACTCCATAGGCATTATACAATCCAACCAAAGAAGTTAATCGGCCGTGTCGACTCAAGAACGCGGCAAAACTATTTTGTTCATTTTATTTGCCAATGCAAAAAGCGGAAGGGCAGTAAGAAAGTGAATTTATATTTATAGCAAATATTCCACTCTGATAGGACTCAGTAAAACGTGAATAGGAAAAGGGTGTTGTGGCCTATTCATTGTAATAGTGTATAAGCTCGGATTTATATTACAAAAATGAATAAGATCGTGATGAAAGAATTAGATAAATAAATAAATAAATATCCCGGGACATTTTTTACACACGACCATCTGGTCTCAAACTTATCAGAGCTTGTACTATGGAAACCAGATAACTGATATGCTACATATATTATTTTTTTTTAGATTTAGATATATCAGTGTTTTTATATGTGACTCGATAACCGCATAAATACCTGTGCTGTTTTTGTTGAAACATAACACACAGATAGAATTAAGTTCTTGATTAAAACATGTGATGGAAGTGTTAATGCACCTATAAGCGTGATTTATATTTTTATAGATAATGCCGCTTTTTATTGAGGTAAGGAAATAAAACAAAACTATTTTTTCCTATCTATGTAAATACCTACGTAACAATTATTCACAAAAAACCAAACCAACCTTGTAACATGAAATAAGAAAAAACCTAAGGATTTCTTTCCCATCAAATTCTCCCTTTGCCAAACCAAATTTTAGAAAAGCCCATCGGAATCAAATCGAATAATCGTAGTGTTCCGTGCATCCCCACCTCCCTCGTTAATAAAATAAAACGGATTTAGGGAAGGGCCCTTCGAGATTCTTTTATAAGGGATTAACGCTTCAGTCGCTGACATCCTGTATGTGAAAGTTCTCTTACATTTATTTCTATGGGGTGATTTCATTTCCAATTTGTGTGACAAATGCACTTTTCTATAAAATAATTGACTTCGTTTAGTGTCGTGCGACTTCGGATCGGTTCGGCGGCAACGATGCGAATTAAGGATCAGTAGTTTGTTCATGTTTGAAAAGATTTTTCTTTTGATTTAATTCAAAAGAAAATCTAAGCTTGTTTTGCAGAGAGTAATTGATATAAAAAAAAAACATTTCTTTATTTTTGTGTTTAGAATTTGGTGCGTATTTTTTAAGCTTCATTTTGAAATATATAGTTAAAGTGACGTCGACAAAACGGTTGACTGGTTTTGTTATTTTTGCCTATGTTTATTTCATTTCGATCTATTTAGATCTGCTAATATTTAATTTAAAAAAAGCAATAACATTTTGAATAAATTAAATGGGAAATACTTGATTTACTATTATCATAACCTTGATAAAATTCGTGTTACATTTCTTCGTGATTACGCCAATACTGATATTCCACGAACCATCGAACTTCGTAACGGCACTCAACGTAACAAGCAAGCCATAATCGTTTCAAAAATCGTCTATGAAGATAACAATGCGTGGGAATTAAAGCGGTTCTAGAGTATGCATTCTACTTGTTAGAGTAATCAGCTGTTACCCTAGTATTACTACGCCATTACTTATTCAAAGATGTTGCCTGGAATGAGTAATGTGTTCAAGAGACAAGGCGCCAAGACTTACCACCTGTCACGTTGGAACCTAAATATATTCTTAATGAAAAGGACTTACCAGCAATTTTCTTTATTGCTTAAGGAATACTAGCGACCCGCCCCGGGTTCACATGGGTGCAATGTTGATACTAAATATACTACGGAATTTTTGAATGCAGAATTTTTTGCAGACCTTTTTATGGTGTACAATACTTTACTACATTATTTTGGTCTATCTCGTAGGGTTCAGCCAGCGTTTGCAATATAAGCGCAAAAAAGTGATTATTTACGACATCACATTTGAAACCTCTAAAATAACCACATATAAACCTTCTTTGAATTACTCTATCTATTAGAAAGACCGCATCAAAATCCGTTGCGTAGTTATAAGTATCAAAGGATACATAGGGACAGACAGCGGGAAGCTACTTTTTTAATACTATGTTGTGAAGATGAATTTCTAATTGTATGATGATGCAGTTAAACTTTAACCATAGAGCCATATTTTCTGTGACATTTGAAGCAATAGATTGACTAATATATTGGCGTAATAAGATAATTATAATATTTATAGATTATTCGCTTAGCTTCGATTTGCATTTCAATGGCTTTTGAAGCCTAAATTATGTATAATTAAACTAGTTTCCGCTCTGCGGGTTTCATTGGGATTCTCAGCATAGTAGTCTATGCCCCTCCGCTCCTGTGTTACTCCGATTTATTAACTATTCATGTGTGAAAATGTATGTCGATTCTTTGTTGTACCAGGTCTTAAAATATGAATAAACCAACTCACATTCCCAATTATATCATAAAAAGTAGAATATCCTAGTGATTTTTATGTTTTTATTCTACTTGGCCCGACCAACAAGCAGACAGTCCACCGATGCTAAGTTGTCACCGCCGCAACACCAGAGGCATTGTCAATGCGTTGTCATTCCTGTGGCTTGAAGTTGTTAAGTCTCATGGGCCTGAAATTTCACCGGCCCCCTTACGTTACACTTCACTGTGGAAATAGGTAAGATGGTAGTACTTCCCCGAATGAACTCTGCACTAAGAGCTCTACTACTCTAATGATATTTGAGTGAATGCCCAAATGATTCAGATTAGGTCGGGCAAACGATAATGTTACTTATAGCTTATTTAGTGCCGCCGACAAACGCTTGTTAGTGCACGTACGACTTTTACAAAAAGTTTGAGATTTTGAATGAAACCATTCTGACAAAACTTTACCATGATGGAAGGACACTGTAGGACGAACTAACATCCTACTATCCAACTGATATTATAAATGTGAAAGTTTGTAGGTTGCATAGATGTTACTCTTACACAAAAACTGCTAATCGGATATAGATGAAACTTGCTACATAAATAGTTTATGATCGGGATTAATACATAGGATACTTTTAACCTGAGAAATTGTAACATCTCGGTAACGCGGGCGACAACTGGTTGGATTATATAACGCCCTCAAGTTAAAAGTTGCATAGCACCTTTGAGCGGGTACCGGCTGGTCTGCTGCATTTGAGAGCCCTTGAAAATTGGTGTGCTAGTGTGCAGCTGCCGAAGCACACAGTTAAGTGCTTGAAAACTTTTCCACTTAAGGGTGGGAGTCTGCCAGGTGTCCTCAGGATGTTTTCCTACACCAAACCTTAAGTTCATTGTAGGATTCCATTATATAGGATTATTTTTCAACCTTGAGCCAATTTCTTGCGATGAAAGTGCAGATTTATGAAAACAAATTTCACTATAGATCAACCCTGGAATCGCGAAAAAGAATAAGTGTCTCATAACATTTTGTTTATAAGTATACCATAAGTAAGAAAAAAAATAGTTTTTTTTCAGTTTATGGATATAGCGGTAGTTAAGATCAGCTAGAGACCAAGCTATTATATTCAAGATGGACTAGTACACATTTAAGTAACTTTGTTAAAAATGTATTTGTAACCTGGATTGATAAGGTCCCTAAGAGACGGTGAAAATGGTTGCATCACTTTTCATATTCGAACATAAAATCTTCTAGAGAATATGGATCTCAGTATTTGGCTCTACCCTTGCTTGTATGATTTTCTAGCTTATTATCCTACCAATCTACCAGAATAGTTTCCAGTTTGATATAAATGAAGCTAGCTACAGTATCATATTCACTAAAAGGAATTGTGGCATCGTACAAAGGTTCGCTCATTTCCCTATAATAATATGCTTGTGGCTGATGGCAGACAAGTGTGTCATTGTGAACAGGTGCTGCTCGTAGCGTCTGGTCCATTTTGTTTAATATATGGCCCAATAACTGTCCCATTGTATGGCAATGACTATAATTCAAATGGTTTTTTTTTCCTCTAAATATATGCTTGATGTTTGACCACAATCTCAACGTGGTAAGTTATTACGTGGCCGTGGTAAGCAGACAAAGTATAGATGAACTGGAAGAGCTGTCGGTGCTTGGTGACAGATTTTCGACTTGACAGCCATCATGGCGGGTACTAGAAAGTTCCATGCTATGGTTATCTCAGGATGCTGTCCTTCATCGAAAGCTTATTTTAGAAACTTCCGTAGTGAGGAGCCCATTTTGATGCTATTCCTCAAAAATATGTAATTAATTACTACGCAAATATTGAACTGTCAAAATGTTTTACAATTTCATTAATAATCATAAACTCCAAATAATCTCTGCATACACCATCCGCCATCCAATCCAAAATTAAGTGGAGCTAAATTAATAACTAAGGCTGGTGTTTGTTAACATTGATTCCGTGATTAAACAACGTTTAACTTGACTTTGTTATACGTTTAAAACGACAGTCTGGTTTTAAGCGCTTAATAAAAATGTTTATGGTTTATCGAAATTAAATAATTAACTTTAATAACGATTCTACTAAATGGACTTACAATTAATGTAGATATAACGCAATATACATATTTTTAAATACAGTACACGTAGAAATATTCTCTTTTTCAAAAGTTGGTTAATAATACCAAACCATTTTATGGCTGAATAAAATTTTTAAGTATAGACAAAACTATAAGACTTAACATAAAACTCGGAGAAGCATGTTCCAAAGAAATTACTTTCTGTACTCTGTCCACTGGTAGGCTAAAGGTAATTTTCCATAGAAAAGGCTTTTGTGCATCTTGTAGGCATCTAAATATCACAAGCATGTCACCGGTCCATCTGGTAGAAAGCCAACCTAAATAAAGAGGCAAAAAAAATATTTATTCAGAAATCAAATAAAATACTTTCAAAAGAAAATGAAATCAATTCGAAGCAAATTGAGTTACATTACGAGAAAATGAGGCACTTCATTGCTTTTCATTTTTAGTGTTCCGTAACAGAGTTGTAAAATCGGAAAAACGTGACATCGTTTTGGTCTTTAAATCGTGTAGATATCTGTCAGTATAATGTACCTACTGTATGTAAATATTTCAAATCGGAACCTTTATCCTTTTCCATGGTTTTATTATTTTTCTTACTGCTTAAACTGTTTGCGTAAGTTAAGAGAGAAATTGAGAAATAATTTAATTTCTAAATTGGCTTACATATTTTATTCATTAAAAATAATATAAAAGTTACATAAAAAAAACTTTTTTTGTTAATTATTTATCGAGATATAAAAAAACTTTATTCTTAATATTTTTAAATGAAAAAACAGAGGATAGGATATTTATTTCAATAATTTTTCACTTGTTAATATTTGATTTGCCCATATCCGGGGTAATAAAATTCTTTATATTTATAGCCTTTGACATTATTTCAAATCTCTATAAAATTATTAGGATAAGTCGCCAAAATCTATAAAAAAATAAGTCTTCCCGATTACCCTAAAAATAATAGATAACACTTTAAAATAAAAATTAAATTAGGCTACAACAACACTAAAACTTACCTTAAAATTCAGCCGTAGTTAAAAAACATCCCTCGAAACTCCACGACAAAGTACAATCACACACACAAAACTTTTATCATTTCAAAATCCATATTAAAAACCAACACTCGTAACGTGCGAAAAAGGAGTGGAGCGCGCGACAGTCCGCCGCCGATCCAATGGTAAGACTGAAGTATAGTCGGTCTCGGTCGGTACGTGTATGGCAGTCGAGACCGGGTAGCAAAACAGCACTACATTTTTGTCTAGATGTATCGACAGGAGCATCCCTTGTCGTTTTCCGCGAATACGACGCCATCTGCCGTTCGCAAAACTTGTGCATTAAGTACTGGGGAATCTTCGGAAAGTTTTGATAGGATATTTTTGAGAGCTCGCAATGTTTGAAGTTCGAAGTGTGAAGTTCGATGCAGTCCCGATTTATCCTTTGTTTCCTACGACGTATTTAGATTTGGAATTATATAATATTTTTGTTTAATCTCATGTAAGTCTTTAAGTAATAGAATTGTGTATAGAAAATAAATAATATTTTGAATGACAACAAATTATTTTGTATATTTTAGAACCGTTTACAAATTATACAGATTAATTTAATGTACCGGCTACCTAGATTTCATAAAATGAGCTCTGCTGTATTAAAGCCGTGTGTGAAAAATTACCCAGACTATTAAGGTAGGCACATTAATATAGCATAGGTATTTTTAACACTTTAATTAACCTAATCGTGTCGATCTGAAACTTATAAATCACTATTATAGTTTTCGCCCCGTAGTTTAGCCCGTACTTTATATTTATTTAAATATATATTACTGGGACCTTCTTTCACTCGGTTATCAGATAGCAAATTTAGAAGATCTTATACTATGGTAAGCAGATAACTGATATACAATTTAAACTAATTTCTAAATGAACTCTTGAATAGATCTTTTCATCCAGACACAAAACAAACAGTACACAAACGTGGGTGAAAATCACACCCACAACCGACGCCGTGATAGTCAGGGCATCGAACCACAATGTCAACTAGCCTGTGCTATTGTGTTTATCAATATCATAATCTATTTGTGGGCTAAATTTCATGCGAAACCATTCAGCTTTTTCGAAGCTAAACTAGCACATACGTATTTATAATATTAGTAAGATTTGAGATTATTTGAGAGGGGATTATATTTTCGGCTTTATAAATGGTTTAAACTTGAAGAGATTACGTCTATCGACGATTTGACGTCAGAGGATATATCCTCTATAGGTTATAACCTTCCCTTTGAGATTTAGAGATATTAAATAGAAGGTTAAAAAAAATCCGCTCAATCCCATCGTCAAGTTAATCACTTTGTTCATGCATCATAACTAAGTCAAAGTCAAAGCCATTTAAGAAGGTCAAAGCATGTTATTCAATTTGTGTCGCAACTTCTTTTTTATAAGGTACTTTGTGAAATAGTGCTACCGATATAGTCGAAATGCACAAACATATTCTTGCTGACTTTCTTACCAGTACTTCTCAATTGAAGGTTGACTTCCCAATCAGTGTTAACTTCAGTAGCTTTACCTTTATAAATACCCGTATAGGGTCTTAAATAAATGGTCATGAATTTCGATGTTATTCAATTATGGAAAGAATAACAGATCAACCATTTTATCTGGCCTTTTACAGTTACACACACAGTTGACAGGCCAGTTGGCTTGGTGGTTAGCGCTCTGACTGCCTAACCGAAGGTCGCGGGTTCGATTCCCGCCCAGGACAAACATTTGTGTGCATGAACATGTAAAAATTCAAAAAAAATTCAAAATTCAAAACCATTTATTCAGTTTAGGCCTTCGGAGGGCACTTATGAAGGTCAAATTTAAAGTTACTGAAGCTACAACCGGTTCGGAAGTCAGCCTTCAACTGAGAAGAACCGGCAAGAAACTCAGCAAGGTTACATTTTTTTTTATTTGTTATATAAATTTTTATCTATTCTGACTTTTTGGCTATTTTATAATTTCAATTTTACATAATTTTATATTTAACAATTACAAGATACTTATTATAGGTAACATTAATAAAAACAAAACAAAAAAAATATGACAAGAAAATAGAAAATAACAATAATTAGGTACTTACAACTTAAACAAGAGATTTAGAGGTGCACTGTGCAGAGAGCAGCTATTTCCATACATTTTTATCTTCAATATAATGAACTACCTTGTAATACGCTTTTTCTTTCAAAACTTTCCTAATATAATTTTTAAATTTATGATCAGACATTTTGGTTATTGAAAGCGGTATCTTATTATAAAATCGAACACAATTACCAAGAAATGACTTGTTAACTTTAGTTAGTCTAAAGTATGGAACAACTAACTTCTCCCTTTGTCTTGTATTTATACTATGAATATCTAATTTTGCCTCAAACATTCCTATGTTTCTACGTATAAACATTATATTTTCATAAATATATAGTGAAGGTAATGTCATTATATTTATTTCCCTAAATAAATCTCTTAATGATTCACGGGGACCCATACTGTAAATTGCACGAATTGCTCTTTTTTGTATAATAAATATTGATTCTATATCCGCTGCTGCTCCCCAAAACAAAATACCATAGGACAAGAGGCTATGAAAATATGCAAAATAAACTAATTTGGCCGTCTCAACATTCGTCAATTGTTTAATTTTCCTAACAGCAAAAGCAGCCGAACTTAATTTAGCAGCTAGAGTATCAACCTGAGGTCCCCATTGCAATTTATTGTCTAATGTAAGACCCAAAAATACCGTTTTATTTACAAGATCAATATGGCTCCCATCTATTATTATTTGGCTATCTACTTGTGCTACATTTGGTAAAGAAAACCTTAAGCATTTAGTTTTCTTTGAATTTAGTAATAGATTATTTGTAGCAAACCACCCACAGACAATTGACATAGTATGATTAACTTTAGTTAGATCTTTGTCTTTTCTATTAACTTTAAAAATTAATGATGTATCATCAGCAAACAAGACAATATGTATGTTCATAACACTGTTTGTTCTGTGTCTGGGTGTAAATATCTATTTAAGTATGTATTTAGAAAAAAAAAGTAGTCTAAGTAGTATCTTCTCTTATGATCCTGGGTCCTTTAAGCGGGGCGTGAAAAAGCTTCTCACAAGGCCGTCAAGGTGAGGGCCATCATGCCACAATGTTACGCTGGCTGCTGGGATGATAGCCATCACTAGGGGACTTCATTGACTGCTTAACATCAGGCAGCATGGAGTCAATTTGGGCGGTAGCAATAAAAAAAAATATCAGTTATTTGGTTTCCATAGTACAAGCTCTGCTTAGTTTGTGACCAGCCCCCTTATTCAGCTAATACAAACTTCGTCGGCGAGCCGCTTCACGGAGGCCTCGGAGAGCTTATCTCTCACGTGATTAGTAGTATTAGCGTAGTTAGCGAAAGAGACAGAGCACGGAGGCCGCGACGAAACATCCTCGAGTTAGTGTCACTTTCCTTACAGAATCGGGCCCCTGAAGGCCGTGTGTAAAAGATTGTCCTGGGGATATTTATAGTTACGAAATAAGGCTACAGTATTATTTGAATATATATGAATATGTATAACAAATTACAATTAAAAAATTCTAATAAAATAATATGGATACTCCAAGCTGATGAATAAAATATGAAAATTACTTGCCTTTTTTGCCTTAATTGACTTTTTCATTATGAGCCATATACCAAAGATAGAAAACGATGGCTAGAGAAAGGAAGGCCTATGCCCAGCAGTTGGCCGAAATGATGATGACACCATACTATGAGCAAAATAAGTTTTAGTAATGTGCATTCTTTGGAATACAGATCTAGCAATTCCAATTTACCATACATTATGTTAACTATGGGTACTACTATAGTATTTTCTTAACATTTTAAACATCTCAAATTAAAACTAGGTATTGTAAGTACATCGATAACACTTAAAATGACTTGTACGAGTGATATTGTTATAGCACGCACGCCTACAAACATTAATGTGAAGTCAGTCGGTCAACGATGGGAGGTGCGAGACTAATGGTCATCAAGTTCATTGGAGGTTTTTTTTTCCATGTTAGGGGGGTGCATGTGCACCCCCATGTACCCCCTCCCAGTGCACATGAGTAAACTACAAATAGCAAAGTAATGAATGAAAACATTAAATCATTAAAAGTTCTGACATCCAGCATTTTAATTAACCGCAGACAAAGCCGGTATTAGACATTAGTTAAGCTTATTAAAATCTTGATTTCGGCTCTCATCAAAGAAGAATAAAAAAAATCGTGTTAAACCAACTTAACGAGTCAATAGTCAATTACTTAAAAAACCGCTCGTAAAGAAGCCTATATCTTTGTTATCGTCCTCAAGGGCGAAATTCCTGGCCCTTTCTAAGGGACCGAAGGGAAACGCCTTTGGTCCCATTTAACGACCTTTGTGTGGGCCTCATTAATTAATTCCTTGGCCAATCCTGATAAATAAGGGATGGGCGTACTTGAACTTCGGACGGCCGTTTCGGTAGAATATATCTTTATTTGTGTTAGATACCTTTATTCTTTATGCATGCGTTAAGTAGAAAAGCGCTTTCGTTTTAATGGAAGGTACTGCCTTGCTTATTTCGTACTAGCTGTCTCCCACGGTTTCACCCGCATTCCCGAGGGATGCTACATTTTCCCAGGCTTTATTGTAGCCTATATATTATTCTAGGACATATTCTATCTATATGCCAAGTTTCATTCAAATCCGTCCGGTAGTTTTTATATGAAAAAGTAACAAACTTCCATACATACAAACTTTCGCATTTATAATATTGGTAGGATTGCTTTCAGATACTTTTATTTCGTTTTGAGAAAATAACTTTTGAAGTATTATAATATAGCCATGCAAGTTTGGCTTATTGCCTTTTAGTTTTTAGAATGTTAACAGATCACAATTAACCCAAATATCTATATTACTTCAATTGATCATAAACTTGCAACACCTCAAAATAAAAACAAATTCATACATAGTAAAACAAAATGCGGAGAGTAATCGCAGGCATAAGGTCGAAAAATTCGTTTTTTTAAGTCAAGTAAGCCGAGAAGCAGTCAGACGGTCCACCTGATGGTAAATGGTCACAACCACCTTTGGACATTTAGAGCATCCAATGTGTTGTCGACCCTGAGACATGAACAACAGTTTTTAACAAGACAGCGGTATCCTACCAGGCGGGTACTACAAAGAACTCATCTACCGTGAAATCAATCCGAAGCTAATATAAACGAGTAGTGGGATGTAGGGCTTGAAGGTCTTAGCTTTGGTGTAATTAAGACCGTCAACCGTAGAGCTATTAAAGCGAATAACGACCCCTTACTAAGGACATTTCCGTATCTGTTACTAAGATCATTTTCTTTTACTTTTGCGAGATAGCAATTTCCTGCTATTACTATTATTAATAAAGCAGTTGAAGCATTCTGTCAACAAGCCATGTTTTTTGTTCTAAAACAGTTTCTTGTCGAAAAATCATTGGTATCGTAAGTTTCATTTGTGAAATATATTGATTGCATAAATATTCAGTAAATGAATTTTAAAGACTAGGACTATGATGGCATGTTTTTTTTATACTTTAATATTATCTTTATCACCTATACATAGTCTTTCCCGTATTTCTGGGGTTCAAAATATCCCAATTTTATCCAAGCTTTATCTCTTGATTTTAGTACTTTCACTTATATATCTTCGAAGAAATAAATGCCAGTTTTGTAATAACTATATTTATTAAGAATTAAGGTCGAGAATAGACGAGCTAGTTAAATAATTGGCCTTCATTGCCCTGTCAATTAGGGTAGTGGTCTCTTGCATGGGTGTGCAAGGGTGAACCAATTTATACAGTAAATCAGTTAACTTCACTCTATTTATTTTAGCAAATGCATTATCGTTGCCCTATTGCTAGATATTTAACTCTTTAATGTACACTAAAAAAGAAAAACAGAGAGAATAATATATATCCTAGAACATTCTCTACACACGGCCATCTGATTCCAAGCTTTGAAATGACTACTACAGAAACTAGATATCTAACATAATACTTTTAAAATTTTAAATACATACTTCAAAAAAATACAATGCAGAAACTCGATAGCAGCACCACCTACCGGGTCCAATTCTATACTAATCATTCTCAAATCCACTGGAATACACAAAAATGTCATCAAAATCATTCTAGCCATTTAGGAGGAGTTCACGAATATACACACATACACACAGAAAAAACATACATGTTCATGCACACAAACGTTTGTCCTCGGTGGGAATGAACCCATGACATATCGTGTAAGCCACAGTAACCACCAAGCCAACTGCCCCGTTACACGTGATTGAGTCACTGATATCCATTATTATACATTTTATAATATTAGACAAACAGGGTCAGATTCCCAAACCCCAAATATCCAAGACTCATCAATTTAAGCACGAACAAATTTTATATTCGCAAAATCGGCAATCACTAATCAAGTATTCATTCGATCATAATCAAAGTCTGCCTCTTCGGAACACAGCGGTTTTTTTTATATTCATCGAATTTTTGTTGAATCTTTGTAAACAAAAACCCGGTTGAAAGATAAACCTCAGTATCTTGGTTTCGTTGCTTAGATCGTATAAGTGCTGGATGAGTATTATACATGTTATTATCGATAAAATAATGATATTGCAAAATACTAGGAGAGGATGTCTGGAATAGAGATAAATGGATTGTGTGAAAGATGTGAGAATAAGAATAAATTTCGAGATGAAAAAGTATTCGATTTACAATGATTGGGAAGACGATAGGTGAAGATAGATAATGACGATTATCATATTTTATGATGCAAGTGGATTATGATACTAGATGCCCCCGCGGAGCAATCTATCTCAATACTAGAGGCTATGTATGCAAGATCGGTTCAATCGCATAGCCGTGAAAGCATTGTTTGTAATGCTTTCATATAGCTCACTTTCACATGTATAATATTAGTTAGGATATATCAAGGAGTTTAAAATGTTTGAAAAAAGAATTGGGTCATAATATTTAATCAGTGTCATCATCGTCATTATCAGCCTATCTCTGTCCACTGCTGGGCACAGGCCTCACCTTTGACTCGCCACTGAGCACAATATTCAGTTCTGTTTGTCGGTTCATTAATTTAGTTCTATAAATATTATGAGACAATTCGTTTCCACGTGGCTATCTTTGGTTCAATCGTCACTCAAAACAAACATTTTTGTGTCCAATGTCCAATTTCATATTAATAATCAGCTGTATGAAAATTGTAATGACAAAATCCATAGCAACAACTAAACTAAGTGAATAAGCCGAGCGTTCTGGAGGACTTTTAATAGGATAGTGAAAAGTAGGTAAAAAGTAATTAAGTATCGTCCGTGCTTCAAAACTTTTTAATTAAATACTACTTGATAATACTTCATGGAGTCATATTTACCTTAACATTTTTTATTTGAGATTTATTTTTAACTTCAGTCAAAATCTAAACTGTGTTTCCTTATTATTCACACAGTTGTATTTAAAACAATGTTTTAAACATATATACATAAAATAATACGTATACATCAATATAATGGTAGATGTCAGTTTGCTTTAAGAAAGATATTAATTAGCAATTATTTTGATCATTTATTTATAAATACCATTTTTAAACTGAAGATTGTAAGAGCCCTCAAATATGAACGATTAGATGCATGATGTTGAAGAACATCCAATTTCGTCGACCTAGGGTCAGTTAGTTTTGTGGTTAGAGACCCTAACTAATAATAAAAATTACCTTAGCACAAGCTTTGCTAAGTTTTAAGTTAGATAACGGTATGTGAAAAATGTCCGAGAATATTTATTTATTTTTGTGGAAAATCTGACTCCTGTCTTATCTTGTATTCTCACAATCAATGGTAAAGATAAAAAAGGGAACCATGAAATTGCGTCTTTTAAAACGAAACGCAATGATTTACGGGGCAATGCTAACGAATAGCGATTTGTACAAAGTATTCCCATTTTCGTCAGGAGAACTCTGATTTGTTTGTTTATTTTGTAAAAGGGAAAATATGCATGAAAAAATCTTCTGTATCTTTTGGGTTGAGAATAAGATGGAAGTGTTTAGATAATATGTCAACAGGTGATTTGGTTAAGGTGACACTTGGGCTTCGGGGAGTTGAGTATATTGGTAGTTTGGTTGGTAAGATATATGTTTGAATGTAATCAGATGTCTGACAACCGTGATGGCGATGTGTGAACAATTGCTTCCAATTTAAAAATGAAAAATAAATGTTTTATTTTCTCAAAAATTTAATATTTATGAAATACCTAATTATAAACAAAAGCACAAACAAAATATAATTTAAAAAAAATAAGTAACCTAATCAAGCACGTTGATGGCGCAGAGGGGCTATTTTTTGACATCTCTATCTTCAATGTAATGATCTACCTAATAATAAGCTCAATCAAAACTTTCAAAATAAAGATTAAATTTAAAATATATTTAATATTTGAAATGCTTTGTTCGAATAAAAAATTGATAGGAACATTTTTTAAAAAGCGCACCCATTATCTCGCGCTATATTACTCGTGGAGTGAGCAGTCAATGAATTATTTATCATACTTTTACCACCGTACTGTGGAGAGCAATGAAATTTTCAGGATCTTCCTAAAAGTACGACTAGCCCAGTGCGAATTATAGAAATGTTATTTGGTGAAATGAAATTCAATACCGAGCTAAAAGGATTATAATTTCTTCCCTAAGATTGTGGTCAAACTGTTCTCTGTATAAGAACTCTTTGCATAGAAAATATCATCGAATACAATTTATGAAACAACATTATTTTCTTTCCGTGTGAACAAAACTTGTTACCAAGTGACAGACTGTCAAATATCATAGTAATTATAATAAAATAAACGACTACCTACTCTATTACAGAATCAAAAGGCTCAAAATAGCATAAGCAGTGTTGCGATATTTCCCCTAACCTAATATCCTTATGTACGTGTGACTTAAAACGAATGAAGTTAAGTTACCGTCAAGTTTTAATAGGTCCCCATCAAATGGAGGCACGACGTGAAAAAAAATAATTGTCGCCGCCGGCAACCGAAGTTACTATGGAAAATATTATGTACAAAAATCCCTAATCTTAGTTTTGCATTACTGAAATGAGTTATGAAGTTAACCTTTTTTGTACGTTCTTCTTAGTGACTAGACTTTCTTAGTTTTTAAGTAATTAACGTGAACGAGAAAGGATTAAAGGCTCAATAGTATAATTATCCTATAGACTAGGTGCTAGTTTTCTTTTTCTCTTCTCTTTTCGATAAAATTTTCAAAAAAAAAATATTTTTTCTACTTCTTATTGACCCATGAAAGGGTTAGAAGCTTTACGAATACATCTTGATATAGCTACATCACGTTAGGGCTACATAGTAGCTTCAGTTACCTTAAAATTGACCTTCATAACGGCCTTTCGAGGGCCTCAATTGGAGAAATAGGTTTGAACTTTACAATAGCTACCAACCATATATGCATACGCCCTGTCACATTGACTTAATATCCAACTTTTAAAATATACTTAACGACTCTAAATTAGCATTGTGACACATTCATGACCTTAAATGTAACTAATTTACTCCAAATTGTGCACAACCAAAACCGCTATGTACAGTTCTGCTTTTGACTGTAATTAAAATATAAAGTCTAATAAATTTAGAGTAAAATTCAATTGTATAAACAATTTAATTATTTAAGCGGCAGTTTACAAAGCTTAATGCTCACGCTATTGACGGTTCTATTCGATAATGTTATTATTTGTTGACTAAAATATTTACGTCCATCAGTTTATTCATTTGACAAAACACGTCACAGATACTCAGTACTATATTCTACATTTGAGATTATTAAATAATTATCTATTTTTATCACTTTATTTCAAAATCTGTCACTAGGAAATTGCGTAGCTTTTCATCAGTTTTAATTTTTTTTTATAAATAGCTTCAGTGGTTACTACTATATTACTTTTCACATAAACCCAAACACACGAAATTAGTTCTCTTTCTTTATAATATATATGTATATATAAGGAAAACAGGGATTCATTGACGCACCATCACCCTAAAACTACTGAACATATCGGGATGGGACTGCTACCATACGATGCGGAATTTTTCGTGGATTCTTAGTTATAGGCTATATAATATATGATATCGATAAACGCGAGTAAAAAAGTGGAGGATAGCTAGTCTTATTATAAATCGTAATTAGTTAATGAAATCCTGTCATCTTCACCCTGTCAGCTAATCCAGTGCATAAAATCTCTTTGGTACTTAAACTTAATTCAGTGGAAGCAATTCCACGTCCAACAACCAGGTACTTCCAAACAGCGTAAAAGAAACCTAATTTACACCTATCCCAACTAAAAGCATTCCATAATTAGTTTTAACAGCTTTTATTACAAGTAACAAATACTAATAATGACGGGCCAGTTAGCTTGGAAGTTAGAGACTCTGACTGCCACGCCGCAGGTCGGGGATTCGAGTCCCACTTTGGACAAACATCTGTGTGCATGAACATGTCTGTTTGTCCTGTGTCATTTACATCCAGATGTAAATATCTATATAAGTATGTGTTTAAAAAATCTTTTTCTTTCTTCATTTATCTGGTTTCCATAGTACAAGCTCTATTTAGTTTGGGATTAGATGGCCGTGTGTAAAGAATGTTTCAGCGTATTTATTAATTATTTTATTTATTATTATACTTCACGGATGTGTTTCATACTGGGGTTCAACAAAACATTTCATATAGTTAGTTGTAGATGCATCAGATGTAGTCAAAGCAAGCTTAAAGCTATGCTCGCCTGGCAACTTGGCATTCTGCGAACGTTTCGAGGTGTCGACGATAAAGACCTGCGTTCACTAATCAACTATATAATATTATACAAAAACAAATATCTAGTAACGAATTCCCCCGGATCTCCTTCTCTGTCAAGTCCCAAACATGGAAACTCAACAGGAAATCGACACGCGTTTCACTTCTACACGAAGTATCTTCGGGACGTATTAGACCCGCTGTCCAGTGACAGCTCTAGCACCACAGACGACCGCCGGACAGAAAGTCACTTTCTTTTTGTATAACCTTACAATGGATTTGCGCAAGGTCACGCCTGAAACAATTATTTAACTAAACTATATATAGCTCGTATATACTCGTATATGGTATCGTTTAAACGAGCAATTTAAATTAATTAGGATCTCGGAAACGGCTCCAACGATTTTCATGAAATTTTGTATGCAGGGAGTTTCGGGGGCGATAATTCGATCTAGCTTAATTTAGCTTTAAATATAATTAGAACTAGAAGATTTATTTTCAGAAAATGTCGTTTTATCCGTGTTTTTAGGTAATGAAAACTGCTACAATGTCATTGGAAGGTAAGGTTTTCTAGTTACTTCTTTTGTGAGAAATGCTGTTATTGGGAGCCCTTTATTATCGCATCTAATTTGTATCTAGGTATATATGACAGTGCTTTAAAAAAGAGAATACAGTAGAGGTCACGTTAGTTAAGAAATCACGAGCAATGTTCGACCATCCAGGTACATTATTATGTTGTTAAGAATATATGCTTTTTTAATTTAAGTTGTAACTTAATAATATAATAAATAGTACATCTGTCCGTGTGTATGTTAGTGAACTTCTAAACGACTGGAATGATTTTGATGAATTTTTGTGTGTATTTGAGAATAGTTTAGATTTACAGTTGGACTTAGTGGCGCTGCGATTGAATTCCTGGATTTCACCTTTTATGGAACTTTTGTATGGGCTTATTTCGACTGCACAACGTCTGTAGGGACAGCAACAAGATAAATAAAATACGTCAAAAAATATTATGTAGAATTATTTTTGTCAAATATTTAGAGATTATAGTAAATTTATAGTTCAGGTTATAATTAAACACAATTCGAAAGCCCCCAGAGTTTAGTCTTAATCCACAATTTTTATGATAATTCATTTGCGAAGGTTTTATATCGTTGATGGAGTCACAAGTTTATATTTATTAGTGACGACCAGTGGCTTAGAACATAATTTTTTTTTTAAGTAAAAGCCGTTTTAACGTCCTGGATGTTTATATGCTTATGGTACCCTGGCTTCGGAAACACGCTCAAAACAGAGGACAATTTTTTGAAAAATGCTGCTTTTACATTAACTAGAACTCGTGTATCGAGGCCCTAAGAGTACTAAAGTCAGTGGAACGTCGAAGGTGCATTTATTCGTGTCGTAACACACAGGTCGGACCAAAAGCCGATACGTTACAGAATATCCCACGCTTGGATATCGGTGCAGTTTCTCAAGGAACTCTCTGTGGGCATTTTTTTGCATAAATATGTACGCGAATGTTTTTCGGAAATTTGAATTTACTTAAATTGGTTTTAAAGTTATATTTTGCCACTCACTGTAAAGCGGTGGTTGAAAAACTAAATATAATTCCTATTAGCGGATTTTGCACCTGGTCAAAATAATTGATTCAATTAATTTTGATAGCCATGAAATCATTATAAAAATCTAGAGTTTTATTTACGTATGAATAAATATGCTGGGAAATTCCTTACACGTGCCATCTGATCCCAAACTAACAACTAAGCTTGTACTATGAAAACCAGGCAACTGTACTACTACATAATATACTACTTCTTTTTCTCTTACATTACACAAAATATATTAATATACTTTCCACAAAATATTTTTCCTGATTAGGAATCAAATCTACGACCGCTGTTGTGGCAGTTAGGACCTCTAACTACCAAGCCAACTGGACCGTCATAAGATAAACTATCCTAAAAAATACTAACGAAATTGTACCTTAAAATATGGAGATACGTTATGCATCGTCTGGCTAACCAGCAAGTTAACAGATTGAAACGGTGTTGTTGTCTACGACGTAGCCTGTAGACTCGTAGCCTCGTAGCACCTGCTACGAACCGTGACCGCAGTGAGCGAAATAAGATTTACCTATTTATTTTTATTGTATATTCAAGTTCAAGCTTAAAAAGCAAAAGCTTTGCTCTTCTATAAATCATAAACGCAAATCCCAGGCTAAGTCTGTACCTCGGCAAACATTTTTGTTTTCTTTTACTTCTTGTCTTATAAATATTAATGACACGTGCCTTTTACTTGGTACGTATAGAAACGTAAGAATGTCTCAAAGATATTGTTTTTTTAGAGAAAACTATGTAGGTTGCAGCTTCTATGAGCAAGGTAACCGTCTCTTATAAATCAAGAGTTGTATAGCAGCTGTAACCCTACGCCTTTAGATTTCGAGCTGTATATGGTCAGCAATGAAAGGCCACGTTTCCTTTCTCTATGGAAACATGTTTCCATTCCATTTCCCGCCACTGGATTCATGCAAGCCTCCTGGAACTATTTTAATTCTGGATAAAAGGGGTTTGACTTAGGCTGCTTCTAAGTTAGTACAATCTGAAATAGAAATGCTGTCTTGTTACCGAAGTTAACTGTATTACAAAAATATATTTTTATGTCTATTGTAGGCACTCAAATATTTTTTTTGGATTATAAAGTGCGTCAATTTTCGAATTAATAGAAAATACAGTTGGATTAAGAGCTTCCTCCTTTCTTCAGTAGGTCAATATCCCTTACTAAAATTAACAGGGTGTCTTTAAATGTGTGGGATTTAGTGATGCAGCGACTAAGATATTAGTCTGAAGGCAAAACAAGCTTTCCCAAAAATATACCCATATTTATATGGACGATTGTTATTATGTCTAGTAGGTCGATAAATAGGTAGACGTTACACCTGATGGTAAGTGGTCACCGCCGCCTCCATTTGTGATACCAGGAGCATCACTTATGCATTGTCGATCCTGAAACATGAAGTTTTAATTCTCAAATGCCTGCAAATACATCAGCCCCCCTAGCTTAACACAGCAATACAAGTGTACTACTGCTTCACTCTGGATGTAGATGTAGCGGTAGTACTTCCTGACGAACTCTGCACTACTACTGAATGTACCTACATTTAGATTAAAACCAAAGTGCCGCAATAAGGTCGGGCAGCAGCCAGCAATCAACGTTGCTGCCACCGCGACGCCCGTTCCGTGACAAGTTCAGACAAGACGGCTTTCAGCGGCCATATTGGTTGTGACGTAATTTTCACCGATTAAAAATGTTTGTGTTTTGAGTTTTGTGTAAAAGACCCGCATAAGTTCCAGCTAGAGTTACTTATCATATTTTATTATAATACACTATGTATGTTATTAATTAAATTACAAAATAGATTATATTTCCCTCGACATAATAAATATCCCAGGACATTCTTCACACATTTACTATAGCTACCAGGTAACTGATATACTCAATATACAACCTTTTTTAATATGTAGATATTTACTTTCAGACATGTTCACCACACAAATGTTCGTCCTGGGTCGTCCCACAACCTGTGGCTTTGCAGTCAGGGTCTCTAACCACCAAGCCAACTGACCCGTCTAATAAGTATATCTGGTTGGCTTATTAGTGGCATGACTGTCATGATTCTTTATTATTTCCTATTTTATCAGTCGTTTCCGTTTCCTCATTTCTTTTTCATTCCAGGCATCTAACAAAAACCTGGACCACACTATAGTAAAAATATAAATCAAAATCCCGCAGTAGAGGCACTAGGCAGCAATCAACGTTGCTCTGTCACCGCGAATCCCGCCCCGTGACAAGTTTAGACAAGACGCCGTCTCCCGGCGGCCATATTTGAATTGCAAATACCCCTCCGGGCCTCACAAAGAAAACAAGACAATTAATTCGGAAACACCACTCACAGTGTTGATGTTTAATCAGTTAAGTAGATACGTTGAGGCCTTGTTTGGTACCACAGCTTGAGGCAGCGTTGATAGAAGAGTTATTTAAAAAATATCTTTAGTATTTTTTGGAGAAAAGTAAAGTTACTTGTTGATTAGGCTTTAACGCTTTCCAGAGTACAGTATTATGCGCAATATATTTCTTCACACTCTGTAGAAAGATAGATTATCTACATATATGTAAGCAAAATGGGGTTCCTGTGACGCACCATCACCTCAAAACTACTGAACATATTTAGACGGGACTGTTACCAATCGACGCAGATTTTTTTGTAGATGGGTTATTTATGACATCGATAAACGTGGGTGAAACCCCGAGAGACAGCTAGTATATATTTGAAGCCAGTAAATGAGAAACGGTAGGCATATTTACTTAAGACTGAAATCAAATCGATTTGTCTTCCTACGCATCTCGGCTATGAAGGTGCTACCACATTTAATTTATACCTCTTGTGAATTATTATAGTGATATTTATTTTCAGCCTGTCTACCTAATGCCTAACTAAGGCGACTATTACCAAAATTTATGACATTAACTATTTGCATTGACTTTCATAAACCATATGATTTCTAATACATTACAGCTGACAATCTAGCTCTGCACTTCCTCTTTACCTGCGCTTCCAAGAAATATCTTCCGGGAACAAAAAGTATCTTCTTTGTTTTTCTAGTTATTTTTATACTACATTTTACTATTTTACACACTGGTGGTAAGTGGTCTCGCCACCCATAGACATTTACAACACCAGGGGCATCGTCAATGCGTTGTCAACCCTGAAGTGTGAAGTTGGTAAGTCTCATGTGGCTGTAATTTCACCGGCCCACTTACCTTTCCTTTTACCCATGTGTCAAATTTCATTAAAATCCATGCATCCATTTACACATAATTTTCTCACAAATTTACACTTTACACATTAATATATTTTAAATGACATTATACAATAACATAATATCCATAAAAGAACCAGTATTCATTTCATCCTTCATTTCTAAAAAAAAATTATTTTGTACAAAAAAGATATATGGCTGTAAAACCTAAGCTGTGCAGAAACCGAGCAAAGTAAGGTACGTATGTGCAAATCTGTAATTTATTTAGCTTCCGTGGCGTCGGTGTGGCGAGCGGCTTCGGCACATTAGTACATGTAACAGCCTATTAATATCCCGAGAGGCTCCTTCAAGATTGCTATAATTTAAGTTGGTAATAACAGGCATGTGAGAACTTATTTCAACGATTTGATTAGCGGGTTCCCAAACTTTGGATAATATTTATGTAATACATAAACAACATATTATGTACAGCACAATTAAAATAACTATATATAAGGTTAACATCTAGAACATACATTTACTCTATACTTGTAACTCTCCCAACCGGCGTTAGAGTCTGACCATAAGTGCCTGTGAAGGCCCAATAATCCAACTAATATTATAAATGCGAATGTTTGTATGTATGGATGTTTGTTACACTTTTACGCAAAAACTACCAAACAGATTTAGATGAAACTTAGCACATAAATGGAAAATAATCTGGAATAACATATAGGCTACTTTTTATCTCGGGTAAATATTACATCCTTCGGGAATGTGGGTAAAACCGCGGGGGACAGCTAGTTAATAAATATATTTCATATCATTTCACTTTGAGAAACGCTTCGACGCTTTCAAGTGAAAATAAGCCTTTCACGATGCGTACACACGGTCCACTGAGAATTTCAATACGTAATCTTGAAACTGGTATATGAGCCTTCGCCTTTAAACCCATAGGATAGAATTGGAGTTTCATTCATCATCATCTTCATCTGCCCTGCACCCGGATTGTGTGACTCTATCGGATTCACTGTTGAAGCTGATTTCATAATATGTTGATGGTTCGAGGTCCGAACAGTACCGTCAATGTATAAATAAAAAATATCCTCGGAAATTGTTTTACTCACGACCATCTGATCCCAAATTAAACAGAGCTTGTACTATCAATACTACACAACCTTTATTTTTTTTCTAAATAGGATACATATATAGATATTTAGACCCAGACACAGAACAAACGGACATGTTCATGCACAAAATGTTTGTTCTGGGGGGATCGAACCCGCGACCTGTGACTTGGCAGTGAGGGTCGCTAACCACCAAGCCAACTGGCCTGTCGATGTAATACAAAATTCCCAGAACATCACACAATGGCATTGTCGCTTCCAATAATTTAGTGTTAGTGCAATAAGTATGCTTTCTACCCGTTTGGTGCATTGCGTATTACAAGAGATTTGGGAGGTCTTTTTACGGCTGGTCACCTACCTGACGCCAACCCTCTTTGGGAATGCTTTTGTTGACCACTTGGTGCAAGGTATCAAGGCATATAGTCATCGGTATAATCTTTAGTCGCCTCTTACGACACCTTACAGATGAGTTGGAGGAGTAGCCACTTTGAAATGAAATATTTTTGAAGTAGTCGGAGTCAAAGCCTTAATGAGAACTAATGAATAGTCTGACTCTAATATAATAAATAATAAATCCCAAGACATTCTTCACACATGGTTACCTGATCCCAAGATAAACAAAGTGTACTGCTTGTAGTATGGCTACCAGGTAACTGATATATTACATATACTACTTTTTAAATACATACTTGTATAGATATTTACACCCAGACAGAACAAACAGACATGTTCATGTACATGAATGTTTGACCTGGGTAGGAATCGAACCCGCGACCTTCGATTTGGTAATCAGGGTCTCTAACCACCGAGCCAACTTGACTGATTAGCTTTATAAGTATGTTTATCTGCTTATTACAAACTCGGCTGAGTTTGGGAGCAGATTACGTTTGTGAAGAATGTTGCCGGAATGGTATAAACGTACACTGAACATGTCTGTTTCTTCTGTGTCTGGTTGTAAATAATAATAAAATATATAGTCATAGAACAAGGAAAATGTATTTGTAATATCAGTTATCTGGTTTCTATAGTACAAGCTTTGGGAAAATAGTTTGATCACAGGGGAATAATAAATAAAAATATTTCACGAAAAATTTATCTTTAAAAATTAAAATTTTTTATTTATGTCAATAAGCTTATTCCTGTGTTTAAAATGAAATTAAAAACGAAGTTTCTCAATTCTACTGTATTTCTTTTTAATTCGCAAAATTAATGCCATTTACAAAAATTTGGCATGGCCATCAATTTCTGAGTTATGTCATAAAGCCTCCTTTTGTATATAAAACTTAATTTAATTTAATTTTGACTTGCCTCTCATTTTAATTAGGTTTGATGTAAATTTACCTTATTTTTAATAAATACTACCTTCTGTCCCGCGTTAAAACATTATGTCCTTCTCCTATCAATTAAACCCTTAAATTAAGTTAAGTTGATTTTTCCGCTGAGAGCGGAGGAGAAAATGCGTAGGAGACATAGAATCTCTTATAATATTAATAGTACAAGATGTGGATGTTATTTCGAAATAAAAATCTCATTTATATCCCACATTTGTGCGCCCGAAGCGAAACAGCTCAATTTACTAATATACGTATTTTTAGAATTTATTCTCTGATACTATTTATTGCTTTCTTAATGTAATTAATGTACATTCAATGTATCCTTAAGGAAAGCTGACTAAAACAATGTTAACTTAAAATCAACTACGAAAGATCAAATCATAATTAACGATACAAAATTCATACTGAATTATAATAAACTCGCAAAATATCATTGAATAAAGATAAGGGAATCGTTGAATACGCGATGGGAGCCGAGAGTATGCCTAAATAAACCAATCTTTGAGGCAGCCTATGTAAAATAACAGATCTCGACCTGGAATAGTAACGGGGAACTATTCTGGTCGTAATAGCTTAATAAAGTGAAAAATATAATTATAATAATAACCAAATTTTTTTAAGGTTGACAATTTCATTGCTGAATGAAATACTCTGCAAATGTACACTAACTTGCTTGCAATCAGTTGCAGAATCGTTTGTCGATTCAGGCTTGCCTAATGAGAAAACCAAAAGATATTATTTCTGATGGTTTGCAAAACTCTTAATTAACGTTATATTACTGTGTGAATTTTGTAATAACTTGCTGAAATAAATATTATTATCATCTTGCAATCAGGTTTTAGTACATTGACAATTCTACGAAGGCTAACCGCCTATGCGCGCGCGCCAAACCCGCAATCTACTTAGAAATCGAATCGTAAACGGCTCGTGTGTAAATTTGCAACAATATTTTCACTACTGTAATGAATAATTGAAAGATATAATGATTAAAATTAAAAATCTTTATTTGTCACCACAAACCAAAATACATTTAATAATATTTTTACATAAGCTATGTATTAAAACTTTGTAAAACATTCTCTCTCTTTTTCACTTGAAACTTGAAAACCCTTTATCTCACTCACACAAATCTAATTAATTCACATATCAATGACTTCCGAATATAAAGCGGGAGGCAATCACATCATGAATATTAACATAGCCGAGTGAGTTACGTGACAATCGAAAATCATGCAGAAAAAATGTTACGTCGAACTGTTAACGCAATTATGTCACCTAGATACATCGGACGGACCAGAATACACCGCTCAGCTCGTACGAATTTGCAATTCAGATACAAAACCATTTTCAATTTACAATCAACAGAATAAAATTAATTCAATAGGCTGTACAGTTAAAGAATGTCTTCAGTATTAACACAAAAGGGGAGGCAATGAATTTTTAATAATGTTCAAGTGATTTATTTGATGACTTGTTGACTTGTTTTTGATTTATTGCTATCTGTGACTAGGGCTTGATTTTGTAATTTTAACTTATTTCATAAATACATTATTTCCGTAGTTTCATAATATAATTTTACATGTTGACTGAGAGAAATCGTCGCTATCTTGCTTGTCAAGCGGTATAAAGTTTGACTGATGGTTCTAGTAACTAATATACTATAGTAATACAATAGCAGTCTAACCATTGACCTGTTATTTGTGCTATGAGGCCGAAATACGGTGACTATTCTCACCACAATTATATCCCGATTATAATGCCTACCTATTTTGGAATAATAAACCAACTTTTAATTTTGTATCTATAAATAAATTTAGAAACATTATACAATAGCACGATTTCATAAAAGAAAATCTATCTCATGGGAAATATTTAATTTTGAATTTAATTAAATTGCATTCTGAGATTCTTTCATAACCATTCTTTCGGTTTTTCATCAACCCATGGGAAATATTATGCTGGAGGAATGAAAAGAATATTATTGCAATATCTTAGCTTGTATCCGCAATCCCACCGTGGTCAATGATGATGTGGGCAGAAGTGGTGAACCCTCATAGCCTAAATATGATATTTTATTTTACCACTTGGGCCGACAAACAAGCAGACGGTCCACCTGATGGTAAGTGGTCATCGCCGCCTATGGAGATTTACAACACCAGGGGCATCGCCAATGCGTAGTTGTCCCTGAAACGTGAAGTTGTTAACTCTCATGTGCCTGTAATTTCACCTGCCTCCTTACCTTTTAACCGAAACACAGTAATACAAGTGCACTACTGCTTCACGAAAATGGGTAAGGTGGTAGTACTTCCCCGGACGAACTCTGTATTCAGAGCTCTACTACTCACAACATATTTATTAGTTTGTTAATTATAACTCATTCAAACTAATACATTTGCAATCTGAAACAAATTGACATATTTAGATCAGCTTAAGCGGATTAGAAATTGTATTGAATTTCAAAAAAAAGTCGTTTTCCAGCTGAAGACAGTTGTCGAAATGATCAAGTACTTCTGTCATAAAAAAGTCGTTTCGGGAAGCAATTTCGACACATTAAGTCGGGTATTGAAATAAACTAAATAGGCCTCCCACTCGTAGAGGCCACAGTAAATTTGTTAGGACTAGCAGTAGGTATGCCGGCAAATTGACGGTCGATTTTTACACTTTTTAGTCAATCATTCATTAAGTATTTTTGGTTCACCAATCATGTATCTCTTATCTGTTTTACATAATGTTTAAGAAATAGATCGCAAACGTATTGGAGATGTTTTATAGCATTTTTATGAAACTTTTAAATTTTTATTTAAAAAGAAATACTAATATACAAATAGTTTACATATATTACCTTCATATTAAAAATAAATTAGCGCATATGTAAAATATCATCACTGAACAGAGGTATGACCCATTAGGTTTGTATGAAAGAAATTATCTTGAAAATCCATTGGAAAAGACGGGTATTTGGATGTTTTTTTTTTGTATGAAACCTCATTATCATAGATGTCGGATGGCCCAGTAAAACGAAATAGTTTATTCTTGGTATAATTTTATTAACAACGTGTTAACACTTAGATCGTTGCGATTTGAATGTACCTACCGCTAATGGTTGCTGCCTTTTTATCCTTTTCTCATTCTGACGGTATTTGAACATTACAATCAAATAATTACAAACAATACAAATTAAGTACTTAATAATTATAAACTGCTTAAAATAATGTATAGGTACGCATAATTATAAATCATTACACTGTGAATGGATTATTAACCTATTTCTAACAATTAAAATAAAGTGACATTAAGTTAGACAGTTCTGCTGTAACAAGCTTTCTCTACTGTGGTATACTCTTATTGAATCACGGGACTAATTGAAGGTGATTTTTTTTATAATTTTATTTCAGTATAGTTTACGCACTGCAACTTAAATGTACTGTAATAGGATCGAAGTCGGAGACTATTCGATAAATTGGAAGAATAATTCATTTTTCCACTCGATGGCACATGAAAGAGGACAGTGCGTCGCCCTCGGGCTTCAAGTGTAAACATAAAATAAGGCCTCAGAGAAAAAACGCTGCGAGTTTTGAAATCAAAAATCTATTAATGCAGTGCAGCATTAATTGTGTTTAAAAATAAGTAAATATTCAAAAAGTTGAAAAAGTAATTACAGAAAATTTATTGAATACCAGCAACCGCAGGATGATGATGACAAAAATTGTAGTATTAAAGTAGATATAGCATATTGCATATACGCGCTTTAGTGGTGAATAGTTAGCAAACAGACTAAGTTAGTTAACGACAGGAATTTATTCATACATTAAAAAAAAATACGGACTAACATATAAATAGGCAATGACGTCAACATTTGCGATTAATACTTAACCCATTGCAGCATCTCCGACCCTGGAATTGATCCATCGAGAATCTTCATTATGTTTTCTTTACAATTATTAATTATAGAACCATCACGTCTTCTATACTTGTAACACATCGTCATATCCAGCTTCGAGTAATATAGAGGCGCTGCTAAACTTCGAAATTAATGCCAAATATATTCTTAATGACTTGGAAAACAATTTAAACGTACACACCAAATGAATGGGCAATCAATTGTACACGTGGATTACGTACGATCGGTGAATTACAGTCAGATAAATTAAATGTATGCTTTTAATTCGGTCTTCATACATCATCGCTGTTTGCTTCTTGTAATGAGCATTGATTGCATTATTGAGAATTTACTGACTGAACAATGATTTTGGAACGTTCATGTTTTTTTAAGGTTTCCTGATGAAGAATTTTGTAATTAAACGAAATACTGTTTTTGTATTGTACTTTTTTAATTAAGGTCGTTATGGTGCTTGGGATATTTTTGTCTTATTCTATGTTAAAAATGTGTGCACGCTTCGATTCTTTCTAGTATCAAGTAGTTCTGTTTCATGTTACAAAAAATAACTTATTGAAATTAAACTAGTACTTCAATTTTACTAACCTATGCTATATTGTACTAAATAGGTACTCATGGTTTTTTGTCACATGATATAGAAACAACTATGCATTAATAGATTAACTCAGACTTTTTGATGTTAAAAAATACCCCGTAAAAATGTAATTAATTATCAAAGCCAACAACCCAGCATGTTAGAGAACCAGATAATTTAACAGAAAGGCCTACGTACCTTTTTTATCTAATAATTGACTACTTTAATAGTTTTTCTATTTTTCATTCATAAAAATCTGTTTGCTTTTTTTGGGGTATGTTATACAGCGTTTCAATGGTTCTTAAATATGGTGAATGGTCTCGTTATAAGGCCCCATTTAACCTCCTTTTGGCTTTACGTGTAGGTTTGTAACACTCTGTATGCAAATCACAAAATGCCACTAAATTGTGCTGTACTAATATTAGTATTTACGTCCTACCTAAGGTATTTAGGTAATTTAATATAACGCCCACAGTAAAAAAGATTGCGCTCCCTTGGAGCTTCAGTAACTTTAAATTTGACCTTCATAAGTGCCCTCCGAAGGCCTAAACTGAATAAATGGTTTTGAATTTTGAATTTTTGAATTTTGAACTAAATAGTTATGAATGTTACTCATAAGCATTTGTTATTTGATAATTGAGATGTACATATTTGAATAAGATAGCATTATTAAAAAGTTTTTTTCAATATTTTATTTATTTATTTATTAACCATGAAACTTACGTCTATCTTTACAGGCAAGCCTAATGCGACAGAGTAGTTGATCTTATTATCTATCTTATATCTAATCTATACTATTCCCAATATTACATTGTTTTCCTCTACAATCAAATACAACAAATTTAGGTACTGCAGAGGTAATAATAAGCAGCCTTTGTGAGTTCGTTCAGTGAACATGAGAACACATCAATTTGGTCAGACTGTGTGTTGAGCAGACGCAGCGCCCGCACGAGCGGTGCGCGCTGCAACAGGTTAGTATATTTATCATAATATAAAATACATTAAGTATCCCATATGAACGCAATGTGAAATTCGTCAAATTATATATTTAAATACATACAATACATTGATTGATGGAAATATTTTTGCAATAACTATACGTGGCGGGTCCGTATGCAAAACAAAGCCGTGTATTTCGACATGAACGTTGATTGTTCTAAAATTACGACCGAGCTGTATTTTGATACAGTTTTTTTTGTGTCTCCCATATTTGAAAATGAAACAAGCTACAATCCATTTTAGACTTAGTTTTTCATTAAACTCAACAAATCATTTACTTCATCCATCAATAGCTGGTAATATTTATTTTTAAGTTATAAAATATTAATTTTAATAATATGCTGCTGATTTTTAACCGACTTCAAATAAGGGGGAGGGTTCTCAATTCGTTTGTAATTTTTTTTTATATTTATGTTACCTCATAACATTGGACTGGGCGAAGCGATTTTAATGATTCTTTTTTTATTTGAAAGCTGGTGCTTCCTGAATGGTCCCATTTCAATTTAGTCCAGTTCTGATAATGGCACCCATGAGAAAACCATATAAGTCTAAGCATTAAGTATGTGTGCAACAAATGAACGAGTAACTCAATATGTCGCCAACCGATTTCGATTTATTAATTTATCTATAAAAGGGTAGACTTCACAGATGGTCCCATGATCATCACAACAAGACCTGATGATGGAACCCTGAGAAAATTGAGGAAAATCCTTAAATGTCTAGGCATACATAATACACCTTTAGTAATCACGTTTAGTAGCTCTACCCATATTCAGAAAAAAATGTTAGTGTACTTCAGATTCACTAAAAATCAAAAAAATAAACAAAAATTTTAACAAAAAAAAACCGACTTCACAAAAATAAACTATTCCAAAACAAACTATAATAAGCACTAAAAAGGAAAAAATTATTGCATTATTAGACTACTTAAAAGTTAATCAAATTATTACGATAATATAATGTAATTACAATTATTGTTATTTTTGGAGACGGTGTCAGCCAAGGAAACACTACAATATACCTAGCAATAATAACACGAGAATACTTTAATAATTAAACACATTTAACAGCTCCCCTCCCGCCGCGGCCCCGCTCTCGCCTCTCGCCTGGTAAAGTCGCGCGTGCGACACAAGCACAACTCACCTATAACTATGTATGTACAAGCCTAGGTTGGCTGAAACCCACAACCGACTCCAAAAATAACAATAATTGTAACTACATTATACTATCGTAATAATTTTATTGACTTTTAAGTGGTCCAATAATGCAATTATTTTTTTCTTTTTAGCGCTTATTAGTTTGTTTTATCTAAAAAAATTACCAAGGAAATTTATCTTAATAAAATCCAACATAAAGTAATCATGTCCAGCTTATTTCAAACCTAAAACGTTGAAAGTAAGAACTGACTTCAAGTATAATTTCAGACCCAAAAGCCACCTATCTCAAACTTATCCTGAACATGTCAATTTTTTAATAAAAATACTATTCAAACTGGAAGGAAATTAAATTCAACGGGACACCAGTCAGCATGACCCCTCCATACACTTCAGTCGTGTAGTGCAGAAGTTAATTTTCTTATAATAAAAGGTCAAGTTAAGCTGGGCACTTTTATAAAAGAGCCGAGAGTCGTTCATTTCTATATGATTGACGTTTTGCAAAGTTCCTTCAAGTCTTCAGATTATGTCAGGCGCAGTAGCGTCGATGGTAAGAAATTTATTAAAAACTCTCGTCGCTGTTAAGTGGCCACGGACATATCGGAGGGTTCCGTATGATTTTATTAAAATTGATAATAAAGAGTCATTGTAGAGGAGAAGATTTATTAATTTATTAATTTATGTTAGAGTGGCTACGACACAAAGCATTACAATATTAAAATATATAGAGACAAACATAGAATCCTCAACTTTTTTAAATTTAATATAAATTCCATAGATGTTTGATTAGTCTTTTTTATATGTTCTGGTCCTGAATTCTTCTAATTACCGTCAACCAAGCCATGGGCTGTGGACATTTATCACCTCATTTGATTTATAGTCGATGAGTGGATAACATTATGATGTTTCCTTATACAACTGAAAAAAACATCATTTAAGCTCGTTTGACGTTTGTCCCTGAATAGTATATTATTTAGATTTATTTTTTTTTGTAATAAAAGAACATGGTCTGAAAGTTAAACAAAAAGGGCTTTTAGAACATCCAGAAAGGCTAGTTTGGAAAAAAATCTTTCTAAAGCAAGAAATTGAAATAAGGCAAAGTTACCATCAATGGTTCTTTCTGAGAGGACCCTAAAGTCATATTTTCAGTGACTATATCTTTGGCGGTACCATTGGCTTCGCGTTAAACCGGTAACTTTGTAAGGTTTTAACGTCAGAATTATACTTTTTAACTTGAAACGTTGATTTTGTCGTTAATAAAAATTCATATTGAATGCTCACTAAAGTTAAATCCTGGTTTTGAAAAGGAAACATTATTAACGGATATTTAATTTATATCATTGTTGAGGTACTAACCAGAAGACATTTTTGTGACGTATACGTTTTGTTTCTAGGCGCTCAATTCTTTAAGGAAGATAGAAGGAACTAGCTCGAGGATGTTTCGTTGCGGCCTCTGTGCTCTGTCTCTTTCGCTAACTACGCAATCACGTGAGAAGTAAGCTCTCTGAAGCATCCATGCGGCGACTGGCCGACGAAGTTTGTAGGTATTAGCTGTATAAGGGGGCTGCAAATGAATTGGATGATTTGTTGAAAATAACAAAGTAAAAGATAGTATGTCTGGTATTGCATATAGGGGTATTGCATGCAGGTAGACCGCCTGTTTTTTTGTGACCCCATTCAACATGAACAAAATATACACCGGCACATTTATTCACACGTATAAATCCCAGAAAAAGAACAAACATACATGTTCATGTACACCAATGTTTTTCCTGGACGATGGTGTATTTTATTTTCCCTACCCATAAATTAATGTAAATAAATACATGATTATTAATACCGTTTAATTATTTATTATGTTTATATATTTATGAGCTCTTAGCGATGATATTAATTTGAAGAAGAAGAGTGGGAAAGTGGACCACGTGAACAAGAAAAATATTTCTTTATAATTTTAACTAATATACTGTTTCTGACATGCGATGCATAAATGTGAATACGGGCGTTATTTTATTCAAAAAAATCAGGGAAGAAGCAATTAACTTTTTTCCCAAAACTGCAAATTTTCCGACCAACATTTTAAATGTTTATTTCCCTAAAAACCCTATTAATTTCCCTAAAAACCCTATTACCAGTGATGCGCTTATCAACGAACAGCATATTTTGATTTAATTTAAATCGATTTTAACCTCTACTTAACCTCAGGTAAAAACTAGTGTGCTATAAAAAAACTTCTAAGTGAAGACACGTGTACCTAAAATAATATGTCTAGACTACATAATAGGTTCCATTTTACTGAGAACTCAAACAAACGTTACTTTAACCGTAACAGTGAGTACACCTAGCTTGGGAACAAGTTCCATGCAAATGAGATTTTGTATTTAAAGCTTGCCTTTTTTAAAACATTATTGTGGATCTAGAAAACTCAATAATAATAGCTTTCTAACTTACAGACCTTAAGAAGTTCCTAACATCTTATCCAATACAATTTCACAGCAGCAAGTTCAGTTATACAATCTTCGACGGCGAACCGGAGCAACAAAGCCTCAGAGAGCGGACCTCTCACGTCACTGCTTAGGTAGCGAGAGAGACAGAGCATGCTCTGATGAAATATCATCGTGCTAGTATATTTTACCGTACGGAAACACATTCCTTATAGTAAGTGAGTGTAAAGCCTAGAAGGAAACTGCCCCTTTATTCAGCTAGTACAATCTTCAACGGCAAACCGGAGCAACAAAGCCTCAGAGAGCGGACCTCTCACGTCACTGCATAGGTAGCAAAAGAGACAGAGCATGCGGAGACAAAATATCATCGAGTTTGTATAATTTACCTTACGGAATCACACTCCTAATGTCAAGTGAGTGTAAAGCCTAGAAGGAAATAGCCCCCTTATTCAGCTAATGCAATCTTCGTCGGTTAAACGGAGCAGTGAACCCTCAGAGAGCGGACCTCTCACGTCACTACGTAGGTAGTGAAAGAGACAGAGCATGCTGTGACGAAATATTGTCGAGCTAGTATAATTTACCTAACGGTATCACAATCCTAATTTCAAGGGTGTAGCCGCCTAGAAGTAAACTGTATCTCAAATACTGTTGAACACATCAATAGGCGCTTGATGATAGAACTTCTTATATTTCGGGGGGAAGCAACCATCTAGATGATAACTACTAACCACCCACCACGTGTTGTGATCCTCAAGAATAATTTATGTTCTATATTAGTAACATAAAGGAAGATAAATTTATAGAGCATCCACAACCGCAATAATTAGCAAACTCCAAATATATTTAATTACAAATATCTTTCACGTTTCATCTTTACACCCCCTATCGACGAAGCATGAAAACAATAAACAATAAACCGGTATTAAGCTTTAGAATCTGAGGTGTAAGGCTGACTTCTGTTTGGCATGAACCATTTGATGTACATTCGGGGAAAGGAAATTATTTTTCCGAATGGTTTCACACGCCTCTTTAGGTGGCGGTTGCAATAGTTTTTGTTTTATGAGGTTTTTATGAGATTTTGCCTATATGTAACGTGTGTTATTTGAAAGGGGGTGTTTTTTATTTAGAGTGCGACGTTGTGATTTTAAGTTTTCATATGAATTTATTAATTTTGTTATCTTAAACTAAACTCTTATTTTTTATACAAATGTGCATTTTAAAAGCTATCATTGCTATTTATGATTATTCTGGGTTAAGCCTTATCATCTGAAATTACGCAAAGGATTCTATATCTGATTTTTTTTAATCCTTCGGAAGCGAAAGCTATTATGGAGGATTTCTGGGTGTTTATTTATTTATATATTATAAAATACACAATACAAATTACAATAAATACTGACTGTAAATATTTTTTTGTAATTCATTTTGACGGTGCTCTAGCAATATGCTTTTTTGTACCCCCCGAATATATATATTGGAATATAATACATACACCTGATGGAAAGTGACGATGAAGTCGAGGATGGTACACGCGAACTCAAGTTTTTTTTTACGGCCACGTGTACCCTATCGCAATTATTAGAATATTATTGAAATACCATAATTATTCATTGCGCTCACCGATTTCTTAGGGCGCAACTCGAGCGCATTTTCCGGTCATTGAATCCGCAATATTCCATTATACTTAAAAAAAAAGCATAAAAATAACACACACAGAAAAAATAATATTTCCGTGCATCGTTAAAAGTTGGATGATCAACCGAGCGAATAATAAATTGGACTTACTTTGGACTTTTTGTTAGAGCGTTTTATGGATGAGGGTAACCTCATAAGGTTTTGTAATGTATGTTACAAAAACTAGTATTTTATTTAACGAGAAAATTTTGTTGGATGTATTCGTCAATAAAATGTTGGAAATCATGGTGCAAACTCTCATACGACGAGCCTGTTGGCTTGGTGGATAGAGACCCTGGCTGTGTTGCCACATGCTGTGGGTTTGGCTCCCACCCAGGACAAACACTTGTGTGCATGAACATTGGTCGATCTGTCGGTTCTATGTCTGGATTTATTTTTACACCATTTATCGATATTTAGATAAAATATTGTATCAATTTTTTGGTTTCCTTAGTACATCATCTTAAATATGGACCCTAAAGGTCACATTTTTCAAACATTTCCCAGGATGAGTATTTAATTATTATTTACGATATCGACGAATTTGAAAATATTATTGAAATTATAACAATTATTTATCTCTAAAAATCAATCATTCATTAATTCATTTTAATAACAAAGTATTCAAGCTTGACAAGAAAATATGGTATGTCTTTTTATTATCGAACCTTCTTACAAGTAAATACTTCCTTCAGTAAAAGAATCACAAAAAATCGTAGAGTAACAGAGAATCACCCTTTTAGGAGTCGGTTAACACAAATAACTTGGTTGTTTTGTCTAACAAAATCAATACAGATACTGTCCATTTGTCAGTTTGTTCCGCTGGTTTGTTTAGGACATCAAACGCAGCCACAAATCAGATGACGTCAGTAGCATTGTAGATTTTAGCTACAAATCCAGTGCAAATGCAATTTGTTTTCCAAAACACTGTGTTTTAATGAATTACCTTCCTACCATACATAGCTGACTAGCATATAAAGGAAAGTTAAAGGTAGCTAGACTATGCTTGGCTCATGTCTACTGAGGACTTCCAAAGGTTGATGATGAATATGCCAAAAAAAGGTGTGCCAAATTAAATTTGCCTATAAAAAAAAATTTTGACTGAATTAAGTCTGTTCGAAAACCTTTAAAAAAAATCTAAATTCAAGACCACTTTCAGTTTAGGCCCTCGGAAAGCACTTATGAAGGTCAAATTTAAAGTTACTGAAGCTACAACCGGTTTGTGCTACATAAACGACTATTTTAATAACAATTCTTCTTCCTAAATCTTATTTTAGAAAAAGTAATTGCTGAGTTTATTGCCGTTTTTTTTTTCATTCATATACTTTAGTCTTTTTGAAGTCATAACAAAAATCACTAGTAGTTTTTCGAACTTTAAAGGCCTTACCTTCGCCTAAAAAGAATTACATAAAAAAATCACCACGCAAACCAGCAAAACAATGAAGAATAAATATTTTCAAATCACGCGTCACATAATTAAATGACATTTTGATATTGCTCTACATTTGTCAATTGTGTTCCTTATAAGACAATATAAATATTATTTTCTACGTTGCGGCAGTGCCGGAGGGCAAAAACGGCTGTGTCAATAGTACAGCGCTTATTCAATATGTAGTTACACCTACCGAATCTATGAGGGTCCCTTTGTAAAGGGATTAAGTTAAGGGTGGGCTTTGTCAACTATACTTAATAAATATTAGGGGTTTTAAAACTGTAGGTAGATCGGAATTATTACAAAATGATGAAGTGATAAACAGCTTTTTTTATATTGACCGTCACAGGTCATAGATTTTATTCTCACCCAGGACAAACACTTATGTGCATGGACATGTCTGGTCTGTGTTTAGATATGTATTTAAAAAGTAGTTTACATAGTATATCAGTTATCAGTTGTCATTGTAAAAACAGTACATTGCTTAATTTGGGATGAATACAATGAATAAAAAATGTCAAGGGTTTTTATGTTATTTATTTACTTATATAAGTAGTCTAATCCAATTCATTTTAAGCCTAATTAACAAACTACAAAAACAATAGATACCATTAAAAAATCACATACATATCGTCACGCTCGTCTCCCTGAAACTCCCGGCAGAAACCACAGATTCCTATATCCTACACACTGACATGCTTCTTTCACCTCATCTACACAGTCTCTGCATAAATACACATTAGTTTGGGTGCTTTTACCGGGCTGTATTTATTTATATTAAATAACATTATTTATTATTATTTAACTCATAAGACACTCATACAAGTGGTCAACTTTGTCAGCATTCTGGACATGCTACCACTTGACAACGACCTGGCTATACTGAAAACCTTATGAGATTATTTCATAGTACCTGTACTGACTCAGAATATTTTTTTAATCTTGCGAGCAATATTTCCAACCTTTCTTTCAGTAGAAACCTTATTTGAACTATCACAATAATTTAAAAAAATTAATATACGATCGACCGAAAAATCGATCCAGCCTTTCTCATGTAATGCCTTTACCAACGTACGACATATTTTTTTATTTATATAATAAGGTTATATTTAAAAGTAAATAAGTTTAGTATCAAAACTAACCTTATACTATTAAATAATTATACTAAAAACAAATGACAAACAACAAATCCATCTAAAATAAAAACTTACCCTTAACACCCACCCTACAGTATCATGTAGTCGGAAAAATCCCCTGTAACTTACCTACGCTTTATTATACAATATTTCATTACAATATATTATTATATTATACCTAATATATGTATTACGGCTTACCCGGTCTTATCTTTTGTAAGGCGGACTTACTCTATTTCCTGGGGATTGATTCTTTAAGGGAAATGACACCACTTCGACGATGTTTCTTCGCGACCTCTATGCTCTGTCTCTTTCACGATACCCGCAATCAAGTGAGAAGGCCTTTTTATAGGCCTTATGCGGCAGCTCGCCAACAAAGCATGTTATAGGTTAATAAGGGAGCTGATACTTTGTGTATTGATTACTGGAAATTATTATAAGCATTAAGAAATATTTATTACTGGATATAGACAATACGCTATTAGCTCTGGGATGAAAAAGACTGTCTACTGAATATACTTTTGTAGGTAAAATAAAGCCGTGTATTTTATAGCCCATTATCTCCGATGGTGAAGGCAGAACAAACTGCTTCTGATGCAGTTTTTTGATATTTCTGTACTCACATTATCCAACGATTTTAGATCCAGTTAGAATATTAATTGTACCAGATAGATTAATTTGATGTGCAGTTCAAAGAACTTTTTGATCTTTTTCATTAAAGTTTAAGTCAATAAAACTATCAAAATCTTAATGTTTTAATGAGGCACATAGTGACAGTTATTTCTTTATTTTCAAATAGACACTGTCTAGACAGGGGCTTTTGTGTTGCCCTTTACAATAATATTGGATACATTTAACCTTTCCAAGATTTTGATTATTCATTAGCTGCTAAAAGCCCCTGAAAACTTGCTGAGTTTGTCTCCGGTGCAGAATTAGACGCAGTAAACATTGCTCCTTTGAACGTGATATGAAACAGCATTCATAATGAAGATAAACAATATATATACGTCAAATAGTGACAGTGGAAAACAAATATTTGTGATCAAAAACAAACGCTTGCGAACGTTTGATGTCCTAAGCAAATATTATGGGCCGGCTTTGATCAAACATTGGTTAGATTTGAAATGTTATTGGTGAAACTGCCCCGTGGTTTGGTACCTCATTATTTTCGATTATTTATGGGCAAAGACTCGCTATGAAAACGTATTTTTATCGGGATGCTGTGATATGCGACTTCATAACTTCAACAAGATAATCAACGTCAATAAGTAATAAATTCATTACATACACACAAAACGGATGAGCTGGGAACAAAGTTTAAAGACAATACCAACATAGTAATCCAAAAAAACTTTCATCATCTTCATTATCCCAACTTACGTAAAATTCGTTATTTAGCACAATGTTGGTCTCTTCAGATATGCAAATTCTAAGTCATTATAATAATATACTCATATTAAAATTGCAGTATTTCTTACCAATTTATTATCCCTTTTTACTTCCTTTATAGGTCAATTTTGAAAAATTGAAAATTACATGTTAATTTAATATCAAGATTCAAATATTTTTCTAAACATAAATATCTTTTTCAATAAATATTATAAAAAAATTACTACCCCTTAAAAGGGACAATATTAGTAAAATGTGATATACGTTTTTGATCACATGTTATCACATGAATAATTAGAGATTTATATGAATTTTACTTTCCTATTTTACCCCTTATTCATTATTAAAAAAATAGCTATCATAAATGACGCCTACGTATGAAACCGATCAGCAGGGTAATTGTGTAATGCTCTGGCAATCGTCGTTGCAGTCAATATTGTAGTACATCGACGGTGCTACGAGTGTTGTGCCACACTGGTTCCGTGCCTAACAATCTATTACGAAATTGGGTTCCACATTGAATCCGAGAGAGTTAGACAATCAGGGTGCCGTTCAAACATCTATTCAAACTTTCGCATTTATAATTGTAGTAAGATAGGCACAGTGACATGGTACTGGGTGGTGGTAAAAATCTGTTTCCTTCGACTTGTGTACTTACCACATTAGACCACAGAAATCACTTACCATAGCGGAAAGCCTATCTACAGAGAAAACCAACCAGAACTGCCAAGTTGCTCACCACTGTTATGAGTTTTCGGACGATATTTTCTTTCACAGGAAACGCAAGCCACCACAACCCACCTTTGTCATCAGGTAATTTCCTGGGATATAGCTTTAGGTTCAACCATTACTGGACCATCAAGTAATAACAATGTAAAAACAAATAATTTAAGGGTAACGGAGTGTCTGTCACACATGAGGTCGTAACTCCTTGCCGACGCTTCAAAAGTTAAAACTTCTATCTAAACAGAATAATGGTACTTCAACTTTTCCATTATTCAATCAATTTTCAACTCTATTCATAACAGCATAAGAATTAAAAGAAAACCTCCGATACGCAGTATTAAAATTGTTCCACTAATTCGGGCTCCACTATATTTCTTCCGTTGGAAATTTGAAATGTTAATCTAAATTGGGTTTTATCACGTTGGTTTTAAGGGTGAAGTGGTATCTCTATGATTGAATGACATAAAGTAGTATTTGTATTAACTATGGGCGTTCAGTTGAATCCGTTTTGAAACCTAATTTGCATGTAAATTTGTCGAAGTCTCTTCAGATTAACTTTAGGATGGGAGTTATTGAACGTATATTAAGTCTTGACGTAAGCACCATCACATCAGTAGATAATTGACAAAATTTATTCATAATTCATGACTTATAATACCGATTCTGATTTTACTGTTTCCAATTTTGACGGTCCAGTTGACTTGGTGGTTAGAGATCTTGACTACCACGCAAAAATAAATTAATAAATGATAAAATAATAATAAAATTCCCACCTAGGACAAATATTGGTGTCTATGAACATACTTTTTGTTCTGCGTCTCAGTGTAAATATCTATATAATTAAGTATGTATTTTTTTATATATCTAAAATGTAGTACCCTTATGAAGTAAGTAAAATATGAGTTATCTGGTTGCCATAGTGCAAGGAATGCTTATTTTGGATAGACAATAGAGTGAGAAGAATGTTACAGGATATCATTTAAAAATAAAAAGAGAAACCATAATTTGAATCAATAAACCATTTATTTTTCTCAAATAAGCTAGCTATCAAAGCCATAAAACGAGAAATTACATCGCTTAAACGTCGTAACAGAGAAAGTGCCATTCGCCGGCGGTGCATCATGTCGCATTGTCATCCGTTAAAGTGAACACATTTTGAAACTTATGTCTATATAGAATAGATAGAATTTCATTCAAAATTCTATATTAAAATTGACTAATTTAAAGAAAGTATGGGTGGATATTTTCTATCCTTTATGTGAATTTCATAAAATAAAAAAAATATACATGTATTTTATATCGTTTTTTTCTTAATGCCATGTAGGACCGACGAATAGGCAAATGGTCCAACTGATTGGAGGTTTTGCAACACTAGGGCCAGTGCCAATGCGTTGTCGACCCTGAGACGTGAAGTACCTAGGTCTCATATGCCAATAATTTCACTAGGACCCTTATCACACATAAAACACATGAATACAAGTACACTATTGCCTCACGGAATTGGCTAAGGTGGTAGTACTTTCCTGTATGAATGTTCCACTAACGCTCTCGTACTATTAAAATTCGTAGGTAAAAACAAATAATAAAAATATTAATAAATATCCTGGGATATTCTTTTACACACGGCCATCTTATCATTATTATTATTTATTATTATTATTATTGTAATTATACTTTTAGCATTTTTTTTAAATATATTTAATCAATTAATAAAAGAACAACAGTATTTGATATTAAAAATAATATAACAAATATATAGATGCTGAGAATAAAAAGGTTTTAGTTATAAAACTCAGTCGTTCTATGTCTAGACTATATAAATTATGATAATCTAGATAGGCCTGTGGCTTAAATCGCTATAACTTATGAATATTTACTATTATAATCTAGTTATATTTGGGAATTAAACTTTGTCACAGTTTGAAAACGAGAGTTTATTTTCAGAGAGATTAGGTTTGATTGTTTACTTTATTTTTAGCGATAATTTTAACCGATTTCAAAAAAGGTCTCAATTCGATGGGAATGTAGTTTAATGTGGATTTACGACTTATTTGCATCTATCTGAACCGATTTCTAAAGTTTTTCTAATTCTTATCAGTGATAAGAAAGAGAAACCGACTTTGTTTTATACTGTGTAGTGCACAGTATAAAACAAAGTCGCTTTCTCTGTCCCTATATCCCTATGTATACTTAAATCTTTATGTATGCTTAAATCTACAAAACTACGCAACGGATTTAGATGCGGTTTTTTTAATACTTTTTAATAATTTTTTATACGAGATTACAAACCTAAATAATAACGGTATAACTAAATCGTATAAGTCGGATTACCAGCAAAACAGAAGGGGAGTGTACTCGGGCCACTTTTATTTATTATATATATTAATGACCTTCCAAAGGTAACAAAACGTCCATGTATTTTGTTCGCTGATGACATATCTTTAATAATAAGTACTAATAAAAATGACATAAATAAACATGAATTTGACATTAATGAATCAGTGAATCGTATTATAGATTGGTTGGACAAAAATGGGTTGAAAATTAATTTAAATAAAACTAGTTACATGAATTTTTCTATTAAAAATGTGAATAGTCATAATTTAAATATAAATTATAAGGGTCAAACAATTAATGAAGCTAATGAAGTGAAATTCCTAGGCCTAAATCTTGACAAATCCCTAAACTGGAAACCACATATTGACAAAGTAAATATTGGTATAAATAGATTTGTTTATGTCTTAAACAGATTAAGACGAACTGCAGCTACGGAAACAGTACTAGCTGCGTATCATGGGTATGTTTCCTCCCTCTTAAAATATGGATTACCAATTTTCCGAAACAGCGTAGATATAAATAAAACATTTATAACCCAAAAGACCATTATTTAAAAGACTCAATATAATGCCGTTAGCTTGCATGTACATTGCTGAAGTATGTAAATTTGTGAAAGGTAACATGCATTTATTTAGTATGGCAAAGGATGTTTATCCTAGAAATACCAGAAATGCACACAGATTGGTCTTGCCGCGTAAAGCTTCAACAGTATTTTTGCAAAGGAACTGCTATGCAATGTCAATTAGGATTTATAATGATCTTCCGGATTTCATCAAAGAATTGCCTATGACGAAGTTTAACGTTCAACTTCGGAAGTGGCTTCAGTTCCACAATTTTTATTCCATTACTGAATACTTTATACATTGCAAAAAAAAATCCTACTAGTCACAATTTTTTATAGTAGTGCGCTAAATATTGACACACTGACATATTTAATGACATACTTCTAATTAATTTATTAACATTTTATTTGACAATCTAAACATTGTAAATTTTGCATGCCTTTATTCTGGCTCGTGTGACCACTCTTAATTATTTTTGTAACATCTATCTGTACACATTACTGCAAATAAAATTATTATTATTATTATAATAGATATACACAGATATATAGAGATATATAGTGATCGAATAGGAAGGTTTTTATGTATAATACATGTGACATCCCACGGGAACCCGGGTAAAACTGCGTGGGACAGCTATATATTATAAATTAGAAGGTGATTTTGTTGTTTGTTACGCTTTTACGGCTACGACTATACAGATCGTCGTGAAATTTGAGTGGTACACGCTAAGCTTGGGTTGGGCAGAGACATAATTATTTTTTTCCTGAGTGGACGCTAGTCACTTTTAAACACCGTGGTGCTTAAATTACCTCCAAAAAAGAATATAAAAAATTACTAACAACGAGCTGTTCCCAGCATGCAACTTTGTACACATGTTCTTGGAGGTATTAGAAGTAACATTGGATACTTTTTGTGCCGGGAAAATGTTGCATCCCTCGGAAACGCGGGGGCGGACAGCTAGTAGCTAATAAACTGCGGTTTTCTCTAAAAAATACATAAGAATGTTTACAAAAAGTATTCCCTAAAGAAATCTTTGCTTAACAACCGATATATCAAAATTAAATCAGGATTCATCATTGATATAATGCCCCTCCAAGTAATATGACATGGAAAACGCTCCGGTTGGCAAATACGAGGGGATGATCGGCGTACCCCGTACCTTTTATATTGGTTTATCGCGATTTACTGAATAGAACCCGTTTAGAATTTACGATTCTATATCAAAAACTCCTTCGTTAAAGTTCTTCAATTGGAGGAAACAGGCGAACTAAGCAAGCGTTTCTTCCCTTACTATAAATTCACATAGAAATTTTATGAAGCGTTGTATAATTCAAGTTTGGATGTCTCTTTCTGACACTGGACACTCCGTATACGGAAGAGTGAGACGGATGGCTCTAAATACTGTTTTTGGTTTAATATCTAAATAAATAGAAGTGCCGTGCCTGCCGATAGTTATGACCATACCTATAGCGCTATTATTTTAATACGCAACAATAATTATTGCAAATTAAAAATAGCATAATATGGGTAAAATTATGGTAAATTTTAAGTGTTATTGTAACTAATACTTTACTTACTAATTCATAAACTCAAACTTTAATTAACAACTAAATATACCTTGTACCCGCTATTTAAAACTCCATAAAGGCTTTGTTCACTGCTATTAGATGGCGCTAAAATGTAATCCTGGCACATAACATTTATTCTTTCTTTTATCCATGACACTTTTGTAGGGAAAATTATACATTAACTATACATTGAAAAGCGAGCACATCGTTTTATTTTCAAATCAAGATAAATACACATTGAAGTAGATTTTATGGCGGTTTTTAGTTATTATTCACATCACAATTCAGTATAGTTTAATTTTTAATCGGACACGACAAAAAATCTTTGAATGTAAAAGCAAATTCCATTTCGTATCCAGTTCCTACGGGAGTCAATGTGTTTTGGATTTCATACCATATCATTTTTATCGCCTTTTTTTACAGAAACCATTTTCTGAAATAATATTCATACGTATATGCTTACTTTTTAAAAATTATTCAGTGATATGAGATGCTAAAGAGTCATTATGCTTTTTGATGACGATATTACAATTTTTTTTTTAGATCGGTGAATTGGCTTTGTTATTAACTATAATGACTAACTTATCTTACTAATTAATCTCGCGGTTTCATCCACTTTCCCGAATGAACGAATGTATTCCGGGTCTATAACATAGCCTATGTTACTTTTGAACAAAGTAGCATTACAAATAATGATTAAACCCAAAACTACTGGAAAAAATAAATAATACAAAACTTTCCGTTTATATTTATATTACTACTATATGGTAAAAATTTCGTTAATCAAGGAGAACAAGAAGATAGTGATAGAAAAGTCGTTAAGTTACAAACAGGTGGTTATAAAGTTATGATTACACAGATTCTTTCAGATAAGTGTAAGCCAGTCCAAAATGTAAAATAAAAATATTGTGAACTCCAACCCTATAAAAAAGCCACCGTCTACCATTTCAATCCAAAATACAATTTCGCGTAAAAAATCTCATCCATGATACATCCATGCATGCCATCTCGAATACACACTCCATTCCTTTATAAATTCAATAAAACATCGTTCCATATAAAATTTACACGCTTTTTGTAACGATAATCAAATGATATACTGAAATTTTTTCGCAAAATATATTGGCATATGAGGATTTATTAAATTTCTTGGTAAAACTCCTGAGTCTCCACGTTGAAGATTCATCTTATACAATATAATGTATTCAGATTTGATAAAGTCACACCTTTCCAAATTGAATTTCCCTTGTGTATTCGATTTTGTGAAGTACAGTATAATGGTACTATAGGGTTTATGTTGCTACCTTTATTGTAGATTGTCTTTTTTTTTATAGCACATACAAGGGCCAACATACAAGCAGATAGTCCACCTGATGGTATGTGATCACCGCAGTCTATGCACATTTGCAACACCAGGGACATCGCCAAAGCGTTTTCGACCCTGAGACGTGAAGTTGGTAAGTCTCATGTGCCAGTAATGTCTTAGTTAGTTTCTGCCGATTTCTAATTCTCATTGTGTGATTGTATTTTGAATTCCACGCACAAAGAAAAGTTCCACCAGGTGGAATGACGACCAGGCCAGAGTCTCTGGAAGCCGCTGGATATATACGGCTCAGGGCCGTTAGAGGTTTAAATCAAAGGGGAAATGATCAGGAGTGGCCCTCCCTGGGCTTATCAGATGATGATGATGATGATTGTAGTTTGATGCATAGATTACACATCATTTTTATACCATGGCAGTTTCACCAAAGCCTTCACTCTTTACCTCACTCAGTTGCTTTTTAACACCCCAATACCAGTAGCAACTGCAAATTTATACCTTGAGCTGTCTACGCTAAAGTCGAATCTCTTTTACATCTTCAGCTATTATTCGTGATATATGTAGTATCATTGGATGTCATATTGAGCACTTTAAGCACAAAAGTTGAGTAGTTTGATGGAAAATAGCCGTTAATCATTGATTAATATAGGATATGATGGTACTAGACACTAAAAAGTTATTATTAATAGTTTGGCAAGTCTGCGTTGTACAAGTTTAAAGAGAAGAGCGAGTGTATCTTAAACAGTTTTTTTTTTTACTTTAGGTAAATAAATATTTTGTCTGTCGCTTAAAATGCTAGGTTATTAAAGTTGATATCACAAACTTCTGCATATTTCACTACTTTACTACGAATTTCACTCTGAGTAGCCAGTGAATTGAAATCAACATAATTTTATTTCGATTAATTTATTTGATTTAAATTAAATTATTTCTCTGGTATATTTGGATTAGCGGGTCAATAATACAAAATAGCAGTATAGTCTTAGATCATATTTCATTAGCAAGTCAACGTCAATACGAGACCAAAATTATTATCAGATTTATTATATTAAGAGACTTGGGTAACAGATGGCCGCATTTAAAGAAGGTCGTATTCAATTATAATAAACTTGCTACCGTCTCGCGGTTTCACCCGTGTTCTTGTAAAAAATGTATACCAATACTTAAGACAATGATTGAAGGATTTACACACAAACTCTCTCTCTCTCTCTCTCTCTTTATAACCAATATTATAAAATATAAGTACATGACACATTTGTATTCTAATATGAGTATGCGCTTATAACTTAGTCCAAAAAGTATCAAAACAAATGCGAAAAACAGCAATTTCAGCAATTCTACCGTTCGCTAGTTTCAAACTTTTGGTAGAAAAATAAAGGAGACATTAATTTCAATATTTTTTTGTCAAAAAGTTTACAACCGATAATCAGCCCCCTTATTCAGCTAATACAAACTTTATACCGAGCCGCCGCATGGCGGCCGCGGAAAGCTTACCTCTCACGTAATTGCGTAGTAAGAGACAGAGACAAAGCATAGAGGCCGCGACGAAACATCTTCGAGATTTTTCTTTGATATTTTCCTTACAGGATCGAAGCCCTGATGTTGATGGTAAGTGCCTGTAAACACAAGCAATACTTGGAGAATTTCCATTGCATTTTGGATCATTAAAAGCACTTGAGCTCTTGATTATCTTCACTAGCAACTTCTAATTGTTTTGTTTTTCCTATTGAACTATGCGCATATGTGGGATTCGGAAGACAATACAATAACTTGATGCTTTCGAACTGATCATGGAGCCAGGGAGTGGATAGTGGAACTCGTCAGTGTTAGTGACAACAGCAATACTCATTCCATATCCAAATGGATCGGAACGTCTTCTCCGATTGCAATAGTTCTTTCACTGGTATAAAATTACATTATTCCCGAACGACATACAGATCCCTCGGGAATGCGGGTGAAACTGCGGTACAGAAGCTAATTATTTCATAATTCAAGCCGATTAGTTTCACGTAACGATGTAAAATTAAATAATGATCCATACAAATTTTCGTATTAATTATTGCCCAGATATCGAAGTATCATAATTGGAGGCTTGAGCTCTTGATTAAAGCCTATATAATTACGTAGGTAGTATATATTAATTACAAACAAGTTTACTCTCAAGATAATTGCTGCACGGTCTTGTATTTTATTATTTAATTGTTTGTATTAATATCAATAATAAATTGGTTGCTTGTTGTTTCGTAGGAGATGACAAAAGAGGAAGCAGATGATCACGCCCACCCCACACCTTGTGGTCCCAAACGCTTTCCCAAAGAGGGTTGACGTCAGGCAGGTGGCTGGTCATAGAAAACATATTGCGCCGACCCCCAAGACTGAGAACAGGAGATACAGATGATGATGATGATGTAGTAACATCATTGTGATAAGCAAGCACCATTACCGGTTTTAGAGTAATATAAGTTTCCATTAGACCATTATCTTGGTTAGTGATGGTGGGGTTAAATGTGAGCAGAAAGATCCTGCCGTTACAGCTTCTCAGGTATAGGTACCTGCCCCAGGAACGCACCAATAGATGTTTGGCAACTGATTTTCAACTGAAGATGGTAGTTAGTTTCCTGCCAACCTGAAACCAATAAGATCATGGAACATCTGCGTTTGCATCACTGCTTACCATCAGGTGGGATTGCAGTCATGCACTAGTTTATATTATTTAAAAAAAAAAACTCTATCGTCAGGAATGCGAGTTTTCTAACGCAGAAACTAGAACTCAAATTCCTACTGGAAGTCTCAGAGTGCATATCTAAATCGGGATACGAAAACAGAGCATTATTGACCTCCAAGCCTTCTTCACTAAAATATCCCGAACCGAGAACAAATATAAGGACCCTGACCCCTCTTGTGTCACAAGAGACCCTTTTTCCGAACGATTAGGGTCAGTGCACATTATCGGGTAGCTCACTGACAGGTTTCCGTACAATTTAATTCACTAGCTTTTATTTTTCGGACTCCTATGCGTGTTAGCTAGGAATCATTTCCTGGACAATTTGATCTGGTCGGTCCAGTTGTGTTTTTATTTAATTTTGTTTTTTATAGCCGCAGAAAACGTTATCTGGGTTTCTTAAAAAGCCACTTGAACCACACTGTTCATATATTTATCAAATACTAGACAAAAAAAACTATTTTGTAAATTTTAATTGGTACTCATAATAAACAGTTAAATTCATTAGCCGGTTCAAATATGATTAGCATAGATCTGTGGTAAATAAGAAAAAAATGTATTAAAAAATTAAAAATCGACAGGCCAGTTGGCTTGGTGGTTAACGCTCTGACTGCCAAACCCAAGGTCGCGGGTTCGATTCCCACCCAGGACAAACATTTGTGTGCATGAACATGTCTGTTTGTTCTGTGTCTGGGTGTAAATATCTATATAAGTATGTATTTAGAAAAAAAAAGTAGTATATGTAGTATATCAGTTATTTGGTTTCCATAGTAAAAGCTCTGCTTAGTTTGGGATCAGATGGCCGTGTGTAAAAGAATGTCCCAGGATATTTATTTTATTTATTTATTATATTATTGGCTCTTTTAGACCCCTGGTTGATGCAGCGATATATTTTTTAATTTAGACACTAGGCAGGTATAACAAAACTAGTTTTATACCTTGGTATAGTTTCTGTACTATATTATTCTCTATCAAAAGCTTAGGTAAGCGCTTTGCACCCTGAAACGAATTTCAACCATTAAAAATGTTTATGTTTAAATATTCATCGCCATCTAATTAAACAAATTGACCTTCCAGCCTATAAGAAACAGTGTTTAATGTGAATCAACGCGATCTACCTCGTTCTAATTCTACATGCATCTCACTCTTTAACAAATTACTTGAGTCACAGCTTTCATTTACCTAAATCGAGTTAAAGGTCCAAGACAACAAGGCAAGAAAGAGCATGGCAATGTTGTCATCTGTCAACAGTCGGCCACTTAGAAAACCAACTTTAATTTGCCAGCGTACCAAGCTAAACTAGCCTTTATATTCATTGGTATAAAAGCTAAGACATCTCCGTATAAAAATGGTGTAGAGGTAGCCCTGCAATGTGCAGTTTTGCATTTTATTTTGAATCGTAAACAACTGACGTTAAGGTCCATGTTGTCTGATAAAATAAATTTGTGGTGGTAAGTTTGGAGTCACGTTCCAAAGTAGGACGATAAGACCGGAAGACAAACGGGGTCCTTTCTTGGCCAAGTATAGTTTTGTGGAACGCAACAAAGGAGCTGGAGAAACAGATTTTTCCTATTTTGCATTAGAATTAAAGAGAAAATAGTGATGTTTTACGCTGCATTTATCACTCGTTTCAGCGGGGTTGCCGTTCAAAATTACATTCTCTATTTTACCCCATAGAGACTGGATTTCAGAAAATCCTTCCTTAATAAATCTAACCTCCAAATTTCTTGATTCTATCACAAGTGTTTAAAGGCACTGCCACTCAATCAGCTTGTTCTTTAATACATTTATAAGATAAAAATACCTAGTGGCATAAAGCTCGGCTAGAGAGCCGGAGATCCTAGGCTCGACACCCGGGTTGGTAACTAATGTCACTTTGGGACTGAAAATGTCTTTAGTGGAATATGGGTCTCATTACTGCTAGGCTCCTTGGAGGATAATGGGTATGAAGATATATTATTACAGTAATAGCCAGGACTGATTTTTAGCACAAACCTAGTTTCAAATTTAATGAGCTGTCACAAATCACAGTACCTAACTATTGTCCAAACTTTTCCAGGGAATAATACAACAAAAACCTTTGTAACGAAAATGAAATGTCTCTCGCTTGAGAAATACCTCCGTGACCTGAACGCAGCTAATTCATTCGGGACCTAGATTGAACGTTACTGTCATGTTAGATTTTTGACAGGGGTTAGAACTAGCAAGTGTTGTCTGTGGGACGTTTTTAACATTATAACATGTACGAGTATTAGTCCAGGAGGAATCGGCGCATGAGTACCGAAAACTATTCCACCTCAATTTTTTTATGCGATCCTCTTTAAATTGTCCTACTGATGATATAAATGCATGTTGCCATGGGGCAACCCCGTGCCATATTGTTTAAACTGAAATTGTTTAAACAATTGTAAGGAATTGTTGTTTTTCAACCGGACAAATTTTTTTTATATTCTTTATTGAAATACGAATAAAAAAAGTCCTATGACTTTTCACGATAAAGTTAATATTTTTAGAGATATGAATTTTTAAAGGTTCGAAAAATCTCAAATTTGGGTACTTTTGACCCATGAAAAATATATTAAAAAAAAAAAAAAAATATAAATAATATTTTTTTTTTAATTCTTTATACAATAGTTAATAATATTCTTAATAGATACTTTTAAAAATGTTATTGTTTATACCTGTTTCATAATTGTTAATTTCACGCGCTCACAAGTATGCGCCGCTTACCTTTAAGTATCGCCGTCTCTCTCTGACTCATGCGCTGCATCGGCCTCTCTGTGTCCTGAATCATTATTTATCATTTATCTTAAAAACTATTAACTTTATCAAGATTGTTAAGGAGAGCAATGTTATTAATAATTAAATTGTCTACAATTTGTTTTCTATAACATTGCTCTCCTTAACAATCTTGATAAAGTTAATAGTTTTTAAGATAAATGATAAATAATGATTCAGGACACAGAGAGGCCGATGCAGCGCATGAGTCAGAGAGAGACGGCGATACTTAAAGGTAAGCGGCGCATACTTGTGAGCGCGTGAAATTAACAATTATGAAACAGGTATAAACAATAACATTTTTAAAAGTATCTATTAAGAATATTATTAACTATTGTATAAAGAATTAAAAAAAAAATATTATTTATATTTTTTTTTTTTTTTTAATATATTTTTCATGGGTCAAAAGTACCCAAATTTGAGATTTTTCGAACCTTTAAAAATTCATATCTCTAAAAATATTAACTTTATCGTGAAAAGTCATAGGACTTTTTTTATTCGTATTTCAATAAAGAATATAAAAAAAATTTGTCCGGTTGAAAAACAACAATTCCTTACAATTGTTTAAACAATTTCAGTTTAAACAATATGGCACGGGGTTGCCCCATGGCAACATGCATTTATATCATCAGTAGGACAATTTAAAGAGGATCGCATAAAAAAATTGAGGTGGAATAGTTTTCGGTACTCATGCGCCGATTCCTCCTGGACTATATACATTTGATTCGGTTTTTCTTTGAGGATTTATTTGGTGAGCAAAGGAAAAGTAACCTTATTAACTTTTTTTCAGGAAATGTATAATTTTTTGTCAATTTAAATAAATAAAAAGGTGGTATAAATTAATTAGAAACTTAGTAGATAACGGTGAACATTTGCAACTCATTTAACTAGATTTTGATGATTGAAAATTAAATTTGCCACATTAATAGAATGTATTCTGGATTGACATAAAGGATAATTTTATGCCTAGTAATGGCTGGAGCTTCCATCTAACTTCTACTAGGCATAAACCAAATGTATTTTCGTGGATTTCTTACTTATTTGTGATTTTTTCTAATTAAATATGAAAAATTATTAAAAATATTTAAATCATTAGATAATGTATCTAGATTACTTAGTGACACTGATGATGTTGTAGGGTTAAAGAAAGTTATAAGTTTTCCATGAAATTGGTATTTGGTGTCTATGGTATTTTAAAGAATGAGATCCTATGGTATCACAATAGAATATTCCTTTAATGCTACCCGCTCACTGGACATCTGCAAGCTGCCACTGGTTACCAACGACCTGTGGAATACACAAAATTTTATAGGGAAGCTCGGACGTGAACTCGGTAGCAGCCATTTGCTATAACAACAGTGACGTAAGCTTTTCGCTGACCACTTATAGGCGGCACGAATGGCCCATAAGCCGCCAACAATATATGAAAAATTTGGTTTGCTATTATGGTTTCTACTATGTCAGTTATTGCAAGATACTTGTAAATAAACTAGAGGATATATCCTCGCCACGAGACTATTTGATATCTTGAAATTTTTATAGATAACTTAAAAAAAAAATTGTGGATATATATCGCTTTTTATAATTATAATGCTTTTTTCTATTTGGAAAAAATCATAATAGCCTATAAAGTCTTTAAATATTAGATAATGGTAGCTTGTCGGTTCTTCTCAGTTAAAGGGTGACTTCCGGTTTAGCGTTGACCTTCTGAAGTGCCCTTGTAGCTCTAAACTGAAAAAATGGTTTTGTATTTCAATTTTTATACAGCTACAAATTATTTTTTTAAACCAGCGCTTGGGCCACGAGGTAAAACAGCCATTCATACCATACTTACAAATCCTACATCAAATAGATACCATCCAAATTTATCCTCTAAACTGGCAACTCCGATCTTAGATTATATGACATATTGGCAATGTTTCCTGCACCCATACGACTATAATATGGCAACATTCGGAAGCTTCCTGCCTACTGCAATGGGTCTATTCCACGAGCGATATGGTTAGATTGATGCTCTCAATTTGTCTTGTCTATTATTAGGATAGGGTTGTCGAGGGGATATTATGTACTATTACGTCATATCCGGACTGTGTTTGATTATGTTATCAATGTTTATGGATGGGGGAATTAATGTACATGTGCGTGTCGTAAAGCGAATAGAGTGTAAAAAAAATACTTTATATAATTATCTGTTGTAACAGCGACGAATATTACCACCCCAATTCATTCAGAATTGTATAAACTCGAACAGCCCTCTTATTCAGCTAATACAAACTTCATCGGCGAGCTTCTTCACGGAGGCCTCGGAGAGCTTATCTCTCACGTGATTGATAGTATTAGTGTAGTTAGCGCACGGAGGCCGCGACGAAACATCCTCGAGTTAGTGTCATTTTCCTTACAGAATCGAGCCCCTGCCCCCGTATTCTGCTAATACAAACTTTGTCGGCGAGTCGTTTCACGGAGGCCTCGGAGTGCTTATCTGTCACGTGATTAGTAGTATCAGCGTAGTAAGCGACAGAGACAGAGCACGGAGGCCGCGACGAAACATCGTCCAGTAAGTGTCATTTTCCTTACAGAATTCGAGCCTCTGAACTGAGAATGAACACAGAATAGAATAGAACACAAGGCTCCGCTTAGGATTGGAACAGATCGCCGTGTATGGGTATACGTTTCCTGTATAGGGACCCATCAAATTTGTTTACTTAGGTATTTTATTTTTATTTATGGCACTTACTGCATAGAAGTATTATTTATAGTATTGCAATATTATTCTATATATAAATAAAAAATAAATATCCTGGGACATTCTTTACACCCGGCCATCTGGTCCCAAACTAAGCAGAGCTTGTACTATGGAAACCAGATAACTGCTTTTTTCTAAATACATACTTATAAAGTTATTTACACCCAGACACAGAACAAACAGACATGTTCATGCACACAAATGTTTGTCCTGGGTGCGAATCGATCCCACGGCCTTCGGTTTGGCAGTCAGAGACTTAACCACCAAGCCAACTGGCCTGTCAAATTCTATATGCATTTAGCTCACTGCTAACAACCCTTTATATTTTTCCTATGTAATTCTATCCATCTAATGGTTGTCTGGAAGAAATTGCTTTTAGCGATAAGACCGCCAATTGTACCTTTATTTAAGAATCAACTTCTGTACCTACTTATTTCTACTTATTTTTATCTACTTAGTGTACAATAAAGTATATTTAATATTATTATTACCTTACCTATTACGGTTCTTAAGATACAGCCCTGTACTAGACGGACAGACACATGGATGGCCAGTGGAGCCTTATGAGTCGTTAGGTAGTTATCCTTTGGCATTCTTACGATACGGAACCGTAAAAATTAAGCGAACATAATTATATAACTAAATCTAAAAATATATTTCTGAACGGCAAATATTATTCACACTTGCCAAAATGACAAAAATAACTTGACACCTTTATACACAAAGGAAACTTCTTCGTGTCACATATTTATCTCAATATTGACACACGAACTGGTATCTATAGAAAATGGTTTCCAATTTGGGTCTCGGGGGCAAATTAGTTACCATTTCTCCGTAAAAGCAACCTTCCGAACCGGTGTTAGAGTCTGACCATTCATAAGTGCCTGTGAAGGCCTATTTGTTGATGTAGATGTTGTTGTTTTATGAATGATTTCGAGGCTCGATTCTGTAAGGAAATTACTCTAACTCGAGGATGTTTCTATGCTCTGTCTCTGTCGCTTACTACGCTAATACTACTAATCACGTGAGAGGTAAGCTCTTCGAGGCCTCCGTGAAGTGACTCGCCGACGAAGTTTGTATTAGCTGACAGATTCTAAATATTTGTGGAGGCAAAATGTCGATAGTCAGCGATATCGATAACTCACACTTACAAGTATTTCTGAAGATAATTCACCATACAACAAAATACTATGAGATCAGTTATAATCTACATCAATATCATAATGATAAAATATTTGTATATGTTGGTAATAAATAAACTCAAAAACTACTAGACCGATTTTATTAATTATTTACTACTAGAAAGGTTCAAATCCAAAATGCCAGACCATATAAACCACGAGAACGAATTTAGAATTAAAAAAGAAAAATAATCTTCACGCAACCAAAGAAATACCAAAAATCTCAGTACTAAAGCTCACAGTCGTCCAAAAATATTTTAAGTCGCAAAATAGGGGCCGCATTTCTGCATTCTCTTGTACATTAACATAGACTGCAGGGTACAACTTGTAAAAATGAACTTAAACTGTACCTTACCTGCCCCCTTATTCAGCTAATACAAACTTCGTCGGCGAGTCGCTTCACGGAGGCCTCGGAGTGCTTATCTCTCACGTGATTTACGTGTATTAGCGTAGTTATCCGCGAGTTAGTGTCATTTTCCTTACAGAATCGAGCCCTTGACCTGAGACCTAAGGTCTAGCGAAGCTGTATACCACATGACTAACGAGATATAATATCTAGTATCCATATATTAATACGTGTAGAAAGATTTGTATCTTTTTTAAGCATATTGCTTGTACAGAGGAATGTGAGATTTGGCTTTGTATTTTTTTTTATGATAAAAAATCAAAATACAAATAAATTACATAAATTAAATTAAATTGTTTTCGTCCATACTGTCAATGTTAGACATATTATGACATATTTATACATGCTTGTAGTTCTTTATGTACGAATAACGGTCGACATTCCGCACCCTCAGAACGATAGGGGCTTAACTCAAAAAATCACTTTTGGCACATTTCTGATTTGTTCACTTTCGCACTGAGCGGGGAGGGTGGGTCCCGGTGATAATGAGGCTGAAGTATCGGGATGCTTATTCTCTCATTAAAATTACTATCTTTTACTGTTCATCCGATAAAGCGTACTTTGTCTCTCGATGATCATAACGCATTTTCGCAAAATGTTGAGTTAAGCCCTTATCGTACTGAGGGTGCGATAGATCACTTGGCAACAGACTTACGACACAATGTATTTGGACCAATATGCTGTTTTTAAAATGCAATTATTAACGAACCTTCTTCTTCGTAATATATGGTGTCACTTTTTCTTCAAACTTTATTAACAACTTATCAGAAAAACGTTCCAAAGAGACCTTAATTTTTAAATCAGTTGCTGTTTTTCATTACCCAAATGTCCTCCTGAAAAATGTTTCAATAAATTTACATCACGAACCCTAACAGGCGGGTTCCGTATGTTACAGAAATAAAAGCCTCGTCCTGACCGGGCCCCGCATAATTTTCCTGTATTCTTTGTAAATTTACTCAGATATTTGCAATTCTGATCGTGACACTCAGAAAATGTCTGTGACGTTTCGTTCCCTCTCCAAATTGGGCACAGCTTTTGATTCGTTAAAGCTCGACGCTGGTTGGAATATTATCTCGGTCTGTTTAAATATTGCCTACACTGTGGTCATAACAAACAACATACTTGAGCCCAACTTATTGACTTTCATGGAATATTTATTGAAAATTTGACCTTGATAATAAGCTTTTGTGTTCGAATATTTTATGGTCTACGTTAGCTTTTATCAATTTGACCAAGGGCATAAGAGTACAGGCAATTGCTTAGTTCCCATTATTTTCGACGACAGATCTTTGTAGTTTAGCGCCTTGTAGGCAACTACCCCCGAGTTGAATATCAGTGGTCATGTAACATGAAGTTATAACCAGTTGACTTCAAGGCTTTATTTAGGTCGCAAGATATTTTCGGTCCCCATGGTATTACCAATATCTTTAGGCGACCATATAATTTTCAACTTACATGGTGATACTAACGATCGGAGCTACGTGAGTATGCCTCAAGAGACCAAAAGCCTTGGTACTGCTATGTAGAAACCAACATATCGTCTTTATAAAATATCTTCATGCCCATTATTCCTGAAAGAGACCAATATTCCATAGAAGATAATTTAAGTTATACGGTGACATGTGGTGAGTATTTTCACTGTCTCTCAGACACATTACCAATCTAGTGCTATAGTTAATCATTTCGTTAGAATAAAACTATAATAACAGGTACTCTATACGACTCGGAAATGGAACCCAGTACCTCTTGTTCTCTAACCGAGCTTTATACCACTTGACTACCTTGGTAATAGCATAGAAATTAACACAAATAATTTGTGTTTCTACTGTAACCTGGACTGTTCTAAGGAAGGTAACATTTTTCAAAAGATGATCAATACTATATCTAAATTGATTCCTTACAAACCCAAACGAATAATAAACTGAATCTAGATCTTCAGTCAAAGAAAAATGAACCTTATTCACATATACTCATAAAAGACAATCACATACTACCATTCTCTCGATCCTCAAAGACCATGGACTATTAACACACGAATTGAAACCCCATAACATATGTAACGAGTTATGTTCAATTAATTTCTATCTGGTATTATTACCGGACTTACAACTACCTAACATATTGCTTTTCGAGCCATTAAGTCTCGTAGGCGCGTTAAAAGAAATAACGCCGTGTAATTGACTGCCCATCGTTCGGTAAAGGAAAGTTATAGGTGAAATTCGTAGCTGGTTTCCTTATGTGACCTAATTAGCGTGACAAAATTATGTGCGCAAAGATATCCCAATCGTTTTCAGAAGTATACACATTGATGAATATTCGTAGGACTAAGAATTTGTTAGTGTTGCCAGTATCCTTGTGAGAAGAAACTCTTATTTTATTAGATGAAGTATTTTTAATAAAATTCCAGTCTTAATTGGAAACCTAGGCTATGTTGAATTCAAGCACCAAGTACAAAATTACTGTTATAGATAGAAATTATTATTCAAATGATAGATCTTAACAAATGATTTTTTATGCAACTGTTAATTTTAATATAATTTTCTAAAGTACAAAACCGTGTTAGTAAATATAATATTGTCTTTTGTACCTATTATACAATTTTTTTTATTTTTACTTTTGTGCCCGAAGAAACAATCGATAGATAGTCACCCTTTCCATAGCTATATCGCTACTAATATTATAAATGTGAATGTAACTATGGTTGTTATGCTTTCACGCGAAAACTACATAACTGATCATCATAAATATTTGTACGTATATTCTTGGAAGTATTAGAAGTAACACAGAATACTTTTTGTGCCAGGAATACATAATTTCCCCCGAGAACGCGGGTGAAACCGCGGGAGACAGCTAGTAATAAATAAAGAAAGATTTATTTTAATCAGTCATTAAAATCAAATTGCGGTCTCGTAGTAATGCAGTTAGATGTTTAAAAGAAAATTAAATTAACCAGGGGCTATTCTGTAAAGTTAATTATGTGGTCGTGTAGTTAAAGAAAGAGAGAGAGCATAGACCACACTGATAATTAGGTCAGCTTACGTTACGATTAAATACGAAGAAAGATGCATTACAACATGCATCGTTCTTCGAGTTCCGATGATATTATGCTCATGTAGAACCAATGCTGCAAGTCAAAGCCACTGTTGCGGCTTCATCTAATTACGTTCGGAAACTTTTTGCTAGGGAATAGAATTTTGTTAGGAACAAGATATTATTAAGTCGACCCATGTAGCTTGTTAAGAAGAAAACTTGATAGTTTTGTAATTTCAGCCTTCATTCTAGAGCCTAGAGTAGACTTTATTTTATTTTAATATTAGTTAGGTACCTTAGTAACTAGTATGGGGTAATTTTGTAGAAAATGGTCAATTCAGCCCATAATATTTTATAAATGGGGAATTATGTCAAAAATTGCAAAAACAAAAAACAAACCGACTATGATTTTGTAAACCTTAACAACGTTAATCTGTATTAGAATTTTTATGAAAGCAATATCAAATAATTGATGCCAACACGTACATAGTACTTAAAATTTACACGAATACTTTTTTTTTAATTCGATTTAGCCGACAAAGAGGCAGATGGTCCATCTGACAGTAAATGGTCAACGCCAAATCTCAAAATCTGCAGCACTAGAAGCGTTGCAAAAGCATTGTCGACCCTGTGACGTAAAGTTGAAGTCTTATGCGACTGTATTTCATCAGCCCCTCAAAAATCCACAAATATCCGCAATTTAGTTCACATGTTACCAAACTAGGTAGTATAAATCATTTAGTAATGTCATGTACTTTAAATCTATTCAACCTAAAACTGAGACAAGGGCTTTCTATTACACCTAAAATCGAATCAGAAGTTATACGAACCGAAAAAATGTTTACCATCACTCGCTTAATGATACACGAAGCGGTTTACGATCAAAGGTCGTACCCCATAAATAAATAGCAAAGGATCTGAACAGCACCCGTTCTACCCTGTTTATAAATAAAAAGGTATCTGATGATCCAAAGAACTTGGGGTACTAATGAGAATTGAAATGGAAGTAAATCAATCGATTGTTCTTTTTATAGTAGATAGTATATTTTTATAGTATTTAGACAGTTGGCATGGTGGTTAGCGACTCTGACTGCCAAACCGAAGGTCGCGGGTACGATCCCCCCCACCCAGGACAAACATTTGTGTGCATGAACATGTCTGTTTGTTCTGTGGCTGGGTGTAAATATGTATATAAGTATGTATTTAGAAAAAAAAAGTAGTATATCAGTTATCTGGTTTCCATAGTACAAGCTCTGCTTAGTTTGGGATCAGATGACCGTGTAAAAATAAGGTCCTAGGATATTTATATATAGTTCCGCTCCGTGGTAGGATAAAGTATAATATGTGTAATATTGATATCCTGGGAAAACATAACGAATTTAGACTTAAGAGCCAGTTCTTTTCAAGGCCTTAAATGCTTTCCACCTTCAGCCTCATCATCAGAGATTTTTGTCAAATTTAAAGGCATACTTTTTACAAAGTAAAATATCTACGTGCCATGATCGGTTATGTGCAGTTGAAATACGACCCAGATCCCAAAAAGAGGATAAAATAAAGAAAGTAAGACAGTTGAAATGGAGATGGACACATGACGAGTGATAGAAAATTAAAATGGACAAAAATTATAACAGCGCTATGGTAAAAGGAAAAGGGTAAGGCAGGCAAAGAAATGGACACAACAAAAATTGAAACCACTAGTGTAGTCTAGAAAAGCTAGGTACAGAAATGAGTGGAAACAGCTGGAAAAGGCTATCGAGGAAACAACGCATAAATCGCAACTGGCAGTGTCAATGAGTGGGTAATGATTTATTGTCAATAATAACCTAAAAACGTCAAAAATTGTTATTCGTTGCTACAGACAGGTGCAAAGAGTTTGGACACTACAATTTCACGACTTATTCAGTCGTAAAGACAAATACTTTTAGTGCAGTTTTTCTCACCAATAATTTCAGGTATAACTTATTGCGTTCGTACACACATACGATTTTTTTAATACTATTAGACTTGTGTTTAGTTTTAGCAATAAAGGCTTAATAATTATGTCTGCATGCCAAATCAGTGCAAATTTTATCAAGTTCTTTTTTCCCATTTTTGTGTAATTGTGTATCAAACATTAATGTTTTCTACCTGTTTATTTTTTATGCCAGATTAACAGCATTCTGAAGAAAGATTTATTTCCTTACCATACCTACGTAAGAATAAATTAAATTATGTCCCATATGTGTGTTATACCATGTTGTGAAAACATTTTCCCTGTTTCCTTCATTCCTATTACCATTGTTTTATATAATCATGATAATAAACAAGTCGCTGCGTTGTTTATTATCTTATCCTAACAATTTTATTTATTTGGAACCCTGTACGCCTTTTTTAATGAATATTCAAATATATAAAATATATTACGCCAATATATGTAGGTATATTTACAAAAAATGCGTACACCGTCCCTGGAATATAAATGAAATGGGTATTTTTTGTTTATGGCTTAAGTGGGATGGTAAATTGATTTTCTCTAGCCGTTAAAGCAGTAGTCGTTAAAGCAACCACATTACACATTGAATTTTTATATATATGTTTATAAATAACTTAAAACAATTTTTTAATAAAATCTATAAAAAAGGGATACATCATTTTTTATTTTGTTGAATTTACTTTAGTTTCAATTAAACTTGTAATTATTTCCTTTTCTAAACGAAGTTTAAGTTAAATTTAACGATATGCTCTTACTTTGTCGGAACAAAGTCAATAAACTTATTAAAAAATATAATGAACAAAACATGGGCAAAGATTTTTAGGTTACTGGCCACAATTAAGCATTAAAATAATCCAACTAAAATAGAAAATAAATTTGAATTAAGAATAGTGTAAATAAGAACAAAATGTATTTTATTGCAAAAAAAAGCGTTGGGTGCATGGTGTTAATAGTTATAAATATGTTATTGACAGATATGAGTAGAAGTATTATCATTTTGATAATATCTTAAAAAGGACCCCACGCTCTAATTACAATAAAACATATTTTTTCCTTATTTACACTAAAAATTAAATCAAATTTATTTTTCATTTTTTAGTTAAACCGGTAATCCTGATTATCCTAGTAAAGATAACGGGTCAAACTAAAATATTAAATTGTCATCGGTCCTTAATAAGTATGCCAAATTACGAGTTAATCCGACGTCTTGAAGGAGATCAAAATCATGTTCATAGATTCCGTTACATACTAACATACATACGTATGAAGCTAATAAAATCGTTATAAAAAGAATCAAACTAAAAATAAAGAAAAATTAAGATATACATTTTTATTTTAAGACTTTAAGAATTAAGAAATGTCAATATATTTAAGTATAAAGTGGCAATCGAGTTCTCATAGTGAAATCGATCTGATATTCGCGGTTGGACCCTTATCTCAGCTGACATGTCCCTAAGTAGACCCTCAAATTGCCCTTTAGGGACTTGACCGATCACGTGTAGGGATGTCAAGCTGTGCTTTCAAATTGTACAAATTACTTTGGCAAGTAAATAAATTGGTTACAAAATAACTATTTATTGGTAAAGGTCAGACGAAAGTTTTAGTTACTGTTTATTTGAGTTTATCCAATATTTTGAGTATTTTGATGTTAACCTTTAATTAAGGGAAAACATTTAGAATAGTAGAAAGGAAATATGAATGAATTAATGGAAAGGAAAATAGAAATATCTACATTTTGAAAAAAAAAGAACTGTTACTGTGGAAACTTACTCACGTATTGATAGAAAAAAAAAAAAGATATTTCAAAATGTATTCGTTACATGAGAACCTTTTAGTAAGAGCTCTTAGTACAGAGTTCGTCCAGGGAAATATCTACATACATCCACCATCATACCTATTTCCGCGCCCAAGCAGGTGATACTTTTGTATAACCATTTTTCGGTAAGGAAGGTAAGAGATCCGGTCAAATAGAGGCACATCTCAGGGTCGAGAATGCATATATATTTTTTTTTGTTTTATGTGTTGGTAGGCAAACGAGCAGACATATCGCCTGATGGTAAGCGATTACCGCCACCCATGGACACCCGCAACACCAGAGGAGCCACAAGTGCGTTGCCATGCCATAGTGTTGCAAATGTCCATAGGCGACGGGGACCAATAATCATCAGGTGGATCATCTGTATGTCTTTCAGCCTATCTATACTAATATTATAATGAGGAAAGATTTGTATGTAAGTATGTTTGTTACTCTTTCACGCAAAAACTACTAAACGGATATGGATGAAACTTGGCACATAAATAGAACATATCCTGGAATAACATATAGGCTCCTTTTTATCCCGGGTAAATGTGATGTCCCTCGGGCGCGCGGATAAAACCGTGAGGCACAGCTATATGACATAAACATAAAAAATATTCTGGTAATAATAATTGGTAGCTGGAAACCCTGACTACTACGCCATAAGTCGTAGGTTCGAGTCCCATCTATGTTAAAAAATTGTGTGCATAAGTATGTCTGTTTGTTCTGTGTCAGGGTATAAAAAGCTAAATAAGTAGAGTATTTTGAAAAATAAAGTAGTATATGAGTTATCTAGTTTCCATAGAAGCATCTCTGCTTAGTTTGGGATCGGAAGGCAGTGTGTAAAGAATGTTCCAGGATATTTATTACTTATTTTGGGTTTTCGCCATGTTTTTCTGAAAAAAATTATAGGAATTATGTCAAAATAAAATGTAGTCGCTAGGATTGGTATTTGGTCTCTGTTCTATTATATATTATTATATTCTGTTCTGTTCTGTTTCTAATTAATTAAGGCATGCTTGAATATACTAATTTTATGATTAAATGTTACACATTAAATATTTATTCATCAATACATGTCAAAATGCAAAAAATTCGCACAGCTCAGGATTAACGATATATATTATACTTGATCCTGTAAATAATGTTCTGAAATTAAATACAATTTTTTGTTGGTAATTATTAAATATCATCAATAAATCAGGCCCCTTATTCAGTTAATACAAATTTCGTCGGCGAGTCGAAAGCAGGTAGCTGATATATCACATATACCATTTAATTTTCTTCTAAATACACACTAATATAGACTATATTTAAACCCAGCCACACGAAAAAGAGACTTATGTTCTATATATATTAACTTACTTATTCTATTGGGGACTCCAACACGCACTTAAGAGTTTTTTTTAAAACAAAACCTTCCCTATAAAAAGATTGTGCCATTACCCGTTGTCACATAATCAAACCTTTTCTGAAATAGTTTTCAGAGCACGACCTTTCGCCAGAAATTTTCTTATACCCTTCCCAGTTTGCATATTTGAATTCTAATTTTGTGCCTTCTCCACGCGATAATATTAACATACCTTCGAGAAAATGGTAATTTAAGGTACATAATTGTACCTAACTAGGTGCCTAATGCCTTTCACATTACGCATTCGAATTTTGTGAAATAACAACGAATAGGGTACTATTATTGTCCGCACATCGAAAGTGTGTACCTTAGAATAAATTATTGCTATTCATAATGCGGAAAATGTGAAGTAATAAATCGTTTTGGTGAATTGTTTGCATCTATGCTGTTCTATTAACTGTGAAGTTAATTGGTTTAATGAAATTTCTGGTCAATTTAATGGGATCAGATTAAATTATTTGGTAATCGTTGTATTCAATGATGTAGTTGCGAGTAAATTAATGAAACTTGGGAATTTGATAATATAATTAGGCATGTGTAACTCAGCTCTGAACCGGTTCAACAGATCAGATCACACCTACTTGAACTGTCGAGCTGCGGCTCAAGAGCAAACTAAACAGCTCACGGCTTACTTATTATTTTACAGTCCGTATACAATTTGTGATCTACATATTATTATGTCATATTGTGTCGTTGTCGAACTGCGGCGCAGTAGCTGTCGCCAAACTTGTACTAACAAGTAAAATAGGTCTAGCGAATAGCTGATAAATATAGGAATTATTAATGATATTTGAAGGTAAGTAAATGTACCTATAGATAGTAAATAATTCCAGCCTGGTTTCCAAAGAATCTATATATCTAACAACGCAGATGCAGTAGACATCAATTCCTTATTTTATACAGGAATTGATGCATCATATCTCAACTGATAAATAATATGCATGTAGCTGATCTGAGTGGTGATTGTCTGAGAGCAAACTGTGTTGAGGGTTTATACTCTTCATTTTACTATACTGAGACACTTCTGAGCAATAGCCTGAGTCAATAGTTTATGGACTATTTTTAAGTCGCCACTCCTTATAGCGACCCCTTTCCTCTCATGTCCATCTCAGTTTACCTGAGCAATATGACTGGCTGAGTATCGAGCATGATCCAACGATCATCTCCTTACCAATGTATGTCTGAGCATCGAGCATGATCCAACGATCACCTCCTTCTCCATACCAATGTATGTCTAAGCATCGGAGCAGTATCTAACGATCATCTCCTTCTCCATACCAACGTATGTCTGAGCATCGAGCATGATCCAACGATCACCTCCTTCTCCATACCAATGTATGTCTATGCATCGGAGCATAATCCAACGATCATCTCCTTCTCCATACCAACGTATGTCTGAGCATCGAGCATGATCCAACGATCACCTCCTTCTCCATACCAATGTATGTCTAAGCATCGGAGCATAATCCAACGATCATCTCCTTCTCCATACCAACGTATGTCTGAGCATCGAGCATGATCCAACGATCATCTCCTTCTCCATACCAACGTATGTCTGTATCTTAGTAATACGAATAGCTGAGATATCTGAGATCTGCACATGATCCAACGATCATGTCCTTACCAATATCCATCAGAGGCAAGCAGGCACATCCCACTATAGCAAGTAACAACAACCGTAAGTACAAAGTTTCCGAACCGCACGCTCGAATGTCAACTAGGTACTTGGTATTACAATCAACTAAATCTAAAGCGCTCACCTAGGCCTCCCGCAACACGCGCACCCAGGTTGCCACACTCACATCTCTCCATCTCTGCCTGGATAGTTAGTTATTTGCTTTGTTCACACTTTATAATTGATTTTTTATTTATGTGGGTAGCAGTCGCGAGAAAATGTGTCAATGCCGGTGACAGGACTTTTTGGCTTGCCAGTCTTTAATATTAACAAGGTTTGATGTTTTAGTTATTTACAATTTATGGTACATTTCGCGACGTAGTTCGCGACAGTAGCGGCGTAGAGACTCTGTGATCGATTTGCAATACTTGAGCTGATCTGTGAACCGGTTCGCAGCTCTGGCTCGCAAACGTGAGCCGTGAGTGAGCCGCAGCTCATGCATTTTGGTTGAGTTATGCAATTATATATATTAATTATATGTATCTAAATATATTAGCATCTTCACGCCAACTATCTCCGACGGGGTAGTAATGAGACCCACATTCCACCCAAAAACTTGTTACTTGTGACATGTGAGCATTGTTACCGTCTCTTGGGCACTTTACCAATAGCTAGCTACATGTAATCATTTTAATAAAAAAAACACTAATATTACCTTACCTGACTACTTATGTTACCGAAACTAGGACATCAACACAAGCTAAATACCTCTCTACCTCTGAGGTGTTATTACAATATAATCCTTACCTAGATTGTGTGGTCATGTTATACTAATCTAAAGCATTACCTCACATCATCATATCAGCCCAGGGATGTCCATTGCTGAACATAGGCCTCCTGCATCCAACTCGAACAGTCCTGAGCCGCCTGCATCCAACGGCTTCTAGCGACCCTGACCAGATCATCGGTCCACCTGGTGGACCACTCCTAATACTTATATACTTTATATTATTTGAAACCTTAAGCTTTAAGCAATTTAAATTCCAAGAATGTAACATGCTTACCAAGAGATCCTAATCATCTTAGGAAAAGAAACTGCTAGTCCTTCTTCATAAACTCCTTTCCTTTAATAGCTTCTTAGTTATAGAAACTAATAATACAATAGGTCATTATTAGTTATCTGGTCATAGTACAAGCTCTGTTCTTCATAAAATAAATATCCTAGAAAATTTATTTAAAACTGTGTTGAATATTGTTGGCTAGTTTTTTCATGTCATAACAAAACTTTGCTTTAAAATGTTATTTATATGAAGAGCTGCGGGCTCCCTGAGTGTAACTGGAGCCAGTGGCTAGCGTACCAAACTTTACTTGTTTGCGCTACTGGCAAATAGTATTTCGAAGTTTCCGAGTAGCCAACACACAAGTTTCCGTTGAAAGTAAATTTATACCAGACGCCGATGATCAGCTAGTTCTATTCTCTGACATTACATTTGGCTGCTTTATTAGGGTTCTGTAGCTCTGGTAAAGCACTGATAGCTTAGTTGGTAGTGACCTTGAATGACGTGACGATAGTCGGTGATTCGAATCATATATTGAACTGGAACTTTCGGTGAAGGAAATCCGTGAGGAAAGAAATAGAACATTTATTTTGGACTCACACAGCATCAACATAGACAATTTCAAAACATACAGGAAACCATATGATGGTGTGTTTCCACCCAAAATTTTAAAAAATAATGTAAATTTGGTTTTATCATATGGGATTCTAAAGTATACATAGGTACGCCCAGTTTTATAATACGCAAGAATCTGTGAAACCTATGGTGTATGGAAAGTTCTACTGAAGTCATGTACCTCATGATTATTTCATTATAGGTATTCAAATTACACCATAGTTATAAAATATGGTCCACACATACTTATTTATTTATTTAGGATAAACAATACAAATGAAAACCAAAAGGTAACCACATAATAAGGAATAATACATATAGAGCTGAGTTGTTACTTAAAACATATGTATACAGAAAAACAAAACTAGAAATGAATACTAAGACAAATGCGATGAAAGTGCAAGTGAGCACTCCCAAATGACAACATAGATAAAAATCTTATTATTTAGAAACTATAAATAAATATTATCATAACATATACCTTCACGTCCACATTCTCCGAAGAGGTAGGATGAGGACTCAGTAATTAGATTCAGATCCTCCGAGTCTCTTGCCAAGGTAACTCGGCAACCGAAACGACTGGAATTACCAGTAATAAGCAAAAATGTAATAAAAAGTTTACATCAGAAAAAAAAACACTTTCCACCTACATAAAAAAGCCCCGTAATCAAATAATGTAAAACAAAAAAAGAAAGAAGTATGAAATGAGATTTGCGCGCTTAATCCACTCACCAATACGAAATTGACCCATTGTACTCGTAATAAAGGAATAATCGTTTCGGATAGCCATTGTGAGGGCATTCGGACGATATTATGTAAATTTTAATCGTGAAAAAATAAAAGAACTTTTCCGACCTTTGTTCTTTGCGAGTTTCATTTGAAAATTGGAGTTTATGATTTTCCTCGATTCCATGTTTGTATAATGTACTTCATATAAAAATGGTAACGGGTGGAAATATCGAGTGTTTTATTCTGAAAAAGCTTCAATTTGGAATACGAATATGAGTCATATTTGTATAAAAAATCATCCAGCTTTTGAAGTGAAACTTCTATAGGAAGGGCTTTTTCAAATTCAACCCCCTTATTCAGCTAATACAAACTTGATCGACGGGCTTCACGGAGGCCTCGAAGAGCTTATCTCTCACGTGATTAGTAGTATAAGCGTAGTTAGCGAAAGAGACATAGCACGGAGGCCGCGACGAAACATCCTCGAGTTAGTGTCAATTTTCTTACAGAATCGAGCCCCTGATCCGCAGCTTTTTTGCTATTTAAAAGTGCTACACTTCTATCGTGTATCTTTACGATACATCCTGGTTTTTTTTTATATAATATTTAAAGAATACCAGCTTCCCACAATTCTAAATAGAATGTTTTCCACGGAAAAAAGTAGGCTCAGATTTATACAAATTCATTCTACCATCCCCACATGATTTGGATATAGATTGTACCCAAAAACCTATAATATCATTATGATATTGGATTTTTAAATTTCACAAAATATCAATTTAAATAAAATTGATATTTTCAAAAAATTGGGCACTTAAATTCCATACCATTATTCTTTTCCTAGTTTTAAGGTTTTAAGGATAAAGAGCAAAATTTTTTTTTTATATATTTCTTTTTACATTTTCTACGGACTCTTAGTCCGTACTCTTTGAAGATTCTACGATGAATAATTTTAAGATTAATTGTATTGTGTTTTTAAAAATTAACATCTTACCGCGCGTGCTCAGCTCGTTGTTTTGAACTGAGGCTTGTGTTAAAATTTTGCATATTTATACTGTAAGGAAAACGACATTAACTCCAGGATGTTTCGTCGCGGCCTCCGTGCTCTGTCTCTTTCGCTAACTACACTAATACTACTAATCACGTGAGAGATAAGCTCTCATAGGCCTCTGTGAAGCGGCTCGCCGACGATGTTTGTATTAGCTGAATAAGGGGCTGGTCTAGTGATGTTGATAGGAACTCCAAAATTACACATTATTATGATACCCATCGTAATCGAGCTCGTTTGATTTGTCTTGAAAAAGCTATTAATTTGTGTGATGCGAACAATAGATGCGTTCTCTGCGCTCAGAAATGGCAACATAAAATGCTGGTAATCGACCTAATTCCATTTAGTCGCACTGAATCTTAATGTAACTAACGATATACGTTCATATACATCTCTCTCTAACAACAGGTACACTGTGAGGTGGCATTTATCTTCTTTCCCTTTCTTCGCGCGTATAAGCTATCTAGTATTTGGGCTGTTATTGAGAGTGGTGATGAAGTGTTTATATTATAATATGTCAATGGGTACGAAGGGTTTGATGATGAAGTTGGAAGTCATATTTACCCTAAATTTACATTGATGCTATTTTCTTTAATAAAAGTTCTTTCATTATTTTATGTTCAAACAAGTATTGAGAAAAATAACAACACGAGAAATTACACCAGTTAAAAGACAGATCTCACCGTGCTTTGCCTTTAAAGGCTTTAAATGGAATAGGCTTCCAATGATGTCAGAACCAGAGCTAACAATTGAGAGTTTTTCAAATAGGAATTGGTTCTGTTAGTGAACGCAGACTTCGTGAAACAGGCTTTATCGTATATTGCTTTATGGTAGTTTATAGCAAACTAATTTTCTTATGCTTCTTTGTTGAACATGATTGAACCTATATTTAATAAATTTATATTGGTAGTTAGTATTATAGTAAACTAGCTGTCCCCCGCGGTTTTACCCGCATGGTATGTCCCGTGGTATGTCACATGTAACATAAAAACCTTCCTCTTTAATCACTCTATCTATTAAAGAAACCGCATCAAAATTCGTTGCGTAGTTTTAAAGATTTAAGCATACATAGGGATATAGGGACAGAGAAAGTGACTTTGTTTTATATTATGTAGTTATGTATTTCGAAATATATATGTATATGTTAATTTAAAGTAGTTTAGTATGTAGTCTTATTTTATTCGGTACATAAAATTGATAATTAAAAAAATGTAGGTATTTTCTTTCATAGAGCGAACTATAAATATGAAGTTCAAACCTCAGCATTTGAAAAGGAAACATTTAACTTACTCATAAAATAACGTTTTTTCAATCACTCATTTACCGACTACTTTTCGATCATTGACAAAAAATGTGACTCGTTCTACTCGTACTATTCTACGTAAACATTCAAAATGTGCTGCGTAAGGGTGTTATTATTTACCTAAACAATTAAAACTTTATCTCAGAAAATAAATACACACATAAATTTACTCCAATGAGATGTCAACCAAATAAATATACGCGCCATAGCTCCCATTGTTGTATGGCAGTGGCAGAAACGTCGCGGCTACCACAATGCGACCGCTATACGACTACACGCGTGGGGAGTCGATGAAAATGTTAAGTTTACCCGACAGACTGCTGATTTATTGGCGAAACATTAGGATTTTTTGTACGGAATAGGAATGGAATAGAGTGTACAAATATTTTTTTTTTCATGCGATGAGAAAAAAAATAATGAATTTACCCTTTTTAGTTTTAAAGGTACGACTTAAAAAATATTTACACTTTTGAAGTGAAACGGCTTTGAAATTCTGATCCGCAAACGTTTAGTGTGACTAAAAATAAATTAATGATAAACCCAATTTATGCTAACTAATTGAATCAGGCGTGACCCTGCGGAAATCCATTGTAAGATTATACAAAATCATTATTATTATTATTTTATTTAGCCCCAATTTCTTTTCGAAAAGTTTTATAATACTAGTTTATGTCTTTTCATTACTTTACGCGATAACAATTAGGTTATACCAAAAGTTTTTGCCTCAATAAAATTCAACCTTTGTCATTTTAGACCTATTTGTATCTAATAGTTGATGAAAGCAATAAATTAAAAATAAATCTGCCATACAACTGTTTTTTTTAATTTTATAAACCACTTAGGCCGACAAACAGGCAGACCGACTTGATGGTAAGTGGTCACCGCCGATGGAGATTTAAAACGCCAATCCGTTGTCGTCCCTGAGACGTGAAGTTGTTAAGTATCATGTGCCTGTAACGTCACGGCCTCCTTACCATTCTAACTGAAACACAGTAATACTAGTGCGCTATTGCTTTACGGTGGAAATGGGAAAGGTTAGTACTACCCCGAATGAACGCTCTACTTCTCTACCACACTAGCTTCTATAACTCTTTAAGTAAATTGAAGTATGCATGAGTATCACAAAAATATAGTACAATAAGAACCACTCCACTACTTCTTTGTTCCACCTTATATACGGTACATTACCCTAGCGAGTACCACTTGATAATATTCTCATTTTATTTTATTAACACCAGTACCCTTCGATCCGAAGCCGTCGATACTGTTTTGTGCGAGTTTTTGACACATAATTTGTTGATTTAATGTAGTATACATTCTTTACGGTTAGAATGTAGGTCAATAGGGTGTTTTAACCGACTAGGGTGTGGGAAAAAGGGATTATAATATATTTTTAAAGTTTTGGAAAAGCTTTGTTCTTATAATCTTATAATCGTTATACAATTAAATGTAATGTAATGATAATGATATTAGTTCAGTGGGGTTTATTAAACTACAACTTACCACTTGTACCCGCGTACTTAGCAAAATTACAAAAAAAAACGTAAAAAAGTACACATTGGAGACAGACAACTTTAGAAGGTAGTAACGAGAATTTAACTAATACTTCATTTAGCCCTTTGTTCACAGATGGGAGAAGCCTACATCTTTCTTCTTACTCTACTTTCATAATTATAATATCAACGTAGGTATGTCCACCGCTGAACATAGATCTCCCTCATGGAGTTCCATCTCGAACGGTCCTGAGCCTGCATCCTGGTCAGAGGTCGGCCCGCTTGGTACTTTCCTGTACGTGGTCACCATTCGAAAACCTTTCATCCTCATCGGTTATCAGTACTGCGAGCGATGTGGCATGCCATTAGCACTTTAGCTTACTGACTCTACAAGCTGCTTAAAGACATCCAAATATCTAAAGATTTTCCTCATTTATCCTGCCACGTACTTTTTACTCAACTAAATATTAAAATAAATCGTTTCACCATTAGCTCATATAAAATTAAACAACTCGACAAATTGAAAACTATTTTATTCCCACAAAAATATTAATTCAAAAGTATACCACACGAGTGCATTTGCAATCGAGTCGCTTTTGTGTCAAATCGTGTGGTCACAGTACATTAACCCTCGCCCGCCGGTCGCCCGCTGGCACCCCGGTCTCCCGCGTCCGTCGATCGCAATTAATAACATCAAATTATTTAGTCGTTTGAGTAATGCAAAATATAAGTTTCCAAGCGAATGATTCGGAATCGTATTAATGTGCGTGGAATTTGCATTTGCTAATTATGGAATTTATGTATGAAAGGGTTGGTGTGTGTTATGAAATATGTAGGCATTCAGTTATTGTTAAACATTTAGAAAAATAACGAAATCAAATAAGTTAGATTATAAAATATTGCCTTAATGAGTTTCTTACTCAATTGAAGACTTCGTAAGTGTCAATCTAGGCCCAAAACTGAATAAATGGAAAGAAAGAAAAAATATTTGATTTCTCTTACAACACAAGTATTAAAAATAAAATAACAAATATGACTAATAAATAAATATGTAGCTGCCTTTTCTTTATTTAAATATATCTAATATTTACCTCATAAAAGTACCTAATGATATTTCAGGTAACGAGCAGTTGTCGAGGATCTCGGAAACGGCTCCAACGATTTTGCATCTAATTCGTATCTAGGTATATATGACAGTGCTTTAAAAGAGAGAATACGGCAGTAGTCACATTAGTCAAGAAAACCTGAGCAAAGCTAGGCCATCCAGGTACTGATATTTAAGACACTATGTGAAGGTAGTAAATGCCTTAAGCGTATTCTATTTGCATTAAGAAACACTCAAACAAAGAGTCGATCCGTAAAAAAAATGTAAAATGAATCCCTACTGATATTATTAATGTGAGTGTAAGTTTTTTTATGCCATTTGGGCCGACAAACAAGCAGACGGTCCACCTGATGGTAAATGGTCACCGCCGCCTATGGACATTTGCAACACTAGGAGCATCGCCAATGCGTTGTCGACCCTGAGACGTGAAGTTGTTAAGTCTCATGTGCCTGTAATTTCACCGGCCCCCTTACCTTTCTAACCGAAACACAGTAATACAATTGCACTACTGCTTCACGGCGGAAATGGGTAAGGTGGTAGTACTTCCCCGGACGAACTCTGCACTAAGAGCTCTACTACAAAAGTAAGTTTGTTTGTTACGCTTTCACGCGAAAACTACTTAACCGATCATCATGAAACTTTGTACACATATTCTTGGAAGTATTAGAAGTAACATACGATACTTGTTAAGTCAGGAAAATGTTACATCTCTCGGGAACGCGGGCGAATCGCGGGGACTGGTAGTTGGTAATATAAATTATACATTCTATTTTAGGACCTTCAATTAATCTACCAATTAAAAATAATCAGTCTGGGTATTCCATTAGCAACACTTTATGGAGTCTAAAATAGCTAATTCTTTCAAACATTGAAAGGTTATAAAGCTCACGTCGCATGACCATTCGAACTTTCAAATTAACTTCAACAATGTTATACGAAGGTAAAAAGCTGCAACTTTGTCAGTAGCACTATGGATATATATTTTTCAATGTAGCTGATTGGTCCGTGTAGTCTTCCAGGCATTGCAAACGGTTACGAAGCTGGAATCTTTCGTGGTCTTGGATATAAGCAGAAAGAAAGAGACCTCCCCAGCAGTTGAGGTTCAATATGCCTTTTACCATTTTTTTATGCCACAAAGGCCGGCATACTTGCGGACACTCCACGTGATGGTAAGTGGTCCGCCGCCTATGTACATTTGCAACACTAGGGGCATCGCCAATGCTTTGTCAACCCTGAGACGTGAAGTTGTTGAAGTCTCACGTGCGGTAATTTCACTGGCACCTTACCTTTCTAACCGAAACACAGTAATACAAGTGCACTACTGCTTCACGGCGGAAATGAGTAAGGTGGTAGTACTTCCCCGGGCGAACTTTGTACTATCACTACTACACAAGTGTACTAAGAGTCTTCTACATCGGTGATCGCTGATTTGCCGATTGATTCCCGGCTTGGACTATGACCAACCCAAATCTAATTCCATGCGTGTCATAAAAGGTGTCTATGTATATTTAGTGTCGAAGTATACTGTATAGGGACGGGCAGGAGCCTCTACCTGATTAACACCACCTTACTGCAATCACCAATCCGCCTGTTAAGCGTGGGGATTATAGCAAACCTAAAAGAAAAAATGGCAACTCCAAAATTTTTCAATGTACAGCATAATAAATATCGAATTCTGGTTCTAAAACCGCGGTATGACCCCAACTGGCGAAACAAAATTGTATCCGAAATTAACCCTTAGAATAAATTAAGGCCCATTGTTCGGATGGACGTAACTACAGAATGATTTCGGCCCCGATTTAAATACAAAAGCTTTGTAACAAAGCTATTTCTAATCTACGAGCTTCTATCTACGATATTGCGTAGAGGCGAAAAGTTTTATTGCTACACTACATTCTTTACATGGCTTTGTTTGCACTAAGTTTGTTGAAGAGTGCCTGAATGAAAGGAGGTTTGTGTTACTTACCGCCGGTTTTGTTACAAGCACCAGTAATTAGTTTTCTCCACGAATCACTGAGTATTTGAAAAAGTTTAGTCTTTCAACAATTAGGTACGGTGTTTGGGTGTAAATATCTATTTAAGAATGTATTTAGGGAAAAATATAGGGTAATATATCAGTTATCTGGTTTCCATAGTACAAGTTCTACTTGGCTTGGAATCAGCTCCCCTATTTAGGTAATGCAAGCTTCGCCAGCGAGCCGGTGCAATGAGATTACCTCTCACGTGATTGCGTAGTTAACGAAAGAGACAGAGCATAGAGGCCGCAACAACACATCGTTGAACTAGTGTAATTTTCCCAATAGAATGTTAGCCTTGATGGATATGTGTAAGGAATGTCCCTTAATATTTATTTATTTACTTAAGTTATAACATCCTTACAGTTTACACCAATTCGACACTATAACTAAATTACAACAACATATAATTAAAAATCTTTACAAATACTACTATATACACTATATACTAATTTAACATCACAATCTTGTCTAATAATATTATTTTATAAAAAGAGAGTGCAAATTTTATTTGTTTGTGTGTACGTGTAGGGTAATCTTAGGAAAATTGTGCTTATTTAGAGCGTCGAGTGACATAGGCTATGTTTTAAATCCGACAAAACATTAGATCTCTCAGGAACGTGGGTGAACTCGTGGGACGGTAACTAGTATATATAATTTGGACACATAATTGTCTAGTTTCTTTTTAATATTTTGTTTACAGCTCATAATTACAGGATAATACAGAATAATAGGATAACTTCATGCTGATATTTTAATTTTTTATACACCTTTGGTGTCAATAAACATGACTGTTATGTATCTGGGTCTAAGAATCTTTATAAATATAATAAAATATAAACCTATAATAATATGTATAAAACATAGCTCAAGCTCCACTTAGTTAAGCATCAGAGCCCGCTTGAACAATATTTACATAAAATAAAGTTTTTAAATAACATTTAAATTTCAAACGATACGCAATCTTACGCAAAAACAACTCCAATATCACCCAACAAAATAAATGTCAATTTATTTTTATGACACCCAATGTCAAACATCAATGTTAAAGTAAAATAATTACTGTCACAAAATAAGCCAACGAGACAATGAAAGCCGCCCTCGCTGGCAAGGTTAACCCTAAATAATAAACCTTTAACCTCGCGGCCACAAAACGTCACTAAAGGGGAAACTAAAAGGGTTAATGTTTTCCTTCCCCTAACGTTTATAAAAGACGTTTGTGTTTTCGTTTAGGTCTCTATTACGGGAAAGTAAACTTGGGGGTCGTTTATGGTCATTGTGACGTTTGTCGGTCAAATAATGACATCAGGAGTTACAGGGTTAGTTGTGTTGGCAGATGTAAATACCGCCATGTATATAGGGGCTCGATTCTGTAAGGAAAATGACACTAACTCGAGGATGTTTCGCCGCGGCCTCCGTGCTCTGTCTCTTTCGCTTACTACGCTAATACTACTAATCACGTGAGAGGTAACCTCTCCGAGGCTTCCGTGAAGCGGCTCGCCGACGATGTTTGTATTAGCTGAATAAGGGGGCTGTAGTGACTTGATTATCCAAACTGATGTCTTAAGAAATTTGAATTATCGTAAATCATAACACTAAGTTAACTTAAGAGTTGATCTTAAGTTAACTAACCTCGCAGGCGTACTTGTAATGTAGGTGTGTTTTCGAAAAAACAAAAACAAATTAAACTCATCAACCAAAATCAGCAATTACTGATTGACGTATTGCAGATTATCAAAAATGATTCTAGAGCCAAGCGATATTCTGGTATATCGGAAGAGGCCTCATTTAGCTGTCTCTAAAATAAAAAGCTCATTTTTACCAACATTTTCTTTTTATTACAATGTTACAAGCTTGCATCAATAAAAGTCTCGATAATAAAAATCTAGATATTTCGTACAGTCGAAGGTAAAAGGCCGTAATACCAATCCTTAACTAAATAAACGTACGTACTCACACAAGGCAATTTGAAGGGCATAAATGTTTACTCCGGTACTCTTTAATGACTGCAGTTTGAAATTCATAATGGCATGGACTGAATCAATGGAGAAAACTGCTCGATCCCCGTCACCAACAAAGGACTTTCATTACAGTACTTACTAAATATAAGGTTGGAAATCGGTTATCAATATTTGAGACATCTCGGAGCGACCGATAAACTATTAATAGCTTTAAATTAATAAACGTCAAGACATGAGAATCAAAATAGAATAAAAAATACATTTAATTATTATCAAAGTTCATACAATAAAATGAAAATATTATTGTAAATTTATCGACTTTATTATTTATAAATGACATACCAACTTAATAAATACAACGGCTGAGAGCCATCTGCGCTCGCCAAAATTGTTCGCGTAAGAGGGCAAGAGCCACCAGAGACTTTCGTCCGATCCAAAAAAATAAGAAGTAATAAATTTGAATTAATATTGTAAATAAGAAAAATATGTATTTTATAGTGAAAAAAGCGTGGGGTGCATGGTGTTAATAGTTATAGATATTTTATTGACAGATATGAGTAGAAGGATCATTATTTTGATATCTTAAAAAGCATCCAACGCTTTTTTTACAATAAATATTTTTTTCCTATTTACACTATTCTTAATTCAAATTTGTTTTCTATTTTTTATTTCGATTTTCTATAAAAGCCAGTTTTTTTTTTTTTTTAACTATTATTAATTTAATTTTTTTTTGTTAAATCGCTAATCCTGCTTATCATAGTAAGGATAACGGGTCTAACTGTTTAAAATATTGAATTGCCATCGGTCCTCCATGAATCTACAAAGTTTGAATTAAATCTGACCGTTAAAGTGGGTCAAAATCGCTCCCAAAGGAGCCGGTTACATACAAACATACAGGTGGAATTAATAAAAGCGTGTTAATAAAATATACAAGTTTTTTTGTGTTTTCCAAATACAACTAATTAAAAATAATTAATTTGATTGTAGTAATTAGGACTTAATCAGTTATGATCTTCTTTCTACTCGACTGATGAAGACAATCCCAATATGGACTGTTATTACTCCAGTGGTTTACCACAATGGCCATTATACTGCAGGTAAACACAACCTCACCGCAAACCTATCCGAATCAATGATCGTATCTGTTTATAGATTACTAGCAACGGTCATGCAGTTGCGACCATATTCCCGAGAGAAATAACGTTTTCCCGAGGAAAAATCTTAGTTGAAGTCATTCGGTCTCAGGGTCGACAACGTATTGGCGTTGCCCCTACTGTTGCAAATATCCGGCGGTAAATAGGCGGTGGTGACCTCTTACCATCAAGTGGACGGTCTGCTTATCTGTCGACCGAAGTGGTCTAAAAAAAAAGCGGCTTTCTATCAGCAAAAGTTTTTTTCAATTGAAAGTGTTTCGGATAGTGCTTCCTAAATCCAAACAGAAAGTTTACCAACTCGGTACCTTCAATTATTACTAGTAGATTAAAAAAAGACAACATTATTTGAAAATATATTGGTTAAAGATTTTAATTTTCACAGTAGCGCGCGCCATCTCTTGGAATTATTACAAACGAAAATGCCGATTGGTATACGTCTTTTAGATTCAACAAGCAAAACGTAATTCTAGTTATATAAAATATTCATAGATGGCGCTCTGATACAAAAATGTTTTTATAACTTTTTGTTAAATACTTTATAGTTCTATACATTATTTATTTTCAGTTTGAACTTTATTTTTTTTTTTGTCAGAGAATATAACGTCAGCTGTGACCGTGTACAAATACGTCATTATGTCCTTGACATTGGCTGTATGAACGTTATAAATACATTTGTGTGTGCCAAACGCATGGTAATGTGCGTGTAATATTTTTTTTTATTTTTTTTGCGTATTTCTAACGCATTATTTTATAAAAATATTAGCTTTTTGCTCTCCTTCTCCAAATACACTTAACTATTCCAAACTTCATACTTCTCCGTCCGCGTAATTTTAATAACATGGGTACAAAATGTTTGCTTTTTGTAGTAATATAATAATAATGATAACTACTGTAGTATTTAATTATTTATAATTATGTTAGGACCGGAAATGACAATACAAAACCGTTATTTAAAAAAATCTTTATTCCAATATTTACAATGACAGTTCCATACAATACAAGATATAAAAATATAAGTCAATGTTCGTTTTCCTAAACCTAAAATATAATTTTTATCACAATATAAATTCAGCAGGCTTCCCTCAGTTGCGTTCAAATACAGAAATAAAAAAAAAACACCGAGGACAACATTCTGAAATTATAAATCAGATCGAATAAGTACAATAATAAGTCTACAATATCCCTGTACTTATTAAATAGATCCTAAACTAAAGGACACTGTATTTTAAAACTATTATGAGTCTTACAATTTTCAGCACCCTACAATTGCATTATGAATAAAGCAATACATATGTTTTTTTTTTTTTATAATATTTTTGTTATCCAATATTTTTTTATAAATTGAAAATATTATAACATTATTGCAATACTTTTGCTCAAAAATAAGTAAAATCTCTTCCTAGTGAGTATCTGAAAAAGTCTTAGTTATCTTAATACTATTTATGTGATGCCTTAGCAACCTTCTGCACAGTATCTTCCATACTGCGCAAGTACTTGTTCAAAGATTCTGATGTTGTTTGGAGTATACTCAGTCCTAATCTGTACTTGAATTCAACAAGACGTTTCAAGAAGGTAAAGAACCCACCATTTTCGTTCAATGGAGGATATGTGATCACATCTGGATTATTTGTAGGTCTAGGTTTAAACGTTGACTCAGGATCAGATATTGGAGACGGAGATGGAGGCATTGTTGATGTTGTATCAGATCTTAATTCGGTGGTTGTTTCTGTCATCATATTTTTTAATGTTGTTGTCGTTTCAGCTTTGTACAGTGGACTATTTACTTCAGTAACTTCAGGATTACCAGTAGTAAATACTTCGTATACCTTAAAAGTTTTCGTCGTCACATCCAATTCGTTTGACATATCGGGCTCTGTAGTAGGTTTACCATCTCGGCTATCATCAATTGGTAGAGTAGATACACTCTCAATAACTTCATTTTTTAGTGTTGTAGCTTCGTCATAAGATTGTTTATCTTCTTGTGTTGGATCCACAGATACAGCGTAAATTGGAATGACATCTTTTTCTTTCGGTATTACGCTAATGTCATCAGTTGGCTCGGGAGCAAGATTTCTAATAGGATAATTCATAGCATCATCAATTTCATTGCTTATAAAAATATCTCTATCTTTCTCTGCCTTTAAAACCTCTTCTAGTGAGCTAGAAATACTGCGTTTACCTGTACTTCTTTTCCGTCTCCTCAAATTTCTTGGCCCATGCTCTGGCACTACTGCAGGAGTAGCAGTATCAACTAATTCTTTGGGAACGTTACCAACAACGAATTTATTATCTTCATCTTCGGTAGTGTCACTTGTATCTTCATCATATTTTTCATTTTTCTCTTCATCCTCGATATTCGATCCCAAATACATCGAAGTTGGTTGATAAGTTACGGGACTACTCGTTGTTTCACTGTAAAACTGTGCGTCGAAAGGGTAGACTGGCTTAAAATCTGATTCGGCTGCTGGTTTTACACCATAAACTACAGAATTTGAAGTTTCGCTGCCGTAGGAAGAGAGTCCTGATGGTCCAGTTTGAGGAGCCGCATAGATAGGCTCAACAGCTGGATAGGGACTGTAAGAGCTTGGAGCTTTATCAAAGTTATATTTACCTTCAGTTGTGTAAACATGTCTAGTCTCGTATTGATGCGGATTATAATTGACGGGCTTCGAATAAACAGCTGCATGTGCTATACCAGTTTTTTGTTGCGGATAATGAACATTATAATTAGGTTCGTATTTATTAGTAACATGACGGTATCTTAAGTCTTGTTCTTTTTTCACAGGGTATCTGTTAATATATGCAGTTTGGCCAGCGTAAGGATTAAGTTTCTGTTTAGCATGAGCAGGCATCCCAGCAAGAACTGTCCCAAGCATTTCTTCTTCCGCTTGACCGTTGCCATCACTTGCGTACTCTTCAGCATTATTTTTGTATAAGTCATCCCTCTTGTCAACTTCGAACGTTCTTCTTACAGGAGTGGAGAAGGGATATAGGAAATAACCAGCTAGTCCTACTAAACTAGCTAAGCCAATAACACCAACACCAACTGAAGGCATTACTTCTCTGGAAAAGTAATTAAAAATTTGCGATGTTATAGCACCTGTTTCAATTACTGGTTTTTTCGCCGGTTTTGCTGATTTGGTCTTATTGCTAACTTTGACTTCCGCTACACTTGTATCAGGTTTAGGCTTAGTCGTTTTGCGTTTCTTAGTCTTATTCTTCTTCTTAGTCGAAGTACGTTTAGGCTTCTTAGTCGAAACGGGTGGTGTGCTAACTTCTAATTCTATTTCAGGTTCTTTAGGTTCCATTGGTAATAGAGCGGATTCACTTATTTTAGGCACTGACGTGGTGCTAACCTTCTGCTTATTTTTATTCTTTTTCCTGGCTGGTTTGGGCGTCACTTTTGTGGCTGGAGTTACAGGACTGGGAGCTTTAGTTATATCTTTTTTGGAAGACAGTGGTTCTGTTACGGTAGGTGCAGTTGTACTAATTACTGACGTTGTTCGTTGCGTAGAAGTATTTTTGTTCTTTTGTACATTCGATAGCACTGTGTCTTTTAGCTTATTGTATACATTTTCATTTATGGCGGAGCCTCCGGCAATCAAATCAGCCTTATTAGTACTTCCAATTATTGGCCGCTTGGCATTTGACGGCTTATTGTTCTGTGGTCTTTTTGTTTTGTTTTTAGTTGCAGCAGGTTTCGGTTTCTTTTGGATTTCTTCAGTTTTTGTTGGTTCCGTTGATGATGATGAATTTACAGGATTGCTGAGTAAAATCCAGGTTGATATACCTTCATTAGAAGTGGATGATTCACTGACTTTATTTTCAGTTTCTAATTCTTCCATTGTAACGGGTACTGCTTCTCCAACATGAGCATTTTCCAAAGGTTCGTCTCCATCTTCGTTTCTAGTTTTTATTTTATGTTTGTGAGTGATTTGAGTTCTGAGTTTTGGTGGAATTCTTATATCTGGCACGACTGGTGCTTCAACTGATCCATTGTTCGGTTTATCAAGTAGTTGATTGGCAACCATTTTGATTGACTCTCTAATTGGCACCTTGGTCTTGACATCACGCGAGGAGCTTGGAGTAGCTAGTGATGGTGGTGTTGATTCTGTTTGTTTGAGTTCTGCGGGCTTTTTCGTTTCTGCAGTTTTAAGAGTTGTATCTCTGTAATAGAAGAAAAACATAAACGTGAGATGGTATTTATAATATAATTGCTGACCCTGTTTATTAAATTAATAACTATATCATAACGAATTGGGTAATTAAAAGTTTTACTAATGCTAAGTCTTAACTCTATATAGGTTTTTATAAATGATTTAATAACATTGGAATTCTTTATTCAGATACTAAAGTTTATTATAGCAGATTATAGCTTTAGATATTTCACAGCTTCACTTATGTAGGTCGCACAAATGTAGGTCTATTGAACCGGATCTTAACTTATTAATTAAGATTTATATTACCTATTATGTTCTATTTGCCGTTTCTTTAATATGAAGATTATAAAGATATCATTTACATTTATTAACCTGTTAAAGCTGACTAATAGATACAGATCCACTGTGGCCCTTTCTATCTAATTGCCCTACTTTGTGAAGATCTGAGATCATTATGTTAGGTTCAACAATTTCTAATGCTGCATAGAAACCTTTATGATGGACTTTCCTGAATTGTTTAAATATTATTTTTTGTTTAAAAAAGATTTGACAATAGATAGGTGGTAGCTTCAGCAACTTTGACCTTCATAAATGTCCACCGCTGGCCTGAAACTGAATAAATGGTTTTGAATTTTGATCAACGTTCGGAGGATGGAGAAAAAGGACTAATTGCACAGTTGAGCGACAATAAGAAGTCGCTCCAGCTTCGAGCTAAGCTAAGATAAGACAAGCTCTTGCTAGTCTCGTTAATTCAGCAACTTCAGACGGTATTCAAATACGGCCGCTACAATAGCAGAAAAGTTACTAAGATATGCCTTTGGTTCCGGTACGCTAATATTTGTCAATTTTTTTTTATAACATTTTTGTTATACCAGCGTGTAATATGCCATAGTGTATAAATACCTGATGTACTAAATAGTTATAATATTAAATGTACTCTTATGTATAATATGTATATACTCGTATAAACAAACCAACATGTTTAAGCATAATTTTTTTTATAGGTGAGGATCAAACTTTTGTAGTATGGCAATTAGAATATCTTACCACAACTTGACTATTATGCAATTTCAAAATTTTCACAAGTAGTCCTTTCCATACTATTACATATATTTTTTATTATCTTTAATGATTTCCATTGGTTATTATTACATCTTTAGCACAGTAAATAAAACAACAATATAATTTTCAAATATTTATTTTAGTTCGATACCTTTTTAACTCATAATTGACAACATTTCAAAATTCATATTTTAACCTGTTTTTTAGTTTTAAGCACACTTTTTTTAAATAAAATTGCAACTGCAAAAAAAGAAGTTATGTCACTTGTACGGAGCTATAAAAAATGCGTGAGAAGGCACGTTTGCGTCGTTGTTAATATTTTTGGATATATATATTTATATTTAAGACTAACTGTTCCCAGCATGCGTTGCAATACATCTTCGAATCGTGAATTATGGTCTTGAGCACAGAACAATGAGATTAATTCTTTGTTCTGTGGTCTTGGATTATAAAAAAAACCCTATCGTTAAACATTTTACCAATTTTCTTTATAGCAACTTTTCGATTTTTTCTATCTCTAAAAGACTTATTCAGACTATTATAAACCCGAAAGTTTGTACGTATGGATGTATGGATGTTTGTTCCTCTTTCACGCAAAAACTACCCAACGGATTTGGATGAAACTTGGCACATAAATAGAGCATAATATTGGAATAACATATAGACTTTAGATTTTTTTATTAGCTACATTTTATCCCGGGGAAACGTTACCGCGGGGGACAGGTAGTATAATGATAATAATAACAAAAGTCGGTCCATCTGTTTTCAAGTAATACACTTACCAACGAGCGGTATATGAAAAATATTTGTATAACTATGTAGAGTACAATTTTAAACTATGTTCCAATTTGAAATGTTGTCAATTATTAGAAATATTATTAAAATTATGTACTTAACTTTAAGTAAAAAATAAGGACGCCATAATAGATTTGTACATTTATAACTATAATTAATAAATTATTACTTTACTATATAACTCAATAAATTATTTAAATTTAAATCAGGCTTAAATAAATTAAATACTTATTATATTTGTCCATATTATATTTTTACTAACTAAGTTTAAATTTAAATTACGACACAAATAAATAATCATACTCTCCGAACAAACTAAAATGACATACATAACTTCACGCCCATAATCCCGGAAGCCCTTTCATCGTAGACATCGTCGTTTTGGGGTCCAATGTCAGGCTATTAGTAAACGGAAATCGTATCATTCGTAACTTACCTGACCTGAGAATCGAATTCAGTACATCCAGTTTATAGAGACAAGCTTTAAACCGCTTGAACATGGAACCCAAATAGTATTCATTGTTGATGTTCATCGATTAAGGCTAGAGTTTGAATATAAAACTCACTTTAAAAAAAAACGATTTTAGAATAATTACATGTGCAAGTAATATTTTGGAAACCATCGTATATGCGACTTTTCCGACTAATACTATAAACTAGTTCCGTCTAACGGTTTCACCCACGTTCCGTGAAAATGTATGTTTTCCCAGGTTTTTCGGAGGTAATGTATGACGACAAAACAAATTTTTGAAATATTTCTAAATGTTTCCAAAATGTCCTCCTACATCTTAAGTTACAAACTATATTTCTTAATTATATTATTAGTATATATGTAAAAGTTTAATATTCGCGACTCAACCACCCATTAACCGTAGAAAAGATTTAATAATTGACCTGACATATAAAATATTGTATACATTTAGGCAAAGAGACGGGCCAGAATCTAGTTTAATAATCAAAACCGGTAACACCGAAGATGACTATTATTCTAGACCAAAGTAATGTTGTCGATAACTAGAAGGCCTATTTTGACGGCAAAAAATTAAAAGGAAAATCATCTTTATTACTTTTATTACAAGGTTCATCTTCAAGTTTATATATAATTTAAATAATAAAGTTTCAAAATAAAAGAATCAGAATTCAAAATAAATAATATATCAGGATGGATGTATTTCTCTTCTCTTTCACGCGAAAATACAAAAGAGACCTGGATGAAACTTGGCACATAGTTGCTCTATCTACCCTGGAATAACATATGGGACTTTTTATATCGGAAAATATTGCATCCCTCGGGTGAAACCGCAAGAGACAGCTAGTTATCATAAAGCTCGTGCCATAGGGCAAGTTTTTTCATAAAACTTTTAATTGTCAAAACTGGTCAATTATATCTGTTCACATCATGTCAATGTCAAATCGTTTAACAGTAAAATTTGTCTATAAATAATTTAATATTTAGAGTAAAATGCGTATCTTAAATAACATTATTGTTTTGTAGTTATTTTATGTATGATAAAGCTTTTCCAAGAATGACATTTTAATTTTAAAAAGTATAATAATAAATAAAATTGTCTATCAGAGTTTAAAATACTCCGATTTTATTTTATATCATTATTTATGCTCAACACCGCATCTTAAAGCGAATAAATAAATAAGTAAGTAATACTAAAATAAATTACTAAACTAAGTAACTACTATGTACAAATTCTAGCTTGAGGAGAATATTAATTAAAAAAAATGCAATTTATTGTTATTTATAAAAAAAAAATCTTTAAAGCTTGAATTCAGTAAAAAAATAATTAAAATAATCAAAAATTTCAAAGCCATTTTATAAGTTTACGTATGAAGTTCAAAGTTACTGAAGTTACCACCGGTTTGAAAGTCAGCCTTTAAGTTACGAGTTTTTTTTTAAAGAAGGTTTTTTTTATCCTTTACACAAGCCATGCTGTACTATTTTATTAAGCATTTTGTTTTTTTTTTAAATAACGAAGTATTTGATTGCTGTTATTCAAAGTTATGCACTTTGGTTAAGTATTTGATTGTTGTTATTCAAAGTTATGCACTTTGGTTATTTTTATTCATCGAAATTACATTAATGGTGAAAATAAATTATTTCGCCAGTATCAGCCAGTGCTCTCTTTATGATATCAATCTTCATGCTTTGTTTTGATGAGACTTCTAATAACGATGAGTTTACGGTTTGCTCTAATTTGCTGTTAGTCCAATAGTATTTATACAAGCTATTTGACCCTCATACTCCACACCTCTCTTTTCTTTCTTTTATTATTTCTTCTCGTTGTATTTTGTTTATTTCTTGTTATATCTTTCAACCTACCTGTCGTTATTTTCATCCACTCTTTCAATTTATAAAAAAAAGTTGGTTTTAGTGATTCATTAACATTTTTAATATTTTCATTACTATTTCTAGATGTTCGTGGAGTCCATTTTCTATTTTCTGGGAATGAATGTAAATGCCATGTTTTAATTTTATCATCCCAATGCCAATGTGGTCTGAACACATGAACTACCTTTGGCGCTTCCCTACCATAAGGTATAAACCATGGAGAAAACAATTGCGCCAAAGTAGACGTTCCAGCAAATATAAACGCTATGGGGGCAAACAATAATGGAAATAAACCAATACCAAAAGGCAATGTCGCTAACCACCCAAATGCGTTGATTGCCGGTCGAAAATATTCCATAATCGATGAAAAGCTAAATATATCATCTTCATCTTTATTTGGACGTCCAGGTCTACTTATAGCAGCACTTGGCGATGATCCTGAACCATAACCACCAGGTTCAGGTGATGCTACCTGAATGGGTGAGTTAGCAGCCTGATAATGTGTTAATTCTGTTCCTTCAAAAGATGCACTTTCAGCCTGATTCTCATCAGATTCAAAGTAATCATTATTTGATGCATCTTCGGCCCCAGAATCATCGCCTCCTGGTAATCCAAATATATCTGGAAAACCACCTTCAGTTTCTTCTTCTTCTGACTCAACGACAACATTTTTATTTATTACATTCGTATTGACGGCAATATTCAAATCGGGGCACGCTTCTTTCCCTTGACCTTGAAACGTATTATTCAATGTAAGGAATATTGTAGGACAGTCATCCGGTGATGCATTATATTCGTTCGGTCTTATTACAATTCTCTCCGTGTACGCTGTAGTCGGTTGGAAAGTTGTGACCTCAAAATTTCCAGGGTACTGTGGATAATTTTGCACCGAGTTATGATAGTTATAATCTTTTAATGGTTTTTGAGTTGTTGGCTTCCGGTATATTTGGGAATTTTGAGTCCAAGGTTTTGGATAACCAACATTTGTGATTATTGGATTCGGGGACGGTGATGGAGCGGTGAAATATGATGGTCTATTTGGTGAAGGTGATGATGTTATTAAATAAGAGGGTCTATCGTTACCATAAGTGTAAGGATCAAGTATGTGAACGTTATTAGAATAAACGTGAGTTTCATCAGAATTTTGGGGTCTGGGTCTATAAATATTAATTGAATTTGACTGCGGTACAGGATAGTTTTTGGTTGATAATTTCTTATCACCAGTGTTATTTTGTATACCATTTGTATCCCTCTCATCTGACGTTGTCGTTTCATATGAAAAATTTATATCGTCATTTATTTTATCTGTCCATTTAGTCAAAACTTTCCTAATTGCCGGCTTCTTTCTCTCATACGATTCTTCATTGTTATTTAAATTAGGGTTACCTTTATTCAATTGATTTTGTTTATATATTTTTTGTACAACGCCATTTACTCTATTATTCGATCGTCCGGTTCTATTAAGAAGATTTCTATTGGTTTTTATATTTAAATTATTACTGGAGTTCGTTTTAATAGTGCCCATGATATTGGTTCGTATTATATTACTTACTGCATGATAATTTACATATTTAGATGGTCTACTTTTACTAGTATTTACAAAATAATTAAAAGGTAACTTAAAAGAAGTAGAACTTATGTTATAATTCCTATAGCTATACCTTAAGGGGGTTTCTGTCGATTTGTCTGTTTGTACACTTATTTCAGGAGTAACGGTCGATGACACTTCTTGAGGTCGCGGATGCACAAACGGACATATAACTACTACTAATAAAACTAAAGTCCATTTTGAACAAACACTCTTTCGCCGCGTCATGATGAACCCGGGTTCTACCTGGAAAGAAAGAAAAAAACACATTAATATCGGCAAAACATCAAAAACAAATGCTGACTTTGACATTGTAATAAAATGAAATGAAAATATTTTTATTCCAATATGCCTGTACAAGGACTTATGAATAGTCTAACTCAAATACCGGTTCCGAAAATTGTTTTTTATGGAGAATAACCGGCAATAAATTCAGCAATTACTCTTTTTTAAAAAATTGAACAACGAATATATTTTATTATTTACGATTATAATAGTATATTTTAAAAATTGTTATTTTAATAACAGTCAAATTGTATTTTCAATTCATAAAAATCTAAATTCTGATTAGAACTCTGCATTTACCAAAGGGTAGAAATATAGCCTCACAACAGTATCATATCACAAAGTATCAAAAAATCTTTCACCATGATGCATCAAGAAATCCCACAAAAACATGGTCACTATAGACTTCTCTTTATTATTATAGATTTCGGTGAGAGGACGAAACGGTAAAATCTGTTGAGTTAAAAACAACATGGCCGTTATCCCATAATTAACCTTAAACGAGGCAAATACACCGTTATGAGCATCCCATATTACAAGTAATAATTTCAAGGATGCATATGAAAACTGGTATTCTAGACTAGACGGTAGATCTATCATTAGGTTTTTGTCGTTATACCTACATATTAATATTAACCGTTTAATAAAAACAAATTTCAACTTATGAATAATTTATATTTATTTGGAGTCCCATCAAATATTTGATGGAAATTCGTTTTATTTTGTTTTAAAATATTTTAATGCTTTTGACTAGAATGTTAAACAATTTTACTTTTTACTTTACTTTTTTTAAGATTCAGATATATTAAAAAGTAATATTTAATTATTATTTAATTATTATTAGTAATTATTATGGTTTATTTTGTATTTGAAATCACTTGGGAATAGTGTAGCTTTCTATTAGTAAAATAATGATTGTAATCGGATAAGTAGATTCAGAGATTACCTCCTACATTTAAACTTATAAAAATAATTATTTTCCATCTAAAATACTATTATAGATTTTACTATTATATTATTAGGTTGATTTTATTATTCATATAATAATTCCTCTTCAATCACTCTATTTATTAAAAAACTGCATCAAAATCCGTTGCGTAGTTTTAAAGATTTAAGCATACATAGGGATATAGGGACAGAGAAAGCGACTCTGTTTTATACTATGTAGTGATTAATCAACAGAACAAATAAAGAAAAAAAGCCTATGCCTGATTATACTTCTGATAAAGCTTAATATATTGACAAAGCTTTTTGTTTACTCATTGTTTAAACATTTCGATTTGCGGTTATGTGGTTAAAATTTCAACTTGACAATTTATTATTAAATATAATCTTTTATTGTTGTCATCTAATATTTATTGATTGTTACCAAATGACTAATGTTTTTCATGACACACAACGAAAACCAACGACTTGGAAAAACCACTTTCGAAACTCTTTTCATGGAATTTATAAATAAAAATTCAAGACGTTAGGAGTGCCTACTTTTTAATTATGTTAATTTGGACGCTACTGCAAATATTTGTATACAAACACTGTATTTAATAATTTTAGGAAAGGTTACAGAAAAAATCTGATATACAGGTTGTTACAAAACTACCCGTAAAGCCGAAAGGATGTTAAATGGGGCCGTATAACGAATCCATTCAAAATATTTAAGAACCGTAGTAACGCTGTATAACATACCCCAAAAAAGTAAAAAAACTGATTTTTATGAATGAAAAATAGAAAAATTATTAAAGTAGACAATAATTAGGTAAAATAGGTACGCAGGCCTTTCTGTTAAATAATCTGGTTCCCTGACATGACAGCTTACTAGGGTTGTTGGCTTTGATAATTAATTATATTTTTACGGGGTATTTTATAACACCTTGTATAGTTAAACTTCTACATGACTTACTTATCTGTCTTATAAAACTCCACCAAGAAACGCAATGAAACGACAAAAAATAACCACAAGTATACATTGACGACGTACTGTTATTCTCACTTAATGTATTTCAACATAGGCTTCGATGTATATCGTTCTATCCTCAGATGTGATCACAACAGGTGAATGACCGAACGGCCATGACCGCCAACAGGTTTTTGTTTATATATTACTGACCTGGTTAACTTGGAACAGGCTTTTTGGGTTCAGCCCGTTCCGTTACAATCGCCTCTTAAATTGTGTTGATGATCTTAAATTAATTTGAGGATTTATTTTAGTATTATGTGGTTTGTGGGGTTTTATTTTTAAATTAAAAATACCTACGTCAGTAAAAAAAATAGAAAGCTATTGTTTGATATTGTTATTAGTTTATTTAGAAAAAAAACGTAGTAAATGTAGTGTATTAGCTGAAAAAAACGTAGTACATATATTATGTAGTGTACGAGTTAAGATGTAAGATTTATCTGGTTTCCGTAGTACAAGCTCTGTTCATTGCTCGTCTTAGGACTCTTGTTTCAACATCTTATATACTTACTACTGGGACACTATGTGTTGTCTTATGTGTTATAAATATGTATAATAGATAGCTGTCCCCCGCGGTTTCACCCGCGTTCCCGAGGACTGCAATGTCTTTATATGTATTTATTATTCTTTCTATCATCAATAGATTTCGCAGCGCAGGCGATGTTAGGAATTTTTGAGGTAATTTTTTTACCCCTTGGGTTACATTATTAGGATTTTGAGTAGAAATCCTATGTCACTCGGGGATAGTGTATACCCAATTGTGATTTTTTTTTAATCGGTCCAGAAGTTTTTTAAGTTTATTCGTTACATACAAAAATACAAACATTTCCTCTTAATAACTATGTATACTTTAGATAGGGTGTTCGAATATTGATTCAATGCAGCATTAACTAACTGAACAATGGACTGACAAATATTATATTTTCTGTTTTTTTTAAGCTGACTAAATATTTGGTTTCTCATAAACGACTATATCAGTTTATATATCTATATCTATGAAATCTGGTTTTTACGGATAAGATTCTTATTTCTAATGTCAACTAAAAATAAATTCCCCAATCGTTAGAGAAGTTTCCGAGATACCAAAATATAAATCTATATATACAAGCGAAATGTTTTTCCTTTGACGCACTATCATCTCATAACTACACAACATATCAGGATGGGACTGCTACCATTCGACGCGAAATTTTTCCTAGATATGATATCGATAAACACGGGTAAAACCGCGGGAGAAATAGCTAGTTTAGAATTCCTCGTTTGATAGTCATAGACATAGGTAAACGTTACATGCCATAGTTAAAAAAAAAAAACACCAAACCAAATGTGAACGGATCTTCTGAATTTATTTACACAAAAATTTAAGGTCATTGCTGTACAAATAGTTTCCTTAACTTTCTCTTCTTAAGGTTCTTTATAGATCTTTACGAATTACAGATTTCCTTGTACAACAAGCATCTATATTATCTGGTACACGCATCTATAATGTTTATGGTACATGACCGTAACATTCAACTACTTAATTACAGCTTGTATGGTACATTGACATTGTGGCTTAAGTTATAAGTGATTTATTTATCTAAATTAATATTTAAAAGCGCTAAAGTTTGTAACTTTGGATGTAGGTGATTAAAAATTTTCATTCAAGCATTTATGAATAGTCTGAGTCTAATACTGATTCGGAAAGTAGTTTTTTTCGGAAAAGTCGGCAATAAACTCAGCAATTCAGGTAATCGGCAACTAAATTCTTTTATTGACAGATAGCGTCACCCCGATAGATATTCCCGAGTGATATAGGCTATGTTATAGTCCTGGAATACTTTAGATTTAGGGGTAGGTAGACGTAGTGTAGCTAGTAGGTATTTAATAGAAATAGATTTTTAAGCGATGACAGCTTAAATCTTCCATCGTCAAATGTCGTGACTAAGGTCGTAAGATCTAATGCTACACTGAGATTAATCTTTTGTTGAAGGAAAGTATAGTGAGATAGCAGTGGTAGGGTATTCTGTAGTACTCGTATAGCTGTGTTCCGGCCATTGCATTTGAGACCTTACCTTCTGGACCCTACAGTTCGATATCACATTGACAAACCTCATGATAAATATAGGCAAAAGTCGCCATAAGTTCGTACTAATAATATAAATACGAAAGTTTGTATGTATGGATGTTTGTTACTCTTTCATGCAAAATCTACCAAATGGATTTGGATGAAACTTGGCACATATATAGAAAATGCCTTGGAATACACATAGAAAACTTTTGTGCCCGGAAAATGTTACATCCCTCGGAAACGCGTGTGAAACTGCGGGGGACAGCTAGTATCTTTATAATTCAGCAATACCAAATTGTCAAATTCAGTAACACCAATAATCCATTCAAATTCATCATCGCTATAATCAATGACAGACCCAAGCTCCGCTTTCGCTCATCACTATCGACACATCACACCCAAGTTGCGCATGATTATTATGTTAATGATATAACTGGTAGCGCGCGCGCATCGGCATGCGTTCCCATTTCTACTCATACAGTCCAAGTATTACTTGACACGCCATTGGCGCTAGTTGTCTATGAAACAAAAAGTAAATTACGCTAAATTGAACTTTAACTCGAAGTGTTAAGATTAGTTCAGTTTTTCCTGTGTGTCAACGTGGAATGGTTGGTGTGCTCGTGCCTGTTTCTCAACTAGATGCTGGCTTGTAGCTTTCAATGTAGCTCTTTACGATTTAGGCTATGTTGTGGCTTAAATCATTCTTGCTGTCGTTATTAGAAGTTGATAGGGTTTTGGTTGTATCCCATATATGCTAACTATGGTCAAAGTTGTGGTTATTTTAATTTGAGGAATAATGGCCTTAGCTAAGTCTGGTTTAGTGTCAGCTGCACTGTCAGCCGTTTCTGCCGTCAGTTTGTTATCAAATACAGTCTCGTATATATTTAGTAGACTAAAAAAATTAGTTACATTTTCATTTCACTCGCGGTAGAAGCGAAACCTTGAAAGACTAGCTATCTTATTCTCTCCAATGCTAGATCCTAAATATGTATATGTTTGTCTCTTTTAGGGCCGCTTTTCGTTTCATCGCATTTCAAAGCACAACGTGCTGTTGTAAAGAAGTTTTCACTTCAAAAAATGATCTGATGATTAAGTAACAACAAATATGTCTTTGTTCTAATGACTTTCCATGTGTAACAAATAATGCAATAAAACGCCTAAATCATGCACGACAAATGCAACTAGTTCAACAACACTAATAGATAGTTTAGATCGGCATTCAAGAATACATAGCAATTTGTGTGCAAGACAGTTGGTTCATCGCTGACGGAAACACTTTCCACTTTATGTCACTTTATGCTTCACATCACTTTAATTCTAACCCTATTATAGTGGGGTAAGGTATATTTTTTACCACAAAAAAAGGGTGACATGGAAATTGGTGTTTAACGTAATATAATATTGGTGTGTTCGAATAGTGCGCTTGGTCGATTTTTTCGTTTCCTCATAATGTAAGAGGCTATAATTTGAAAGACGTGTAACGCGTCAATTTATACATCGGATACCTAATAATGTATGATGAAACCATTTGTAATTGGATATTGAATAGAATTCTGATAGAACATCTTCAACTATCAGTGGTCGAAAAAACGAAGAAATTATAGGAAGGAAAAGTATTTTGTACGCGGACATTTTATTTTATAGTTCTTGGCCGACCATATTTATAGATCAGATCCATCCCCACCTTAGGCTACTTGAGAAGCGATTTCTTTCTTATAGGCTAAATTATCACCACATTGAGAACCTGGTCCAACGACATACGCAAACAACAGCAAGCACCTAAAAGGTCATAAAAAATCAAAATGAGAATTCCAATATGGAAATTGTATAAACGGCTTAACGGATTTGAATAAAATTTTGTACACAGATAGAATATGGTCTCGATCCATTTTGGACTTTATATCATGGAAACGTAAGTACGCTCGCGTGTGCAACCTTAGAGCGTGTTTAAACAAAAATTACAAATCAATCAATGAAAGTTCATAAATGTTAGCCAGTTATCGTATTGTTTGCAATGCATGTTCTAAGTTAACATCTCAGTTTCGTGTGAAATATTGAGGTATGTATCACGTAACACCAAAAACTACTTTGAATATTGGAAACAACACAAAACACTTTCCGATGAAAGTGTCAGAAACTCGTGACCTGTGTGGAATTGTTATACATAATAGTTATTTTACTATAATAATCTATCTATATCTCACTAATGTATAAAGCTGAAGAGTTTGTTTGTTTGTTTGCTTGAACGCGCTAATCTCAGGATCGAATTGAAAAGTGATTTTTGTGTTGAATAGTCCATTAATCGAGGAAGGCTATAAGACATACGAGCGCTACGACATAAAGGAGCGGAGTATCAATGAAAAACATGGCAAAAACGAGATAAAAAAATATTCCTCTGGAGAAGTTTTCGCGCATTTGTCAAGGGGGATAGCTAGTATCTATATATAAGGCAAATAGGGTTCCTTTGACGCACCATCACCTCAAAACTACTGAACATATCGGGAGGGACTGCTACCATTCGACGCGCAATTTTTCGTAGTTAGTTTTAGGTTATATACGAGTATATCGATAAAAGTGGGTGAAACTGCGGGGGACAGCTACAGGACAACAGGGGGAGACCCTGACTGCTAACATTTGTGGCCATGAACATTGTTTGATCTGTGTCTGGATTTTAAAATCTTAATACATAACTATGTATTTAATATTAAAAACTAATATAGGTAGTGTGTATCAGTGCAGTACCAGTATGGATGATATTTGTTTGATTATTTTTTTATGTATTAAATTAATTTTTTCTTCATTATTAAATACGTCAAAATCAAACAAAGCTTATGATGTCTAAAAATACAACCAAAAAATCAGAATTAGTATTTATTTTATATATGACGACATTTCTTAGACTGTTTGACTGTGTCAAAATCAAACCAATAACGAAACAAAATTCCAAATTTCTAAAAATATATTATCACTAACATAAAATTATAGACTTAACAAATTACAGGCGGATACCTCGCAGTTATTGTGGAGGCCCATTAAAGTCCCGTTGTGGACCGATTCGTGGCCCATGCTCGTTATTTGGCATACTTAACCATAAATAAAACTGGCTTTTTGTAACGATAACCGCGTTAGCATGAAAGGACTGAGTTCACAATGCAATGTGCTATTGTTTTGCGAGAGTAAAATGTGGGCCATTCCAATGAAGGATTAGTGAAAGTTCAAGATTATCTTATGATGACGTTTAATAATCTTTATGACGTATTTTATTGTAGACAAGCCATTCACTAACATTTTTGTTCTGTGTGTTTACTTAGTCCACCGCTGTTTTAACCGCGTTTAACGATATCATTTACAGCCTATAACAATTACGAAAAATTCCGCGTCGAATGGTAGCAGTTCATGTTCAAGGAGCATGTTCAGTAGTTTTGAGGTGATGGTGCGTCAAAGGATATATTGCTTATATATATATTTAGCAGATAGATTAAAAAAATGTTTAATGTTTTAGAGAAGAACCGAAAAGAAATTCATCAAAGGCAAAGTGTCCTTAAATAATGAATCATCATCAAATCAGCCCTGGGATGTCCACTGCTGAACATAGACCTCCCCCTTGGATTTCCACTTCGAACGGTCATGAGCCGCCTACATCCAGCATGTAATAATCATACCTAATGAGTCCAATCATGGACAAGATATTATAACTTCACTCCAAACCCATCAATATATTTCCAATTCCCTTGAAAACAATTACTGTAATAAAAAAAACTCATTACACAAGCTTTCTCGAACTCATAAACAGCTATATAGATTCCAAACATAATATCCTCAACTTAATCTTTACTGCAAACAAAGTACCAAAGGAAAGTGCCCTTAAATATATAGCACTAAGAATCTCGACGAGGCGAAAGTAACCTTAATCCTCCAAGTATCGGGAAACACAACACCAGATACACTGAGGCCACAGAGCTAGCAATGTACCACACCTGTCCACTTTCACCGTATAGATTGTGTTTGTTTGTGGTTATTGTTAGATCTACGTATTTTTTTTGTGGATTTACATTTTATTCTTTAAAGTGTGCGAAGTTCGATTTTGAATTTTATAGTGAATTTTTAAAAAAGGTGGATTATTTTTATAGCTGTTCCGTGTTTGTTCTCAAGTATTCTATAGTCATTTAAAAAGTATAAATGTTTCTTTAACTTTAAATTTAACCTTCATAAGTGCCGTCCGCGGGCCTAAACTGAATAAATGGTTTCGAATGTTTGTTTTATTACTGGATAAAATACCCTTATTTGAAGATTAACGTTCCCACGTCACTCGCAAATCTTCCTTATCGAAGTCCATAATGCATATAAATTATTTAAAAAATGCCATGACAGCTTCATTGCAAAGTAAAGCCGCTTTACTGATTCCCCAGTTATTCCCAGTCTAGTTGGATTTCATTATTAGAATTTAATGGTTCCTTTACAAAATACTTTTTAGCAACAAATTCCATAAATTCATGACATTATAAGACGTAAAAACTAGAGACAACTGCTAAGGTTTATTTGCGTACAAAATTGTAAAATAATAAATTTAAGTGTACAACTCTATGCATTGTTAAATGCTTTCTCTCACGTGCAATGCAAGGAATCCATCCACTGCGTGTGCGCATTAGTCTATGAGGAAAATATCATATTCGATACATTTGTGCGGTATTTTTTTGGGAAAATTATATTTTTAGTTATTTTACTACATTATACCTACATAGTTTGTATATGATAAGTACCGTCCGGCAGTCTCACCGGCATTTTTGAGGGATCTAATGGGTTTATAATATACCCTATGTCACAAAGGGATAATGAAGCATTCTGTCAATAATTTTTTCAGATATTACCTATTTCATAAAAAATATTAACTTTATCCCCATATAATTAATATAGTGTCAAATTCTATTTGAGTTTTGATTCTCAAAAAATAATAGAAACTCTAAAAGATTAGATTTATAGATTGCTATTGCTTGTGATAATTTTTTGGATTGGCAATCGTTAACTTAATTAAAAGACATATTATTGGAATCCGTTAATAAATTCTAGCTATAGTTATGCAGTGGTATTTAAAAAGTAGTATATCAGTAACCTGGTTGCCATAGTTACTAGCTCTGCATAATTTAGTATCAAATAACCGTCTGAAGAATATTCCCGGATAATTATAAAAGCAAAAAAGCAGAAGGTTACATAAATACTAAATAAAATTATTATTTCGAAAATGAGTCAGCTTATTTGGTCCGCCATTTGGCGACCCCTGGGCTATATGTATGGAGAAGGATATGGGTACAAAATACCACCCTAAATTATAGCCAATGGTTCCTTTCTACTGTCTTTCTATTACGCCGGGTACACACTTCACAGTCGTCGAATCGTTTAGAATACACGGCATTATTGTTTCTAAACAATATCTACGTAAACTAACGTATATGGGGAAAGAAATTTCAAGGATCACTTGATTAGAACTGAAGTTTCAACTCTATTCATTGCACAATTACCATCAAAAATGTTACATTCTAATGTCTCTGTTCATCGTCTTACCGCTAATTGTAAAGGCCCCTATAAATAGTGTCAATGTAACAAAATATTAAATAAATATCCTGGAACATTCTTTTACACGGCCATCTGATCCCAAACTACTCAGAGCTTGTACTATGGAAACCAGATAGCCGATATACTACATCTACAATTTTTTTTTAAATACATACTTATATAGATATTTACACCCAGACACAGAACAAACAAGCATGTTCATGTACACAAATGTTTATCCTGGGTGGGAATCGTACCCGCGATCTTCGGCTTGGCAGTCAGAGTCGCTAACCACCAAGCCAACTGGTAATATTGACCATGTTTGAAAGCCTGCAAGAATTTACTTTTTTTAGCAACTAGCTATGCCCTGCGGTTTTTCTTGCGTTCCTGAGAGATGACACATTTTCCCGAGAAAAACAGTATAATTTGTGTTAATCCGGGTTCTGAACTATCTGACAAGTAGAAGTTGAGTTACATTATTTTAGGGTCCCATTACCACTTACCTGGAACCCTAGAATGATGTAACTATACTAAAGGTTATAGAAATAATAATCTATAAAAAATGTATACAAAAAGAATTGTTAAAAAGTGTCATTTTTTGATTAATATAGGGCCAAAACTCTACTTATGAAAGTCAACTAGCTATTCATAACATACATGATCTGCCTGCCTACCCTCCTCCCAACCAGTTGGGGTCGGCGCAATAATTCTTGAAAATCCATGACAAAATATTCTCTTTCACCCTGAATCTAGGAATCATTTCGTACGAATAGGAAAAATATTGTATAGCTGATATCAAGATTTAATCAGGAACATAATATATAAGGTAGATTACCATATAAAAATTGGTTTTAAAAAGTAAATATGAATAGTTACAAACAAATCTGTTTTAACTATAATTGTTCAATAAAATTATATTCTTTTGAATTATTTTAATATTTATCGATAATGTACTTTGTTTCATCCCTCTAATATAGATATTAACTAATAATTATAAATTAGAAAGTACGTTTGTTTGTATTTTTATTTTAATACTCTGTTAGGATTTTTCCGTCAAACGACTGTACCCATCTTGCTGAAATATTGTAGACACATAGTTTATGGTATAGACAGGGTTTTATCCCGAAATTTTACAGTTGATCATAAATATTCAATAATATATAGTACCTCGGTTTTTTGTAACCTTGCCACGACTATGCGGCTGAACCGATCTCGGTGAAATTTGGTATATGGTCACTTCAGATTATGGAATAGGACATAGGCAACTTTGAATCTTGGTAACGCGGGGCCAGTATTCTTTTTATAAAACTTTAATTGTCCCAAATAAATTTTATTGAAAGTTGTACGTACATATAAAACACATAAATACAATAAAAATCTAATAATATCAAAAATATTGATAACCAATTAATAACACAATATTATATATATTAATCAATTTTAAAACTAATTATCAACTACTAAATTGTTTGAATGAAATCTGATTAACAAAAACTAAGTTAAACCAAAAATTTGCACTTCTTGTTATAAAGCTTTCAAAATTATTACTCTATCGGTCCTTTCAAATTAAGACATTTTTATAAATATATCTTTGATATTAAAATCTAGTATAGGTACCATTAAACTCTATTAGCACTAAGCATTTTATTACTTAATTACTCTAGCATAAAGATAATCACTTAATTATTAAAAAATATTCCATGTAGAAAAATTCATAATTAGTCAAATAAATGAAAATTTCAAATTTTACGTGACACTTAAATTTAGAAAAATATTATACCCAGTAAACTATTGAACTCAATAGGCACTAAAAACTTAGTGTCTAACTTTTAATTCTTCTAGCATAAAGGGCGTGAAGATAACCATATTTTTGGACAAAAAAAAAACAGTAGAACATCCTTTATATCCAATAAATATTCGAGTGACCTAAATTAAAAACCCTACGCGTTACATCTTAAAAAAAGTAACAAAAACTCACCGTTAAGAACAGTTCACAACTGCAACTAAAAAGTCGCGCAAACTTGGATATTATCGCGTAAGGCCGCGTGCACACGTATCGCTGGCACAGCGTTCACCGACTCACTGGCCACCGACGATATCTAACGGTATACCGTACCACTTACTACCACTGTATTCCACATACACGACATCGGCCTGTACCAAAACTATATAACGGTAAACACAATTAATATATAATGTGATAAATGTTTGTGAAAAGTAAACGTGAAATGAGAGTGAAATTGTTTTTGATGTATTTTGGTAGAAGGCGTACCTGGAAACTATATACGAGTACTATTCTTTCATTATTCTGAAGGACCGTGGAATAAACTGTTCCCAGGAAGATCTTAAATAATTCCAGGATACAGTATTGTGGATTATCGTTTAGTCGTTAATAGTGACCCAGAGGTACTGACGGACTTCGCTTCTCGGGTAGGACAAACAAGTTAAAGCTTGTTTCTTTGGTAATGATACCCGAGCCCACATTTGGTGGTGGCCCGAGAGACGGGGACAATGTTCCCCACACGTTACGTTGAGACTTCAAATAAGTTCCGTGGAATGTGGGTCTATAACTGAGACTCCTGCCTAATTCTTCGGGGATAGTAGCCGTGAAGATATGAGGATATGTTATAGGTATAGGATCCTAAGCAAAGCAGAGCTTGTACAATAGAATCGATCAACTTATATACAAATAGTTGTCCCCCGCGGTTTCACCCGCGTTTATCGATATCATATAAATTCCGTGTCGTATGGTAGCAGTTTCGTCCCGATATGTTCAGTAGTTTTGAGGTGATCGAGCGTCAAAGAAACCCTATTTTGCTTATATGTGCCTATATTTATATATATATATATATACTACCTACTTTTAACAAACCAATGTCTTAGGTGGAAAATCGAACACACGACTTAAGGCGTGATAGCCAGGATATCTAACCACCATGCCAAGTAGCCCGTCATTACACGCACGCACACACATACGCACGTAGACACGCACACAGACACACACACAAACCCTTACTCATTTACTCACACATTTTAACACACTTAAGCACCATATGGACTACTGTAATTAAAGGAAATGGGGGCCTGGAGCTCCAAAATACAGGCCCAGGCTTAGTTTGGACTCCAGATCTCCCTCAAATTGCAATTTTTTCCCAATCTTCCTGTCAACTGTATTTTATCAATGCATGTAATTTGTGGAGATAAATAAAATAAATTATTATTATTATTATTAAATAAAAACTTATTTACATTTGTACTGTAAAAAGGAAAAAAACATAGTTAGAAAACTTTTTGTTGGTCGCTCGGTGATGACTCAGTGGCAAAAGCATCATAGATAGTTGTAAGTTTTATTCCTGACGACAAAGTTATGAAAGATGGACAAAGAAGTACATATTTTTTTCTGGATTTGAAGACTTTTGACGGCTTTTGATCTGTAGTGGGCTCACACAAAACAGTCTCCTAGCAAAGAACAGTTCCTTTCCTGTTGAGATGAAAATGGTGTTACTTACATATTTTTCTACATTTATGAGATGAAAAGAGCAATAAACTTTTTAATTTTGTAATGGCCTGTCGTTTCGCTCTTTACCATAGTGTTTCAATAGAAAAATTCCAAAAAATGCTACAGAATTTTATCTATCTTTCTCCAAATAAGAAAAGAATCCTAAGTTTTGTCATTATAAATGTGAAATTAAGTTTGTTTATTTGTCTTACTTCATGTCATAATGGTGCAACGAGTGAATAAGAACAGAACTCTGCATAGGCTACTAATGATAATGATCCTAGGAATACGGATGCAGACGCTGGACATAAGCTAAGCTGTCGGCACTGTATGATAGACGCTTAGATGTTAACATGTGTCAAAGAAAAATGAACCTTATCCATTTACGATAAGATGTCTGTATAGAATTAAGAATGGATCATAGTTATTCTTAATTTTTTCAAACGGCAATCGTTTTGTAGTCAGCTAGTAATAATTAAAGTAAACAAAGTCACGCTCAAATTTTGTGCAAACTCTCCATTATACTGACATCTACCGTAATCAAAGCGCACTACAGCAAAGATTTGACGATATCCTTCTACCATCTCTAAATCATTCAAACTATTGCCGCTAGATGGCGCGGTAACAATATCAAACAGTCGTAGTACAATTTATTTTTGGTAGATGTCGGCTTTTTAATTCTTGTAAATTTTGAACTTGTTTTAACAACAATATTTTATGGATGTAAACATAAAATTCCCTAATGAAGTGGCATTCTTTCTTCCAAATAAAAGCATCATTTTACATACTCTTGCTTGTCTAAACACTGTTTATAAAAATAATATAATAATTCTACATAAGATAGTAAATCGTAGTAAACATGTTCGTTTAGCTTCCATAATCGGGTAAATGTGCATACATAATACATATATTTATTACCTTACAGAATATATACATAAGCACACCACTTACAGTCAAATTATGGTCAACTAGCTGTCCCCCGCGGTTTTTCTTCGTTCAACATTTGTCATGTTACATTACCTAGAATAAAAAGCCTATCTGTTATTCAAAGGTATGCTCTATCTATGTGCCAAGTTTCATTTAAATGCATTTAGTAACTTTCGTGAAATACATAGTAACAAACGTTCATACGTCCAAATATCCATCCTGAAAAAATTTCGTATTTATAGGTAATTTCACTCGCATTCCCTTGGAATATAACATTTTCCCGGTAAAACAATACAATGCTTTAATCCAAATTGTAAACTATCTATGAATGTGCCAAGTTTCATACAAATCCCTTTGGTAGTTTTCGTGAAAGAGTAACAAACGTTTATGGACGTTTGTTCCACATCCTAGGTAGTCTGGAAGAAATCGCTTTAGCGATAAGACCGCCTATTTTGTAAACACTTATTCTGTAATCCACTTGTTTAAATTTTCTCTTCTCTTGCCCCCCTATTCAGCTAATACAAACTTCGTCGGCGAGCCGCTTCACGGAGGCCTTGGAGACCTTACCTCTCACGTGATTAGTAGTATAAGCGTAGTAAGCGACAGAGACAGAGCATGGAGACCACGACGAAACATCAGCGAATTAGTGTAATTTTCCTTACAGAATCGAGCCCCTGTTATGTGTTGTATAAATAAAGTATATTGTATTGTACATCCAAATATCTATCCTGACTTTAGTATTTATAGGTAATATAAGCGGGACAGCAAGTCTGTGTAATCTTTAATAAGATTTCTTACTGAAGTAAAAACATTTTAAAGGTTAAGTACCCATGCACTTACATATCCAACATTAATGTTAGATCAAATCAAATCGATAAAAAACATAAATCACAGAGCAAACTAACAAGAAAGCGAATACAATCCAACTCATACACTTTCCACGAGAAACAGCCGGTTTTACTTGAGTCAGCAATGTTAGACCGATTTTCCAGTCTGCACGCCGTATTAGATAGAGTTCGATTTAGTAGAGAATCGATTTGTTTAAATCGAGAGCTGAGACAATATCGATAAGCATTTAAACTTAGGTCTCTAACGCTGATTCGGAGGAAAATTTGACGAAAATAAAATTAACTCTAAAATTACTTTTAGTGCACCAATTCCTAACTTATAAGTTACATGTGAATGTGATTTGTTTGTTGATTTATTTGTTACCATTAGTTGCCATAATGGCACAATCACGCGTAAAGAAATTTGACATTTATATGGTATGAAAGACATAGGAAACATTTAAGAATCCATTGTGATATCAAAGGTTTTGTGAATTTAAGTTACGTTTATACTTAAAGTACGTAATTTGAGCATTTTACAGATGAGTTATTTTTTTTGTTCTTTTTCTTTTTATTTTCAATAAACTTATTATGATCATAAAAAGACGTTTTTCAAAAAGACAAATGAACAATAATAATAAATAAAAATCCTGTGACATTCTTCATACGCGGCTATCTGGGATCGATTCTGTAAGGTAAATGACAATAACTCGAGGATGTTTCGTCGTGGGCTCTATGATCTCTGTCGCTTACTACGCTAACGTGAGAGGCAAGCTCTCCGAGGGCTCCGTGAAGCGGCTAGCCGACGAAGTTTGTATTAGCTGAATAAGGGGGCAGATCTAATCACCAACTAAGCGAGCTTGAACTATGGAAACCAGATAACTGACTACACTACCTGAAACTTTTTACTAAATCTCCGCTGTCCACCCGTCCGGCTTTCATAGAGCTGTATTTATGAAACCGAAATATTCACAGAACTACTACTAACTAAAACTATGGCCGCTATAATATGAAACAAAATATGGGAGTCCCCATACATGAAACGTGTTTTAATGGGCATTTTGTTTAATATTATCCGATGGTACAAAAATCTTCGTGTTCGAGTTCGACTATCATTGGCCGCTTTTTTAAATTTATTTTTAGACACATACATTCTGGGCAGGCCTATGTTCAGCAGCATCCCAAGCTGTTATGATGATAAAATACACAGAATAAACATATTCATGCACGCAAGTGTTTGTCCTGGGCTTGGCCACCAGCACGCCAACTTACAGATGTGAACACAAACTTTTACTCTCACATGAGTTTGTCAATGTTACAGTAGTTCGTGTCAGATAATTATCATAAACCCACTGACGTATCAAAATATAGACACGTCATTCACCAACATCATGACTCGAAAATACAATGCAAATACTAAATAGCTTATACGCGCGATGAAAGGGATAGAAAATAAATTACAGCTTACGGTTTACCTGTGGTTTAAGAGAGTTGAATAAACTTCTTTAGTTATGACATCACACTGAAAACCAGCGCAAATACTAGATATTATTATGTGCGAAGAAATGGAAAGAAAATAAATGCCACCATAAGGAATACCTGATGTTAGAGAGAGATGAATATAATACGTTAGTTATGACATTACACTGAAAGCCAGCGCAAATACCAGCTTATATGCGAAGAAAGGGTAAGAAAATAAATGCTACCATACGGTATACGTGTTGTTTTAGAGAGATAAATATACTACGTTAAGATTAAGAAGAAATAAGGTCAATTACCAACATTTTATGTTGCCATTATTGAGCGCGGACAACGCATCTATAGTTTGAATATCATTGCAAAAAGCGTGCCGGGTCGAACGGGCTTACAAAGGCAATCGCTAAATGAGATGAAAATGATAATATACTGGGTCAAATGCGACTTTTACTCTCTTGAATAAATACAGTTTATATAGCCTTTGTTTAAGTTCACATGTTAGTTAGTTAGTTAGTATGTAAAGGTAAAATTTTGCAAATGAATTTTGAACAAGTTCCCCTATTACTTTGCACACAAATTTGGTTTTGGTAACAATTGAATGCACAATCAGTTAACTGCTAATGTAAATATTCCATTTTAATCTAAAATCCTTGGATCCTAGGTATAGGACATTGAATTCAGTTTCGAAGGGCGTTGGTTCGAATCTGACATAATGGATAAGCATTTGGTGATAGAAAACATTGTCAGAATGCTGTGCCAAAATAATTTTTTTTTTGAGAAATTTAGATGGTGTTGAGTTCATACAGAAATCCCATAGAAAGATTACTTTCCATTTTACACTATTTTTTTTTATTTTTCGGGCAACTTTACAATCTTTCTTTGCCGAAAAACCTTATACGTTTTATTATAAACATAAAGAACCAAAAAAAAAGCCAAACCTGCCAAACCTGCCCAACCATTCTTAAGCGATACGCGTACCTACGAACATTTTTTTGTTTATAAAAGAACAAGAAGAAAATTTATAGCATATTTTTTGTATGGATGTCCCATTTCTTTTTCTTCCATGGCCCGACATAGCTTCACATAGTCCACCTGATGGTAAATGACCCCCGTCATGGATATTTCCAACACCAGGGTCATTGCCAATATGGTGTCAACCCTGAGATATGAAGTTGTCATGTGGCTGTAATTTCACCGGCCCCCTTACCTTACTAACCGAAACACAGTAACACAAGCGCACTACTGCTTCACGGCGGAATTAGGTATGGTGGTAGTACTTCCCCTGATGAATTCTGCACTAAGAGCTACTCAGAAATCATATTACCATTATTTCCTTTTCTCCAAATTTCTAATGAAAACGACTCTTTAATGTGACCAAAATAAATGGAACATTTAAATGATACAGGAATTATAAAAGACTAGCTGTTCCCTGCGGTTTAACACATGCTCCCGAATAATATCACGTTTTAACCGGGATAAAAAGAAGCCTAAATCTTATTCCAGGGTACGTTCTATATATGCGCCAAGTTGCAACTAAACCATTTGGGATCTTTTGCGTGAAAGAGTAACAAACATCCATACATAAAAACTTACGCATTTATAATATTAGTAGGATTTCGGCTATATATACTGGTATATAAAACCTACTAAAAATATTTTATCTCCAAATCAATGTGTGATTTTCGTAATTTCTTTTATGTTGCGTCATGATCCCATCGGCGCGTTTGCCACGGATAACTGAGCGAGCATCATTAAGTTATATAATCACTAATCAGTAAAAAATATGTAATCTGTAGCCATTCAACTTGGGTATTGATTTCAACAAAAAAAAAGAATTTGACTGACAACATGTTTTTGCTGTCAAACCTTTGAACAAGAAGCCCTTTTTCATCAATTTCTTTTTTAAACTAGAGGTGTTTAATTATCGAAAAATTTTATATCGATAGATTTCTAGTTTATTTTCCACGAGCTGTGTCCCGCAGTTACACCCGCGTTCCGGAATTCTGTAAATCGCGAACTGTCAAACGCCCACAGTTAAAATAGTTTTGATTCTTACTTACTCTCATTTTTTTAATGATAATATACATCGCACCCTCATAACGATAGGGGCTTAACTCAAAAAATCACTTTTGGCACATCTCTGTTTGGGTCACTTTCGTACTGAGCGGGGAGGGTGGTACCCGGTGTTAAAGAGGTTGAAGTATGGGTATGCTTTATCTATCATTAAATTGACTATGTTTTACTGTTCATCGGATAGAGCGTACTTTGTTTAGTATCTCTATGATCGTAACTCCATTTTGCAAAATTTTTGGTTAAGCCCTTATCGTACTGAGGGTGCGACATGTATTATAAAGACCTTCCTCTTGAATTACTCTATGTATTAAAAAAATCCGCATCAAAATCCGTAGCGTAACTTAAACGTTTCAAAGATCTAAGCATACATACGGACAGACAGATAACGGGAAGCGAGTTTGTTTTATACTATGTAGTGATGAGTACGAGTACGCCGTTAATTAAGTTTTAACTATTCAATACGCAAATACTCTTAAAAAGGCTAATTAATGGGATGGGTTGTTGTTGAAATACCAATAACAACTGTAACTTATCATCCTTACTTTGTATTAAAATTTACTAAAAAATCTAATATCCGTAACTAAAACTATCGGATACCAAGTGAGTACAGTATGGGGTTCAATAAGGGTGTGAAGAGATTTTTGCAGGGTCAGCAACGCGTGATTGATACCCATGGTCTTGCAAGTGTGCAAAGGCTGCGGTGATCGTTTACCATCAGACGGGTCGTCAGTTTGTTTGCTACCTTATCAGAATTAAACAAAAATATATCCCTAACCGTAACCGAAACCGATATACTAGTATACATAATATCCAGGGCTCGATTCTGTCAGGAAAATTACACTAAATCGAGGATGTTTCGTCGGGGCCTCCATCCTCTGTCTGTTTCACTGACTACGCTAATGCTACTAATCACGTGAGAGATAAGCTCTCGGAGGCGCGCCGACTAAGTTTGTATTAGCTGAATAAGGGGGCAGATTAAAAACTTCATACCCATAACATTCCTGGTAAATAGCACGAGAATAGTGAAAGATACGTAACGTCAGTTTAACTTTAAGTAGGTAGTTTAGAACAAGTCTATCATATCGTGAAGCGTTCCATGTATTTAATTTCGTTTCAAATTGTTGAGAGATGCTGACAGAGACGCAAAAATTACCCATAATTTTATAGAGGATAATAAGCTTTTGAGTCAGTTGTCATGGACAACATTAAAATCTATACTAACCGTTACTTTTAGTTGGGGATTTATTATGAGAACCATTTTATAAGACAGATAAACCATAGGCAGAAGAACAATCGATAATATTTTTAATTTGAAGTTCAAAAACTAATATAACAGCACATACGAGTATATAGGTCGCATGAGTTGCCAATCCCTTTGGTATTCCAAATATCCACAGGTTAGGTAACCTATTTTACCTACTCGCTAAGTATTGAATATTTAAAATACAGGGTGTCTTAAAGACAAACGATATAAGTGAAACTCATCAATCACTTTTGAATAGGATAGATTGTGTTTATAATTAGTTTATTTTTCGTCACACAAAAAGGTTGTGGTTCACATTTCAAAATTCACCCATAAGAAGTTTTACTTCAAAAAGCACAAATTAAATTTGTATTAAATAATTCTCATGCTGTAATAAAATTTATAATAAATCATTGTTTTCTTATCGATATTATTTTTACTGCTCTAGTACATCAAGTACCACTTGCCATTCAAAAAAGAGAAGCTGAAGTGTTTCGAAAGTGAAAACAAAATGTTTATTTCAATTGTCAACACTTCAATGATGATATAAGTGGAAGAAAGTTGAAGAGTCATCAGTATCTTAAGTATCATATGAAGAAGTATTGCATTGTGTAATAGAATGTGATCCAAAATATAGGAATATTGTTACTTATGTAACAGTAAACTGTTTTTCTTTTTTTTATGTCTATAGGTTGACAAACAGCCAGGCGGTCCACTTGATGGTAAGTGGTCACCGCCGCCTATGGACATTCGCAATACCAGGGAGATAGTGAATGGGCTGCCGATATTGAAGAGCTTTTCAACGCCCGTTTTGAAGAACCCCATATCGTAGTGGTGAGGGAAAACCCTAATGGGGAGCTCATTCTACATACCAATGGCCCAGAGCAGGAATGTCTGACAGATACTTTAAGAGTATTAGAGCTCATAGTGCAGATTTCGTCCGGAGAAGTACTACTACCTTACCCATTTCCACCGTGAAGCAGTAGTGCAATTGTATTACTGTGTTCCGGCTAGATCGGTAAGGGGGCCGGTGAATTTAAAGGCATGAGACTTAACAACTTCACGTCTCAGGGGTGACAATGCATTGGTGATGCCCCTAGTGTTGCAAATGTCTATAGGCACCTGTGACCAAATATCATCAAGTGGACCATCTGTCTGTTTGTTGGGTATAAAAATGCTGTGAAGTGGCTATAATAAATAAATATCCGAAGCCATTATTCACAGACGACAATAATTTCTACTAAGCAGAGCTTGCACTATGGAAACCAGATAACTGATATACTACTATTTTTCTAAATACGTACCTATATAGATACTAGTTATCCTCCACCCTGGTTCACCCGGTTTATCGATATCATATATAGCTTATAACCATCTACGAAAAATTCTGCGTCGAATGGTAACAGTCCCATCACGATATGCTCAGTAGTTTTGAAGTGATGGTGCGTCAAGAGAACCCTTATATATAGATTAACACCACAAACATCAAATCTTTGTCCTAGGTAGGCATCAAATCCCACAACCTGCTGCGTGGTAGTCAAGGTATGTAACCATCACAACTGGCTCGCAGCACTAGTAATGATGTATATATTAGTTCCACAAATTACATTCCCCAAACCGCAAACTTGAAGACAGCAATTTCCCCAATGACAATTGTTATTATCATTTCACGAGTAATACAAACAAACATGTCGTTAGAAATAATGTGTTTGAAACTTTCACACATTTTATTTAAAGATCTTGTGTGAGCTTTCATACAAATGATTGTGGAGGAAAAAGCTTGAGTGGGAATTGTTTGTTTCCTGTAGGGCCAGCTGTTATCTCCATCAAGTCATTATCTTTTTTTAACTTTAATAATATTCTTGTCTTTACAGAAATGAAATGGGAACTGCATAAACTTTCTATTAAAAAATTAAATTATACAAGTTGTCCCCCGCGGTTTTGTACGCGTTCATTAAAAATGCTTCATTTTCCCTGGATAAGTCTTTATGCTATTCCAGATAATAATCTACCTCAGTGCTAAAAGAAAAATAGATAGTAGCCGATTCTCAGACCTACTGAAAATGCATTTAAAATTTCATTAAAATCGGTCAAGTCGTTTCGGAGAAGTATGGTACAGAACATTGTGACACGAGAATTTTATATTTAAGATATAGTAAATAATAAATAATTTATATAATAGTAGATTTAAATTAAGAAACACAATAGTAAAAATCTATGTTGTCGCGTCCATAGATAAATTATCAGACGTAAACAGAGTAGTAATTGATACAGCTATGCAAAATCAATTTTGAATTTCGGATTATAATTGAATTTGTTTGACCTGCGAGGTATTTGATTAACAACAGAAAGCCTGTTATTTTATCTGAAAAATATTTATAATACCACCAAAAACTAAGGAGCGTAAGTAAGCCAAGTTCATAATAAAAATAATTGCAAGATAAGTACTCGGGTAACGGCTTTGATAATAAAATAAATGGACTAAACTAACTGGATACCAAGTTTATGTTTTAAGTTCCTTAATTCATTGCTCCTGCCATTTATCTTCAGTTGCTTTGAAACAAAATTTGTTGTGTTCTTTGCTACTCAGTAGTTCGACCTATTTAGTAGTTACGAACAATCCTACTGTGACCCCGTTTGGTTGGTTAGCTTGGCTGACACTCTACCGTGTTCTAGATATCAAATACTGGGGCTCGATTCTAACGAAAATGACACTAACTCCAGGATGTTTCGTCACGACCTCTATGCTCTGTCTCTGTCGCTTACTACGCTAATACTACTAATCAAATGAGAGATAAGCTCTCCAAACTCCGAAGCCGTTTCATAGAAGCGGGTAGCCGGCGAAGTTTGTATTAGCTGAATAAGAGGGCAGATACCTACACGTCAAGTCATATAAAAAAATTCTCGACTGACAATATTTCGAATTACAATGTCAATTTATAATTTGCCTCCCTGTTAATAAAGTAAAATATTTATTTATTTAGTAAACACAATACAAATTACAACCAAAAGGTAACCACATAATAAGTAATAATACCATACATACGTATAGAGCTGGGTTGTAACTCAAAACACAGAAAAACAAATGAAATGATTACCAAGACAAATGCGATGAAAGTGCAAGTGAGCACTCCCAAATGTCAATATAGATAGAATTTTATTATTTAGAAACTATAAATAAATATTATTTATTTTAACTTAGTCTATCTGCTGGGTAACCACTGTATTTAAAAAAAAAACTAAATATCTAAGTACTCACCAGGAACAATCATTTGTCCAATCTCCAGAAGACCTGCTGCTAGAAGCCAATCATTCTCCAAGATCACTTTTCATCCAAAAATAATTCGAACCACTTTCCTTTGTGCCATAACATTTCTTGTTCACGCATTAACCAATTACTACAGTAAAAGTGCAATTATTTTTTTTACTCTCCGAATTATTATAACGTCTCTATTACTCACGGTATGGTTTCTGTCTAACCTCTGCAAAGGTTGCGTTGTTATTTAACAAATTAACATTTACCGTTTCTGCTTTAGCAAATTCGGCTTAGTTTCCTTTCGATTCTTCACTTTGACTCGGCGTTTTTGCTTCTTCAGCAGCAATTTTATCTTTGCTTTTACGTAATTATGTAACGGTGGATTCTTTATCACCTATTAATGTCACTTCTCCTTTCTTTTGATGTTCGTTAACAATTGTTATTACTTTTCGATGTTGCTAATGGCGCTTGTATATGCCGATTAGATGACTGTATAGTTTCACTAACGATGTACTGGAGCTTAAGTGGTTCTTTTTGTACTTTAATATGTAAGACTTGGTTGTAGATTTAAGACCGAAAACATTTAGATTAATGTCTTAGAAATCTTATCTCAGCAACCTTAATGTCTTTAGTCTCATCAAGCTTTGTAGCTATTATAATCAGCAATAACTTCTCATATAATTCATCTCACTCTTTTTTATCTTCTGCACGACTGTCGGTGATGTATGGACCTGTAACGAGACTTGTGTGATTAAATTTTACTTTCTGTTTGTATCATATGTGTGAATTAATTGTCTAGGTCTAATTATTGCTGATGAACTCAGCTTTGTGATGATTTATGAGTTTATTTTAAGGACTCCATTATACACGTTTATATAGAATACAAGATTGAGTTTTCTTAGAGGCGTTTAAATTGATTTATAGCCCATGTCGCTCTCCGTACCATAGGCTACGTGTGTGCCAAATTTCAGCAAGATCTGTTCAGTCGTTTAGATGTGAAAGCGTATCAAACAAACAAACCCACTTTCGCATTTATAATATTAGTTAGGATTAGCATTAGTTGGATAAATAAGCATGTGTATCATAAGGTGTAATTAGCTTGAAGTCATAAATGATTTTATAAATGATACCACAGTGAAATAAGTTACTAAATACTAATATTTAAGTATGGTTACACCGGTTTCTAGAGATAATGCATAAATCTTTTACTTAATCACGCTGAAGTACTAAAATAAACGATTCGCACTTTCTGCAATTTCATTCTAAACGTGGGAAACGTAATTTTGTTGTAAGATGTTTAAAATAATGTCAGCATGTGTTATTTATGAAACAATGCCTTATTTGCTTGTTAATAAAATTCATTGTCGCATGACTGTGGGAGAGAACATAATTGTTGCTATACTCTTGCCTTTTTTTGGTACCAATGACAAAGTTAATTGAAGTCACAATTGTGAATTGGAGCACTGAAAATACAGCATGTTTAGTAATTAAATCTATTATATAGTAGATAAACTAATTCGTGAATACAGAATATATTTATTCTTAAAAGTACATATGGAACAAAGCAGGCATTAAAGTATGATGTTCGGTTAGCAGTAAATATACATATGTGATAATCAACATGACTGGTAATATACATTACAGTTTTTAAGAGGTAGCAGCAATTTCATATCGCTTTTTTATATTCAGAATAGAGAACCTATAGAATAGTGTACTATCATCCATGGTTTGTCTGCGTAGCAGGGATAAAAAGTAGCCTATGGCCCTTTTCACACCATAGGCATATCTTAAATAGCACAGTGAATTGCACATGTACATATATTGTGATTAGATACTTAACCTACCAAGTAATTTGCTTGTATAATTCTATGTTTTCCCTAATAAAATAAATATATTGGCTGTGTATGCCAAATTTCAGCCAGTCAATTCAGAACTCCCTTTTGCATTTATAATGTTTGGAGTGAAGATAAATTAATTAGTCAGAATCTTCCCAAGGGGAATAATTAAGAAACAAATACTAGAAAGAGACTGGTCACATTACTTGAAACAGTTACGGAAATTAATAAAGAAACTGCAAACACTCATTAGTCAAGCCTCGACATCAAAACATTTAACAAAGAACAACAAACAGAAATAGATCACTTTCGTTAGACAAATGAACGCAATAAAAGACGGCCAAAGTAACAAATGGTAATGGCCAAATCGTAGCTAAAACAATCAGAATCTTGTTAAGTCTACGACTAAGAATAGATTTAATCGCATACAGTAATCAACGATGTAAATACGTTCACGGAACGCGTCGCGTGAAATATAAAATATTGCTTACATTTAGGGCAATGCACGCACGACTTGCGAAATTCGTGCCGGAAAATAATCGTAGCAAAAATCGAAATAAGACGCTGTCACGATGTTTGTAGAAAATTCCAGTTGAAAATAAACAGTCTTTTGTACTGATGATGAGCATCTGTAGATTGATAAGGAGTTGTTGTTTCTAAGCATGAATGGTAACAGAATAATTGAAAACTATTATCCAAATGTTTTGACGGCCTAAGTTTGAACAGTGGGTTTATTTATTCGGTTTTAAATTAGTAAAAGTAATATTTTCTTTCTTCTTGAAATGAAATGAATGAAATGAAAATGAAATTAAAATATTTTTATTCAAATAGGCCTTTACAAGCACTTATGAATAGTCTGACTCTAATACCGGTTCGGAAGGTTGTTTTTTACTGAGAAGAGCCGGCAATAAACTCAGCAATTACTCTTTTAAAAAAAAAAACAAACTTAGATTTATTACATAAAATATTATTTAGTCTCATTGACAATACCTGTGTGTTATGGCAATATTGCAGAATTATTTAACAATAATATAATATTATAAATACATATGTAATGAAAAAAAAAAATACAAACAAACTAAAGCCGACCAGCCCCCACAAGCAGCACCTGTTCACAAGTATGACGCATGTGGCAGCCATCGCCCTCCTCGCCATATTGTAGGGAAGTGAGCGACCCGCCACACGACGCCGCCACAAGCAAAGGCATTAAAGCGAGCATGACTAACTTAAGTTTGAAGCACATCAAAAAAAAAAAAAATTATGAATTTTAGAATACACACAAAGTGTTATCACTGTGACCATAACATGTTCAAAGTTATAGATAAATTTAAATTGCATTCAAATAAAAAAATAAATCATACCATACAACAATACATTTACAACCAGGCACTATTATCATTTAAATATTCATTTATGTTGTAATAAGCCTTTTTTACCAATACAGCTTTAATATGATCCTTAAATTTTTGCAAGGACAAATCTAAAGTCGATGCAGGGATTTTGTTATAGAAGCGCGCACCTAGTCCCAGAAATGAACCTTGTACTTTTTGCAGTCGATAAGCAGAGGTCACGAGTTTGTGCTTATTTCTAGTATTTATTGAGTGCATATCACATTTTTTAGCAAAATGACTAATGTTTCGATGGACAAATAATATGTTTGCATAAATGTACTGTGATGCAACTGTAAGTATTCCTATTTCTGCAAACTTATCTCTAAGGGAAGTTCGAGAACCCCAATTATACATAGCTCGCACCGCCCGCTTTTGCAAAATAAATATAGTTTCTATATCAGCAGCTTTGCCCCAGAGCAAAATGCCATAGGACATAACACTATGAAAATAACTAAAATATACTAATCGTGCTGTATCTACATCTGTTAGTTGTCTAATTTTTCTCACTGCGTAAGCTGCCGAACTGAGTTTTCCCGCAAGGGATGATATTTGGGTACCCCACTGAAGTTTTGAGTCTAAAGTAATTCCTAAAAATACTGTAGATTCGTCTTCATCGTATAAATGCTTAAACTATATAATATTTAGTTTCCGTCCCTACAAGTACATGTACAGAACGAAATAATTAGGTGACTTAGTTAGTACTAATTATACTACTAATATATTAAATGAGAAAGTTTATGAAGTTGGATGTATAGATGTCTCTTTCACGCAAAAACCTCCGAACGGATTTTGATGAAACTTGGCACATAGATAGAACATGTACTGGAATATGATGTAGAATACTTTTTATCCCGGGAATATGTATCATACCTCGGGAACGCGGGTGAAACCGTGAAGGATAGCTAGTTGATATTTAAAGGCATCATCATGCGTTTCAATGTCATAAAATATCATTAAATTGTGTTTCACTTTAAATGCTCTTACCAACCATCATTTCCAGAGCTGAATGCATATTTATATAAATAGTTTTTTTTTTTTTTATTATAGAGTTCATTGTCCGAAAGTGCGTTTGAAGGAGGCAACAAGTCATTCACTTGATGATTTTTGAAATCATTATTAATTTCATATTTTTAACAATTTTGTTTATGGTATTTGTACTTAAGGCCAGCTTACTCCAAAAAACGTAATTTTTATCAATACATTTTATTTATAATACAAAAAATGTTAAGTAATCATTTTTTTTACATATGAAAGCAGATATATGATTTAACTTGAAAAAAAAATATTTTTTTTTTTCCAAAATGTCGTTTCTGAAAATGGCTAACTAGCCAATTCGATACAGAACGTGAAACCGCTTTGTTTTTTGGTTTCAGATAATTCTTTTCCGAGAAATAATCCATCTACAAATCAGATGAGTTTCAACAGCCATATTCAGGACCGCCATTTTGAAAAAAAATTTTTTTTTTCAAGTAATTTCATATATGTGCTTTCATATGTAAAAAAAAATGATTACTCAACATGTTTTGTACTATAAATAAAATGTATTGAAAAAAATTACGTTTTTTGGAGTAAGCTGGCCTTAAGTGATGCATATCTCCTGACATTATCCACGTATTTAGTCGCAATATTAAAACGTATTCATTTAGTATTTATATTTCGTTGAATAACACAGAATTTGGAAATATGTTGTATCCACTGATATATTTTGGATTATTTTGTGCATTTGTTTCCGTAAGTTTATATTTGATACGATATCTCAATTTATACTAGCTTTTGGAGCCGTTGTTTTGCTCGCTTATTGAATGCATCCCTGACTCTAAAAATAGCATTTGTCCATCCAATATAAAGGTCCTTTTAAACGCTGAAAATAAAAACAAACAGTCGTAGATTATCCTCCGCCTACATACACACTCTCTCTAGCGAAAAAAAAAATCTTTGAGAAAAATGATGATGGTTTTGAAATTATATGAATATTACAACAAAGTACATAAATATTCTCTATCTCTTATTCAGAAAATATAGTCGTACATTCACTAACTTTTACAGATAAATGAAAATGGTTTCTTACTTTTCAGAGTTTTCGCGGCATACCAGAAAGAAGTGAATTAAAGTATTTGAACAAAAAGTACGTATCTCATATTAAGATGTTTGTGAAGAGGAACAATAGACACAGCAACTATGTTTTAAATATGGAGCTGACAACATTGCATACGTGGGCCAATAATATAACGGTAATTACTATCTTCACAATATACTGAAAAAAAAAAATGTTTTATTTTACGGGAATGGATAGACGGGAATCCATCGGGATGTTTATCACTCACAAAGTTATTTGGATGAGACTTTGCACTTTGTTTATAACTTGGATTCACACGTAGGATCCTTTTTATCCCGGAAAGATGTAGCATTCCTCGTAAATGCAGGTGAAACCATGGGGAACAGTTAGTATCTCACTCATGTTCCTCCATGGATGGATGGATGGACGGATGTTTCAGTCTCCTCTCCAACTCTAACTCTTTCAGTCAAAAACTGCCCGAAGGATTTGAATAAACTTGGAACACAGATAGTCTATTACACGGATTAACACATAGGATAAAGAAAATACAACATCCCCTGGGAACGCAGGTAAAACCACGGGGGCCAGCATTAGAATTACATTACAATTACAATCCATTGCAATTAGGAGCATGAGATTGATATTTTCTGTGTAGCATATAGAGCTCATTATTATAAGGCTAACAGAGCAAAGTATAACTTACATTCCTAGAATTAAGGTGATATTGGGATGGTAAACCACAGTCTATGAGCTGATAACCATCGGGGAAGGAAACTCTTGAGTCATGATCACTATCGAAATAACAGAGTATTAATGGACATCGCCCATCGATGTCTTACGGTGTCTCAGTAGCAAATTCCGTGACCATCAGACGTTATTGATAAAAACACGCGACCGAATCTTTGAGAGAAACCAGAGAGAGCATGTTGTTTTTGCCTAATATATTAAAAGTTGTCAGATGATGTCTTTTAAACTCTTTTACGGACAATGACGTCAATCTGGATACAGCATTACTGCAGAAAGTCATCGAGGGAATGTTGACACCGAGCAAAGTCCAATTAAAAAATGTCTTATTTTAAGTACGGAGAATCAGGCAGACGGTCCACCAGATAGTACCGTCACCTATGGATTATTGGAACACCAGAGGCAACACCAATGCGTCGTCGACCCTAAAACGTGAAGTTGTTATGTTTCATGTCACCGGCCCCCTTACCTTTCTGACCGAAACAGTGCACTACTTCTTCACGGCAGAAATGAGTGTGGACATAGTACTTCCCCAATCGAACTCTACACTAAGACCTCTTCTCCTACTGAAGCCAGTCTTTGCAAAATCAGATTTTGGATAGTCCAGCTCTCAATGGACAACTAGCTTGAAATAACAGAAGAATATTATCATTGCAGCTCGACATAATACTCTACGAATATCTTTCCAATGAGTACAGGAGATCATTTGTTGAGTTCCACTTTAAATATTGCGATCTGGTTAACAATGATCAGTTTGTTGGACCGATTTTACGAAATGCTGGAATCATATGCCCTATGCCTAGTGTAAGTTTACATGCTAATTACATCTTTCTACATCTTTTAATAAGTGAATTAAAGGTATATCGTTAAATTTAAATTATCAAACTCTTGCATTGCAATGAAATTTCTTTTGAATGAAAATGGCTTGTGTTACCACAATCTCATCAAAATAAGTTGTGATATAGTCTAAAGTGGTAAGTAAACACAAGCTAAAATAGATTTACAAATTTGAGATGTTTTTTAATCGATAATGATCAATTGTTTTGCAATTTATTTTCAGGGTACGTATCAAGCTATGAATTTAATTATGATCATAGATGATTTCCCATACACTTGGCCATTTCAAAGATGCAAACTAGAAATTATCCCAAAACATGTGTGTGGGGAAATTATAGGAATCGCTAATATATATATGAAGTTTGAAGATATAATTCCAAAGAGGAAGAGCTAATTGATCAAACAAAAGATATTACCTAAATATTCTTTTTAATCATAAACAATTATATGGTATCTTCTTTTTGGATGTGGTTTATGGTTATGTTACTAATATTATAAATGCGAATGTTTGTCGACTCTTTCACGCAAAAATTACCGAACAGATTCGGATGGAACTTGGCACATAGATATAGCATATCTTGGAATAGCATATAGGCTACTTTTTATCCCGGGAAAATATGTCATTCCTCGCGAACGCGGGGAAAACCGCGGGAACAGCTATTACTCACAATCGTTTTTGGACTTTTTAGTTCTTGGGATGGAACCTTTATGATAAGAAATCTAGTTCCTCAATAAATAACTGAAGCTATGGCTCAATCCATCGTACATCGGTACAGCGACTCGCCTCGTACCACTTTCTCAGGACTACAATGGGCTATAATGGGGGCTATGTTATTAGGTTTCTGAATATGGCACATAGATCTTGTTAGGCTGTAGTTTATAGTCTTAGGTTTATTATAGTTCTTAAAAATAATGAGATGGTTAAAATAAAATCGTCTTCTTGGAATATGATTTAAACTGCATCTATAAAAGTTGAAAAAAGTACGCACGTAAAGTTTTTGGGCATCAGAAAAATTTCCAGTGTTTCCCTTCCGGCATTTTTGTCCTCGACTTACAGTATTTCAGACCTATTTAGCAAAATTATCTCTCCGTCACTTAAAGACGCTGAGATATCTTGTTCAGTCGAGGCTAAAAATGCCTGGATCACAGCTTGTTCAGGGGAAAGCATTCCCCTATATCCAAAAGTCCAAAGACAGTGGGACGAGCCGCTTTGCAAGGCAGTACAGCAAGATTTACTTAACACGAGTTCTAACCTTTCAGAACGCGCTCGTCTCCTTGCAGTTTCAGAGCGGGAGTCAGGGTACTGGCTACAAGCTTTACCATCCACCAACATCGGTACCTTACTAGACAATACCTCATTCTCTCTAGCCATCTGTCTACGCCTGGGTACCTATACGAATGAGCCCCATCGCTGTCTATGCGGTAATGACGTGGATCGACTAGGTTACCATGGTCTGTCATGTCGCCGCAGCGCTGGCCGCCTATCGAGACACGCTGCAATCAATGACGTCATCCGCAGGGCCTTTGCCACTGTTCACGTGCCGGCCATCTTAGAGCCGAACGGAATAGCACGTGATGATGGTAAGAGGCCCGATGGGATGACGTTATTGCCCTGGAGTCGTGGCAAACCTCTAGTGTGGGATGCAACATGTGTAGATACCGTTGCACAATCCCACCTAGAGTCAACTTCCAAGGCGGCGGGTGCGGCAGCGACTGCCGCTGAGAGCTCGAAGCGGCGGAAATATGCGACCATCGGCGATGGTTACATATTTGCACCGTTTGGAGTAGAAACGCTTGGGCCATGGGGACCAGAGGCGCGTAAATTATTCAAAGACCTTTCGACGCGCCTCATCGAGTCATCCGGTGACCAGAGGGCTGGCTCGTATTTTGGTCAGAGAATAAGCTTAGCCATACAAAGAGGAAACGTAGCCAGCCTTCTGGGCACTTTACCCATAGACAGCTCCAATAATTTAAATTCAGTTTTTTATTTATAGGTTATTGCTTTACTTATAAGTTAATTTTAAGTAGTTTAGTATGTACACTTTGTTTTTTTTTAAAAAGAAACTATATACATTAAATAAAGCACATATATAGCTCCGTAAAGTTCTGTACAAAATAAAACTTTTTAAATTGTGTATTCGATAGCACAGAAGCATAGAAGATTTTTATCTTCTCGACTACTTTTGAAACTTAATTTTGAACACGAATCCATTTGAAAATTGTTTATATTCTAGCTCTATCATTAATAAATATTATATATCACTCGAATGATATATGTTTTAGACTTTTCATCTTTAAAACTAAATACGTGGGAGGTAGAAATGGCTATCTTTTGGAGATATCTGGTCAACGTACAAGCCCTCATTTTCAATTTAAAAAAAAATTGTCGACATATACGTTCCAAATTTTTACTGACCACATTAACAGATTGATAGGGTATCAGTGTATATTAAAGTTTCATATCTATCATGATTTTTTTTCATATAATTAATTTACTTAATTGATGACTTGCTTTTAGTCAAATCTCACTTTTTTCGTATCAGCATAGTACAAAAGCACTTTCTGTGCCAACGTATATTTATCTTTAATATTTAATTTGCATATCACGTAGTTTCGCTTCGTTGAAGCTAATAATGGTATGAGAATTTTAATATGACAGATATCTTTATAAAATCAAGTCGGTAGGTATTATTACTTGTAAGGGGAATTTTAATTGAGTAATTGTAAGATTGACAATAAATGCCTTTTCTGTGAAGAACGGCAATTCAAAGTCTATAGTTCCCTTGGGTTCTTAGTTACTGTTATGTTTTGTATGTTTTTAACACTTTACACACAACAATAACAAAAGTAAAACCTAAGTACGTAAGTTTGTTTTTGGTTTGTGGTGACAAATAAAGGTTTTTGTTTATTTAATTTTATTTATTTTGTTAGGACGTAGTTCTTTACACCATGAACATTGTTTGTTTTGTGTATAGATAATAAGTATGCATTTAGAAGAAGAAAAGTACCTCGTATATTAGTCATCTAGTTTCCAATGTATAAGCTCTGCATAGTTTGGTATTAGGTGTGAAAATATATATAGATAGTCCTGCCTATAATACTAAAAATTCTTTTAATTTGTCGATAATGTAGGATATTTGTTTGATGAATTTAAAGAGTAACGCCTCTGAACTTCGCCATCGAAATTTTATTTTCCCCCGGATCCGATACTTTTGAGAAATTTCAAAATGTCTTGCAAAAGATATTTGAATTCCTCTGGGATCACAATTATGATATCATGCTAAATTATTTTTTTTGATCAGATACCTTCTCGGAGATTCGTAGATACTTACTAAACTTTCATCGTTATTGGATAAATCGTATAAGATGGCATGGGCTAGAAACATACAAACATTCATGTTTACATAATATAGATATAAGTTAAGCCTTTCAAATCAAAAATATATCTTAGAGAATTTCTTGAGGAAGTTCTCTCAAAGCACCCAAAACGGATTATAGTTGAAAATAAATCTAAAAACCGAAGTAATTATTGTAGTTACGAGTCGCGGGCGCATCGTCGCGCGTCGCCATCAACCGCGACCCGATCGCAATCTTATAATGACTGCAATTGAGTTTGCCACAGTAATGGTTCTGCCACAGTTTACAGGCACGGTTTACATTGTGCACCTTCGCCTCGAGGTGCTTGCTAACCTTCAAGTCTTAAGGGGAAGGTCACAGGTTAAACCTTTAATAGGAAGCATTTGTAGGAAGAGCCCGTGAGAGTGGCAACAGTATTCTAAATATGATAATGAGCTGGATTGTCCCCTGATATGGAAACTCATACAGAAGATGAAAAGCAGTATTTATTTATTTTAGTTTTAGTTTAATGTACCGCTCCAACTAACTTAGTTTAATGTACCGCTCCAACTAACTTAGTTTAAGATCTTGCTAACACTATTGGGTTTTTGTGTTGCCTTATTAAATAAATGTTATTATTATTATTTGTTAGTCCAGGCTTAAAGAGTGTTTTAAGTTCATTATTTTTTTTACTATTAATAGGGTTGTATTTGGCTACCTTCTCAGTATGGTAAGTAAGTGTAGTGTTGTAGTAGTAAGTGATAATGTGAGCGAAGGTGGAAAGCCCATAAATCCTAGAAGGGTCACCTTCAATAGGGTAGCGGGCTGTATTAAAATTAAATTGTAAAGTATCATTCATCAAAAGACTGTCTCAAAACACCCCTATAAATGTCCTACAATTTTAATTTTGCGATTACAGCAAATTTTATATTAAAAAAACAATATAAAAAAGTTGAGCAATTGAGTATGAAAAATGATGACGTCATAAATTAGGACTCAGTACATTTCCCATGCAAAATTTCCTTTATAAAATCCTGATAAAAAGTAACTGATTTGACAAAGCAGTCCGGTACCCTATTGCAGCTGTCAGAATACACTGAATGGTTCTTGGTGATAGATTTTCAATTTGAATGTAGTAAGTACCTTGCCACCGTGGTATGGTTTCTTAACGATATTTTTCCTTCACCAAAAGCTCAATAGCATTGTAGAATTCGACTCCATGACTTTTCGTCACGGCATTCGACATCACAACCGACTGAGCCTTAAATCGGCTCCTTTAAAAACATAGGACGTACAAACAGAATAGCTTTGTTTTGAGACCAAAAAAATGTTATAGAAAAAGTAACCCTATAGCTTTATGACAAGGTTGATCTACATCATTATACAATTGACCATTTAACTTCATTCATTTATTGATTCTTGCTCCTACTTCGGTATGTATTATAATAAGTGGTCAACGCTGCCTACGGACATTGGCAACACCAAGGGCCTCGCCATTGCGTTTTCGTCCCTGATAACGTGAAGTTGTTAAGTCTCATGTGCCTGTAATGTCACCTGGCCCCTTACATTACTAACCGAAACACAGTATTACGAGTGCACTACTGCTTCACGGCGGAAATGGATAACTATAGTACTTCTCCAGATGAACTCTGCACTAAGAGCCTTCATACTGTTCTTATAAATATAAATATGTCCGGCACCGAATGGGGATGGACCAAGCATACATATTACACCCAAATGTGGGGAATTTTTGGAACAACTTCACGTCTCCGGGTTGATAACACATTATCAATGACCCTGGTGTTGTAAATGTCTATAGGCAGCAGGTACTTTCCATCAGGTGGATCTGTCTGATTGTCAGCCTGAGTTTGCAACAAAAGTATAACAGACGACTAAAATTTCTCCAATAATAAATTCACGTAAGAGGATATCCTTACCGATATATGTTTATTGCTTTCCATCCTGTCACCATAAAGAGCTTAATTAGAATGTTTACGCAGTTTCTAGACCAGTTTCTTATCCGCAGCAAATAATGATATCAATCTCGGTCTCGGATGAAAAAAATGTTTACCGGAAAGGCCTTTGTTGGCGTTATCCGTTCGGATAAAAAAAGCACTCCAAGTGTCAGAGAAATAATGTCTTTAATAATGTCAATATTTTATTAGGTAATTATTTTAAAATCACATACAGTGCATTATTTGAATCAATATGTAACTACAAACAATATTTTTCCGGAATAAAAAAATATTATTTTATAATTTTCAAAAGAACAAAGGTTTAAAATAAAAAAAACATTTTCTTTCCGAGTTTGACTCAATCCTTTGATACTTTGAAAAGATACAGCGTACAGTTGTTTTGTTAATTAGAATCTGTTACTTAGGGTCAGCTAAATACGTTGCTGACTACACCTACCGAAGAAAAACAAATATATAAATAACCTGGGACCTTCTTTGACCTTCTTTTTCTTAGGCAGAGGTTGCATTAATGTAATCTAGATACTTGCTAATCAACATTATTTAAATTTCAAGTTTTTATTTACATCCAGAAACAGAACAAAAATAAATGTTCATGCAATTTTTTTTTGTCCAGGACGGGAATCTAACCCAAGACCTGTGGCATGGTTTGAGGTTCTCTAACCACTAAACAGTAGGTACTACTATATTTATATTTTTTATAAATACCTACCTATGTAGATATTTACACCCATCAGTGGCATTTACACATTGAAAGAAAGGCTTAATTACCTAAATCTTATACCAAATTGTCAAAACGTGTTAATAAAAGTCCTTGCAAATAAAAAAGAAGTTTTAAACACCATAAAATACCTACCATTAATGTCCATAGTATGTCCATGTAATATAAAATTCAAAAAAATATATATAACATACCTACTACATAGTCCAGAAACAAACGACACTCACAGCCAAACTAAATAATAAAAAATTCTTCAACTCTTCCAAACCATAAGGTCGATTTTCACTTCACAAACACAACATCAAAGCGAAATATGAGCCGTATTACAACTTACACCGTTTTAAACGAGTGCACGTCTCCAAAGGTAATAGCGTAATGAATGTACCTACGGTTGAGAACCTAGTCTTGAAGCCGGTGACAGTTTAAGAACGACCTTATGCCTTTAACTTTAAGTCAGTTTTCCAAGTAACCGTTTAAGTTAGTCAGTAAAAGTGAATAAAAACATTGTTTGTGTTGTTAAAGATCCTTATGTTGTGAAGAAAGGTGGAAATGTAAATATGAGTGAGTTAATGTACTGTACTTATAAAGATGCTTCTGTCCCGGGTTTTCTCTCGCGTTCCCAAGGGAAATAATGTATTTCCGGGTCAAAAACTTTGCCTATGTCCCTCGGGAATAATGTAGCTCTCTATTAGTGAAATATTTTTTTTATATTCAACACAAAATTTTGGAGATAACGATTTAATCTTAAAATGTTTACCTCTTTTTTAAAAGTTTTAGTGTAGATTTTACAAACAAGCTAAAGTAAATACTAGCTATATATAATAATAGGTTGGGGAAAAAGTTCCTTCGCATTTTTTAAGAAAATTTAAAACATTTTTAATATAGTTTATTTACATTTAACTAAAGTATGTAGGTACCATTTTGTTCGATAACTTTTTGCCATCTTGTAGGTAGGGACATGATCCCATTGCTATAGAAATTTTGGGACTTCTGATCAAAATACTGCGACAAGTGGTTTTGACAGTCCTCTCGTGATGTTAACTTGACACTGCGTAAAGAATTCTGAAAAGACCGAAACAGGTGGAAATCTGAAGGTGCAAGGTCAGGACTATATGGCGGATGCATTAATACCTCCCAGCCAAACTCTCTTAATTTTTGCTGAATGGCTAAAGATGTGTGAGGTCTAGCGTTATCATGGTGAAAAACCACACCCCTTCTGTTGATTAATTCCGGCGGCTTTCTCTCAACCTCTTGCTTTAATCTCATCAGTTGTTCGCAGTAGAGTTCAGAATCGACGGTCCTGCCTGGTGGTAACAGCTCATAATGAATATTCCTTCCAATCTCACCACACACACAGCATCACCTTGTTGCGAGTTAACCCGGGTTTCGCCACAGTCTGTGAAGCCTGACCGGCATTTGACCACGACCTTTTTTGCACGTTCTTGTCGTACGTGATCCACTTTTCATCACCAGTTATGAGCTTCTTCAAAAATGGTTCGGTTTCATCACGTCGTAATAAAGAATCACAAATGAGTACACGGTTCATTAGTTTTCTTTCAGTGAGCTCGTGAGGTACCCAAATATCTAGCTTTTTGTGTACCCAGTTTTTTTCAAAGGCGCCAAAACTGTTTTGTGGTCAATTCCCAGTTCTTCAGCTACGTCGTAACTACTAATATGCCGATCTTGCTCCACTTTTTCAAAAATGGCATCCATTTTATCCGTAATGGGGCGACCAGAGCGACGTGCATCTTTGACATCAAAATTTCCGGATTGAAAACGCTTAAACCAAATTTGTGCTACTCTCACAGACACTGCACTAGGTCCATAAACATTGCAAAATTTTTTTCGCGGCTTGCGTTGCATTTTTACCTTTTTTGTAGTAAATTTTTTAAATGAATCGAATTTCTTCACTAGATTCACTCATCTTGGCGGTACGAAAAACAAATGCAAATCACACATTTTCCTAATTTGAATTTGGAATTATGTTCTTTAAAATTTAAACTTTCAATGATACCAAAACCGGCCAGATACAAATAGTATAGCCAAAGAGATTTTATTACAAGTTCATACATACTATAATGCAAAAAGACTTTTTCCCCAACCTAATATATAGGATAAAAATGAGCCTATATGTTATTACAGGAAATATTCTATCTACATATGTGCCAAATTGCATCTAAATCCGTTGGGTAGTTTTTGCGTGACAGAGTAACAAACATCCAATACATACAAACTTTCGCTATTATAATATTAGTAGGATAATAGGTTATGTAATAAGTCTGTTTCACTCGGGCATATAAATAAGGGCGGTATAATAGCTTAACAATTTCTTGAATATGTAGGTAAAGTCTTTCCAGCACAAACTTATTTCGCATCCGGTGTTCTCTTATTATAAATATTTTCTTTGTAATTTTATTAAAGGATGATTATATGGACTTAGTGTTTAAAAAAAATTATTACGAAAAATTTGCATACCCTTTTTAATTCTATTTAAATAAATGAAAATTTAAAGCTACTCGTTGGTAAGCCCAAAATTTTAAAACTGCCTCGAGTTAGCTATTTTGTAAATCAGTATCTTTGTATATTCGTAAAATCCGAATAAGGTTTTGAATTAAGTAAAAATTTTAAAGTTTCCCGGAAAATTTGATAAATTTTATTTTTCTTTTTGGATAGGACAACGTCAGTTGGGTAAAGTATTTGAATAAAACCGTAGCTGGCTACAACCATCAAGTTCTGTCCTGTCAGTCTGTTCTGACCGCTGCATTTGACGGCCAGTTCCCTTCTAGCTTTTATGTGGTTCCTGTGTGGCTTCCACTATATCAAACACAAACCTGTATAAATAAAATATAAAGGTACATATTAGGTTGGGGAAAAAGTCTTTTCGCATTATAGTATGTATGAACTTGTAATAAAATCTCTTTGGCTCTATTTGTATCTGGCTGGTTTTGGTATCATTGAAAGTTTAAATTTTAAAGAACATAATTCCAAATTCTAATTAGGAAAATGTGTGATTTGCATTTGTTTTTCGTACCGCCAAGATGAGTGAATCTAATGAAGAAATTCGATTCATTTTAAAATTTTACTACAAAAAAGGTAAAAACGCAACGCAAGCCGCGAAAAAAATTTGCGATGTTTATGGACTTAGTGCAGTGTCTGTGAGAGTAGCACAAATTTGGTTTAAGCGTTTTCAATCCGGAAATTTTGATGTCAAAGATGCACATCGCTCTGGTCGCCCCATTACGAATAAAATGGATGCCATTTTTGAAAAAGTGGAGTAAGATCGGCATATCAGTAGTTACGACGTAGCTGAAGAACTGGGAATTGACCACAAAACAGTTTTGGCGCATTTGAAAAATACTGGGTACACAAAAAAAGTAGATATTTGGGTACCTCACGAGCTCACTGAAAGAAACCTAATGAACCGTGTACTCATTTGTGATTCTTTATTACGACGTCATGAAACCGAACCATTTTGAAGAAGCTGATAACTGGTGATGAAAAGTGGATCACGTACGACAAGAACGTGCGAAAAAGGTCGTGGTCAAAGGCCGGTCAGGCATCACAGACTGTTGCGAAACCCGGGTTAATTCGCAACAAGGTGATGCTGTGTGTGTGGTGGGATTGGAAGGGCATTATTCATAATGAGCTGTTACCACCAGGCAGGACCATCGATTCTGAACTCTACTGCGAACAACTGATGAGATTAAAGAAAGAAGTTGAGAGAAAGCGGCCGGAATTAATCAACAGAAGGGGTGTGGTTTTTCATCATGATAACGCTAGACCTCACACATCTTTAGCCACTCAGCAAAAATTAAGAGAGTTTGACTGGGAGATATTAATGCATCCGCCGTATAGTCCTGACCTTGCACCTTCAGATTTCCACCTGTTTCGGTCTCTTCAGAATTCTTTAGGCAGTGTCAGGTTAACATCACGAGAGGACTGTCAAAACCACTTGTCGCCGTATTTTGATCAGAAGTCCCAAAATTTCTATAGCAATGGGATCATGTCCCTACCTACAAGATGGCAAAAAGTTATCGAACAAAATGGTACCTACATACTTGTAGTAAATAAACTTGAAATGTAAATAAACTATATTAAAAATGTTCTGAATTTTCTTAAAAAATGCGAAGGAACTTTTTCCCCAACCTATTATTATGTATATACGAGGGAAAACCTTCGTGGTTTTAAATTATATTGGAAAAAAAAAATTCAATCTAATAGACCCATTTTGACAGTTAAAAGTGTTAAAGAAAAATGTACTCTATGCCACTATGATAGGTTAATCAATATCATCATACAAGTAACCATTGGCTCAATATATGAACCTTATCCTCAAAGCTATAAATATCATATTTCTGTAGCAACCTTACCCGTCAAAATGGACCTTAAAGATCTCAACATCTTCAAACTAGCTGACACTGATTTACTAGTACCTATAACATATTGTGAGAATCAAAACCTATTGTTTATTGCAATTTGCAATAGATCATGAGAAAGTGAACGCCTGTATTTGAATTTTGCATTGTTCTTCTAATAATACCGTTTCGCGTATGTATGTTTTGATGGGTTTGTTTGTGGATAATGAAAAGAAAGGCATCACAATCTAAAAGACCATTTATTATATAGTTGTTCCATACTTTAGACTAACTAAAGTTAACAAGTCATTTCTTGGTAATTGTGTTCGATTTTATAATAAGATACCGCTTTCAATAACCAAAATGTCTGATCATAAATTTAAAAATTATATTAGGAAAGTTTTGAAAGAAAAAGCGTATTACAAGGTAGTTCATTATATTGAAGATAAAAATGTATGGAAATAGCTGCTCTCTGCACAGTGCACCTCTAAATCTCTTGTTTAAGTTGTAAGTACCTAATTATTGTTATTTTCTATTTTGTAGTCATGTCATATTTTTTTTGTTTTGTTTTTATTAATGTTACCTATAATAAGTATCTTGTAATTGTTAAATATAAAATTATGTAAAATTGAAATTATAAAATAGCCAAAAAGTCAGAATAGATAAAAATTTATATAACAAATAAAAAAAAATGTAACCTTGCTGAGTTTCTTGCCGGTTCTTCTCAGTTGAAGGCTGACTTCCGAACCGGTTGTAGCTTCAGTAACTTTAAATTTGACCTTCATAAGTGCCCTCCGAAGGCCTAAACTGAATAAATGGTTTTGAATTTTGAATTTTGAATTTTTGAATTTTAAAATGAGATCCATTGGTTAAATTGACAAATTAAAAAATGATAGAAATGAACCTTAACTTTAACTAATAGAGTTGGATTTTCAACAAGGTCATTAATAGTCATAACAAGCCTGGATTGCGATGCGATGGCTTTATTCATAATGTTGCCAAGTCAGAAAATCATTCAATTATTTTCTTCTAAAAATTCAATCAAATCTTTTGTAATATGTAACTAAATGGATGGATACATTGACAGTCCGGTTGGCTAGATTGTTAGAGACCCTGACTGCTACTTATGTGAGTTCGATTTCTGACCACGACAAACAGTAATAAATAATAATAAATATCCTGGGACATTCTTTACACACGGCCATCTGGTCCCAAAGTAAGCAGAGCTTGTACTATGGAAACCGGATAGTTGATATACTACTTTTTTTTTAATATACATTTATAAACATTTACAACCCAGACACAGAACAAACAGATATGTTTATGCACACAAATGTTTGTCCTGGGTGGGAATCGAACCCGCGACTTTCGGCTTGGCAGTCAGAGTCGCTAACCACCAAACCTACAGTCAAAACATTTGGGTGCATGAGGATGTCTCTCTGTTTTGTGGCTGGGTGTAAATATATTATATATCAATTTAATAAGAAATAAGAAAAATCTGGTGTCCATAGTACACGCTCTGATATGTTAGGATCAGATGCCGGTGAGTAAAGAATGTCACAGGCTACATATCCTAACCTAAATTAGTTCAGACATAATCTAGTACCATGAGATAGCAGCATTTGAAAATGTTGTTTTAGTTTAGTTTCATCCTCAAAAGAATTTGACACCATTGAAGAGCATCTTGACTTTGACATGAGCTTTTGGTGAAAGAAAACATCGAGAGGATACCGTAGCACCCTCAAGTTGAAATACTGCTGGTGTGTTCCGATACCAGCTATATATATATTTCTTTTTGTTTTAGAATGTTACCTATATTAAGTATTTTGTAGTTTTTAAATATATAAAATTAATATTATAAAATAGCCAAAAAGTCAGAATAGATAAGTAAAATATCCTTGCTGAATGTCTTGCCGGTTCTTCTTAATTAAAAGCTGACTTCCGAACCGGTAGTAGCTTCAGTAACTTTAAATTTGACCCTCATAAGTGTCTTCCGCGGGCTTAAACTGAATAAATGGTTTTGAATTATTGGATTGTGAGCTGGACTTGAGATCAGGTTCTTTTCTAGGCGTTGTGTCATGGAATACACGTGAAGAAGACAGTGACATTAACTTTTATTCTTAAAAAAATAATAAATGTAGAAAAATAATTATTAAAATAACTAATCCCTAAGCCAAAAAGATATTATTATAAACTTATTGTTAGTCTTTGTAGTTTGTAGTCGATTCAAAAGGTGTAAGTTCAACTAAAACTGTTAGGTACCATTTTTTATTATTTTTGAACCTCTGGTGGCTCTGACACCCTTGCACGAAAGGTTAGGTACCATTTTATTATTCCACCATTCCCAATGAACAAAATAATTTCTAGATTCACCTTGAACCGTGCTTACTAATCAATGTCATTATCATTCAGCCTTCAAGACAGGCCATCGCCAGAAGCAAGACTTGCATTTTAATGTGGAACTTTCACGGGCTCACTTTCTCACCAACAATGTCAGAGTCCCCGTGCGACTTTGATACGGATCTAAAGCCTATGATTTTATTAAAACTTATACAGTTCATTTATCATTTAGCAATCCTTTATCAAAAATCATAACCGCCCCTGAGGTGTGATTCTCTAAGGAAAATTACACGACCTCGATGCATCGTCGCGGTCTCTATGCTCTGTCTCTTTCGTTAACTACACAATTACGGGAAAGGTCCGCTCTAGGAGGCTTCGCAAGCTTCGTGGACGATGTAATAAATTTTATTTGGAAGTTTAAATTTAAATGACAGCGCCATCTATTGCTTTGCCACAGAACTTACATTTCAACCAAAATAACGTTCGAATACTTTCACTTTTAATTTAGTTCCGATGAGCGTCGCTAGATGGCAGTAATACTGAGATATATGATTTTTTATTGCATTGAAAACGAAACCCAGAAGAGAGCACCGTTCACCGTTCATACAAGCTTTGTTTTTAATAATTCTACACTTTTAATTTGAATTTCGTACCTATGTAGTAAAGATAGGGGCGGTATTTGCAATAACCAAATAATTAAATTTATTTACTATTGTATCACGAAATTATCATAAATATGAACATTTTATTTGTCTCAGATGGATGGATGTAATGGATGTCGCTCTTCAGTTTTAATTTAACCTCAATAAAGTAAAAGTAAATAACTTTAGCATTTTATAAGGAATTTGCTGTCCCCCACGCTATCATCCGCGTTCCCAAGGGACGTTGAATTTTCCCGGGAGAAAACGTATCCTGTGCACGTTATAAGCCATCTAGTATCTAAGTTTCATCTAAATCCATTGAGTTCTTTTTGGCGTGAAAAAGTAACAAACATCTGATCCCACAGAATTTTAACAGATTTTTAAATAAATATTTATATAGACGTCATACATCCAGACACAGATCAAATAGACATATTCATGCACAAAAATATTTGTCCTGAGTGGGAATCAAACCCACCTGTGGCGTGGCAGCTAGGGTCTTTAACCACCAAGCCAACTGGCCCGTCAATCCATCTTTACAAACTATCGAATTTTTAATATTTTAGAAGTATGATACCATAGTAGGACTGGAATCTGTTAAAGGAAGGAATACTGACATTGGTAGGTACCTACCGTACCTACATTTCTATATAACGTATCAAAGTATTTTTTTCTCCTTCAAACATGTTATCATAACACAAAACATTGGCTAATGCCTCTCATAAACCCACAAACTTTATTGCCAAAGGGAAAACAAGCCTAATTTCCTTTGCTGCAAATGTTTCCAGTCCATTAGGTAAAGAAATAATTTTACATTAACTTAATTAAAATTCCCCTTCGTGAAAAAAGGGAGTGGGTTATTATAATTTTTGGCAGATGATGAGATTTAGCTGGAGTCCTGATAGAAATTAAAATGCATGGACTAAATAGGCTGGACCTAATAAATAAAATACAGTTGGACATTCTCCACAGCCGACAATCTGGGGGTCCATTCTGTAAGGAAAATGACACGAACTCGAGGATGTTTTGTGGCGACCTCTATGCTCTGTCTCTGTCGCTTACTACGTTGTACTACTAATCACGTTAACGGTAAGCTCTCCGAGGCCTCCGTGAAGCGGCTCGCCGACGAAGTTTGTATTAGTTAAATAAGGGGCAGATTTCAAACGACAACTTTGTTTTGGTTACCCAGTGTAAGTTAGCGAATAGTAAACCAACATAAATTAAAAAACGGGTAAAAACTAATAAAGTTAGTAACTGAGACCCTCATAATTCTTTAGGTTTTCCCAGCAAAAGTATCTTTCGAACCGTCATTAGAGTCAGCCTATTCATAAATGCTTGTCTCTTTTAGGCCTTGTAGTAACAAAAACATTTAATTCCGAGCTTCATTACGCATTTTCGCCGTCAAACAGTAGTGTACTTGTATTACTGTGTTACGCTAAGAAAGGTAAGAGGGTTGGTAAAATTACAGGCACATGAGACTTGACAACTTCACATCTCAAGGTCGACAACGCATTGGAGATGCCCCTGGTATTCCAAGTGCCCATGAGCAGTTGTGACCGCTCATCATCGGGTGGGCTATGTGAATATTTATCGGCCCAAGCGATAAAAAATCATTGTCATTTACACAACACCACAAAATTAATAATTTTCATCGTTTTTTTTTCACAATATTTTCTCCAATAAAATGTTTTTCAATAAATTTTTGAGAGGAAAAACCTATCAGTATAGAAATTAATTGACTTTACGATTCCCGACAGATTGATGAGTTGAGAGGCAATTTTATTAATTGAACGCCACCCGCATGTGAAATCGGAGATAACTATCGATTTTGAACTCTATTTTATCTGGTTTGTTGTTGAAAATGTAATGAAATTTTATTACGAGCTATAAATAAAAAAGCTAGTGTAAAAATACTGGATAGGCGATATTTATTTTGCTATGGACACTTTCGTTGAGGGACTGATTGTCTGATGATTCGTTATTCATAATTTCATCCCATGTGTTTGTTTATCTGTCCATCTACCTATATGTACCTATTGCACTTTATATATGTATATGAATTTGCAAGATGCTATTCTGACGGGCCTGTTGGCTTGGTGGTTAGCAAGCCTGACTGCCACTCCTAGGTGGGTTCGATTTTTACCCAGGACAGACATTTTGTTTTCATGAACATGTATGTTTGTTCTGTACCTGTTTAAGTATAGACATAAATAGAGTGGCATTTTATGTGAAAATATGAGAGTTATCTGGTTGGAGCCCAGATAACTCTCATATTTTCACTATGGACTATGAGTTTTACTACTCTTTTTTCTTGGACTAGGTATTTCCAAGAATGTGCGTATTTTTAAGGTATTTTCAATAGGTATTTGTTACAGATATCTACTAAAGACTACTACCGTCTCGGTATGTAGTATGTACATAGAATAATAATGCTATATACTATATGTTGATCTGTTCATAACAAACTAATAAAACAACTTACAAAATTCTGCATGAAAATAATTTTCTTTGAAGAAAATTCTAATGTAAAACAACTTGACGTTTTATTGAAATTCTTTCTAAGAGGCTATCGAAGATATTGGAAAATTTATTATCTCTTTTACAAAAGAATTTCTGTTTGTTATTTTGTATTTTTTTACTGAAGAGCAAGAAATACCATAGCTGTGTTTATTTTCCAGTACATCGGGATATTTACTTTTAAAATCTCCTCCTTTCGTTAAAATTTGCGATGAATAAAAAGCTGAACCGTAGGTATTTCAAATTTGAACTTTAACGACTTGATATCGATGGTTGAAAACACCATAATAAATAAAAAAATATTCTAGCAAAATAAAAAACTTGTCGGCACTCCGTGGATAAACCAATAAAAAGAAGAAAATACGTATATACAGTATTACTTTGGGACTAATTATATATAATATCTATATATTGTGTCAATTACGTAACCATTTTGACAATGTTAAATATATGAATAAGGAGTAGAGTTTTTACGTTTTTTTACGCTTTTTTAGTGCAGAGTTCGTCCGGGGAAGTACCAGCACCATACCCATTTCCGCCGTGAATCAAAGTTCACTTGTATTTCGGTTAGAAAGGTAAGAGCCGGTGAAATTACAGGCACATGAGAATTAACAACTTCACGTCTCAGGGTCGACAACGCATTGGCGATGACCCTAATGTTACAAATGTCCATAGAACGCGGTGACCATTTGAAATCAATAAAAAAGGGTAAAGACACACGATAGAAATAAAACTTTTGTATTACAGGGAAACATTTTAATTATTCATCAATTACTTTCAAATAGTACAGGCTGTGTTTATCATTCGTTTATTTTTCGTAACACAAAAAGGTTAAATAAAGGATTTGACAATCTTTGAAATTCTGATCTAATAAAAAGAATACTTAATAAAATACTAATAAAATAAAAACAAAATATATTCACAGATAGAATGTTTGCAAACATTTAAATGCGGAACCCTAAAATTTATCCCTTTTATCGCAATAGTTCTACGCGAATGAACAAAACCTTTTTTTGGCAAACAAAGTGACAGCTCCACCCATTTCAAGTATATGACGTTATCTATTTACTGTCTATTGTTTGTGCCTTCAGTGAAAAAAAACCTATGAAAATGTGGGTGGAATAACCAAGTCTGGCTGAAAGGATATTCAGGCATTGTTTATCATAGGTATTGTAGGTAACTTCATAACGACAGTAAAACCATTGGATGTAACTGTAAATGTAAGTGTAAATTGTAAATGTAGAGTAGTAGAGCTCTAAGTGCAGAGTTCGTCCGGAGAAGTACTACCTTACTCATTTCCGCCGTGAAGCAGTAGTGCAATTGTATTACTGTGTTTCGGTTAGAAAGGTAAGGGGGCCGGTGAAATTACAGGCACATGAGACTTAACAACTTCACGTCTCAGGGTCGACAACGCATTGGTGATGCCCCTAGTGTTGCAAATGTCCATAGGCGGCGGTGACCACTTACCATCAGGTGGACCGTCCGCTTGTTTGTCGGCCCAGGTGGTATTAAAAAAAAAATTATAATATATAAATAAATAATTAAGAATTGTCTAAATAAGAAAAAAAAAATATTTTATTGTAAAAAAAGCGTGCTAATCCTGATTATCATAGTAAGAAAAACGGAGATCGAACTGTTTAAAATATTGAATTGTCATCGGTCCTCGATAAATCTACAAAGTTTGAATGAAATCTGACCGTTTAAAGTTGGTCAAAATCGCGCCCAAAGTAGTAGGTTACAAACATACAAACAAACATACAAGTGAATCTATTATTAAGCGTGTAAAAATGAAAACTTTTACAACTTAAATTATAATTTTAAAATTCATTAGGGACTACAAACTCCCATAAATATATTGTTTCTTCTCAATTATAAAATAATGAATCCTGCCAATCGAGTTTAAAATACATATAATTAGATGTATTTTAACTGATATTACTTGAGCTGTCAAATGAAAAACCCAACTAGGACCTAGCTCGAGACCCGACGAGCTAGGTTTGATTACTGGCTCAAATAACTATAGAAGAATTTTGATAAAAACAAACATCCCCATATCACGTTGGGACTAAAAATATGATTAGTATTTTATAAGGCTTCCGTTATAATAGGGGTATAGTCGTTTAAAAAAATATTCCAAAATAAAATTACAAAATGATATTACTTTCATAAAAAAACAATTCCCTGTAAAGATAATACGTACCTACGATAAGTACTTACCCTACCTACTACATCATAGATAATTGGAGTGAAGATATTTATTCATCACTAGCTGTCCCCCGCGGTGTCTCCCATTTTTCTGGGATATAAAATATCCTATGTTACTTCTATTTAAAAATATGTGTACAAAGTTTCATGATTATCACTTAAGTAGTTTTCGCGTTAAACCGTAACAAACAAACTTACATTCACATTTATAATATTAGTAGGGATTATATTCATAATGTCAAAAAAAATCTAATGAATTACTACTTTTATAAAACACATTACATGCATAGGTCCATTAAATTGCGAAGCAAAAAAGTGTACCCTTATTGTAAAAAACCCGGACACAGACGGACGTCTGTCCATTGTATTTGTAATTAAGTGCCATCCTTTCCGAAAACGTTTGAGCGGAACCCCCTTTTGTTTGCTTATTTAGCATTTATACAGTTCAAACACCCTTAAAATGGTTTGGAAGGTCCGTGTTTCAGCCTTTCAGTACTTTACATATAAAAACCCTGGATGGAGTCTATACTTCTTGTACAATGGCAACCAGATAACTGATAAACCAAATAAACCTATAATGTTTTGATTACATACCTGTATAGATATTTAGATTTAGTCACAAAACAAACAAACAGGTTTATGCACACAAATATTTGTCCTGATTGGAAAGCTAACTCACTTTTTTTTTATGCCACTTGTTCCTACAATCAAGCAGACGGTCCACCTGATGCTAAGTGGTCACCGCTACCTATGGACATTTGCAACACTAAGAGCATCGGCAACGCGTTGCCGACCCTGAGACGTGAACTTGTTAAGTCTCATGTGCCTGTAATTTCACCGGCCCTTATCTTTCTAACCGAAACACAGTAATACAATTGCACTACTGCTTCACGGTGGAAATGGGTAAGGTGGTAGTACTTCCCCGGACGAATTCTGCATTAAGAGCTTTACTACTTTAAATACTACTCGCGAAGTGCCATAGATTGCTTTTTTGCACTGAATTTTACTGAATGCTGTAGGAAGATCGCGTAGCATTCAATAAGGTTGAGTTATAACAGAAAGAAGCCACATAACTCACCTATTGGTGTAATTTTGGTGTATTTTTTGTCTATTGTGTTAGACTTTATTTTCGTTTATTTCATAAAAAAAATATGGAATATTGATATATTTTATTGGTGATATTATTATTACAATAATAGGATATAAGCCTAAGTGTTTATATAAAGGGTCATTCAGTTTAAATGCATGCAGTGAAAAATGCATTTACCCATTAGGTCCAGAAAAAAATCTAATCTGTCCGACCATTCTAAAGTGATGCAGTTTCCAACAAACAGTATTTCACTTATCAGACTTATTTACTACTGTTGTCCCCCGCGATTTTCCCCGCGTTCCCGAGGGATGTTACATTTTCCCGGGATAAAAAGTACCCTATATATTATTCCAGGACATGTTCTATCTATGTGCCAAGTTTCATCCAAATCATTCTGGTAGTGTTTGCGTGAAAGAGTAACAAACATATGTAAGTATATAAGTAAACAATACATACAAACTTTCACATTTTTAAATTAGTATGATATAATATTCTCAAATGTTTAACGAAAACAAACGCAATAGTTACACAACCAAGATCCATTTTACAACAAACCGAACGTGTCGACATCCCGATACGACTAGACTAACATAATCCTCTGGAACTTAATGAATCCCACGCTATTATGGGCGGCTCAAAGGCTTACTGTAATTTCACTGGAAGGCTGTATTACAACTGTAAATTGTATGTATATAAATTGTATACAATGTTTAATACTGACTATATTGCTTATGAATTTTAGTTAGCAGGTTCGGATTTGGATGGAATTTGTCACATAGATAGATTATGTTCTGGATGAAATATTAAGTTTAGGGATAATACTAGAGGTCTAGGTAATATGGCTTAATCCGTGGAATGTAAGCTTTGTTTTATTATTAACTAGCCTCCTGCGGTTTTACTCGCGTTTGATTGGGAATTTTCATTTTCCCGGGATAAAAAGTATCTCTTGTTTTAATCCAGGTTACAGGAAGAAAACTACACCAACATTTGGTGGTTTAAAAAGTATAAGCGGACCAACAGTCAGACAGTTGTTTGTTATATCTACACTAATATTATAAAGAGAACAATTTGTATTTTTACGAGTATATGCTTGTAATAAATAAAAAAAAAATTAAAAAAAATACCGGACTGATTACAAAGTATAAAAACAATAATATTTTATTGCTTGTGCTGCGGAAACTATTAATGATAGAACAAAACTCTTCTGAAAATTATACTATTTTTATTCAAATAGCCCTTTACAAGCACTTATGAATACTCAGACTCTAATACCGTTTCGGAAGATTGGTTTTTACTGAGAAGAGCCAGCAATAAACTCATCAATTACTCTTTTTACAAACGAACTTACATTTATTACATACTAGCTGTCCCCGCGTTTTTACCCGCGTTCCCGTGGGATGTAACATAAAAAACTTTCTCTTCAATCACTCTATATATTAAAAACAACCGCATCAAAATTCGTCGCGTAGTTTTAAAGATTTCAGCATACATACGGATATAGGGACATAGGGACAGAGAAAACGACTTTCTTTTATTCTATGTAGTAATAATTTATTTAGTCTCATGACAATACCTGTATGTTAACGCAGAAGTGAAGAAATATTATCATTTAAATATTCATTTATGTTGTAATAAGCCTCTTAATTTTTTTCCAAAGACAATTTTTTATTAGTAATATTTTATAAAGTTTTAATCCCGGGAATATGTTGTATCCCTGAGGAACGCGGATGAAACCGCGGCGGAAAGCTAGTATTTGTACATAGAGAGGTAAACAAAACTAGTGTTTATTACTAATTCATATTAAAGCTAAATTAAAGTGAAACATTGATTATTGATTATAAATTTCAGTTGCGCAGTTGTTCAGTTGTTTGATGTGGCTGCTAATGAAGGGTGTCTGAGTGGAGCGAGTTTGAGCGTAGTATATATCAATATACCATAAGTACCTCGCATTGATATTTGATTTGAGAAATTGTCAGTGAATATTCTGCAAGTTTGATGCTTATGGTGTAATTAATGTGAGGATTTGATTTAATTCCGATTCCGTGGATCCGATTGATACACTGATTACTACCCCATAGATTTGTTTTTAATTACCATAATCATTATTAACACTAAACATACCATAACCGGGTCAAATGACCCATTTTGAAATTTGCATTGAAAATGCACGTATCATCTTATTGCTTTTGCACATTTAACTTCATGACTTTTTCTTACTAATTAATATACAGTTATACTATTTATTTCCCTTCCTAACAACCATATTTCGTACATTCAAGCAGGAACAATAAAGTAACATTTAACCCGCTATGGTAGAAATAGGTACCTAGTAAGTGTTGGTATGATTAGTGTTAAAAATGTTGATGAAACAAATCTGTTTCCATTTTTTTTATTGATTACACTGAATATCTACAAAAGCGTAACTATAAGAAATAACAAACTAAAGGGAAAAGTACCTCTGCTTTGTCTTTGCCTACTTATCTTAATATATATATTTCTTGTGTGCGTGTGTATGTGACTGAACTCCTCCTAAACGACTGGACCGATTTTGATGAAATTTTTTGTGTGTGTTCGTGGAGATTCGAGAATGGTTTAGATTTACAATTGGACCCGGTAGGTGGCGCTGCGATCGAAACCCTGCATTTTTGTATGGGCTTATTTTGACAGGACAACGTCTGTCCGGGCAGCTAGTATTATATTGATTTGTGTTCGCCCACTAAGAAAAATATGAATTTATATGTTAAAAAAATCTAACTGTATTCAAAAAGAAAATTAATAATACTAAAACCAAAAATAAAAATCAATTCACAAACTAAAGAGAATTTGGTACCTAACTAATTAGTCATCGACTATTTAAATATATACGATATTGTTCCCTATAAAAGTAACATACTCTCTTTTCCAATTGAGCAAAAAGGTTTCAAGAATAATAATAACTTAATATATATTTTATAAATATTCCACGGTAATTTCCTCCAAAAACATCCCGTAATACATACTTGAAAATCATTCTACGAAAAATTTACATACAAGCAAATTGATTCCGTCATAACACGAGACGCCAGCGCACTACATCGCATTGTGAACCTTATCGACATCGTTTTAAGTTATAAATTTGACAGATTGAAGCGCCATTATGGATACATGGATGAGCAAGAGTGATTTATGGCTGGTGTTATGTGAATTTGAGCTCTATTGCTCGGTTGTTACGGTGTACGGAGTCGTTATGATGTTAGCGAAGGAAACGCATTCCCGGGTCTCGAACGAGTCCTGTATATTCGCTCTCGAATAATCGATATCTGACGTCTGGCCTCCCCCCGCTCAGGTGGCCGCCCCTTTCTCATCCTCCGAAAAGGTACAGTTTCATGAGAACGTATTTAAGTTGCAATACCAGGGGATTGCCAATGTATTGCCAATATACACACAGCTTAAAAAACACACAGAAAAGAAAGTTTGCGTTCACTTGGAAAAACTGAGATTATAATTTAGCTGGAAGCATAAATATATATAACCATAAAAATCATAAGTATTTAATGGGAACTCAAACTTTTTTGTTAAATAGCTTTTAAGTGCAACTTCTACAAGTACCAAAACCTACTAGATAGGTTTTTGGGACGGATTTTCAACCGAGCAGGTACTACAAAGAATTTTACTACAGTGGTATAGTTTCTTTACGATATTTTTTTTAATGATAGCACAAGCTCATTAGTGGATTCGAATCCACTACAATCAAGCCAGTGCTAGATGCTACAATATTGTTTAATTTACTAAGTAGGACCAGGATATAGGTATGAAAAAAATATTAGATTTTTCGGAAGATCTTATCCATTAAAACAGAACATGTTGTACCTATCTACTAAGCAAATTTAATATAAGCTTACCTTTTTTTTTTATTAAGAATGGGCTTGCTTTTGGCTTTCCACTGACCCCAGAAGGAGCTATGACGAAACCTTGAATGGAGCACGCTTACCCAGAAAATGCCTATTCGCTCTAGCCTTGATTTTTTTAAGTCATCCCAACTTACACCTTTATAGTATTAACTAGTTTCTACCCTCGGTTTCACCCGCATTCTTCAGGGAGCTTTCGCGAGATAAATGTGCTCTATTTACGTGCCATCCAAGTTTCATCAAAATCTATTTTGTCCTTTTTGCATGCAGGAGTAACAAACATACATACAACTCACAAACATTTTCATTTATAAGATAAACTAGCTGTTCCCTGCGGAATCATCCATATTTTCAGGGATAAAAAGTACCCTATCCGTTAATTCGGGTTATAAACTTTAAATGTGCCAAGTTTCATCTAAATCGTTAAACTTTCAAACTTCCAATAAAAAAAGTCGTAATATCAAAACGCGACCTTAATACTACACAGACGGGCGTCTAACAAGCTCTTGCATGAATGAACTGCACCACAACGTGTTGCGTTCGGTAATTGGTCTTTGTCTCGCGTCTGCATTGTTTTATAACAAACTTTGATGTTGGAATAATATGTTAGCAATCACTATGTATGTATAAGTATATTAAAGTATGTACAGACTGACGACAAGAGATATAAGGGTAGAGAAGCAATATTCATTTTAGATGAGAAGAAAATGTTTTCAGGGGATGTTATGAGTTATAGCTGATTTGAGATGGTTTATTAGAAATGATCTATGCAATATGTGAAAATTATTATAAATGCTTACTAGCTGTCCCCTGCGGTTTTACCCGCGTTCCTGTGGGATGTCGCATGTATTATACATATAAACCTTCCTCTTCAATCACTCTATCTATTAAAAAAAAACCGCATCAAAATCCGTTGCGTAGTTTTAAAGATTTAAGCATACATAGGGATATAGGGACAGAGAAAGCGACTTTGTTTTATACTATGTAGTGATTCATCTATATCGGCCAGCACTGGGGAGTCATATAGTAACGTAAAATAACACTACCCCAAGAGTGTTTCATTACGATCATCATCCTCTGTCTCATTCATTAACTACGCAGTCAAGTGAGAGGTACGCACTTGGAGGCCTCGTTGCTCTGGCAGGCCGACGAAGTTTGAATTAACTGAATAAGGGAGCCGTTTCTAATGATTTGAGGTGTTCTTTTTCTTTGTATGCTTTTGTTTAACTACAATATCAATCTCACCATGGTGATCCCACCACAAATCGACTAAGGGGACTGGCTCATAATTTCCTAATTACAGCTGTCAAAAAACACTGACGGGTGCTTGGCGACTAATTTTCGTCTTGAGGGTAGCCACCAAGTCTAGTACTGTCATGGTCGCCTAAAAATGTGGGAAACTAACCGAGAGATTATCACTTTCTGAATGGCTTTTGTTTTACAATATTATTTATTTTATAGCATGTGCCAATGTATTTTTCCTCCAAAAAGGCATAGAGGTTCACGATAGACCAATATAACTGGTCCAGCGTGCTATGGTTTCCTCACGACATAGTCGTTCACCGATAGCTCAAGCTCATTATTAGATTCGAGTCCATGACTTTTGTCACGATTGTCTACGTTTCTTCTCAAGCTATCATCGCCATGGATCGTGGTAATATATGCTTTCTATCCATTCAGTGCATTTCATATTACAAGAGTTTAAGCAGGTCTTTTTGGCGGCCTGTCTGACTCTAACCTCAACTGGGAATATTTTTGTTGCCATGACTTACTCTTTGGTCGTTTTTACAATTGCCTGATTACAATTCAACGTCGTATTCCTCCCCCCACCGCACTACCTAATATTTTTAAAATCGTCAACAGTTTAAATGTCAAACGATTCATAAAACTAAATAGTTTATTATTCATAAACTTCTCTCATGTACTACTCCAAGGCAAAAAGGACTTATAAGAAAATAAAAGCAATTTTGAGGACAATAAAAATAACAAAAAACAATCGTAGACGCGTATAAATTGTGACGGGTGTTGTCAGTGGCATCTGTTGTGAAAAATACATCGTCAGGTGATATAAAATACTGAATATAACTGGAAATAAGAGGATACAGGCGGTTGTAAAACTCCTTCATTGCTAATAGGCCGTAAAGAGTACCGGATGTAGCGTACGACTTGTGATAAGATAGCGTAGATGTGACGCTGATACTCCTATATGTAGATATTATGAAACAGCCTCTGAGATGGCTGCTGTTATTTAAATTTAGAATTTTGTTTGCATTAAAATTAATGTAAATAAAAATATACCATTTAGGATTGCTTCTACCATTTTTATGTAAATAATGTGTGATAAGTAAAAATTTAGGTAATACATATTATGTGACCGGTTAAAAAAGTACGTTCATAAAAAATATTAGTTTTTATAAATGAATAAATGCAACTCTTGAATTGGCCACGTTGATTTAAAACATAAAAATATGATTTTTCTTTAGTACAAACTATTGCCTCTCGGTTTCATCCACGTTTCCAGGATACAAAGTGGCCACTTTTTCTTCATTCGTCCTATCAGTTGTCCCTCTGCAGAAAAAACTTGTTTCGTTAAGAAATGAAACCAGGACAAACAAACAAACTTGCATTCAAATTTATAATATTAATAGACTAATAACAAGTATTATTTTAAAGTGGAACAAATACAATACGGATAAGTATGTAGGTACATTATAAAAACCGCTTCTCAAACCTTACATATTCTTTGACCGATCTCCCCTAGCCTCTAGGTTTTATCCCCAGGCAGCGCTCGAATAAGAAGGGGTAGTTTTACTGTGCACGAGGGAAAACTTTACGTGTTAGGGGCATATACTTCCCCTTTATTTTAGGCTAGAATACCATGATGACCGTTGAAATAAGCCCACGTTAAATGAGAATTCGCAAATTTTGAACTTATATTATTTAATGTAGGTACAACATTTTGGTGATAATATCAACATTTGTGATGTTGCGTAATTTTCTGCTCATATTTTGTGCGAATGGTGGCCATTTTGTATAAAGCTTTTCAGCTATGTACAAATTTTTGAGCTTTTTATACAATTTTTTGAGAACCCTAGTTTTAGGGATATTTTCAATATGTAGTTTTTGTTTTCAGTTTCAGCTTTAATATACCTTCCTATAATTTCGTATTAGAAGCATCAAATTTAATTTGAGGTATTATTATTGTGGAATTATTATCCAAAATTGCATTACTAAATACCCTTCTTATGGATCATCACCATCATTCAGCGTAGGGATGTTCGCTGTTAAACAGAGGCGTCCCCATCAAAGATTCTTAAAGATCTACCTTTATTTGTTCCCAATGAAAATACAAAGTACACGCGTTTAATTAAATGTATCATCAGTTACATATTTTCATCATACAATTTTCGGAAATATATGCTGTAAAATTAAACTGTTTGCAAGAAAATGTTTCTGTGACCAACAACGTTACAAGGACAAGTGTGGTCGCAAATGGAAAGTAAAAATATAGGAGTCAGCAATATGTATGCTGTCCATTTCAGTCCATACAATCGATAGCACATTACAAAAGTTTTCTGATTTGTTTTACCATATTTAAATTCCTAACGATGTCTTTATACTGAGTATCGGTACTTAACTCTGCGGGGTTATTAAGCGTAGAAGATATTTAATAGTTTCCTTTATTACAGATGCTATCAGAGTCAACAGACAAAGTCAGTTACCTCCATCTGGAAACTCAGCACAAAACAATGCGTGGCGGATGAGAGAGAGCGCAGTAATCGCCTGGATTGATGGCGACGATTTAACAACTCTCAGCTAAGATTAAATGAAATCTCTCCGGGAAAAAGTGCTCTCCTTACTTACTTAGCTTCTTTATCTTCCCTTTATTTACTTTTAAAATGGAAATTTTGCGCCTGAGATAGATTGGTACGAGCTTGCGAGACAATGTCTGGAGGTATATTGCCTCGGAGAAGGCACTAAAAGAGGCGTCACCGTGAATAAAGTGTTTTAAAACTTACGGGAACGCATCGTAGTTCCAAAACTATAAAAGTATTTGTATTTTTTGCAGTATTTTGATATTCACATTTTTAAAATACTTGTTTTTTTGTGTTCTGTAAATACACTGTTAATCATAATATTATATAACTACCTATGACGTTCGGGGACAATGTAGCTTTCTAACAATGGACTTCCGAATTCAGAATTTACTGAAGTTACTACCGGTTCAAAAGTCAGTCTTCAACTGAGAAGAATCGGCAAGAAACAAAGCAAGGTTAATTTTTTTTTAAATAAATTTTATCTATTCTGACTTTTTGACAATTTTATTACCTCAATTTTATATGTTTTTATATTTCACATTTATCTCTATTATATTATAAGTGTACATGTAGATAAATTCTATTTTTCCCTGCAAAATAGATAGAGTTTCAGCTATTCCACGAAACAAAACCATTCTATGAACACGGAGGTTTAACTATACAGTACTCTGTTATTGAATAACATGTACCAGTATATAGATACATCATATAGTACCCTGTAAAAGCGAGGGCTGAAATTCAATTAAAATTTATACTATTGAAGCTTAACATCCCCCAAATTCGACTTTAATTGTAATATAATTGAAATAACTTTGTCCCCGATTCATTAGCTGCTATCAATAAACTGGAAGTGACATAAACGGGCTGGTTGGTGTAGTATGATACTACGCGCTGTATTTGGGTTCGAATCCCATGCAGGACATATATTAGTTTGCTTGATCATATCTCATTTGTTAATCGACTTCAAGAAAAGGAGGATGTTCTATTTCGTCTGTATGTATTTTTCTTTATACTTTTTCAACGATATCTTCGTCGGTTGTGGACATTCATATGTATATATTATTATATATCTCTTTAAGCCGAAATAGTAGTATTTAGGTTATTTAGGGTTTAGCTTTTTAAGATAATAATATTGCCTATCTGCTCTATCCCTTTTGTTAACTACGCGAGCACGTGAGAAGTCCGCTCTTCGTAGCGTAACGTCGTCTCGCCCTTGAATTTTATATTAGAGAAACCACGGGATTGTTTCCTTCTCTATATTGCGAGCTCTGCTTAATTGTAGCCTGTGAAAAATTGTTCTGATATTAAATTACTTAGGTAAAAGATACCAAGTATTTTACTCGTCTGCCAGCTTGTTGGTTTACTTGAATGAACAAAACAAAAAGAATTGCAAGAAATTGTTATATGTTAAAAATAACAGCAGTATTCATGTTTTAGTGCAATTTCTTTGAATTATTGATCATAATTAGATAAGCAATCTTATTATTGGTCAATATTGGTACCCCAATAGTAATACGCTGTGAAGCAAGTTAGCCAATAAAACTGGACAATTTATTAGCAACTCAAATGCGAGGCTGACCTAAAAGACCGAGCGTGCATTGGATCTATTCAGAAAATGAGGTCAATTATAGGAAATTCCTCCACTTCCTTACACTAAAAATAGCCAAAATTCAGATTAGATAAAGTGTACGAGTATACAAAAATCATAAAAAAAAATACTTAGTTGAGTTTCTTGCCGGTTCTTCTCAGTTGAAGGCTGACTTCCATACCCGTGGTAGCTTCAGTAACTTTTAATTAGACTTTGATAAGTCCCCTCCGCGGGCCTGTATTGAAATGGTTTAAAATGCTGAATTTTGAATACCCAAAGGCTATGTCCCTTCAGATCTTCATAGCATCTACGTTTGTAATGTTAGTTTGTGGGGAGCACGGCTTGAAATAACCGGTGACCGGAATTCTGTTTCATCAACAAATTAATCGATTTGCTCTTTTGGGAGCAGTTTGGGGGTAAAATTCTCTTTGAGTTTTCATTTGGGTCCGCGGAAAGATAATGGTAATGGGATTTGAGTCGTGACGCTTTAGTAATAGAGTAATATTTTCATTTTTGTATCGTTTTCAATAAAGTGTCTCTATGACAAAAATCTTTCATAAAAAATTTATAATTATAACCAAATTCAAATTCAATTTTTAGGTGTCTTTTAGTTTTTTAATTCACCAAAGAATTATTTAAATTTATGTTATTATTATGGGAGAATAATTTTCAAAGATTAAGAAAATTAATATCCTGGAACGTACTTTACACACGGCAATCAGATTACAAACTATGCAGAGCGTGTACGTAGTATGGACACCAGATAACTGATATACTACATATACTACTTCTTTTTATAAATACAAACGTATATAGATATTTACACCCCGAAAAAAAACAAACAGACATGGGTCTTGGGAGGTAATCGAACGCGAAACCGATGGCGTAACAACCTGAGTCTCCTTCCACTGAGCCAACTGGCCTATCCCCTATATTTTATATAAGCTCAACATTTTTCTTCAACTTTCGCAATAAATAAAAAATGTATATTGCCAGTATCTTCAAAAATCACCGACCCGTGTAATATAAAAAAATGTACCAGGTATTTATTTGTACGTATATTAAATTCGAAATCACTCTGAAACATTTAAAATACTTAACTCCGCTGTTCCGCAACACGCCCGTCAGGTTTCACTGAGTATTTTTTAAATGCATTTGTAAATTGAATATCTCAGTAAAAATTTACAGCTGAATGTTCATCAGTTGGAGATTTACCTTCGTAAAATGTGTTTATATCTGACTTTTGCCAGAGGATTTCAATGCTTAGATTGATTTTAGATTTTGAGTTGTCTCAGGGTCGCCAATGCATTGGTAATGCCCCTAGTGTTGCAAAAGTAAAAAAATCTGGTGGATCGTCTGCTTGTTTGTCGCGCAATGTGGTAAAAAAAGTTAGATGTAGCTAAGCTCATAGTGCAGAGTTCATCCGCGGAAGTGCTAACACCATACCCATTGCCGAAGTGATGCTGTGTACTTACTGTGTTTTGGTTAGAAAGGTAAGGGGCCGGTGAAATTATAGGCACATGAAACAACTTCACGTCTCAGGGTAGACAAAGCCTTGGTGATGCCCCTGGTGTGGCAAATGTCCACAGGCAGCTGTGATCACTTTGCATCAAGTGGCAGTTTGGCAGCCTACTTGATATAAGAATACTACGACCCCATCTCAACTCTTGGGAGTCCTTCAAGTATTACGAAGTATACGAACACTGTGCCCATATTCAGGGGTCAAAAGACATATTTCCAACTTCTTCAATCTCCAATTTGTCCCTGTCACTTCCACGATCAGATGCAGTCATGCAATTGAAAAGCTTCATCATAAACTTTGCTCCAATTCATTTTTGGGACGCCGTAGATCGATTCTGTCGAAGGATGAGACGCTATAAAAATTTCCTAATACATTTTTAAACCGGAATATATAAAAAAAAGTCCATGATAGGCTCTTCCTACCTCCCTACCCTACACCCTACAATAAAACCGGTATTTCAAACATGTCAGGTAATAAACTTGAAAGTCGCGCTCAACGCTTCACACTTAGACTTGAGAGGATACAGACACGCTTTAGTAAGAACGAACACAATCTTATTTTTCCAGACACTATGGAAATAATGTTATTAGAAAATTTTTTAGAGTAGTAGAGCTCTTAGTGCAGAGTTCGTCCGGGGAAGTACTACCACCTTACCCATTTCCGCCGTGAAGCAGTAGTGCAATTGTATTACTGTGTTTCGGTTAGAAAGGTAAGGGGGCCGGTGAAATTACAGGCACATGAGACTTAACAACTTCACGTCTCAGGGTCGACAACGCATTGGCGATGCTCCTAGTGTTGCAAATGTCCATAGGCGGCGGTGACCACTTACCATCAGGTGGACCGTCTGCTTGTTTGTCGGCCCAAGTGGCATAAAAAAAAAATAAAAACTTTTTTGAAATAATGAAGCAGGGCTTTATTTATAAGGTTTATCTACATTCCATTACTTGTGATCATTGATTTTTTAAACTTGTCAAAGGTTTGTGTTTTGACAGCTCTTACGAAGTGAGAACAAAAGAAATACATGGTGGGTACCTGCAGCAGCTGTGTACTTCTCAAGTGGCCTCCGAGGGCCTTAATCTGCAATTACAAAAATCATTATTTAAAAATGCAGTATCTTGTCTGCTATTATGATTAGGGCTGAAAAAGCTATCATTTATTACGGATTCTCAATCTAGATTTAAAAAGAAACCAAAGCTGCCTGTCTAACGATTTCCATGTCTACATCCTCTCGCATAACTTTTACCTACCTGGAATGTGGCAATATTTCTACGAAGAGCGAAATGTAATTAATCAAAAAGTTTTCATCCACCCCCTGGTGTCACCCGGGCCCTTAGGGGGTGTCAGGAATGACGTGACGTCACCCCATTTCGGAATACTTTCCAGTGTTTACACTGTTTATTATTTCTACCTTAATTTTAGATGGAATATTATGGTATGACGGATTTAGGGGAAATGTTAGTGATGATTTAAATGGACTGATTTAATTTGACTGTATTGGATTATTAGAATCTAGTTCACTTCTTTTTTTTAATTTTTATTGAGTTGTTTATTTTTTACATTTTATTGGAGGTGTTATTTGTCCTTTTTTAATGCAGTTGTCCCTTCTAATTGGGACACCATTTACTTATTATTATACCTGTATTTTTGAATGAATTACTGTATGCCTTGTTGATGATCTAAATCTATATATAATATATAAAAAAATATGTTTGTCTGTATGTCCCTTATAGAATCGTAAACTATGCAACGGATTTTAATGTATTTTTCAGCAATAGATACCAATATAACCAAGATTGAAAGCGGGCAAAGCCGCAGGGTGCAACTAGTATATAAATTTAAAAAATATACCAACAGTCATGCGAGGTATTTGAGCCTTAGTGGTAGATAGACGTTACGAACGTTAGGTTACGAACGAGGAAGTTCTATGGAGGTTCAAAGAGAAGAGAAACATAATCGAAACAATAAAGAATACAAGGAGAAAGATGTTAGGCCATCTTATACGACATGGTTTACTTATAAAAATATAATAGAAGGTGATAGAAGGAAAGAGTAGAAGAGATAGACTAAGGATAAACATGGACCAAGTGAAGGAGTCAGAGAGTGCTACATCGACAAGAGCCTATGGTTAGGTTAAGAACAAGAAATATTGAGCTAAAATCATGACTGTTCAGACTTTTAACTGATATTCAGTTTCAAATTTATTGATGAAGTTATCGAAAATACATTAAATCAACAGTGAATTCAGAGACAAAGTTATTTCATTTCACTTATAGCTTAAAAAGAAGACATCATAACTGGATTTCAATTCATAGTTCACAATTTTTTATATTCAAAGATACTTTGTTTTTTTTAAATTTCTCTTTCCATCAAAACCCGTATGATATCCAAATGATATTCAAGCATAGAACAACTTCAGTAAGAGCTAAATTGTGACATTAAAATTCCGAGGGCGGTACAAGTTGGCCCCACAGGTGCGACGCGCAAAAGTTAGCGGGAACAAGGCAGAGATCAATGGGTTGATTCTATAAGGTAAATGACATTAGCTCGACGATGTTTCGTTGCGGCTTCTATGCTCTATCTCTTTCGCTAACCACGCAATCACGTGAGTCCGCTCACCGAGGCTTCGTGCCCGGCTCACCAAAGGAGTTTGAATTAGCTGAATGAGGGGTGATATAAGATCGTGTTGGCGTTATGCCAGTCATGAAGCTCTATTCTGGATTGTAATTATTATTTAAGATTATCTTATTAAATATTTGTATCGAGAATCTATCGATTCTACGAATCGAATCGCTTAATGAAATGCTTATTCAGTAGACTTAAAACTTAGCTTTACAGATCCAAAGTACACAGAATAACCGTAAAGGAGAAATTATACTCGTATATTGTAGGTCTTTGTAGTCACATATTTACAAGGCAGCTGATAAAACTTTGTATTTCCTTAATGGATTTGATGATGGAAAACGTACAGGTTTTTTGGGAATTTAGAACTGCTAAACTACTTCTAATAGTAGCTGTACCACCACCACGACCACTTTCTGATTTCGTTCAAAAATATTTTTTTAATACGTGAAATGTCAAATTTGTCATAAACTTTAACTGCGATGTGAAAGCAAGTCTATCTATCTAGAGAATATACCTCCGAAACAGCTCTTGCCAACTTTGTTATTCTGACAAGTTTAAAATTTCTCTCCTTGTCTGTCATTCTGTGGCAAGGTCCTTCGGAGACGTCATGATGAAGTTAGACAATTTTGTTGATATTTAATTAGTGAGTTTAAATGCAATGTCGAGTGTTCGAATTTTCTCTTCAAGTTCATTAATAAATTGATCAATTTTTCTTTTATAGCACTTGGGCTGTCAAAAAGTCAGCGATGATTACTGTTTACCGCAGCCAATGGATATTTGCAATTGTCGACCGTGAGACGTGAATTTGTTCAGACCCATGTGCCTATTATTTCTAATATGCTATAGCAATCTTGTGACAAAGGTACTAAGTTCGATTCTTTAATGAGGTTGAGATTGAGGAACCCATAACTCAAAGGTAGGCCGCACACTCGCCTGGGGAGCTACTACCCTTTAGAAAAAAATCTGTTATCAAGCACCTATTACCATTCTAGGAATTCCACTTGAGTGCCAGTTCTCTTCAAGTGCTTTATGCGCTTAACAGGCAGACAGTCCATCTGATTGTAAGTGGTCACCGTTGCCTATGGACATTTACAACACTAGGGGCATCGCCAATGCATTATCGAACCTGAGACGTAAATTTGTGATGTCTCAGGTGCCTGTAATTTCACCGGCCCACTTCTCTAAGCGCAACAGCCATACAACTGACATAATGAAATAATAAAAAGAAGCTAAATTCCAAAGCACTCTTTAAGGAAATAATTATCCCATAACAATTACTCTATGGGATGCTATGTTCAAGCGAGGTCTGTGGTTAATAGTTGTTTTTACCCTCTCGATACGTCACATGTCACAGTCGGAAGTGATATTAATTCTGGTTCCGTAGGGTTGAGTAAACAATTGACCCTGTAGCTTTTATTGTTATTCTCTTGCTCTTTGTTTGGGTTTTCATAGACAATGATTATATGGTGTTTTGTTCTCATTTGATGGTGTCATGAAGGTCTATTTTCTAAGGAGAGTTTAAGCAGAAATGAACTATATGCGTCTACTTAATTTAAATGCTGGGCTTATGTAGTCAGAATTATAAGCAGCTGACCAGTTCTTTATTCACAAAACATCCGTACGCTTTTACTATATATAATATGAAAATATAATCAAATAGGTTTTATTCTACTAAATTATGGACTATTTCTAGTGTAAAAGTGTTTTCAAAATTTGAATCTGTTCAGATAATTATGATGCTAAGCGTACACATAGTTTCATGTCCATCTATATGATTACTCCTTTGTTAATTTTCATCGAATTAGGTTCGATCATATAGATAAAAAAATACTTTTGTTTATGTATAAATACTTTCTTGTTAAAAATGGGAAAACATTTTTATTTCACCTCATTTTCGTCTATGAGGATAGAATAACGCTTTGTGTTCAACATTGCTTTTACTATAAAGCACTATTTTCAATGCTGACACGGTATTTCCAAGCGAACCTTTTGTCATATTCTTTCAAATTTTATTTTTCACCTGAACGTTTTCTCAATACGATTTATTGACAATAATTTTTCATTTCAAATAAAGGTGAAAAATATACGCTAACGTTTTGTAGAAAATATAATTTACAAAGCGACCGACACGAAAAGAAACAACGAGTCAACAATTTTATTTATGTTAAGCGAATAACCTAGTCTTTACCAGTAAAATATGTAAGCATATTATCGGGCACCCTTACTTTTTACGGGTCAACGCTCTCCTGAAAATGATGAATATCTTTAGTATTAAAAAGAAATGGGACGCGTGAGAAAAAAGTGATAAGCGTGGGTGAAAATATGTTCCAAATAAATGTTACAAATTTTTAGGTACATTATTATGTTGAGTAAATAATTGGTTTAAAAAAATGTTTACTGAAAGGGAATTTCTTAGAAATATAGCGTGGTTTTTCATACTAACCGTTCCTGTTAAGAGTTCTGAGAAAGGCAATTCTTAAAATAATAGAAATAGATCTGCACTAAAAGAAAATCTCGTTTAAATAATAATATCAATTGATAATGAATTTTACAATTAAATACCGACTATAAATACTTATGACCGCGGATTATATACAGGTAAAGTCTGTCTATTCATACTTTATGTAGGTATCAGCTTTGGATTAAAATCGGGCCATCGATACTTCAACCCTAAAACACTTCAAAAATTTAATTAAAATTAAAAAAAAAATAGTAATGAAAACCTCCTCCTTTTTTAGAAGTAGGCTAAAAGCAGGTACCCACTAGATATTTCTACATACAAATAACAGTTATAATCTATGGTTTAAGAATATTAGGGTACCTGGTGATTAAGATATTACATAATAGATTAATAAAATCAAAACCGGTTGAATTTTTTATGGTTACGAGTTTTTTCATGACTGGAATGGTATCAGTATAATCTGTAATGAAAAGAAGAATAAAATAAAAAATATTGTGATATTTTTATTAATTGCAAAGTCTGAGATTACAGAAATAATAAATTTATCTCCGATAAACAAATTCATGAGTTGGATTAGATTAAGCGACGTTTAAATTAAGAGGGTAGAAATTACACATTATAAAGTAATAGAAGTGACTTTGATATTAAAATGGATGCTTAATTTCATTTAATTAATTATAATGAACAGAGTGGGCTGTTGGAAGTAACGTAAAGTGCTTTTACCAAACGATATAAAATACTTATGTATTTCATGGATCGATACTAGTAAGGTAGAATTTAGAAGGTAGGAGGAAAGCGAGGAGACCAACGATGCTCTAAGGACTAAGTTAAGGATAAGCCGACGTCGTTTCGTATAAGGAACTATAGGAAGTTGCAAAAATAGAGTAAAACAACGCACATAAATCGAAATTAATATATTTTCAATAACTACTTGTAAATTTTTATAAAATCCTAGAAATTTTATATACATCACATTTTAGCATCGACAACGGAAGAGTCCTGCTGTTGATGAGGCTGCGGTGACCGTTTACCATGAGGCTTGTTTGTCAACACCGTGGTAAAAAAAGTTTGGGTATTTAGATATTTAGCACATTAACGGCTGAACATATTTGAGTTTCGCATTAAGACAAAGATATGTTATGACTGAAGAAAACAGTAGATAGCTCGGGAAAGCGGCTATTATCAAATGGCAATAGGTAGAAGGATTCGTTTTGTTTAGGGTGGACATGCCGTGCCTCCTCTTATACTTTTAAACTCTACATTCGGATGTAATAAATCCATGTCTGGGTTTCGTAAATTTTTAAGGAGGCCCAAATAAATCATTCGCTTTTCATAACATTTTTTACATCGTTACTTTTTGCAGTTATTTTTATGTGCGAAAGCTTATTTATGTTTTGCGGTTGAGATCGCTTTTTTATTAGTTTTAACATAATTTTTTCAGGTTTATTCACAAAATTTCTAAACTTAAATATTACGACTTAATTCTGTACAAATTACTAAACTTTGTACCCTGTATTCATAAAGAATGCAGCGTAGAATAACGTAGACTCGGAAGCCTTTATCTTTCACTGACTTTCCTTATGCGAAAGAGCGAGATAAATACCACTGATTTGTGAAACAGTGCTTTAATACCACCGTGTTGAATACAGGTGTTCGTCACATCCTTATTTACCTCAGCAAGATACCTACACAATCCTACAGAAAAATGTTTCTTGTTCAGGATTCCCTTACCACATATTCGTCAATTCAATCTGATCTGAGTGTAAAACGATGAAAATAAAAGCCGCATTATATTCGGGTAAGGCAATACCTCCATTACGACTTTCAGATCACAAAACTCCAAACGTTATTTGATATTGAGCCGTATTTGCCTCGTTTTTGCTGATTCCCCATTGAACAGTTACCTAAGATCGGATTACTGGATATAATTTTTGTGAAGATATTACAGGGCCTCCGATTTTGTTTAGTTGATTTGATTTTGGCAATAAAAATATTTCAACACCGGTCTTGGCTTTACCCACGTTTCCGAGGTTTCTATTATTATCTAGGATAAAAAGTACCCCATTTGTTAATCCGGAGCGTATATAACGTACATGTGGACCAAGTTTAGTTGAAGTTCGTTCAACCGTGTATCTCAAACTTTTATATTTACAATATCACTCGTAGACCTAACTATAGAGTCCATGTGTACAACCAAGAACATTAATATTTATAACTACGTTTCTTTTTTTTTTTATGCCACTTGGGCCGACAAACAAGCAGACGGTCCACCTGATGGTAAGTGGTCACCGCCGCCTACGGACATTTGCAACACTAGGAGCATCGCTAATGCGTTGTCGACCCTGAGACGTGAAGTTGTTAAGTCTCATGTGCCTGTAACCTTTCAAACCGAAACACAGTAATACAATTGCACTACTGCTTTACGGCGGAAATGGGTAAGGTGGTAGTACTTCCCCGGACGAACTCTGCATTAAGAGCTCTACTACTCTAAAATCTGCAATACCACTACCTCTGGTCATTGATAATTCCAGAAGCATTACCAATGCGTTGTCGACCTTGAGACATGAAGTTGTGCTTATAATTTTACCGCCCTCCTTACCCCATACATAATTAGGGGTACTATACTTCCCCGGACGAAGTCTGCACTTATAGTACATTACAATTTCTTGATTTATTTCTCTTTCATCATTTGTAAACGGCTCAACTATTTCAACAAGTCTGTCGCTGTAAGTAGTGACAGTGCTGTCGAATTATGAGTAGGTCATCGGAAATATGTTTTCGAGCTGTCCATGGTAATATATATATACTCGAGACTACACCCTACACTAAACTAATAATTTCTAATAGCATAAATGACCTACCAAAACTATAATAGTCGAATACACTACCGACCAAAACTTAGTCCAGCCGTGTCCCAAACCGTGAACTGTGATTCAAACTGCCAAACAGTTGATGGGAACAACGTGTACGGACGCAGCACCCTTGAGGATAAAGCCGGATACACACTTTGTGATGTCACGCGTGATACGTCACGTACTTGCGTGACATAAATGGCACGGAAGTTTGGGAAGTGATATGCGTTTGGGAGTTTCGTAAGTACAATATACTCATGTTACCGAAAGTATGGAAATAATAGAAATGAGACAGATTTTCTGAATATATTTCAGAATGTAAAAGTTAACTATGTACCTAATTATGAAATGAAATATTTATTCAAATAGGCCTTCACAGGCACTTATGAATGGTCAGACTCTAACACCGGTTCGGAAGGTTGCTTTTACTGAGAAGAGTCGGCAATAAACTCAGCAATTACTCTTTACAAAATAAGATTTTGTACATAAAGATGTATCCTGCTAGAGGGAGCGCTACACAATGTAAGTATTGACTTCATAATTATGTTCTCAGATTATATATTATACTAGTTTTGTTACTTGTTTCTGTCTGTTTATTCTGTGTCTAAGTGTAAATATCAGTAATTATGTATTTAGAAAAAAATGTTTATCTGTTATCTGCTTACTTTGGAATTAGATAACCTGTAGGTATGTGAAGTTGATTATTATTAACAATGCTTTGATTTATCTTTTTTAGTATTTTTGAATTGTTATATTATTATTTTTATCTAATTTGTAGCTAGTGTTAATTTTTTATTTTTTTATAATATTCTCTAATTTTGATTATGAATAATTTTTATAAGTTGATTTTGTATTTTTTTTTTGTATTCTTGGTATCGTGATATGTAGTTTACTGTAAATGGTGTGCATACCTGTAAGTGACGTATTTACACTGTACTTAAATTATGAAATATTATGTCACTAATAATTAATTGTAAATACAGTGTAAACTCTTTATAACGTTATCCTTTATAACGATAAACTCCCTATAACGTTGAAGTGAGCCCAAGTTGGTTGGTTTGTTCACTTTGTTTTGTTTTTTTTTGTTCACTCCATATAACGATAACTCTCTATAACGACAAAAAATGCTCAGTCCCTTGAGTTTCGTTATAAAGAGTTTACACTGTATGTCGTTGGTTTGCCTTATCAATAAATAAAAAAAAAAAAAAGATTGTCCCAAGATCTTTGTATGCATTATTTATCTCGAACTAAGAGCATCATCTACATATACTTGGCTTCAGCACTGAAAGCATCAATTACGTGTAGTTTGAACGTCTCTCTATCCATTTTATACATACTTAATCAATGTTACTATACCGAATTATCAATAAATGAACAGCTCAGACTATTACTTATCTTTGTTGCAATCAGTTTCTTTTTGTATCCAGTATCTATATTAATATCATAAAGAGAGAGAGCAAGTTTTGTAAGTATGTATGTATGGAGGGAAATTTTTGGAACCACATCACCTATTTGAAAGATTCTTTCACCATCTGAAAGATACATAATTTCGGATGGACATAGGTATTGTCGCGGGTGATGTAATGTAAATACTTTCCAAGAGCTGCAATTGCAAATAGAGCTCTAATGGAGGTTAAGGATAAATCATATGTCTTATTTGAAATTTGCAATTATTTTTTTTATACCACTTGGGCCGACAAACAAGCAGACGGTCCACCTGATGGTAAGTGGTCACCGCCGCCTATGGACATTTGCAACACTAGGGGCATCGCCAATGCGTTGTTGGCCCTGAGACGTGAAGTTGTTAAGTCTCATGTGCCTGTAATTTCACCGGCCTCCTTACCTTTCTAACCGAAACACAGTAATACAAGTGCACTATTGCTTCACGGCAGAAATGGGTAAGGTAGTAGTACTTCCCCGGACGAACTCTGCACTAAGAGCTCTACTACTCGAAAAACGTGTGACGATATTAAGCTCATACTTTAAAATATTTCAAATTATTGAAGGAATTAATGATGATAACTCCATCCTACATCCAAATGTTATCTGAAAATAATCAATGGCTAAAAACATTTATAATTTTTGTTTCAAATTGTTTTGTGTCTACCATTGACCGATAACTGTTCAGCTAGAGACAAAGCATAATCAAACTAAACAACCATCAATGAAATAGGTAATTTCAAATGGAAACTGATAGTAACTAAGTCACATAATCCACAAACTGAACACCAGGTGCTGCCGTTAGTAAAGCTATTCACATGAACTTAATATCACGTACCGGTAAACTTGCAAGTTTCTTCGTCTATTTTCGTGAAACCGAACATAAACGAATGAAAATAATGCTGTTATGATGCATTGAAATTCTGAAATTTGAATTAAAATAATATCTTAAGTTCTTTGACAGGCCAGTTGGCTTGGTGGTTAGCGCTCTGACTGCCAAACCGAAGGTCGCGGGTTCGATTCCCACCCAGGACAAACATTTGTGTGCATGAACATGTCTGTTTGTTCTGTGTCTGGGGTGTAAATATCTATTTAAGTATGTATTTAGAAAAAAAAGGAGTATATGTAGCATATCAGTTATTTGGTTTCCATAGTACAAGCTCTGCTTAGTTTGGGACCAGATGACCGTGTATAAAGAATGTCCCGGGGATATTTATTTATTTGAAATTTTGTTGCTGGCAGCAGTCAGTTTGACGCTACCGGCACAACATACAATTTTGCTTTCAAAAAGAAAGAAAAACAACTATTTTAATGACGATAATGCTTTAGTGTAGTGCTCGCTCTTGTCGGACACATATCAATGTACCAAATCTTGTGTTTTAAAGAGTAAGTGCTGAGTTTATTGCAGTCTTCTCAGTAATGCAACCTTCAGTCTCTAACGTCGGTTCGCCTGACCACTCATGTACTTGTTAATTCTATTTGAATCAATATGTATATAATTTCAGGTAGGTCCATTCCTAGTGGACAGAAATTGGTCAATACATTAGATATATCAATAACTAGTGTATTTCACCAGTAGTATAGGTTTCTTGTTACCCCCTATGATTCTGTCAAACTAATTTTCTATTTTGTATTACATTAAATCGACAGTGTAGCTACACCCTAATGATTTTCAAGAAACTCCGGTCCATTTACCTCATGATAATGGCCTTTACAATATACAATACTTAGTATGCGTATTAATAGCTCAACTTTGTTGACCTTCGCTGACCTTTTGCGACCTCTTGTAGTGCTTTAGCGTCAATTTCCAAGAAATGCCTACGTTCGTTAAGCTTGATAAATTGATTTAAGTCTGTTCTTTTCTTTATGGACTATATTTTCGCAGGCATTCATTAGATTTAATTTATCCAATTAGTAGTAGTGAGTCTTGAATGAGTGAACATGAACGAATGAATTATATGATGGCTAGAGAAGGGAACTTGTTATTATTTTAAAAATATTTATATTAGTAATTATAACTACAGGTTATCGGGTATTGGCCCACTACATGTCATTGTAGCTTCTGCTTACCACTTCGAGGATAATGGATGTAAAGGTATTTTTTGTTTTTTATAAATCTTTTGAAGGCGCTGAATATCTGCATTATTTCACGTATCTAATGTAACGTTTTTTACACACTGCCATAAATTCATACTTACACTTACATTACACATAAATTTACACCTAGACACAGAAAAAAACAAACATGTTTATGTAGTTAAATTTGTTCTGTCTAGGTAGCGAACCCTTGACCAGTGGCGTCGTAGTCAGGATATTTAACTACAAAGTCCACCAGCCCATCTTTCAACCATATACAGTGATGGATAAACTGTGACATATACTGCGTTGGCACATAGCATATAATGTCTGTGGTGACAAAAAATAAAAACGATAATCTTAGTTTGTTTGCCATTCATTCACGGATAAACTGTCTGACTAGTCTTTCCACACGGATAACTGACAGCCCGAAATAGGATATAGGCGATTCTTTATCCTGGGAACATGGGTGAATCCACGGGGAATTCTTATTTCAATAAGTAAGATAAATCACAAAGGAGACTCTATTCAGGTAAACGATAATAGAGCCCGTCTGCCAAGTCACTATCGACATAATTCAATACGGATTTTACCGGCCGCCGACACAATATCAATCCTATTAAAGGTCTCGACAGACCGACCCAAGCGTAATACGGGGATTATAACGATTGGACCACGATATAGAAACGATACGACATTAAGTTCCGTATGGTAGGGGGCGAATACCACAACTAATCTCTAGGGTGTTGTAAGAGGTGACTAAAGAGTATATCGATGACCACGCTTTCACCCTGTACTAAGTGGCCACCCAAAGAGGGTTATCGGTGTAAAGCAGGCGTCTGGTTTTGCCAAATGTCATTTTATGTGTATTGCCCCAATTATCCAGATCAAAATTATGTACGTAGTTGGTACATTACAAAAAAATGCATTTAAAAGTTGACTAATGCATTCTGTCTGTGTCTTCCAGCGTGTACTTTATAGCAAATAAATATACTATTTTTTATTTATTTATACTTTATGCACAAAGTACAAAGTCATGTACAAAGGCGAACATAATGCCTTAGGCATTTTCTACCTGTCTACCTTGGGGTGATGCAGAAACAAGCGAGGCAGGCGCACTAAAAGATAGTCGAGATTATGTGTACTTGTAAAAACTTATGGAAACATTATACATAATATTCTGTTGTACCTATATTTTAAAATATTGAAATAAACTTACAATAAAATTCTACCTCCTTCATACTATATAAATAAGATATGTACATATATAATACACACATTTATATGTATATATAAGTACATTAATACATATATGAGAATAAATACGATGATTCCGCTAACTTGTCAGGCTTAGGTGATTTTAAGTTTAATTTGAAATGTGTAACGACTGTTTACCGTCCGGATTTCCTGGGGCAGGGCATTCCATAGCATTATAGATTGGATGAAGAATGAACGATGTAGAAAATTAGTAGAAGAATGAGTTGGACATTGTAGTCGTCGATTATAAATGGATCGGAGATTTTTCTCTTTGAAGAGGTATATTGTAAATAAGAGGATTGATAAGTAAGTGGAGTGGGAGAAAAGAGAAAGGAGTACAGAGTGGACAGGGCTCGCAACTCTCTCCGCTGTCGAATAGGTAACCACTTTAGTTGCGATCAGGCTCCTGAAACGTCATGATCATACTTGCGAAGATTGAAGATGAATCGAATGCAATTTTTGAGAAGTCGGTCAAGCATATTGAGGAGATCTGCATTCAGGTCATAGTAGCACATATCACCATAGTCAATAATAGGGAATATCAAGGTCTGTAGAGGGTATTATGATTATTTTATAAAATTAATAGATTAACTTTAAATAATGTTCAGTTAAAAACAGATTTTTCATAACCAGCTTTAAGCCATACAACAAATAAAGTGACATCACGTATGCTGCTTGGACCTTCTCATTAGATAACTTTGACATAGTGGCTTGTGAATTCAATGACCGTCAGCCATATTGGATTTTGCATGACGTCACATAGCTAATCGTGTAATATAAACAAAAAGAATTATAATAGTGAGTAATGAACAAGGGTTGTTGTGTATATAATATGAGAGTGCACCTAGAAATCACTGACACAAAAAATTGTTTCAAACTGACTTTTTAAAATTAATGTGTACTTTACCTAACCTTGTCTATTATCTAGTTTTCGGTTCAAAAATTTAGGGTAAATTGTCTTTGTTGTCTGATAGTACCAGTAGTTTATTGATAGAAAGATTTTATTTAAATCATTAACATAAGATGAAATTGTAGGAAAACATCATCAACAGTCATTGAAGATTGACATCTCCAATTCATAAATATTGTTCTGAGATAACTCATATCGGTACAATATCGTACCTCAAAATGACATCCAACTTACATTTACAGCATCACAAAAAGTGTCCCCAATCCGGGCTATCCCCAACGAACGGTGGGGCCGAATAGAAGCCCCATTCAACCGGTGATATCCAATAATGGTTCACCCACGACAGAGGTCGCCGTCTAGACGGCGATGTAATGAAACTAGGCTTTGATTATTTGATACTTGGTAGGTCGGTATTTGGGTTGGGAAAAAAAATTGTTTATAGCTTTAACCCTTTCATACTCTGTCTTATATAAATCCCTGTGCCCCGCGGTATCACAAGTTTCTTGACACATGTCCCTCTCCATATTATAGGCTATATGTATGCCTAATTTCAGCAAGTTCGGTTCAGTCGTTTAGCCGTGAAACCGTATCAAAGAAAAACTCATTTCACAGTTATAATATCGGTAAGTTTTAATGAATATTTAAATGATTGAATATATATTGAATATTATATACATAATACATACGGGATAAGTACTATTTTAGCTCACGTTTAAATGTTGGGAAAATAGCTGATTACTCATTTTATAATGACTTACAAATACATATTACTCTTGGCGCCTGCATTTTTTTCTTGTCAAACCCAAATTATGATCGAAACTAAAAAAAATTAAAAAATGACGTAAACTAAGTAAAATAAAAACAATCGCTGTGGCGATAGTATGTCAATATTAAAAAAGTGGCTTAAGATGGTATTTATCCCGTATGTGTAATGAATAATAGTATCTCCAACCCGCGCGGTATTGTCGACCTTGCAAAAATTAATTTGCTATGATTGGATCACTCATTTTGACTGCCAATCAAGTTATCAGTCAATCATGAATTTTTTTTTTACACCACGTTCCGACAAACAGGCACACGGTCCTTCTGATGGTAACTGGTCACCGCCGCCTATGGACATTTGCAACACCAGGGCATCGCTAATGCGTTGTCGACCCTGAGACGTGAAGTTGTTAAGTCTCATGTCCCTGTAATTTCACCTGCAACCTTACCTTTCTAACCCAAAACCGAAACAAGTGCACAGCTTCTTCACAGGGGAAATGGATTAGGTGGTCGTACTCTACGTAAGTACGAATTCTGCACTAAGAACTTTACTACTAAAGTTGTAGACATCTCAAAGGGCCTTTTTAACACCTAAATCTGTCGTGGAAAAATCATCTTCATAAGGTTACTTTTTCTTTAGCAATATTAACTGTCAAAAAGGACGCATTAAATCTGGACAAGTTTTATGATTAGTTTGGAGTGTGCTCAGTTTTTGTTCGATACAGACTAAGCAATTTTGTAACAAATCCTGTAATCTATTTGTTTGAAGGTACCTACGCTGGCTACAGGCTCTGTGGGCTTAGCGGAGGTCTCACAGAATGAACCTTCCCTCCAAGGCTTAATTGAAACTTAGTCGCTTGTGTTGACACCATCATTTTAAGTTTATTTTATTTTATTCGGTAAGCACAAATGTCATAAATAAAAATATTCATAAAAACAAATGGAATATAGTTCTTCACATGTAGTAATATGCTAGAATGTGCAATGTAAGTACATAAAAAGCTCAGAAAGTTTTAATAAAAGGGAACACAATAAATTTTAATAAGATTGAGAAAGCGTTAAAATTATTATAATCCAATTTATATTATGTATGCGAATGTTTGTTAGGATGTGTAAATAAACTATAAAAGAATTATTGTTTATTCGTATAGGCCTTAACAGGCTCTTATAAATCGTCTTTACATAGTTTTTCTTAAATATTATACTCAATGATATTAAAACATAATAATTTTACAATAAAAATACTTAAATGGATAGCTTGATGGATGTTAAATTTTTTTTTGTTTAATACTCATTCACACAAAAACAACTATTTGGGTTTGGATGAAACATGGCACATAGATAATACAAAACCTGGATAAACGCATATAGTACTTCTTATTCCGGTAAAATTTAACATCCCTAGAGAACGTGGTTGTAACCGAGGGAGACAGCTATTCTATACTTATTTAATTGCCAATAATAACAGTTTTAAAACAATTTTTTAGAAAGGACTTAGTACCAAGTGACCAGTAAACTTTTGTAAAGATATTAATATATTTTTTCTGTCTATAAAGTTGCAAACAACGTGGTCACACTACACACGTAGGGTGAGGTAGTGTCGACAAGTTATTTCGGGGATTATCGTACTTGTACACCCCTGTGTTACGTCTAACGTTGGTGTTTTTAAGGCTTGGGCGCGTGTGCCGATCTAATGAACTTACTTTGCTATTATAGATATACATTTGCCGACACACTCGCTTGCTATACGTGCCTTCAGTTTAATCTGAAAGTTCCTACGTAGGTAGGAAAATTGGAAAGAAAATTTGGAACAAAATGGTACTTGAAAAAGTGGATAAAGGTGTTTCAGTAAAGGTATTCTTCTTCTCTTTCTTATATGAGGTCGGTGCAATACTCTAGCTTTCTGCTCATTCGATGCGTTGCGTATTATAAGATACTAGCTGTTCCCCGCGGTTTCACCCGCGTTCCCGAGGGATGCTCCATTTCTCGGGATTAAAGTATCCTTTATGTTATTCTAGGGTGCTCTATATATGTGCTATGTTTCATCCAAATTCGTTCAGTAGTTTTTCCGTGAAAGAGTAACAAACGTCCATCTTAGCAAGTTATCGCATTTATAATATTTGTAGCATTTGGCTGGTTTTTTTTTTGGTCAACTCTCTCTGGGAATATTTTGGTTGGCCTTGTGGTACAAGGTTTACGATTCTCTAGAAATGAGTTCGAGCAGTATTCGTCGTCGATATCACACAATAAATTTATGGGGTATAAAAAAAATACTGTGCAAAATAAGACTTTCATGCAAATATTTTAAATATATTAAATGGACTACGTACTGAAGTGGATCATAAAAAAAAATTGTAAGAATAGATTGTATTAAGGCGATATAGGTTGCCTTTTGACTCAAAAAATTTTCGTTATCCTTTGGTTAATAGGATATGCATTTATTATTGACTAGCTACCGCTGCATAGTTTACCTTCTTAGACTGAATGAAGTCTATATTCTTCTCGCTCTATCATACCCCAGATCATTTAACAATTTGGACGTTTCACACATTCTATGCCGCCTAACTAAGCAATATTTCAGTTTATTTTTTTCCTCTCTTATTTTAGGTTCAGACAGCCGTATGCAAAGAATGTCCTAAGGTATCTATTTAAGTTAATAATTTGTCTGCGACCAGATTCTTAGACAGAGTCATCTGTGAAATTCACGACTGAATTCATTCAACAAATATCTATTTGCCGATGCTTTTGGAAGTTTGTCATTTCGCTAAGGGTTTGTTCTACTTGGACCTTTAAATATTTTACCATAGATATACATATAGTACATTTGGTTTCTTAAAAAAAATATAATATAGTAGTATGCGTATTAATGTCCAAGGACATTTATTTATGATAAAACTAATTCATTGATAAGATGTGCTAGGTTGCTCCATCTGATTCCAAACTAAGCAGAGCTTGTACAATGGAGACCAGATAACTTACACTGCCTATACAACTTCTTTTTCTAAATATATATCTACTTATATTTACAAGTAGATATAGAACAAACAGACTATGCACTGAAATTCTTGCATGGGAATCGTACACACGACTTGTCGTTCGGGGACCACCAACTGACCCGTAATTTATTTCTAATTGCTATTACTAGGCATTATAACACCTATATAAGGTATGTCTTTCAATACGTAGAAAAAAATTAAGTATAAAATAATCATAATAATAAAATTCGTATTAATAAAAAGTAATTATTTTTGTCCCACATAAAAGTAGTACAACAATTTTTTTTGATAAACAGGTACCTTTAGTTGTGGGAGAACTAAACTAGGTTTCTGTTCTAGTTTCAGTTTCAGGTTTCCTGTGCTATGACTCTCCTGGCTCCCCCTCTTGGTAAGATGTACTTACAATTGACTAATACATTCATGAAGTAAGAAAAGAAACCGACCAACTTTTTCAGTTATTTTACAAATAAAGTCGGTTAACAAAAAGAACTAACGGGCCAGTTGGCTTGGTGGTTAGAGACCCTGACTGCCAAACCGAAGGTCGCGGGTTCGATTCCCACCCAGGACAAATATTTGTGTGCATGAACATGTCTGTTTGTTCTGTGTCTGGGTGTAAATATCTATGCTTGTATTTAAAAAGATATCAGTTACCTGGTAGCTACAAGCAGTACACTCTGCTTAACTTGGGATCAGGTAACCATGTGTGAAGAATGTCTTGGGATATTTATTTATTATTCATATAAAAAAAAATGATTTTATAAAAGTATACATCATAGACGGAAACTGGCTCTAAAGTTATTGCCGGGACATACAATAATACACAACCACCAGTACGTTCTTTTTACTTTAGTAGAAGAGAATATATAAAAGTATAAATAACCGTTTGTAGGATATAATATTATAGGATAGTAATAATAGCGATGTAGGTATCAATAAAGATTGTATTTATTTATTTATTTATTTATACTTCGTACAGAAACATGTACAAGGTGGACTTAATGCCTTAGGCGTAAGCGTCTCAAATTCTATAAAACAGTAGTAGAATTGCAGCAATTCGCTGGAACGACGCGACATATCTCCTGAATTGTAACGTTTATTAGCTACTTACCTTCTACTATCTGTTTTGGCTGTTTGACGATTATAGGATATGGGTATTGTAATGAGAGGAGCAGAAATATAAAAAAAACTTTTATTTTTTATAAAGTTACATCAATAGTAGCTTCAGTAACTTTAAATTTGATCTTCATAAGTGCCTTCCGAGGGCCTAAACCGAATAAATGGTTTTAAATTTAGATTTTTTTTTAAATATAATTTTGCTTTATTTATGTAATCTCATAGAACCTTCGGAAAATTACGAACATTTTAATAAAAATATTGCCAAATTGGTCAAACCTTTCTCAAGCGATGCTGCAACGAATAGCATTTAATTTTTGAATAAATAGAAAGGTGTTGTATGTTAAATGCATGATAAACGTCTTAACGAATTTATCATTGGCACTCATGCAGTTCCATACCCAAGACATTATTTTTTTATTGACATTATTAGCATGCATATCATTTAGTAGTGAAGATATTTCAAGTTAAGTTAAGACTTAACTTAAAAGAAAGGATACCACTTTTAAGATACTGAAAGCTCAGTTTGTAGTGAAGGGTGCGACAAGTCAAGAAATGAAGGTAGAAAGAAACAAGATACCCTTGAATAAACTTAAGCATTCGGTCAAGGAAAGCATCATAAGGATACCATAGCACGGTAGGGTAGGTACTCTGTAGTACCCCCCCCTGGTTGACTAATCTCAAGTTAAACATCTGTCAAACCCTGGTGTTTTCCGGCAGCTACACTTGAGTGATATCTAGACTTGGCTTTTCTTGTCAGATTGTGGTCAAGCCTTTACTTTAAAAAAATATTCGAATGTATACATCGTGTCGACAGGTTTCTTTTTCCGTTAAACGCTATCGCTCCCGCTTCCTCTTACGTCAACATCTCAGTCTTAAATCAGTATGGACTTAGTAAAAAACACGTACTTCGGTTTTTGGATAAAATCACTAATGGACTCTCGAATTTCTGCTCGTTTGTTGAGTAAGTTGTATTTTTTTAGCTGCTTAGCTAACTGCTGTTTTGTTTTTATGCTAAATATTTTTGTTCCATTCCTATTTAGTGTAGAAGCCATAAGTAGGATTTATGTACACAAAGGCATTTAAGTTTAAAAAGGTTTTTAAAAGTGGGATTAAATTTGGTAGTTAATAAATAATGCATTGCAAATTTGCCCACCATTTATCAGCCTTTTTATTATTAATAAAATATAAGGGTACAGCTCCAACTACATACATCAAGATTATTTATTTTAAAAAAGAACATGGTTTATTAAATAAAATACCTCAAAGTTTTGAAGTTTATATATATTTCACTTGGAATTAAACTAGACGAAGACATGAATACTGGAAAAAAATTACTAATTGATCATGTTTTTACAAATACGTTCAATTAATTTTAGACTTGATTATCGTTATTTTAAAATAGAAAATTAAAAGTCTCAAGTAGAACATACCAGGGCGTTTCAGGGCTGCCAGCGAGGAGCTACAGAACCCGACGAACTCTCAATTAATTATATTACACGGTTGTCATAGCTGCGAGTTAGGAACTACCTGCAGAGTTTCGCGAACGCCGTGTTTCGCTCATTTATGGAGTTCCGAGAGTTTCAATGCGTTCACCTGGAGGCATGTCTTTTAGTGATATGATAAATGGAGGAAATAGATTGTTGAAGTATTTTTTATTTTACAAGCTATTATTTAAGTTCACCAGTTCGTTTGAGATAAAGCTTATAACTGAATTTTAGACGAGAATTTGATACTGCAATCGAGCTGGGATTATAAACTATTTTATTGCTTTTGTTGACCTTACAAGACGCGAGGTGGTCATTTATTAATTCATAAGAAATATCATGGGTAGATATCTAATAAAGGGATTTGTCAAGCGGCATACGTGACGTCAGTTTTATTTGTAAAAACGTTACTTTTGGTGAATATTATATTATTGTTTTTCTTTTGAACAGTCAAAAATATATAAAGACCAAATATTTTGTTCGTAATAATAATAATAATAGTTTATTTTCTTCCCACAAAGATACATACATTCTTATTGTCTTGGATATACGTATTAATGTAACAATAAAAAGGAGAAAACAAAAAAAAACAGTACAGTACGAGAAACATATTAATTGTGGGAGGACAGGAGCCCAAACTAGGTAAGCCCTGTGCTATGGGTCTCGGTCTCCACTCCTCAGAACAGGGAATATTATTGAAAAAAAAAAAAAAAAAACCTTCATCCTTTTATCAAATTATTGAATTTCCCATTATATAAATAACTAAATGACCAGATAGATGGTCGTAAAATTACATTGATAACTTTACTAATTGCTATTTCAATATTATAAAATCCTTATTCTATTGCGAAAAACATTACTAAATCATTCGTTCCAACGGGTCTCAAATGATGTACTTACGAACGAACAGAATATAATTTTCATTTATTGGTCATTATTAAGCATTTATTGCTGAAGAACTAAACACAAGTATAATCTAATAGAAAATAAATATAATAAAAACAAATCTTAAATCTAACACATCGAGTTTCCAGCGGAGTAATCAGCGTGCCTGTGACACATAGGCCCCTTACAGCTCTTTCCAGTCATTTCTGTCTCCAGCTTTTCTAGACCAGGTAGCACCTCCAATGTTTGTTATGTCGTCTATCCATATCTTTGCCTGCCTTGCCCTTTTCCGTTTGCCATGACGTGGTTATATGTTATATTTTGTGTCCATTTTAACTTACTTTCTCACGTCATGTCCTGTCCATCTCCATTTCAACTGTCCTAATTTCCTTATTATATAGGATACTAGCTGCCCGGACAAACGTTGTCCTATCAAAATAAGTCCATACAAAAATCCAGGAATTCGAACGCAGCGCCACCTACCAGGTCCAATTGTAAGTCTAAACCATCCAGAGCGCCACTCAAACGCATACAAAAAAAATATTCAAATTGGTCCAGCCGTTTAGGAGTTTACTGGCATTACACTTACAGAAAAATGATAGAATATAACTAGCTGTCCCCCGCGGTTTGACCCGCGTTCCCGTGGGATGTCACATGTATTATACATAAAAACTTTTCTCTTCAATCACTCTATTTATTAAAAAAACGCATCAAAATCCGTTGCGTAGTTTTAAAGATTTAAGCATACATACGGATATAGGGACAGAGAAAGCGACTTTGTTTTATACTATGTACTGAAGATATAGTAAGATAAGAGGCACCAGTTGAGGGCTTTTCTCTTAGCTGCCATAGTAAAACCTTTGCTTTTAAGTATATCCTTGAGTGACCAATAACTTTTCCATGCACAAGCAAATCTTCTTTCGATTTTTGGTCATAGTTTAAACTTAATTAGTTATGTATAATATTCATTCAACATAAAAGACCATCTCAAGCACCAAGTTCAATCATCAAATCCCCAAGTAATTAATACATACTATACTAACAGAGCGGAAGTAAATATTCCAATATATTTTATTTTATCTCAGTTAGGTAATTAAATTACTGTTATTCCCTTCCGTGCCAGTTGAATCCCTTTTATATTTCCCGCTCATAATTAAATCCTTTACTTCGCCCATTAAAATAATTCAAATCAATCTCCTTTTGGCCATCAGAAGTTTCAAGAAACGCCAATAAGTACTTTGTTTAATTAAAAACTTTTTCATTGTTCCCCCCTACCTACTAAAGTTGGCTTGATTACAAAATGCTCCAAATAGCTCTAAGTCATTGAGTGGCCATTTTGTTTTGTTAAATATAGCGGTTAAGTTGTTCGTTTCTAAGTTTATTTTTGAGTTGTTGTTAACTCTCTAGTTTTATTGTTTATTGGTTGGTTTTTAGTAGCTGTCCATCGTGGTTTCATCCGCGTTCGTTAGAGATCTTAATTTTTTTGGGGATAAAAAGTTATGTGTTATTCCATAGCATCAATGTGCTAATTTACATCCAAATCCGTTCCGTGGTCTTTGGACATGATGGATCCATGCATCTTTTTAGGTTTATACTATTAGTAGGAAGTAGGATTCAGGATCCAGTCCAAGCCATTTTGAGTTTGTTTTACATAAATCTGCTCAGATTACAGTATCACTAAATATTCTGGGACATTCTATACACACGACCATCTGATTCCAAGCTTGCACTATGGAAACCAAATTACTGATAATCTTCATATTTTTCTTTTTTTTTTAAATCTACTTATGTTGATTTTTCAGTTATATTAATAATGTTTTTTTTTATTGTTTTATATTATGGACAACTGTACGTGAGAATATTAATCTAAAAATTCTAAATTTAAAACCATTTATTCAGTTTGGACGGCACTTATGAAGGTCAAATTGAAAGTTACTGAAGCTACCATCAACTGCAATCTATTTAGCGTCTTATGTTGCCGACTGTACCATATGAAGACCAAGCTATCAAGTATCGATATACTTAAATTAACATATTTTCTCACGCAACATTGCCCTCTCAAACGATATATAAGGGACCGGTAACCTGATGCGAGCCACTCGACACCACAACCGTTGACTAAGTGATTTCCAATCCACCTTCTTTGGAGACACTTTGACAATGATATAGGGCAGGTCTAGAAGAAATAAGGCTATAAATTTCTAATAATACCACTAAAATTATTAGTCCAAAAGTGTTTGAGAAAGTATGAACGTTTGTTACACTTTGGCGCAAAAACTATACGACAGATTTAAATGAAACTTGGCAAATAAATAGTTCATGACCAGGATTAACACAAAAACTACTAATTCTGATGAAACTTGGCACATAGATAGACCATGCCCTCAATTAACATATAACATACATTTTATGCCGAGAAACTGTAAAATATCAAAGGAACACCGCTGAAATTGCGGGATGAAAACAAATGTTTCGGAAGGCCTTGTGGCTAAGCGGTGATGGCCCTGACTTATAAAATCATGAGAGCGCAGGTTCATATCACGTTAAGAACCTCTGATATTTGAGCTTACATATGGATTTAAAACTGGGTTTTGCTACTCAAAAAAAAGAGAAAAATATCGCAGGATAAGTCAAATTTAATGACGCCCAGGCCTGTACGCGCTACGAGTTATTATAGCGTAGAACGCTGATTTGGTTGCCAAATATTAAACTAAGAAGATTAAAAAAGTAACGTAGTTCCGCCATTAAGCAGTAGTGCTTGTATTACTGTGAAAGAAAGGTAAGGGTGATGAAATTATAGGTAAACGAGACTTAACTACATGTCTCAGGGACAACCCAAGATATATAAGACGCTAGTTCTACGGCTCTACGAGATCTGAGCAACGACGCTACGAACTTCTACGTTATTTCTCCGCAGCACATCTATTAACTTTAATTCTATGCTCCACTTTTGTTTCACGCTTCACTTTGTCGCTCGCTCACTTCGCTCGATCGAGCTCTTATTCGCGATTACGCTCGTTCCTCACAGGTACTGTGACTCAGCGGGATTCGCTCAGCTGAGCCAATTGTCGGTGTTCGGTATGATTTGAAGATAAGAAAGTTGCTAATCTTATTTTTTTGGGGTTGAATAGAGCAAAAGTTTTGTACTATGAAAGTTGGGGAATAATATAGGAGATGGTTGGGTTATAACGACTTAAAATCTAACACCATTGTTTTTGGGATTTAGACAAAGCATTTCCCTATTTCCCTAGAAGTAGTACTAGTAGTACTAGCTTCTAGTGCGGAGTTCGTCTGAGAAAGTAACTTACTCATTTTGTGAAGCAGTACTGCACTTGTATTACTGTGTTTTAGTTAGAAAGGTGAGGGGGCCGGTGAAATTATAAGCACATGAGACAAAACAACTTCATATCTCAGGATCGAAAACGCATTGGCGATTCCCTTGGTTTTGCAAATGAGCAGTGGCGATCACTTACTTGCTTAAAGATAGACATATGGTATCGTGGACTTTTTCTAAAACTTTTGAAGAGGAACAAACATACTTATATGTAATAATAATGAGGATATAAGTAAATAAGAGTTTCAACAGCCAGCCTTTGGAAATCCTTTTGTTACCCACTCAGTGCAAGGTTTAAAGTGCACGTGGCCATCGGTACTCTTTAGACTCTTCTCTTACGACACCCTAGAGACGAGTTGGGGTGACAGTATACATAGCCCTACCACACAGTTCAAGTAAGTATCTAATAACACAAAACATTAACACCCTAAAAAGGTAAGGGATAAAAAGGTAACATTATTATATTAATCCCTCATAAAAGCCTTCATCAATTAGTCCAAATGTCCTTTCCACATAGGAAATAATTCATTCAAGTTAAATATTGTAAGTATCCACTGAGACCCGTTAAATTAACCGAAAGTTCACGAATTTGTCCGAATTAGGAAAACGTCGCCACGATTCGTCCGTTGTGGTATTTCGAGAGTGAATAAGGTTGTTAACATATATCGCGAATAATCGCTGTTTTTATTAGGTGTCATCCAGATTGGGATTTTTTCCAGGGTAGAGACGGATACTAGCTTTTACCAGCTAGCGGAAACTAGGTTTCGCTCGCATTTATCGATATCATATACCTATATCACGTAATCATATGTTCTGATTGTATACCAATTTTCATGAAGATCGGTCAACATACAGACAGATACTATGAGTTATATAGTAGATTAGCCACCATGCTGCGATCTCACCTGCATTCTCGAATAATCTAGTGTATTTCGGGATTTATAATATAAACAATGTTACTTCTAGCTAAAGTATCTTTCTAATAATAAATTTATTAATGTCAGTCCTGTAATTATTGCATTAATTCATTACAAAAATACATAAATGCAAATCATTTCTGTCTATAGTATAGGTATAGATGGCACTTTTTAACCGTTGTCTTACTTGCTTACTTGAGAGTCACACTACGCAATATGCTTTGTGTACTTACCACATTTGGCCACATCAACACATATCCTGGCGATATTGTATACAAAGCGTTCAAAATATTATGACACACCATAAACTACCACTGGGTTTAAAAGTTTAAAATAAAGGGGTTAACGTAGCATTTATGGAAACCATCGAAATACCAATACATACATTGGCGCTGGGAGGGGGGTGCAAGGGGGTGCACATGCACCACTCTAATGTGGAAAAAAAAACATTTTTACCCTTTTCCTATAAAATTGAAAATCAGCCCCCTTATTCAGCTAATACAAACTTCGTCGGCGAGCCGCTTGACGGAGGACTCTGAGAGCTTACCTCTCACGTGATTAGTAGTATTAGCGTAGTTAGCTAAAGAGACAGAGCATGGAGGCCGCGACGAAACATCCTCGAGTTAGTGTAATTTTTCTTACAGAACCGAGCCCCAGGCCTCGCGTCTCCATTTTGTTTTACTTACAAATATCATAATTATGTACTATTTATAATCAGTTATATAATTTAAATACAAATGTAATATTTTGATGCACCTCCCTGAAAATAATCCAGCCAGCGTCCATGTTTACCTATTATTTTTGAAGAGGGGAAAACTACAACTTCCCCTAACGTCAATGTCAAATGTACGTGGTACTCTATGATTAACCGAAGCCTTAACAACCACTAATTACTACCGTCAATAGCAATGGGCTTATTCTGGTTAGACAGAAATATCTAGTTTAATATTTTTGTCCTTACAGTATTTCCCGCATTTCAAAAGGATTTGATGTTTTTCTTTACATTATACTAGCTGTCTCCGGCGGTTTCACTCGCGTTCCAGAAGGCTGTAATCCGCGAATTGTCAAACGCGCTATGAACTAGTCTATATAACAATATTTTTTCAATTCAAACCAGTAGTTCCCGAGTTAGCGCGTTCAAGCAAACAAACAACCTCTTCAGCTTTATATATTAGTATAGGTGTGTTAATTCGGATTATAATCTATATGTGTTCTAAGTGTTATCTAAATCCATTTATCCATTCGTACGTGATTATTTAATGTATATTATGACCTTATTTATTATTATTTATTGATTATTCTAGCGTTTTTATATCATACCTAGCTATCAATGGTGGCTGTTAATATCGTGATTATAAATAACAATACATTTGTGTTTGTTTTAGGCTGCCAACCCTCTGGCTTTAGGATTCAGTTAATGCAAATTCGAAAGGCTTAATTAGCGGAAGATCTAAAATTATTAATAAAAAAATGTACGTCTCGTCGGTGCAGAGCCTAATGGAAAAATTTCCGTTTTATCCGGTTCAAACCGGATCCCGCAGCGGCTCATAAAAAGGACTATATCCAATTTGGACGATTCGACTGAGCGCGGTCGGGTAACCAGGAAAATCTAAATTAGTACAGAGAACAGATTTACGAGAGGGATTCCTTGGTAATTTTGTCAAATTGCCTTTCAAAGGTCTTCTTTATAATATAGCGAATCCATTTACAATGTTTCTATAATTTTTTAAAATATTAAATAGTAATATTGCATTCATCATAGTAAGAATCTAAGTCGAGTGAATACATGTAGGTAAGTTTTTCCAATTGCTTGAAATCACAGTTCCTCATACTAACTTATTAGACACAATTAAAATTGTCACGTTTGTATTTAAAATTTTTGACAATTCCCAAATTTCTGCTTCCTTATTCAGCTAATTAAAACTTTGTCGCGTAGTGTCGCAACGTGGCCTCGGAGAGCTCACCTCTCACGTGACTGTGAAGTTAGCGAAAGATAGAGCATAAAGGCCGCGACGAAATATCGTCGAGCTAGTGCCCTGGAGCTCGATTCTCTAAGGAAAATGACACTAAATCGAGGAGGTTTCGTCGCGGCCTCTATGCTCTGTGTGTACTACGCTAATACTACTAATCACGTGAGAGGTAGGCTCTCCGAGGCCTCTATGAAGCGACTCACCGACGATGTTTGTATTAGCTGAATATGGTGGCAGATCAAAAAAATCTTGACATAAACGAAAAATTATTTGTCTGTAAAAAATTTACTGTAAGATAACCAAAGTATGTATTTTCTATTTAAAAATTACCCCTGCTTATTTAGACAACTGAAATCTTATCTGTAACTCGAATATAGACGTAATTACAGATGCAAATGGCATAGCTATGCAATAATCTCAGCGAATAGGTATTGAGAAAGATTGGTTACGCACTAGGTTTTAAAAACGCCGTTTTAGTCTTACAAATTTCTTCTTCTATGTCGTTTTTTTGCAAATGAATGAAACATGCAAATATTCTATTCAAATTGCGTACATGCACTTTGAAATAGTCTGAGTAAGATATTAACTTTAAAAAGATAAAATATTGAATAGGGAACAATAGATTATTAAAAGCAGCCAAGTGCGATTCCGACTCGGATACAAAGGTGTTTGTACCTGTCTGTATAATATTTAACAAAACGCAGATAAAACACTCTTTTACTCTTATCTCTTTTTTATTTTTTATTATAGCGGCCATAGGTACTGTGTAAATATTTAAAGGGTCCCGTTGGCACCTCTATCTAAGCAATTACATCTGAGTAAATTAGATCATAATGAACATAATAATAAAGCCTTTATTAAAACAATCTTATAAAACATGTTTGTTATATACTTAAATAAAATATCATTGACACCAGTTTCACGAAGAAGTTTCAGTTTCACTGTCGTCAAACTTGTACTAATAAGTAAAATAGGTCTAGCGAATAGCTGATAAATATAGGAATTATTATTGATATTAAAAGGGAAGTAAATGTACCTATAGATAGTAAATAATTCCAGCCTGGTTTCTAGAGAATCTATATTTCTAACAACGCAGATGCAGTAGACATCAATTCCTTATTTTATACAGGAATTGATGCACCATATCTGAACTGACAAATACTATGCATGCAGCTGATCTGAGTGGTGATTGTCTGAGAGCAAACTGTGTTGAGGGTATAACCTTCATTTTACTATACTGAGACACTTCTGAGTAATGGCCTGAGTTAATAATTTATGGGCTATTTTTAAGTCGCCTCCGCCACCCCTTATAGCGAGCCCTTTCCTCTCATGTCCATCTGAGTTTACCTGAGTGAACAGTTTACCCAGGTTGCCACACTTACATCTCTGCCTGGATAGTTAGTTATTTGCTTTGTTCAAACTTTATTAATTGATGAATCGTGGAGTTTTTAAGTTTCGTGGGTAGCAGTAGCGGGAAATGTGTCAAAGCCGGTGACAGGGCTTTTTGGGTTGCCAGTCTTTAATATTAACAAGGTTTGACGTTTTAGTTATTTACAATTTATGGTACATTTCGCGAAGTAGTTCGCGACATCCCCTAAGCTTGCCATAAAGTGCGGTCTTGTGTCTTCCTTCTCCATGTGGCGCCTGCTATTATTTTTATGTCGTCGTCTTAATGAACATACCTACATGAAAAAGCAATCACCTAAACAAAACACAATAAAATAGTTTTTATTTTTAACTCTTCTGCAAATCAAGCGGTATAAACGCAGCAGCAAGAAACGCAGCGGTTATACAACACAGTTCGTAGAAAATAAGTGTTATTTCTAATTGGATGGAACGCATATTTGCATATAGATTGCATCAATCCCTTGCGGTGTCGCAGTGTGAATATATTTTATCTCCTCGAGGGTGTTACTTGAGTACGTGTTTAGCGCCAGATTATTGGTATGGAAATATGGCGCTGAAACGTACGCCAGTTTGAAAATGTCATTTAAACATGGCTTTATACTAATGTTAACAATTCAGTTACAATGGCAGAAATAAGTCTAATACTGAAGTGACCAGATATTTTACAGTGGCAATAGGTACCCAAAGAGTTGAAGAAAAAGGAAGTTGTTTTTGTGATATATTTTCATTTTAATATTAAGTAGTTAATTAATATAATTTATATCATATTATACCTAATAAAAAATGCTTAAACTCCATATACTAAATACTTGAAATTAACTAATAAATAAAGTAATTCTACAAATATCATAAATGGGAAAGCTAATATGTAGGTATGTTTGTTACTCTTTCACGCAAAAACTACTAAACTAATTTGGATGAAACTTGGTACATATATAGAAAATACCCTGCAATAACATATAGGGTACTTTTTGTGCCGGAAACATGTTACATCCATCGGGAACGCGGGTGAAACCGCGGGAGACAGCTAGTAACCTATAAATAAAAAACTGAATTTAAATTATAAGACCTGTCTATGGGTAAAGTACTGGGCTATTTGTAATGGATGAAATGAATTGGTTATTGGTAAGAAATATTAATAACTTCAGTGCAAATAAATATCATAGAAAAATGACTTTGATTGTTTCTAAAAGTACAATAGTTTATATGAGGATGTAGATGAACCTTAACATAAACCAATAGGGTTTATTTTTCTATGAGATTCTTACAAAGCCTAATAGAGAGAGACGTCTTAAACTTATTGATTGATTTAATTAGCCCATGTCTACCCACAGGATAATATTCATTATTAGAATGCTGAGAAACGCTTAGGCAAAAAAACGTCTCTGAAATTAAAAAAGTTGGGAAGTAGATAACATACATTCATTATGGAAGCAAAAGGAACTAATCTGAAAAAAACTACTGGATCCAAGTTTCCGTAAGTTGCCGAAGGAAGCCGAAGTTGGGTTCTCTTTGATGTAACCCACAACTATTGGTTGCGAACAAGTTTTATCAACGGAAAAATGTGGGACAAGTTGCAAACGGTGAGCGATACAATTTTGAAATTATTTGTAAATGTCAGTTAGGTGAGTTTTTTTCGTACACATTTTTTCAGTTTATTTTATTAGCCCCAAAAATTTTATAATAATATTTCAAAAAAAAATCTCCAAATATTCTATAGGAGTTAATTATATTGAATTTTGATAAATACCAAATATTTAAATTCATATTGTTTCTATAGCATTTGCAAGAAGAGAACAACCTTTTTTTGGTACAATATACCCTAACCTACCCCAGAATCAGGGTCAGAATCCCCAAAGTTCAAGCTATAGCCCAAAATAAATTCTTTCAAAATGGAAAGAGTTCTTATGCTAGTTATATTAATACTAAATTTATAAATGGAAAAAATCATTTCAAATTAAAAAATTAACAATGACAAAAGGCACTTGATGTGTTGATTCTAGGATTGGTTTTCTTTTGGTAAGTAGATAATAACCACACTACCCGCACTATCGGGTTGTTGTACTCTATCACTATAGAGTCAAGGAATTTAGGGGCTGAATACATGATAAAAATACATTTTCTAAGTAACATTACAATGGGCATGTATCTCAAAAACCAGTTGAAGGTCACCTTTGCTATTCAGCACCCTGGGTTTCCTTGAAAGGGGTACTCACTGGCCGACAGAAATGTGTAGAAATTTAATGTTGCACAACACTATCAAAGTCTGACCTGTATCAGGAAGACATACACGAGTCTATTAATTATTCTAGGTCAAAATCCGTTTCTGTATGAGCTGGGAGGTGATACTGGAGGGCTTAACACTTTGCTGTATCTCTTTCGACAGCTACGCGGTCAGGTGAGAGGTCGGCTCTTCTATTTAGGAATGCAAAGGCAGATTCCAATGCTAATCTTTCGGTGTCGCACTACACCGGCTAAACTTGCGGCACGCTACGAGTATGATGGACGTTTTGACGTTTAACAATGACAAAAAATAATTATTCCTTCAGACGTAAGGTGCATTTATTGATCCAACAGCTGATTGTATGATGATGGAAATCAACCTTATTCCAAAGAAATATAGTTTATTTTCCTAATTCCTAAAATGCAGTATAATTCAACGTAACTGCAGTTCTCAGTAGTACTGAAGGTAGTTAGATAACTATTTTTATGTTAGCACGTTACGCATAGGGCGGTCAAATTTTACTAGTTACGTGAGCACCTAAGCATCAATGAAATAGAGCTGTATTTAGAAAAGAAAACATAGCCGACCCAGGAGAATTTCGCTGTGTTTGTTGCAGTACCCGAATGCCATAAAAAAAGAATAATATAGAAGTTCTAAATTTATGAAGGAACCAAGATATGATAAAGGTATGCCTTTAGTGCTAATTAATTATATTAAAAAGTGGGTTATTAAGGTATCAGCCCCCTTAGTCAGCTAAAACAATCTTTGTCGGCGACCTGCTTCACGGAGGCCTCGGAGAGCTTACCTCTCACGTGATTAGCGTAGTAAGCGAAAGAGACAGAGCACGGAGGCCGCGACGAAATATCTTCGAGTTAGTGTCATTTTCCTTACAGAATCGAGCCCCTAATGATTGATTGAGTTTTGCTAAAATGCTATTACGGTTTTCTACTACGCAATAATTTATTTTTATACCCAAAATAGGCTTTTTAAAAAAGTTCTTAATTTCAATACTGAAATAGAAGCGATAATATAATAACGCCAATATCAACTTGTACCACATTCATCAAACAGATCAAAGCGTGTCCTCCACGACATCATTAAATGACGACAAAACTGTAACAAACTTATAAGTATCATTAATTACTGCTCTATTACCTAGTTCATTAGGTTAATTTTCCCTTGATAATAATTATAATATATTTGTCTCATAAATGAACACATAGTAATATCCCACAAACGTTGTCACATAGGAAATGATTGTTCTATTGAGTTGTTGCAGACTATTATCGCCTTTATGTTAATGTAATGTGGCTTACATTTGTGTATTATGATTATGTTTAATGGGGAATTTGTGTTACATTGTTTTGACAATTTTCAGATAATATGGGTATTTAAACCTATTTACGTGGAACATTATAGACGCTTTATGTATTCCTGATTATTAAGTAAATATATATAATGTAATTACATAATATCACATAAATAATCATCAATTGTATTTAATTACTAGTTTATAAATGATAAATAAAATATTCTCATTAGTGTAATGAATAAAGTTAAACAATAATAATTTAAAATATTTATACAACGTGTTACAAAATATCCCGTAAAAATATAATTAATTTATCAAAGCCAAGCTTTAGTAAGCTGTCATGTCAGGGAACCAGATTATTTAACAGAAAGGCCTACGTACCTATTTTACCTAATAATTGTCTACTTTAATAGTTTTTCTATTTTTCATTCATAAAAATCAGTTTTTTCATTTTTTTGGGATATGTTATACAGCGTTACTACGGTTCTAAATTTTTTTGAATGGACTTGTTATAAGGTACCATTTAACCTCCTTTCGGCTTTACGGATAGTTTTGTAACAATCTATTTAGGTAAAATATTGGAGTGCGTATGTTTGTAATTCACCTCCTCCAGAACCGCTTAAGCGATTTATATAAGTTCTATTTTCGGAAATTTGTTTTGGAATTCTTACATAAAACACATATAATCGCTATATTTTGCAAAGTCTGAGGCAGGATTATGTCTGCATATCGGATCTGTTAGTTATAAAATATATTATTTAATTGATCGCTTCGATGGTGGAGTGGTATATAGCTCAGCTGGAGACTCGGAAGTCCTGGGTTCGGTAGCCTAGGATGGGGATTTTTTTAAATAGATATTTGCGACACCATTGGTATCCTTAATGCGTTGTCGATCCTGAGGCATGAAGTTGCTGTCTCATGTGTCATGTGAGAGACGACAACAATACTCATAACATGTCACGTTGGGACGGAAATCTTATTACTAACTAGCTGTACTCCGCGGTTTTACCTGCGTTCCCGAGGGATATCAAATATTCCCGGAAAAAAGTAGTCTATATGTTATTCCAGGATATGCTTTATCTATGTGCCAAGTTTAATCCATATCTGTTTAGTAGATTTTACGTGAATGAGTAACAAACATACTTACATACAAATCTTTCCTCTTTATAATATTAGTATAGACTATCATGCGCTCTTTTGATACATCTGTCTATCAAATCAGGGATAATGAGCGTAAAGATATAATATAATATATACTATACCTATTTGTACCTATCCGCATTATTTAAATTTAAATTCTATAGCAGACAGACCAGTTGCCTTGGTGGTTAGCGACCTGACTGTCAAGATGCAGGTCGCGGGTTGGTTCCCACCCAAGGCAAAAATTTGTGTGCATGAACAAGTCTGTTAGTTTTGTGTCTGGATGTAAATATCTGTATAAGTACGTATTAACAAAAAAAAGATGTAGTACCTATATGCAATATATCAGTTATCTGGTTTCCATAGTAGAAGCTCTGCTTAGTTCTCTGCTTAGTTTGGGATCAGATGCCCGTGTGTAAAAAATGTCGTAGAATATTTATTTATTTTATTAATTATTATTAAGTTCTGATTAGTTCAGAATCAAATAAACATGCGTGAGCACTGCCATCACTTGCCAATAATAAATACCGAAGCATTATTCAGGGAACCAAATTACAGGATTCATCAGCTTACAGAAACTTTGTCAGCGAGCCACCGCAGCCAGACCCCGGAAAACGGACCTCTCATTTAATTGCGTAGTCAGCTAAAGAGACAGAGCAGAAAAGCCGCGACGAAATATCGTTGATAGTGTCATTTACCTTACGTAATCAAATCAAAGCCCAAAATCTCGTTTCACTTTTTCAGCGGTACATTGAAATGTCAATTATGGAAATGCCAAATAATTTTCTAACATTTTTTATTTTTATTTTATTTTATAGGTACAGAAACAGACAATAGATTGAGTATTATAAATCTAGACAATTAACAATATATAAACCTGTAGTCCAATTATAACTGTACACAGCATGTAATAAGCATAACATAATAATAATAATAAACTATAATATTAATTGAAAAAACAGATTTTAAAAAGTTATCTACACTAATCTACATCTACACTAATAATAATATTATAAAGAGGAAAGATTTGTATTTTTGTATGTAACGAATAAACTCAAAAAGTACTGGACCGATTTTAATAATTCTTTTTTCATTAGAAAGCTACATTATCACTGAGTAATATAGGCTATATTTAGTACTAGATTACTATAGAAATTCCTATTAAAACCAACCGAAGGTGTAAAAAATAAAAAATAAAAAGAAATACACAAAATAATAATATGATGAATATTATGAATAGGAAACTACTCTCCTACGAGTAGAGAGGTTGAAGGAATTTTCAATTTCTCTCAATCCCAAATGTCACTCCGCTGAAGAGGATGTTTCTTAAGGTTTATTGTAAACAACATGTGTCCAGACCCGCTTCACGGTTTGTTTGCAACCTTAATGCAGTACGACACATTTGGATGAGTAAAGAAATACTGTTATTGAACGTAAGATATTGAATTTTTTATTATTCCCCTCGTAGCTCTTGTTTGAGGGGTTAGAACTCACTTCTATTACTTCTTTATTAAGATATTATAGATTATAGATATTTAATATGTATTTATAATGTGCATCTGAGTGTATTTTACTGTAAAAGTTTTTTTTTTGTTGTAATAAATTTTTATTTTAATTAACTTTTATAGCGAAATCAAAAGCCAGTATGACAAATATATTATTGAAATTGGAACCAATTCTTAAATCAGAAAAAAAATAAGAAAATTTAATTTAAAGAAAATACTGTTCTTCCTGCTTGAAGGCTATCTTGCGAATCGGCGGTAACTTTAGTGGAATTGATCTTCATAAGTGCCCTCCGTGGTCCTCACCTGCAGAAATGTCTTTGACAGCTGTTCTATAGAAAAATTATATTTTGACTAAGATTATTTAATTGTTGGTAAGTAATAAAATGATTATAACAGTAAACTGAGACAGAAGGCGCTGGAGCACTACCACATCACGCCACATACTCGAATCTACCCATTATAATTATATTAGCATCCCACCCCGACTTTGTCTAGGTAGTTATAATACATATAAATCTTTTGGAAGAAGTATTCTTAGCGTTTTATAATCTCAACAACTACTGGACCAATTTTAATAATTATTTTACCATTGAAAAGCTATTTTACCCCGAAGTAACATGCACTGTTATAACCATGGGATGGGGTGACATCACGAGACGGAAGCTAGTATTTGATTTAAAAAGTATTTTTTTACAGAGTTCTAATGAAGCGGTATCTGTATGGTGACAGCAGGGTTGTGGGTTGGAAGGAGAAGTGTATATAAATAAATAAATATCTTGGGACATTCTCTTACACACGGCCATCTGATCCCAAACTAAGCAGAGGTTGTACTATGGAAACCAGATAACTGATTTACTACATATACATTTTTTTCTAAATACATACTTATATGGATATTTACACCCAAACACAAAACGAACAGACATGTTCAAGCACACAAATGTTTGTCCTGGGTGGGACTCGAACCGCGACCTTCGGCAGTCAGAGTCTCTAACCACCAAGCCAACTGGCCTGTCATATGTTTCTATATATAAGTATATAGTTATAACTATATATTAGTTACTCACAGTCTCGAGTATGCCTATAGTGGACCGGTGTCTGTGCTACACGAACCACGGGTGAGAGTAGATACGTCCGCTGGATACAGGTAGTGTTGTCGAGCTGTATTTAAAAAAAAAACGCGTGTGTGTGCACTTATTTACTCACGTAAGACGTCATACTCCAAATAATTGGTGAGAAAAACTGCTCTAAAACATTTGTCTTTACTATTCACTCGTGAATATGATTTCTTTAGTGTCCAAACTCTTTGAACCTGTCTGTAGCAACGAATAACAAGTCTCCTGCGGTATTTCCAGACCGATATGACCCCCAAACCTTCAAGAAAAGAGCATACTCCTTTTTAAAAGACCGGCAACGTACTTGTGGCTCCTCTGGTGTTGCGGGTGTCCATGGGCGGCGGTAATCGCTTACCATCAGGCGATACGTCTGCTCGTCTGCCTACCATAACATAAAAAAAAACTCACTTATTGACACTGACAGTTGCGATTTGTGCCATGTTCCAGAGAGACCATCAGCTAACTTCAGGATGTCGGTGCGTCGTGACGGAATGCGCGCGCATCATAAAAAAATTACTCACATAATTGTTCCCTAACTCGCCAAAAGAAGTATAACCTAAAAAAAAATCCAATATCCAAAAGACAATCATATTAAACTCTGACAGCGAAACTCATAACTTGTAACTCTCACGTATCAACGCACTTTATTACAGAGTTTCACGGATCACGTGTTTATGGCGCTGAAACAAGCGCTAACGAGGGTAGTCACACATTCCCGTCACGTCGCGTCACGACCTCGAGACGAAGTAAACATCGTGTTTACTTGATGAAGATTTTTCGAAGAAAATTGGGCTAAATTGAGCTTCGACATATCATTTTTTTCATCCTGGAACTTAACATAACACAATCAGGAAAATTTCAAATCTGGTTTGAAAAGATCTGTCTTAAAAATAAAACGATTTTAAAATTTCGAATTCTTTATTCAGTTTAAGCCTAATGTTTCAAAATGTTAAAGTTGAAGTTCAAGTAACTGAAGCTACCACTGATTCGGAAGCCTTCAACTAAGAAGAACCAGCAAGAAAATCAGCAAGGATAATGTTTAATGCTTTTTTCATATTTATCTAATCTAACTCTTTGACTATCATCTTTATTTTTAATCTTTAACATTAACCAAAATTTTAATAATAAATTAAAACAAGAAATTATAACGAGAATAATAATGACCTGTGTTCACAAAAAACCAGATTTTTTGGCGCATTATTACATTTTCGTGCTTCTAACCCTGCATAATTACTATAGTTTGAATTTACCATCAAGGCGGAACCCTAAAACGCCAGACAATTCTTTCCCCATCCTATTGTACTTTCCCTCCCAAAATTAGACAACGCATATTTTCTAAACAATTCGGCACGTTCCCCTGGCATGTCATTCTGTAAGGTAAAACGACACTAGCTCGAGGATGTTTCGTCGCGGCCTCCATGCTCTATCTCTTTCGCTAACTACCCATCACATGAGAGGTCCGCTCTCGGAGGCCTCCTTGCGCCGCGACCCGACGAAGTTTGTATTAGCAGATTAAGGGGGCTGAAAATCACGAGCTTTATTAAGCCGAATTCACGCGTGGTGATTTTATCCTAGGGTGCGTCTTTACCACAATTTTAACGTATCTTCAACATATTGAGTATAATAACACTATTAATATTATAAATGCGAAAGTTTGTATGTACTGATGTTTGTTACTGTTTCACGCAAAAAGCAAAATTTAACATTTTGGCACATGCATATATAGAAAATGCCCTGGAATAACACATAGGATACATTTTGTGCCGGCCCTCGGGAACCCGGGTGAAATCGCGAGGGACAGCTAGTATTTAATCATTTGACCACCCTATTTTTCAATTAAGTAAATATATATTTATGTATCGGACATAATTGTCAAAATAATTTGTTACAGTTATATAAATCAGACTGATAGGTCGTCAATGATTGTATTGTCAGGCCAGTTTAGTGGTTAGATATCCTAACTGCCATGCCAACGCTCATGAGTTAGATTTCCACGCCGGACAATCTTTTGTGTGTCTGATCGTGTATGTTTATTTATTGCTTATTCTTGGTAATCGGTAAAGAGAAAACTTTATACCCATTTTTAAATATATTGTACGCACAGAGAAATGATGTGAACTTGGGCGTAGTCAAGTTTATGTAGAGAAGAATCGCAAAAAGCTTTAATATATATAAATCATTTCTAATTCAAATGTTATCTTAAAGATATTAAGCTACGTTTAATGTTGTTGTTTTCGGACGGATGTTCGTTACTCTTTCACGCAAAAACTACTGAACGCATTGAGGTTAAACTGGGCACAAAGATATAATAGATTAGTTATTAATGAATTTGAATTCATAGATAATACTTTCAGATGCCGGGTGAGGTAACATCCTCTAGGAACAGGTATTTATTTATAACCGAAGGTAAAATATTTATAACCTATGAACCTATGCAGGTAGGGTTGCCAGGTCGCCAAACCTAATAACCGGACAGACCAGTCAGCTTGGCCGGACATTTGTGTAAAACGCCCGGACACCCTGCATTATTGAGGATTTTGCGTCTCAGTATTATTGGGAACAACGAAAAAATATTATGTAAAATCAATCTTCTTTGATTATTACCAGTTCGTTTGGAAAATGTAAAGAGCGTAACAAAACCGGACGAGCCGGACACCGCTTATTTTGGCCGGACACGCAATTAAAAGCCTAACTACCCACGGCTTTATCCGGACGCCTGGCAACGCTAAATGCAAGTATCTGCTTGTCTTAATGTAAAAGTTTCTTATTTTCTTGTTGCAAATTTAGAAACTGAAATCTTTCAACCGATTTATAGATTGTTTCAAATTTAAACTGATTTTAATAAAGTTTCGTAATCCACGTCCAGGATTCCATTTAAATTGTCCACCAGCAGACAATGTAAGGTAAGTATGTACATAAAACCAGCTTTGTGCTTCGTCGCCTACCAATAACCCTGAGTAGACGAGATACCGTGCCCTGAAAACAACCAGGCCTTGTTGTATACCGATTTAGTTACTTGTAAGCATTGGTCGAGTGGTCTGGCAAGTATAAAAAAAATCTATTGTAGCTTGTGGTCCACCTGATAGTAAGTATTCATCTACGCAGGAAATAAGTAAAGCTCACAGGGACCTCCTGAAATACAACAACAGGTGTCTGGCGATGTTTTACTTAAAGCTGCGTGTTGTGGTTTTCTCATAACGTTTTTCTTCAACGAAAGCTCAACCTTGTAGGATTCAACTCCATGAGATGTCAGGGCATACACTATCCTTTACTTAAATAAAGTTGACAGCGATAAGACACATTTAAAACTAACTAACCATAGTCTGATTGTAGACAGATTCACGATAGATGTGAACTTTTGTAGTACAGGGAAACATTTTGATTATTCATCAAACACTTGTGAAACCCATAGATTATATATATATCATTCATTTATTTTTATATCACACAAAAAGACAAAATCAGAACGTCAAAACCCCCTTATGAAGTTTCTCTTCATAAAAATGCATTCTATAACTTGCCTCAAAATTTACAAGTACCTGCACCATCTAAACGCTCCCCAGCGCCGCAACATGGCGATTGTTTCAAATAGTTACCTAGCTTGCCTGAGAACAGTGCCTTAATTTCCCGCCTGTCGAATAAACCCTCATAAAAGTCTAGCCACTTTATTGCTTTTCAGTTTTTTAGACGTGGCTGTGTAGAAACGCCTTATTGGCTTGCTGGCTTCCTTGAAATATTGCCATTGGCTGGCGATTGATGTTTTGCCGCAAATTTTTAAAAGCCTTTCAAAACTGATGAATGGGAGTGGAATTAAAAGGAAGTACGTTCCAGTTTTCGTTTGCTGGTGATTTTTTTATTTGATTTTAATGTTGTCGCTAAAATTACTTATTTGTAAATCTGATATGAAAAGAAATTTCAATGTTGGTGCAACTAGTAACATAATTAATTAGACAGATCCAAATTAACATTTGCAACACTAGGGGCACCGCCAATGCGTTGTCGACCTTGACACTCGAAGTTGTTAAGTGTCATGTGCCTGTAATTTCACCGGCCTCCTTACCTTTCTAACCGAAACGCAGTAATACAAGTGCACTACTATTTCACGGCAGAAATGGGTAAGGTGGTAGTACTTCCCCGGACGAACTCTGCAATGTGAGCTCTACTACTCGAGTAATACTCGAGAATTTCTTAATATTACAAGCATTTTTCATTGCTTTTCGTTCTTGGGCGAATAATATAAAGACGCAGAATAATGTCCTTTATTCATTCATGATTTAAAATACATTTTAGAGTAATACGAGTACGTTGGGTAGGTACATGTTAAAGGTTAACTAACTACGGCCATCCCGGTCCCCAAGATCGCACAATTAACGTTATCCAGCATATCTATCAATTAGATTAAGGTCCTAAACAAACGGGAAATCAACCAAATCGTTAGTCCGTATAAACACGGCCTTGTTGGACTTAGCTCCAATTCGAAATTGGCTAAATTCGGGATTTGTCTTTGTGGCTTTTCTATAGAATTATTTACTCGTCGGATTTGTGTGTGATTAAAATGTGTTTAGGCCTTTTTGGTTATTTAATTTTAATATAATTTTGTTTGAGTCCTCAAATTATTTCAGTGGATCAACGTTTGTTTTTATGAAATTCATTTATTTTGGGAATTTTATTATTAATTCATTTGGTATTGACAATGTTAAAAGATTATTTTGGATTTTAACGAAAGTGTTTCCAAGTATTTCTAATTATATTTCGTTTTATTTCTCTTGTTGAGTGATGAACTTCGTTTACATGAGTTACAATCAAAACTAAGTCTTTCAATAACTCCTAGTAAATTATTTGTGAAAAGACTAGTTTGCATTTAAACGAAGATGTTTCCAAGAATGTCTAATTATATTTCGTTTTATTTATGTTGTTGAGAAATTAACGAAGTTTGGATAGTTTGTTAATTACGTACAATCAAAACTTACTCTGACTATCACAGCAGGATTGGTTTAAATCGTATAGCCCTAAAAGCGAAACAATCTAACAAACAGACTCACTTACTTAATATTATTATTAGTTAGTTATTGTAGTTTTTTAAAACAAAGTGTCATCGTCAGACGAAAAATAAAAAAATAAACCTACCATCAACCTTGTCACGCATAATACTCAAAAAACTAATAAACGGGCACAAAACAGGAGTCGACACGACCCTTTGACACAGCACCCGACACGCTCTCTTCTACGACTTTATTAAAATTGAAACAAGGATCGGCAATGAGACGCATCATCTGAGACATGAGGGTGTCACCACAGTGATATGGCGTTTAGCGGGAGGTGCAGCGTTTATGACCTCTTGCTCTTTTTTTATAAATTTATTTTCTAAGTTAAGTTTAATATATTAATATCATTGAATAGTTATTTATTACTGTATTTACCTCTTAGTTTCTCCTTTGCCTTTATTAAAATGTAAAATTATGGTATGGGAAGACGCTAGTTCCTAAGACAGGTTCATCTACACTTTTGATAAATTATTATATTAAATACTACTATTAGGTCAAAGATTGCAATAAATATTAAAAACGTATATATTCTAATAATACAGTAATCAACCGATACCAAAAAATAAATAAAGGAACAGTAAAATAATTTAAAATAAAATATCTTGGGACATTTTTTACTCAATTTACAAACATCTGAGCCGTAACTATATTTTAAATTTAGTAGGTATATCTACATATAATTTACAATTAGACAATAACAAACATCATGTTTTTTGCGCCATCTATGAACACGCCTACAATCCTTCACCGCTCGCACTACAGTGATGTGCCGACATCTATGAACGAGTAGAAACATGCGAGAATCCTACATCGCACTACTAAGATTCTTTCAGGATTTGACATATACAGGGTGACTGGTGAGATACCTTCGATATTTGAAGATGTGATAGTTGGCGATCATATGTGATGAAAAAAAAATAACATTAAAAATAAATATTAAATTACTTCTTAGTAAACTTAGTAAACAATACTCCGAGAGTCCTGTATTTACCTGCGCAATTTTTGGAAGATCTTCCCTTTTAAATGGTGGGAAAATGATACCTCGCTCCTCATTTGTTCATGCACAATGGAAATGGGTAAGGTGGTAGTACTTCCCGGACGAGCCCTGCACTAAAAGCTCTACTACTCGGATTTTGAAGTAGTTTTCACCATCTTTCAGAGATGGTTTGGATGTTTACTTACTATACTATAATAAGGCCATGGCAGAGCTGGTCGCAATTACGCAACACACAAATTCGCCTGTATATGTAACCACTACAATTACAACGAATGGGCGGGGTACATGGAATATAATCCAAATTAGGTATGTTGGTATTTAGGTGGAAAGTGAGATAAAGGCGTTTTGCCTTCTAAAAAATAAAGCCTTAAGGTTAATATTAAAATGATTCTTATTCATAATTTCGTGACTGGTAATGTAGCGAAAGGAGGCAACAATGCTCATTGTATGCCACGTTGAGACTTACATATCTTTGCTAGACTAGGGGTTTAAATATTGAGACCTCCCGACGTCTCTTCGGGAATAGAGCGCGTGAAGAAAACTGAATATCTTCAGTGGAATTAAAGTTTCATCAGACCTCTGCCTACCACTTCAAGGACCCTACATATAGAAGGTATGATTCTATATCAACTCAAAGGCAATGCACCTTCTCGTTCGCGACAAATGACAACAGAGTAAAAAGCTTACACACTTAATGATGTAAAAGTCTAAGTTGCACGCTTCACGCTCCAGAAAACGCTCCTCACTCATGCCATAGTTGCGTGACATTGCATCGAGGCACCGACACGGTTGTAGCACTTTGCCCGTGGCTAATTGAATGCCGATGACGTGCCGTGATGGGGCGTGACGTGGTTGGGTTCCGTACGGAAATTGTTAAACCATCCGGGTGATTATAGGTATTTAGGATGTCTAGCTAGGTTTATTGTGGTTATGGTCTAGGTAGCATATATACTATTACATTATGGTAGTTATAAAAGTTGTTCAGTCTGCGTTACTGTACGATTATATTAGCTCAAAGTCACTTAGCGAGGTACGAACGGATTTCTGCCTTCAAGAACAAAAGCTTCAGACTTAACTCGTAGAGTTACCAAGTGGCAATGGCCAGGCTACATGGCTCGAAGAACTGACAACTAATGTAAATGAAAGGTTCTCGAGTGGCGACCACGTCCCAGAAAGCGCTGAGTGGGACGACCTCTCAGCTGGTGTCAGAGTCGCTGCGAGCCGCTGGATGCAGGCGTCCAGAATCATTCGCTGTGGATTCATGGGGGAGGCCTAAGTTCAGTAGGAGACCAAATAAATAATATATAGTTGGGATCTGTTGACCTAATATGAATGTTACAAGCGGGTAGCTTGTAACCAGGAGATGGAAATTAAAAGGAAGAAAAAATATGATGTCTATTCATTAATATCAGGACAGTTATTGTATGGTTTTCTCAAATGAATATATTTTCGATTGAGAATCGGTCCGAAATTAATTATCAAACGGTTTTGTTAATTTACTAAAAAATAATATGGGTCTTGAAAAGTAAGACTATAAATATACTTATTAATAACAAATGAAACTTATTGAATACGCAACATACGGAACCAACAAAAAAATAAAAACATGCAGTTCCAAATAAAATAAATATCCCGCAATTTTTCCCCGTCTCATGGTTAACGCGATTATGCACGCTGTGTCCATATGTCCCAGGGGTGGGTACCAAAGGGTAGACACCCTAATGCTTATTGTCTCAAGCCCCTAGTTTTGCGGTGACTTAAATATTTTCGATGCATTGAACAATTTTTTGGAATTGTTTTCGGTAGTTTCCTTTTATTGCCTGTTTAGAAATTCGAATAATATGTTCGACCCTATTTCGTATCTATTATGATAAGGAGTTACTTGGGCTACTTGTTATACTGGGAAAATATAATAACCCTCGGGAATGTGAGTGACCGAGGGGGACAGCTAGACTAGTTTAAAAAAAAAATACATTATAACATATACATTATACTTAACACACGGTCATTACATCCATGGGATTAAATGGAACCAAATAACTGTTATTACGATTTAAACTTACATTATATTCTTTTCAATATATCTTCTTTTCTATATCTTTTTTTTTGACTCAAATCATAATGTCGTGTTAAAACATAATATTGGTTGCTATACATTTAGGAATAGCAACTATAGTATATCTATAGTGATTCAAAAGATTTTTCCCACGAAGAAAAAGATAATAATTTGATTAAAGATAGAAAAAAAGGGAAATTAAAACTTCAATAAAACCCCCACAATGAGATGATATTAAAAGTAACTTTTAAAAAGGGAACCGGAAATTCACCAGGTACGCATAGAAGGAAGACAAACAGACTTTCATTTCCGGCGCCAGGGTCGCGGCGGGGCGCTGTCATCTTCACAAAGTACGTCACATCCGGTTTCACTGTGGGAAGGAAGGTTATTTTAAAAGAAACTCTACTGTGAGGTTAAGGTTTGATGGAAACTGTTTTCTTTTGTATCTCTATAAGTAGTGTTGTCACTAACACAACAAGATTGTGACTCGATCTGGTATAAACGGTTGTTTCGTACTCGTAATTATAATACATCACGCCGAAAGCTGAATTTGTGCTGGTTGTGTTTAAATCCAATCCGGTGGTACTTCTCTTTAGAAATACAATTGCGCTGTCTCACTACCTTATATGGATGTTAAGCCTACCGGCGAATCAAACCCCCACTCATTCACTGAATGAATGGATCAGTGTGAGTTCACCGACTCGATCGCATTCTCTCAACGAAAAACTCAACGATAAACTATTGAATATATCCCAAAAACCTTAACAAATTATGTGTGAATAACAACTACAATCACCAGGACTTCGATACGAAGCATTCTATAGGTTAGTATGAACACGTATTATCTGATAGGTTTAGGTGCTGTAGGTGATCATTTTATCGACCAGCTTGGACAGCAACCGGCAATATCCCACCAGTCACACCAGTCACGTATTGAACACAAATATGAATGTAGCAGCACTTTAAACTTTAACGGATTCGTTACAATGGTTGAACATATTTGCCATGTAAATCTATTTATGGTATGTGACTACCAATTCGAAGTAGCAGCGGACCACAAACTAGACAGAGGCTGTATCTTGGTGACCCAAAGATTCTTCCGGATTAAATTAAATGACATAAGTTCGCTTAGAAACAGGGCGTAAGCTAGTTTTGATTGACACTGATAAGAAAGAGTATGGCAACTTTTCAGAGAATGACAGTAATATATTTATTTGCGATTATTTCCAACTAGTTGGCACTCAAGGTTTCACTTTAATAGGCTAAAATGTATGTAATATTTATCTATTGTTTCCAAGGCAGTTAATATCTCCTGTAACACTGAAGGTAATTTTATATTATTTCAGGTTTAGTTAAATCATATCTGCTTAGCATGAGAAAAACAAACATATTTTTTATATATTTGACTAGTGTCCGCCTCTTTGTTTTACCCACATTTCCCCTGAATAATTTTTTTTATGTTATTCTAGGGCATGCTTTATCTTTGTGCAAAGTATTATCTAAATTCGATATCTAGATATTGAGTAAAAGTGTTACAAACACTTATACATCCCCACTGACTTTCACATTTATAATAATACTAGCAGTACCCCGTTTCACCTACCTTCCCAAGGAAAAATTATTTAATAAAAAATAATCTAACCTTGCTGAGTTTCTTGCCGGTTCTTCTCAGTTGAAGGCTGACTTCCGAACCGGTTGTAGCTTCAGTAACCTTAACTGAATAAATGGTTTTGAATTTTGAAAGTTAGTCTTTACCGGGATAAAAAGTATTAAAATGTGTTAATCCAGTTTATAAACTATCTAACTGCCGAGTTTCATTTACTGTCAAATAGTTTTTGCGTGAAATAGTAACAAACGTCCTTCCATCCATCTCCATCCATCACAAACATTCACATTTATAATATTAGTAAGATTTTTGTAGGCTTTATATAATTTTCGTAGTAACCAATTTAAACATACCATAATAATGAAGTGTGAAGTAGCACAAGATACGATGATTATCGTTCACGGTCAGCTTCGTTAACCAATTTACGTGGACCTCTTAATAGTTTGCCAATAGAGCTTTTAAAGCTGTCGTTAGAGGCCAATTTCTAATGGGTGATGGACACAGGCCTTCGTCGTTTGATAGGACCGGATTATTTTGCGGGTTCTAAAAAGGTTTTTGCACTTCGTTGGGTTAGTAGGAGTAAGTATTTTGTTGTCAAATAAAAAGGTATTTTATTTACATCAGGAATGTATAAAAAATTTAATGCGTTTGCGGTGACAATTTAATCTTTAATATATTCAAATATTAACGTTGTAAGTTTTTTTAATGATTATTAATTATTTCAAGAAATATTAAATATCTTTACGTCTATTATCTCCAAAGAGGCAGAGGTCTCAGACTGAGACCCACATTGTACCATAGATATTTCAAATGCCAACGTGACGTGTGGTGAGCAATGTCGTCTCTCTAGACCTCAATACATTTTTTATCATTTCTGACTTCAATAAACGTCAATCGAAACCTGCCCTGATCTGAGAATCGAACCCAGGTACCTACGGTCTCTAAACCGAGCTTTATACACTCTCAATTCTATGTTGTGTATCATTTGGTACTAGTATATTAGCTATGTAGTTTTCATAGTAAAAGCTCTGATTAGTTAAGAATCCGATTGCCGTGTGTAATGAATAGCCCAGGATATTAATTCGGAAGGAAATACCTCGTATTCTCTTTAGTACCTGGTTGGCCGAGTATTGCTCGGGATTTCTTTACTAACGTGACTTCTACCATATTCTCTTTTTTAAAGCACTGTCATATATACCTAGATACGAATTAGATGCGATAATAAAGGGCTCCCAATAACAGTATTTCTCACAAAAGACGTAACTTGAAAACCTTACCATCTAATGACATTGTAGCAATTTTCATTGCCTAAAAATACGGATAAAACGACATTTTCTGAAAATGAATCCAAGCTAGATCGATTTAACGCCCCCGAAACCGCCTGCATTGTAAATTTCATGAAAATCGTTGGAGCCGTTTCCGAGATCCTAATTATATGTATATACAAGAATTTCTCGTTTAAAGGTATTAATTTGATTAGATATGCATTCCATAGAACAACCTCTTAGTTTGAAATTAGGTGGCAAAGTAAAAAATGACCCATTGTGTAAAATAACTTAACAGGATAAAAACCCTGTTCATCTCAGCCAAACGGCACTAATACATAAGGGTGAGGCCAAAAAATTATTCAGCACACCCCACGATGACATGAGGTATCGTAAGAAGTTTCCAATATTGGTTTGATGAAATCGCGTGCAAACATACGGACGTGACAAAGAATACGCGCAGGGCACTAAGGTTATTTCGACGAGTATGGAGGACAGTGTTTGTTTACGCTTGTATTGTTACAAAATGGCGGTATAGGATAGGTTGCTTTTAGGTTATAAGAGATTTTGGATCGTAAATGAAACTGTATTTTATGTATGAGCCATTTGAATGACTTCAAAAATGAGAATTAACGGTAAAATCGGTAAAAACACTACCTTGTCCAGGGAATAAGCATTCATTGGGGATAGATCAATGGCGAAAGGAGCAATATGGAAGTAATGTGCTTTTGCCTGCACTTAGTCTTGTGGATAAAGCTTCTAATACTGATAATTTTCGACATTAAAATAAAATGTACACTTGATGTTGACACTTCAATGTATTTACCAAAGCACTGAACAATCCCTGACAAATTGCCATTCAGTTTGGCCATAATTCTAGTCTTCATTGGAGCATTTTTTTTAAATAGTTAATTTAGTTTTTTCGTCACGCATCAAAATAAGATTGCGTTCTTGATAAAACGGAAAGTTTGAATTTAATGTAAGTTTAATAAATTTTCGTTTCAAAATTCAACATAATATTAATTTATTTTGTACCAAATACGTATTTAAACAAGACAGAATAATAGATTTTTTTTAATCGTATACATATTTAATCCCAAAAAGTTCTTAATTCCAAGTGAACGCAAACTTTCTTAGTTGTGTGTATCTCTAGTAATAAAAATATAACTGATTTCAATAAAACGCAATATTAGTGCCACAAACGTGCTTTATTGACAAACCGTGGAACATGGTCCATAATAAGTTTATGTACAGCGAGTTAAGCGACTTGCTCAAAATACTTGGGTTATTCTCAAATTATAGTGGGGTCCAATATTAAATCGACCCCAGTATGTTTTGACAATGACCACTTGACACCATTTTTATATATAGTGACATTTACACAATAAATCAAGGGTAAATATACACTTTAATTCGGTACGATTAGCACGCGACTCATTCATCAATATTAAGTTAGAAATAAACATTAAAAGTATAATGAACACTCAAAATTCCGAACGGAAATCTCAGTAAATACGAAATCACGGTGTTTGTTCGAATATGGAAATCAGAGCCGGAACTCTTTCCATCCGGAAAATTTTGTGCGTGTACTGTTAGATAAAAGGATGATATCCTTAAATTAAAAATAAGCTTTTTACAATGTTCAGGCTGTTAGTCTCGGATACGAGTTCATGGTCAGAGTCTTGTTTGTATGGCCATGTGTGAAAATCTCATATGACACCATATCTGTATAACATTAATTAAAGGTAATATACACTAATTTCACAAATCGTGCCATACATTAACTATATTATACTATCTCACTCATAATGACCTTGCTGTCATTCCTTCGGATATATTCTCGGAAAAAACTAAAGAAAAAGAAATTAACTAAATAAAAAATATAGAAATTATTCTTCAGAATACCAGCAAGCAAAAATGTTACACTATGACAAATAGTTTCAAAAACACATTCAAAGCATCACATATTTTTTTTTGTTTTATTTTACACCTTATTACCTAAAGAGTGACAAACTTAACTCATTTTTAAAAGAAAATAACAACACGTATCGTATGAATAATCACATTTGCCCATGTTTCCCAACAATAAAACTAAAAATGGTACACAAATTTTGTATGAAATTAATTTTTAAAATAATGTTAATGGTACTACATCCATTTGAATAAAATAAAAAAAAGTTATTAATTTCTTTTCACATCACACCGTCAGATGTACACACTTATCATAGTAAATTCACTTTATTCTCGCTTCGGACCGTATTTCCCTGTTATTCCTAAAAAAATGTGCTTTAATTATATATTTTTTTAATTAGTTCAAAAGTGTAAGAAATTAATCACAATTTTTAACTCTTAAAAATATTTCGTATAACATTAACTACTAAATAGACAAGTGATTGTCACTTTTACAATGAAATTTCTATGAAGTATTTGAATGAAATTCTTTTGACAACATTATGGGGACTTTAGAACGAAATCAGTGGCAGTGTCTTCTGTCCATTGCGAGACTGATGTATTAGATAGAGACTTCCGAATTTATTTTTTACAAATACTTTTTTCTATGCAGTTTTAAACCAACTATTATGATGACTGACACAACATTGAAGCATTAAATTTTTCTGGGAGTAAATGCATAAAAATACGATAGTAATCAAATAATACTTGAAGGAAATGCTATTAATTATTGTAAGTATGTATTAAGAAGTCGCTATGCCTTTGAAAAGCGTGTAAGTATATTCATAATATTGTACTATATAAAAAAAAAACAGAATTGTAATATGCTTAATTTTTTTTAGAATCAACCAGATTGTATAATTATAAATTTTTTTGATTTGCAATATATAGGGAAATATGTGATTAGAAGAGAACTAAATTCTATGCATGTACCTAATAGGTCAAGTGTGACTTGGAAATGTGATTTAGGTATTCCGTACTATATTTTCTTGTATGGTAAATAATATCACCAAATTATAAGATACAAAACAGATATTGTAGCTTAAACTAAAAGTGACGGTTTATATTGAATTATTATGATTATCATATTCTAAAGTACCAAACTATTACAATGTACAGAAAAACAAATTTTGAGACTAGTGTGAAGAAATCACTCGAATTTCACATTACAATAGATGTGTTTTTTTAAAGATTTTATTTCATAATAGATTTTCAAAATTCCTATTATTAAGCTTGTTTTACACTTATTTACAATTGATACACTGAATTTAAATGATATTTTAACTATAAAGACCAATTTTAATAAGCCTAGGCACTTTCGGCAAATATGTTTTGGCATATCCATTAACCCTCTTTATTAAAAATAACACATATATATATATTTTTTTAATTGAAATTAAAAAAAATCTAAAACACTGAAAATATAACCATTGTTTTTAATAAAGCGGGTTCAACCTCTTCCACAAAACATATAAAAAACCACTTATTATAATTTTTTTAGTAACATTTTCTGTACAATTTTATTATGTGCTAAAAACTAAAGGAACGATTCCACATTTCGATAGAAAAAAAACGTGACTTAGTGTTATTGACATATTAGTATAGTTATATTTATAGTGACTTAAACTAATTTAGACATTGATAAAGGTTCTGGTAAACTTATTTTCATTGCTCGGAAATGACGTTTGAAAAAGTTTGGAATCATTCTCAAAAAAATTGTCAAGCCGAGATATTTTTTAAGCCTCTTTTAAATATAAAAAAAAAACGACTGGGATTATAGTTGAAAAATCTTTAAAGAATTATATTTAGTGTAATAAAAAACTACTTTATTAAATTCTGACATGATACTGAAGTGAACCAAATAGCTTTTCATCTGATTACAAATTCCTTTTTCAAACGTCCACCCGAACGCTCTTACCTACTCGTTTAGAATTCCCCACACGAAATGACTCGAGAACTCTTCGAGTAAAATTCGATTTTTAAAATTCAAAGTCAGAAGCTAGAGAATCTGATTAAATAGAACGTGAGACGTGATAAAAGTGAAGGATAAGATCTTGTCTATTTTATTTAGGTATTTTTTATTGTCACAAGGGATTCAAAAATTTGGTACAGCGCGAAGCACAGACTTATGCTAAGATATTTTTTTTTGTTTTACTTACATATTGACTTGTATGTCACAGCACGCTTTGATTAACACATTGTGTAGTGTTAAGCTTGGTACACACTGTCAGCTTTACCGTAAATTCCAGCCGGAAAATAAACCGTAAAAAGTAACTCTGAAAGCGTGTTCCAGTTTGAATACTCTCACTATAAGAAAGTGCTCTTGGTCGCTAACTATAATTAAAGTGCCCAGGGCACGAACAATCGAGGGACTCGATATGTCAAACTCGAGGTAACCTTAGTAGGACGTTTTAAAACTAAAACAAAAAAACTTAAAACAAAATTCTAGAAGTACGCGAAATTAAAATAAAAAAATGTACTTACGCCATGCACCTTCTTAAAATGAGTGCAAAATCGATTTTGGATATTGACTGCTTAGATTGATCCCATTTTTATAATTCTCATAAAAGCTACTAAGCGGGAACTTAAATAAACTCTGCAGTAAGTCTCATATGGGATCGTGTGATATGTATAGTATCCTCAAAAAGCCTTTCATTAAACGATATAAAAAATATCATCTACAATCAAATTGCGCTTAAATTCACGCTCATTTGATGGCAGTATTAATTGAGGTCCTTTTACTAAGTATCTAAATGACAATGAAAAGCATTAATCTCTTACAATAGTCAATACCCAAAACACATTAGTACCTACAACACTTCGTCAAAATAATTTGAAAACCAGACCGAAAATACCTTTACATTGAACTAAAATATAATATGGCTTGCATGAACATTCTATGCAATGGACTTAAAATGTAGTAAGTCCTCAATTCGATTTTGTTCTATTTAAACTGGAAAGCTCTACGCAACTCCCTCCGTGAAGTCGACGCAAAAGTTTAAAACCGGTTGCATTTACCGGAACTCTACATATATGTGTCCATAGCTTTATTGATCCCAAAACAGAGTTTAAATTGTGCATAAATAAAAAAGGTATTTATCGTCTAGTTTTCTGGCACATAATATTTATATCGGGGTAACTGTATGAAACTACAAATGTGTCTACAAAGGTGGCAGAAACAACCAAGATTTTTTTTACAATTTTAGTTTAATTATTTAGAAATTGCTCATCACAATTTAAACCGAACATATCCATTTACCTCGATATAAAACTGAGCCACATATTAGCACTTTATTTGGTTAATTAAAACAAACATTGGTCAATAGGAGAGACCACCACCTAATTAACAAATGTTTGCTTACCACGCTAGAGTTTCCAGGATTCAAGCTCCTATATATTTTGTATGAGCTTGTGATCTCTGGTCATCTCTCGCGTGTCGCCAATATTAGCGCTCACAATTATGTTACCAAAAATAACTGACAAGTGCGCTTAATATGTTATATTGTAGGAAAGTTGAGGCGATGAAGAAGGTATGTAGAACCAAGTATCTTAAGCTGTCCTGCCTCACTTGCCTGACCACTTGTGGGGTGTTGTCTTTACCAGGGAACTTGCCAGTACGGTAGAATTCTTCTAGCATCTTTTCTTTTTCTATAAACCTGTCGTAGAGCCATTGGGTCATTCCTTCTGTATCTGCTGGTACCTGTAATGTTGATTTTTTTAATTTATTATATTAATTTATCAAAACCATATTTACTTGGAACGTAGATCCTGGAAAATAACTGGTTCTTAAACGTAACTGCTGGAATATACCAATAGGTCTTTGTAATAGAGTTTCTAAATAAAGGAGCCAGTCAGGCGGGTCCTTGAAAGTCCCTACCACCACCACCGCACATCTTTCCTCCCTCCTTATTTCATCACGATGTCTACATTCACTGAAAGCTCAAGCCTAAATTATTCTATAAGTATTCTATAAGGAACTGTAAGAAAACTTTGGTCCTCTTTTTAATAGGCAGGGAGAAGATCCACTTGATGGTAAATGTTCACTATTTCCTATGTGGTGTTAAACTGGAAGAGACACTGGTAGGAGATATTTGACGATAGATATCAGAAGACGTTTAGTGTTTATATCAAAGCTCATACCTCTCGACTGGGATAAAGCCTATAATGCAGATGAGTGGTACAGGCTGGTCTAACGCCGCAGACGACATCTTGGAGGTGGAGAGGGATCCGGTCCGGATAAGCGATGGTGACGTCCAGGATCCATTCGATGCTGTCCCCAACTTTATTGTTCAGCAAAGGTACATTGCTCTGATTGAAGTTGTCATCTGAGAAAATTGCACAACCAGAAAATACATATTAATAAATAAAAAAGAAATCCATCACCTGATGAAATAATTGGAAGAAGTGGTGAATTTGGAATAATGAGCCATCATCCTACAAACTGCGCTGTAATGTTGGTGGCATTTGTTTAACCATCAGGATATGCACGGATTTCAATCCTAGATGAAATAATTTCTTTTTTTAAAACAAGGTATCACATAATTGGAACAAGACAGTATTGAACTAAACTGAACCATCATCAATAAAAAATTGTTTAATTTAGGCTCTAGAAAGGCACTTAAGAAGGTACTGACCTATAGTGTAGTTACCAGCATAGATGCAAATGCTAATCTCTTCCTAAAAGGAATGAATGAATAAAAAAGGAAAAAATGAACAGGCAGAGGGTCCACCTGATTGTAAGTGGTCATCGCCGCCTATGCCCAATGCGTTGTTGACTCTCAGATATGAATTTGTAATGACTCATGTGCCTGTAATTTTAAACAGTTCCCTTGGCCGTCTAAAAGCAACCCATTATACATATATTATATATAGTAGTAATTCACAAAAAAAAAACTCTGCACTTGGAACTACTTCTAAAACTCTATCACCAACCTTTTTTGGTATCTTCTTTAGATGTTCCAGCAGTCTCATTCTTATGAGGCCCGATCTCTTCCATGATGACCTTCATAGCACCAGCTCGAGGTAGAGACACGTATTCCAATTTAGGAAGGTTGTTCTTCTCGGCAAACCTGGAGATTTGTTTTAATGAGTAAATTGAATAATTATCATCCAACGACGGAATATATAGTGAGGAAGTATAGATAATGAAAGACCTTTAAAGCGGTAACATTTCTAAAAATTTTAACGGTGATCACACATTGAATTACATCTTAAAACTTGCATTATACTTTTCTACTAATTATTTCAATCACAATTCTCGTTAAAAGTCAGAAGTATGGATTAACATCCTGTTGGGTTGAGAATCTCCACTATTATCTAAACAAGAAGAGTTAAGAAAGCATACTTTACAAACATGAACAGTATTATACAATTATCAATATCTGCCGCAGCAGATGTCTATATCTGTTCGATCAATTCATCAAATTCGAATTCATTGATGAGGTCGGCGATGTTTTTTCGCGACTTCTATGCTCTCTTTCGTAACATACGCAATGACGCGAGAGGTCCGCTCTCCGAGGCCGATCAAGATAATTCAGGAGCTCCATTCAATTCTGAAACAGAATTAACACGACACATATAATATAAACTCTTACCTTTGGCTCACTTCTCTTCTCTTGTGCAAGAAGCCACCTTCAGGGAACAGCACCATGAACTGACGACTGAGAGGCACATAGTACTTGTAGATGTGTCGCCTCAGGTCTTCTAGCGATTGGTCTCGTTTTGCTTTTCCCTGGGGAAGAAAATAATATCGATCAAGTTTTTGAATATTAAAATCATGCACATCTCTTTTAATAGAAAACATAATAAGGAGAACATGGTAAGAGGTTAGAAAAATAATGTTTGTTTTGTAATAACTTTATTTATTGCGCAAAATGAATAGATATAATACTTCTCAACAATATTCAATACCTAAGAATATTAAACAGTATTTGATAAATTTTCTGTCTCGTGTAGTTGATTTAACAAATTATTTGTTAAAAAAGTTTAAAGTCATGTCATACTTTGTATTTAAATGGGAATTTGTTTCTATAAAATTAATAAATTCACTGTCCCTCAAGAAGACCCAGATAATACAATAGTCTACACAACCTAAAAAACCTCTAAAATTACTGCATCAAGTCAGACGCTATGAAAAAAACTAAATACAATTTAAAAGCTTCACGGTCGCGGTCGTACAACAAAAACACAAAAAATTCACCGAACCAGCGGGCTCGCCCACACAATATGTTAACTGTTAACGTATACGTCATCATCGGGGGGGTCTAATGGATAACGTCGATATTGCTCGGATGAGACTGCAGTTTTCGACCACCCTTGATGACTGCTCCCAGTGTTAAGCTCAGAGTCGTTGCGAGATTAGGATATTATATTTGGCTTTTGGTTCATAAGTTTGTTCTATATTCAAATGGATCATGACCGAAAGAATCTTCAAATCCATATTGCCTTTTAATGGCCAGTATTTTAATAGACAAATCCAAAGTCTCTGGATTAATGTACGTTTTTGACATAACCTTTATGGAATGAAAAAAAGGAAGAACAAATATAGATGGCCAAATAAATGTACTTTAAAAAAAGGAACTTATGATTAAAGTCGAGTAGTAGAGCTCTTAGTGCAGAGTTCATCCGGGGAAGTACCCAACCAAGTAACCTTACCCATTTCTGCCGTGAAGCAGTAGTGCACTTGTGTTACTGTGTTTCGGTTAGAAAGGTAAGGGGACCGGTTATTACAGGCACATGAGACTTAACAACATCACGTCTCAGGGTCGACAACGCATTGGCGATGGCATTAGTGTTGCAAATGTCCATAGGCGGCGGTGATCACTTACCATCAGGTGGACCGTTCGCGTGTTTGTCGGTCCATGTGGAATAAAAAAAAAATACGGTGGATAATGAAAACATGGCACAGTTAGATCTTTTTTTTTATGTCATGTATGCCGACAACTTGACCTGATTGTAAGAGGTTACCGTCGCCTATAGACATTTACAACATCAGGGAAAATACCAATGCGTTGTCGTTATGCATATTATATATACTCATCACAATGCAGTTTTTGGTCAATCAGCGCTGATGTTCCATTGGGACCGGCCTGCGACGTAAAAGTACCAACAGGATAACAGCAGTTAATTTTAAAAACGGTATACCTACTGTAATTCAGTCAAAGTACATCAATCCATTAATATAGCAAACTAACTAGAAATAAATAGTTGTTAGTTTGATTTTTAATATTTTCCTAATATCACTTTATAATAGATAAAATTTCAATAGTTTCTAAAAAAACTCGATTAAGATTAGTAAACCTAACAAAAAACGTCACGTAGGTAAGTGTATAGACAGAAAGGTAAGACCATTTTTAAACAAATAAAGAGACCGACTACAATCTTGATCTAGAATTGCTAGAAATAGGGATGGCAGAATTCGCTTAGTGTATTTTAAGTAAAAGATCTATCCAATAGATAATATATCTAAAAGTTAAGATACCTGTTTAGTAGTAGAAGGTAAGTTATGGTAGTAGTAATTGTTAGAATAAGTGTATAAACCAAACAGATATAAATGTCCTTGTTGTCGTATGGCTGCAGCCACAAGGCGGCGCCACTTTTGTTTGTGCATGTACAATGCTATTTGGTAGATTATCTTCCCTTTTTATAAATGTCACTGACTGTAACAGACATTTAACAATAAATCTTCTTTTATTAATTTTATCCTGGTATATTTTGCTCAGGATCCTTCAGTAATATCAAAGCTTTAACCAAACCAAAGCCATACGCCAAGAAAAAAAAATCACGACAACAATTTGTGCCTACAATAAATAAATACCTTTAAATAAATTAATATCCTGGGATATTCTTAGCACAAAGCCATCTGATTCCAAAATAAGCAGGGCTTGTACCAAATAGCAGCTATATTAGATATATGTACATTTTCTTTTCAAATAATTACTTATATAGATATAGTATTTCCACCCAGTACAGAACAAACAGACATGTTCATGGACACATGCAATGTTTGTCCTGTGTGGGAATCGAACTCTCGACCTGTGGCCTGGCAGTAATTTGTTCATATTAAAACGAATAGTAAAATTATTAATATGCATAGTGCATGCTATTTCAATTTCAAACTTCCTTACTAACTCACCTAAGTTCTTTCAGAAGTTGTTGAAGGGCTTTTCAATAGCAAAGCGGACTGCCAATTAGCAAACGATATTTGCCAACCCTATACCGTGTAAGAAACGTAGTTGCATCCTCGCTTCAGTTGACGCGTATAGCCCCTTCCCACGGGCGCAATGAACCGTACACAACCGGGAACGATTCCGTTCCTTGAGATCCAATCGGGAACGGTCGGCAGGACTTTTGAAAACACTAACGACCGACGGATTGCGTGGGTGTTCGCCATTGGAGTCGACACAGGCGGGATGTTTTCCACTTTTAAAACTTTGTACAGTTTTCTGTACTTACATATTAATCATGTGTCTTAGAATCCACTCATAAAGAGAGACTAATTAATAAAGTGACAGACATAGAATAAGGATTTTTATACGTAATATGTAAGCTTTGACTTGGGAAGCTTTCAGTCTCTTCACATGGACTGAACTATTTAATCTCTTAAAAGCTTGTAGCTCATGGAAGAAATGGTTTACACGCTTGTTTAATTATTTAAATAAAAGTCGCTATTTTTCAATATATTGACAAATGCACATGACTTGACAACTTTAATTCTCGGGGTTGACAACGTATTTGCAATGTCTCTGAGAAAGTTCATTATCCCTAGGTTGACCACTCACTTATCAAGTAATGTTAGGATAGTAATAAACGACTAAAACTTAAAAATTTAATGTCGCTAATTAAGACGTGGATCAGTAGAATCAATGCAGCAGAACGAAGATAAAAATCTTACTTCTTTAAGCGTCTTGTGTCGACATCATTGGAAAACCGCAGTTGTCGTGAGCTCACTCACGGAACCACGATCGCGGTGCAATCGGGCGTGCGTCGAACCGTTGCCAAAGGAACGCTAGCCGATACCTCAAGTAATTGTAATTGTTCAATGGTCACCTTAAGCTTCTTAGCATCAACTATGTAACGATATATTAAATAATAACGGCCAAGTGTAGTTTCGTACCACCGTACAATATTTATCATCTCAAAAAACGAATCTTTCACTTAATTTTTATTTATGTTCATAGCAGCTATAGATAAATAGCTAGAATATGTATTTATAATATGAATCAACACTAATATTATAAACCTGAAGAGTTTGTTTGTTTGTTTGAACGCGCTAATCTCAGGAACCGCTGGTCCAATCAGAAAAAATATTTCAGTAATGGATAGTGCATTTATCGAGGAAGGCTATATCTATATATTTCGATGGTATATACCATCACGCTAAGATCAAGGAGCGGAGCACCAATGAAGAATCAAAATCGGGTTTTTTTATCCTTTTGATAGCTTCCGCTTCGTGCGCTGCGTAAACAGTAAATATATTATAGTCTGGAATAGCACATAGCCTCCTTCTTATCCCGGGAATATGTAACATCCCCCGGGAACGCGAGTGAAACCGCGGGGAACAGCTAGTATGAATATATAAATATAGCTCTGTGAAAATTTCAAAGAGTGGGTAAAAAACAGTGTCCACATATTACGGTTCAAAAGATATAGCCAAATGACAGACAAACGGGTGGATGGGTCGACAGCAGAGCCTTTGTTATAGGGTTACGATGAAAACCTTAGGGTACCGAAATTAAAAAAAAAAACACCGGAATATCAATAGTATACCATGGAACTTCTACCCATTATGTACTTAGTTTAGTACCCCAGTACCTTAGTACCCGAGTGCAAACGCTGAGCATTCTTAGATAGCGGCATACGACTTAATTAAAATAAAAAAAATAAAATAAAATGTTTGCCCACCATAATCACATTGAACATTTTTGGTAAACATATATGAATTATAATGTATTTTTTTTTATTAGTAACCCTCAAATGTGAATCCACTCAATAAAACAAAAAAACTAATTCAAAAACGTAAGAGATTTTTCTTCCCAATTCGTCTGACCAATTTATATATGGATATATAACATTTAATATTGCCTTTTCAGAAACTCTATAAGTATTGAGATTAAATTCCAAATGAGGTTAGGTTCTATTAAAATATAAAGATAGATATAAAACAGTGTGGTAACTAATTAGCTGGGACCCTTGTTAAGGCAATGTGGCGCCCTGGGTAAATTAAATTTTCTAACTAAATAGAAAATTAAATCGTTAGAACAGAGCTTAAAGTGGCTTGGCGGCTATGTTTTGTATTTTTGTAGTGTCTGTTTGACTTTGAGGGAGTTTATGAATAGCTTAAGTCACCCCCTCGAACATAAACAATAGCGTGACTAATTCTAATGCTTATTTTGACCGAGCCCTTGTATTTAATATTACTGACGTATGCTACAATTTTTTAACCTTGTACTTTTATAATTTTTGTTTTGAATTAGACAGTTTTTCTATCTTGCTACGGGTTTAAATATATAGCATATTGTTGATGTAACTGTAACTTTTTCTTTTTTAATAATTCTTATGCATATATTTTTCTTTTGTTTTACGTTATGTATGCTGTTTACTTCAAACGAGTGTTATAATTCCATTTTATTAAGTGGATAGCTGTAATTGGTCTTTTATTTATTAGTTCAATCTATGTACAAAAATTATAGTTTAAGACTGTTAGCCAAAGACCAAATAAAGAAAATAAAAAATTAAAATGGTAGAAAAGGAACCCTTAAAGGAGTTCCTAAGAAGGCTGATTCCATATCTATTTTGTCTTTCTGTATAACACAGCTGTTTTACTATAAAAAAAAAATATAATTAAAGTTATTCTATAGATAGTGAAAATAGGGGGTTTATATAGCCAGAAACTACCCCGGTCGTCATCTTCCAGTCGAAATTCTGTAATAATTCAGACTAACTCAAACCATTTTATTTTTCTTTTTATTTATGACTAAATATATAGATTGATGATAGACAGATTTATCACCGTGAAAATAATATTTTTTATTTTTTTTACCAATAAATCATATATATTATAAAATCATTGATTTTCTGTAAAGTTTCTTTGTCCCATACAAAGAAACTTGACAGAGAAGCTGATCCAGCGGAATTAGTTACTAGATATTTATTTTTTGTATAATCTTAAAATTTTTGCAATGTCATGCTTGAGTCAAATAGTCAATTAATAATATTTGAATATATAAAAATAATCATTAAAATCGCTTCGCCCAGTCGAAAGTTATGAGGTAACAAACATAATTTTTTTTTTTTTTTAAATAGACGAATTGATAACCTCCTCCTTTTTTTTAAGTCGGTTAATAGTAATAAAAGAATATAAATCTAAATAACAATCGACTATACATTATAATTGATGCACAAATACATTTAAATTAGACACACAGTGATATCTGAATCTCATCAAGGTATATTCGGAGAATGCTCAATAACAAACTAAATACCCAATTAAAACTTTGGCAAATATTCAGTAGGAGCCGTGTCAATATTCCTATGGAAACCTAGGAGCGCACTTCCGCCACGTTTCCTCGTTTTAATTGTCATACTCTTGAACAACACACTTGAACAAACGTTTGAACAAACCTTTGTGAGGAAGTAGGTGGTTGTGGGCGTAGGTATGTTGGATGTGAATGAACTTTGCGGGGTGTTTTGTATAGAAATGATGGTGCCCAGGGGTGAAAAACCTCTTAATTAAGAACGTCTTTCAGTATGAGATCAACTTTAAAGCAGGAACTTTTTGGCAATTACATACTTTCTGCAATTAAATATTATGAGGTAACAAACATTAAAAAAAAATACAGACGAATAGATAACCCCCTCTTTTTTTGAAGTCGGTTAAAAATCAATTATTTTATAATTAAAATATTATCCTACTAATATTATTAATGCGAAGTTTATGAGGATCGATGTATAGATTAATTAAAATAAAATATATTTAAAATGAGGTTTATCCCCTACCTACATTTAAGAGGAGTTGCCAACCAATCCCCCAAAATTACATATCTATTTATGTTCCAGCAATAACATTAAAATATCATCAGTGAGAAAGGAATGAAAAGTTTAAGGTTTATTTTCCAAAAAAGCTTAGATTGACTTCCAAAGAGGCAGTAACATAAGTGATTTGGACCTTCTTTAAACTTTTTTCTGCGGCTCAACTAAATTGACTTTGAATTTTGAATTTTAAAAGCAAATTGCTGGCTCTTCTTAGCAGAAGCAACCTTCCGAAGTGGTATCACAGTAAGAATCGCATTACTGCTTATTTTGATTATGCAGAAGTTACTTTACAACTTCTCGTCTCAGGGTCGAAAATACATTGGCGATGCCACTGGTGTTACAAATGTCCATAGGCAGTGGTGACCACTTACCATCACGTGGACCGTCTGCTTGTTTGTCGGCCCATGTGGTATAGAAAAAAAAGTATCAGTTCTGTCAAATACCGTAATTAGTGGTGACAACACTCACCACTACTTACTGATTCATCGCCTCTTGTGTGGACTAGAGACGGTCACAACACTGACCATCCTTCATCAATCCCATCTTGGGGTTAGTACTGTGTATCACTAACTAACCCCAGAATACACGGATCTCGTTAATTTCCACTTAATTTTGTATCGTCAAAAGAAAATAATTAATCACCTTTAGTTACTAAACTCATGAATAAACTTTTACTTAACCAAAACTCAAGCAAAATACACGCACATAAACTGTCCAAGTGAATTCGTTAAAAGTTACGTTAGATGTGTCCAAGGACTCTTAACGAGATATCTAGACGTGAAACTTTCGCCTCGTTACCGCCTCCACGCGGAAGATAAGGGAAAAATTTCTTACGATAAATGCTTACACTGGCGGCCACTGGGATGTGTGTGTCGTTATAATCTGTTAAATATAAGATACTTTTGACGTTTAAAAATGTCATAAAAAGAAACAACAATGAGTACTTCAATTTGACGGACTATGATGAAAGATAGAATATGAAAAAGGACAAGACATAATAAAAGAAAGACAATTATATCCTGTATTTTTTTTTAAGAACTGGTAACTAGATAGCTGTTTACTACTTATGACTTTTTAAATATATTTACCTGCACTATGCACTGAGCATATGTCAATGCACACATGCAGGTAATTCTGGGCAGATTCGTTTTGTCGAGCAAGCCTAAGACTTAATTCTCGTGTTATGCAAATTGGTCGCTTTGATATTTTGGGATTTTTTCTTCGGTCAAGTAAGCTGACAGACATGCAGACGGCCCACCGTAAGTGGTAACTGCCACCTATGGACATTTGTACAACCCAATTTTATTTGATGTTACAAACTTCAGAATTTGTACCGTTTCCCCATAAGTTAATAAATTCAACGAAATCCATCCAGTCTGACCGTATCCCTCTCAGTGTCCGCAAGTGTACGTGTTAAACTTCGCTACGTGTGCTTTTCTCATAGAGAAGCAAGCGTAATTACCTGCGGTGGACCCTTCCTCTATTTTTTTTAATTGCATGGCGACAACTTTCCTGGGGAAAAGATACAGTGACCTGTTTTATCTAAAGCCGGTTAAGGATCTTAAAGCACCTATTTATCATAACGGGTTTGTTGAGAGTAAAAACAGTATAAATGGATTTCAAATGGATAAAATATTTTCATGTTAGTTTTTATTAGGGGTGTTTTAGTTTTGCCGGGAAGGATCGTCGCGACTCCCACGCTGTCTCGCCTTGTAAGTGTAGTCTGAGCCGTCTCTCGAACCGATCCAGAAATAATCATTTCACATGAGTCCTACGCAGCCAGCCCCTTATTCGGTTAATACAAACTTCATCGGCGAGCCACCGCCACACGGAGGCACCTCTCACGTGATTGTGTAGTTAGCGAAAGAGACAGAGCACAGAGAGGCCGCGTCGAAACATAGTCGAGCTAGTGCCTTTTTTATTACTGAATCGAGACCAGGCCCTACCCCCTTCAACGCAGTTCCTTAAACCTTTAAGAATCTTCTGAGCTTGCTGAATTGTCTACGAAAGGTGTAAAACCTTAAAAGTCCGTAAAAAAAAAAACCTTTCTATTCAAAACGCTGACGGTGATAATCCAACCGTGAAGTAAGCCACATGAGGTCAAATGGTTACAAAACATCATCACGCATCGAGTAACACGCTTACACTTGTGATGCAAATTGAACGAATATCATTCAGCCAGATTTGGTTAAGCGTTTGCTTTCTAAACATTGTAAGGATTCCGTGATTTGTATCATTAGATCGGCTGTGCCACTGTTGGGCATAGGCCTCTCAAGTCATCCTTTTTGATCCTGTGTCAATGAATTTCAATGAATGTCAATTTGAAACTGTGGATGAGTCCACAGTTCGCCCACCTTCTGGAGCATATCACCTTACCATTGGGCTAATCCAAATATGTATTTCTTTTTTGTTGTAACATTACGTATCTGGTTGCTGGGTGGTTTGTTTCTATGGTTGAACAAGCTCCGCTTGGTTTGGGATCTTACTACCGTATCATACTTTAGTACGACATGTAAAAAGTACATGCTTAACAACATATCTCCAGGCCCATAAACCCCGAAAATATATGTCGAAATCACAGTAATGAACTCAAATTCCACCGTCAATATTTGAAGTATCAACGGGCACTTCACCAATTCTATTTTAAAGTAAGAAATGATAATATTACCTTGCTCAAAGGAGGTGATAGTAAAAATAGGGTTTATTTAAATCCCTTGTTGTTAATGCGGGACCCTAAAGCGGCGCGTGCGCAAGTCGATGTGCAAATGAAGCGAGGTCGCGGTCACGGCCGGGTGCCGCTCCACGCCGCAATTGCACCTAATTATAATATGAAAACATTCACTCCTCATTTAAATTTATTAGAACTGAGCGCGTGCCGTGAACGTGTGAAGTGTGCCGCAGTAATGAAGAATGTGCGGGTGTATTTATTAATCAACTTAGTGTTACTTTATGGTCGTTTAGCAGTTACAATTTGGCTATAATGTATAAAATACCACTGATATTATTAATGAAAATGTTTGGGTATTTAGAAGCTAAATAAATTTGAATGACATATGCCATATACAGGATAATAAAAATAAGGAAAATATGTTATATCAATTCGAAATTCTGACAACATACTATTGTTCAATATTTTAATAAATAAAATAGTTTTAAGTCTTTCCACTACGCACTTTCACGAGCGCTCCCGAGGGATACAAAGCAGTTCTCTATGTCCCTTTCCATACCAATGAATGGGTGCCAAGAATGCACACATTCGTTACAGTTGCTTAGCGAAAGTGAGTGAGAGTTTAGCGTTTTGTGAAAGCGTAACAAACAAACGCACTTTCAATTTAATGATACTAGGAAGGATAGGGATGTTATTTTGCTGACTCTCTTTCAGTCAGAGTCAGTATTCAACTGACTGGAGACTTCCAAACAGGTGTCGCATGCAAGTAGCACGACTCCAGGAACCTTTACCTTACCCTCAGCTGACAGCCATCATTGCTCACCAAACTATCCGTAAGGGTCTAAAAGCCATATGCGGCTAATGCCATCAAGTCAATTGAGAAAAAAGTAGTTAGTAAGGTCATATTTCCATGAAGCCATTAGTCCCGTCTGTTTCACAAATGGTCTATGACCGGATGTATGCGCGAGCGCACGCAACGCGTGTCCACGTGCCGGTAGCTGTTATACTAGTTTTTTTTTTATATATAGGAACTTAGAGGAAGACACGCTCTGGTGAGCAATGGTTTTGTATCGGCCTGCATACACATATGATATTGACTGGCCAGTTGGAGTGAGGGGTAGTGGTGAAAAAAACTGCAAAAATATGTAATTTCTTAAAACCATATTTTTTTTCTACTGCACTGAACTTTTTCTACTCTACGGATGTGTCGAACTCTTAGATTGATCTATGCGATGAAATATTCTATACATTATATGATTACATTATCTATGTTTGTTACTCTTTCACGCAAAAACTACTAAAAGGATATGGATGAAAGTTGGCACATAGATAGAACATATCCTGGAATAACATATAGGCTACTGTTGATCCCGAGAAAATGTGATATCACTCGGGAACGCGGGTGAAACCGCGGGGGACAGCTAGTAACCTATAAATAAAAAAACTGAATATAAATTATAAGACCTGTCTATGTGTAAAGTGCCGGGCTATTTGTAATGGATGAAATGAATTGGTAAAATATATATAACTTCAGTGCAAATAAATATCATAGAAAAATTACTTTGATTATTTCTAAAAGACAACATACACATAACAATATTCGTGTTGAAATAATTCAACTAAATGAGTTTTGTATTATTATGAGATTGGAATTTGATCAATTGAAGCTAGAGGCTCTTTAGACCCTCGAAAACAGGTGAAACGGAGAAACAACTGGCTGGTCACAATTTTTTCATAAAAGAGATGAGTTGGACTGGGAGTGTTCGGCGCCACTACCACATAGGCAAATATTATAAAAAAATATATAAGCATATTAATTATAATCATAAACCTATATTTCATTACACTCATACTAACAGTAGCAAGAGATAATGTATACACAAACCCTAAAATGTAATAGAGATCATAAACCAATCTCAAGAACGAAGATGCTCAAATAACTACCCTCGTAACGACTATATAAAGATACGAGCAGATAATTACAAGCGTAGACAACATGAAAAACTCACAACATCACAAAGAACACAGAAAAGATAAATAAAGACGGGCCAGCTGAAAGAATTCCTCGGTTAATTTCCTACGGGCCCAAAGTTTCGCGGTACGAGCCGACAACAAATTGGAGGAAAGTTTGCGGTCTTCATTTCCTGACGAAGCGGACGACGACGAGTTGGAAACAAGATTGGAGGGGAATTTCACCCGCCTTTTGAAATGATGAAAGTATTATTTTGGAGCGACTCCTCTGTTCGATTTTTCATTGGCGATATTTTTTGGTTGGTTTGCATCTGCGTCCTGACTGACATACGGAGAGAAGGCAACAAAAAGAGAACATGACGCTTATATTAAAAATACCATTAATTATGTTTTATACAGTAATACATTATGTAATATATGAGAGTTCTAAAGTAGTAGAACCACGGAATAGAAAAACCTTGCTTTTTCTACCACCTTACGGCGGCCAGTGAAGTTACTGGGACATTAGACACATAACGACTCAGGGTCGACAACGTAATGACAATGCTCCGGGTGTCGCACATCTCCAACGGCAACGGTGACCACTTACCATCAGGTGAATCGTCAGCATGTTTAAGGGCCTACATGACATACAAATTAAGATATTTTTTTCTGATAATTATAGAACCAATTCAGCTTTGTTGGGATCAGATAAAAGTGAGTAAATAAACGTTTAGAAGGACGAACAAACAAACTTCTTTGGGGAACTAATAAGTAGGAATTCATTGACAATGACACAACCACCGTGAAGGTACTTTACCACGACCTTTTCATTCAAATCGTCGTAAAATACCCTTCATTGCGGTACCAACCTTTCCTTATCATTTGCCCTACATTTAACCTCAAAAATATTATAATAATAACAACCATTGATCAACAAAACGACGATAAACTTTCCGAATGACACAAATCGGTACCATTTAACGAAACAAATGGTGGAAGAGAACATCAATTGTAATAATGGCGAAGTTTATATTAATCAAGTATTTGAACTGGTGACGCGGTGTTTACAGGGTGGTTGGGGACGAAATGGTAAGGGGGTACCTATTTCTAACCGATCGAGCGCACTTTAGGAACCTTTTAAGGAGATATAGAAACTGGATGAGATAGTAAAAATTTCAAACGGGAATTTATAGAGATGCTGAAAGTGTTACTGAAATTAGTAATGTATCAGCTGTTGTTGAAGAAGGACTGTTTGAGGAACAATTTTTTTTTTTTTTTGAAGGTACGAAGCACACTGAGAGTGCCCCCTGTGGGGCTCGGACTACGGGCTCAGGGCGTTGCGTAGGGGGGTCAAAAGACTTTACATTATCTGATTTAAGATTGAGGAACTAGTAAAAATTGTTTCGAGCCGCAGGATTTTAGTGGTCAAGTTGGTCGACAAACATGCAGACGGGTCCACCTAATGCTAAATGGTCACCGTCGCCTATGTACATTTGCAACACCAGAGGCATCGCCAATGCAAACCCAAACTAAGCAGGGCTTATAATTTAGAAGCAAGACAGCTGGTATTTTTTAAAGCGATGATAGCTTATTTTTATTGACGTTGAATCCCGTGACTAGTCATGTGCTCGCATTGTACAATGAGCTTTCTGTGAAGGAAAACCCACAATAGCAAGGTATTTTGTTACTCCGCCGGGCTGGCTACCATCCTCAAGTAAGAACTTCTCTGCTAAGCATCTATTTGACAGGCCAGTTGGCTTAGTGGTTAGCGACTCTGACTGCCAAGCCGAAGGTCGTGGGTCGATTCCCACCCAGGACAAATATTTGTGTGATGAACATGTCTATTTGTTCTGTGTCTGGGTGTAAATATCTATATAAGAATGCATTTAGAAAAAAAAGTAGTATATCAGTTATTTGGTTTCCATAGTACAAGCTCTGCTTAGTTTGGGATCAGATGGCCGTGTGTAAAGAATCTCCTAGGATATTTATTTATTAACAAACTTCGAAACCGCGAGTGAAACCGATTACCCCACTTCTAGGAACGATACATCTTCGCCACCGACCCACTTTGTTTCCATTCCAATAATTGTTCGCCATATAATTTTACTTTGAAATTGCCAAGTTTCCTGGCAATCGACGAGTATCGCCCGATGCTAATTGGCACAAAAGACTGGCTTTGGCATGTAATATTAGTAACTTTAATTGAGAAGATGTTAAACACAACTATTATAATAGACGTGATGTTAATTAATTTGCTACTGATTAAATAATACTGTTAGTATTAATTATATGGCGAAGGGTTAATCGGAGACATTGTATGATTACATACATGTATGTTCATACATACTATGTGTATACGACTAGTGTATGTACGACTTTAAACTAGATGCTTCAGTTACCCTCGGCGAGCATTATAGGAATAAATAATTAAAAAAATGACTTTTTTTTAGGTATACACTCACAACAATAAATTTTTCACGGCTTCAAAGTTGAAACTTCAGTTACCCTCAGCGAGCCTTACATGAATAAATGTTTAATGTTTTGGACTTCTTTTAAATAAAGAACACACACTACACTAAATTTGACATTGATATTAATTGTATCTTTTCGAATTGTCACAACCTTCTCCAACGTGATCGCATATATGTAATTTCGTATAACCTGACGATTGACTTTTAAGATATAATGAAATTCTTAATTTTTTTAAAGTACGAAAATCTCATTTGAATTGAAGCTGTTAAATATTATTGTTTACTTTGGTCAGTTTCATATCTTGAAAATAAGAACTCATGGTACCATAAAATAAATAAAAAATATTATTCACTTTTGATAAAAAATCTGACTATCGCAAAAAAATATCAAATCAATAAGGTTATAATGCCAACCTAATTGAAAGTATTGTACTTAAACAAGTGAAAAATGTAAAAATAAAATATTATTTAAACCAGCTACTATTTCGTGGAATATTTGAAATTGGCTATGTAACAGTTATTTATGTTGTTACAGTATATTTTATATGAAAATATTGACAACAATGCTTGGTTTTACAACCTTTGACACGTTTTAAAGGTGAAATCACATATTTTAAATGATCAAATGTCAATTATTTCTGTAAGCCGTTTGTTTTTTGTACTGCAATGTTTTTATTTAAATTAGACTTCCCAAGTTTCAAAAAACCTTTAATCCGAAGATATTAGGTACAAACTATAGCATTATTAATGTTTTTATATAATTTATAAGCATGCTACGTCCACTTCAAGAAGAGTACATTCGATATCATCCTCTTTATCTTGTTCAGTGAAACTTTAATATTAGATCAATCACTTTTGAATAGCATAGATTGTGTATATCATTCATTTATTTTTCGTCACACAAAAAGGTTGCGTATCGAAATTTCAAAGCCAAAAGAAACTTTCACTGAAATGAAACATTACAAGTGATAATGACCGCTATGGATCTACATTGAAATTTAAAACACATCGCAATCCGATTAAACAATTTTGTATTTTAAATGAGGATTTGTAAAAAGAATACCATCAAATATGAAGTAGATTTTCAATAAAATATAATCCTCAGTCGGCGCTTATACTCATTGTGGAGTACATAAAATGGGGATTAGTCAGCATTAGGCACATTAACACATGAACGTATCAAACGGAGCGCGAACACGATAATTGGGTCTGTCGGTTGTTTGGTTTCGGTATAGAATATCTGCTGTGGCTTCCTGGCATTTGTTTTATGTTAATTTATAGCACTATTCAAACTACATTTTGGTACATTGGCGTTTTTGAAATGGGGGGTCAATTTGACATCTAGGAAGAGTTTCTCAAACTTTTTCTCCTAGCCCCACCAAATTACAGAAATCTAGTCAAGAAAAACAAATAGGCCAGTTGGCTTGGTGGTTAGCAACTCCACCCAGGACAAACATTTGTGTGCATGAACATGTCTAATTTTCTGTGTCTGGGTGTAAATATCTATATAAGTATGCATTTAGAAAAAAAAAGTAGTATATATAGTATATCAGCTATCTGGTTCCCATAGTACAAGCTCTGCTTAGTTTGGGACCAGATGGCCGTATGTAAAAGTATGTCCCGGGATATTTATTTATTTATTTAATAATATGCTTTTAAAATTTGTGTTTCATGCCGTACTACCTGTGGGATCTAATGTATCCGGGGATTTTAACAGAGCTTCTCCATCTGGAATAATGTACATTTCAAATGGTGATAGATTTTTTTAAATATTACTGTGTTTCGGTTTGAATGTTAAAGGCCGGTGAAATTACAGGCACATGAGAGTTAACAATTAACAACGTCTCAAGGTCGACAACGCAGTGGCGATGCCCCTAGTGTTGCAAATGTCAATAGGCGGCGGTGACTACTTCACATCAGGTGGACCGTCTGCTTATTTGTCAGCCCATACAGGCCATATAAAAATACCGTGGTTCCGGAGTTTCTCTTTATAATATTAGTACAGATAACAACAATACAAGATATTTATCTTTTTTTTTTATCCCAGGAAAAAGTACCATCCCCCGGGGCATGAAGGACAGCTCATAGTGATATTAAAATAAATCTAGAAGTAATAGAAACAGTTTCAACGTTTAAATCTATGCATAAAATTAAGTGAATAGATTTCGGAATGAAATCCAATAATAGAGAGATAAATACTGATTACAAACAGCGCTGTTTAGACCGCGTAATGCACTAAACTCTGAAATGCTTTGCAATTTTCAAATTACACGCACACTACTTAACAACACACACATCTATAACTCACCATCATCACAAGCTATTACCACCCTTAACACCACTCCATATTATCCAAAATGGCATACACCATTCCATAAAGTGTTATACTTAGAGGCCATTTGCACAAACGATGACACAAACCATTCAATTTTGAACTTTATATCTGATGCTGAAGGTGCAGAGGGTATAACGTGTGGTTTTCAGGTACAGTCTGCAACACAATTAGCTGCACCAAATACATTAACGATGGTATTGCAACTATGCGACGTTATCGGAACGCGGTACAGTCAGCAGGCAAAGTGGCCAATGTTTTTTAAAATTGCTGTTTGAATGATCATTAATTTCAGGACCTTGTCCGTGTTCCTGACAAATAATGTGACGTTATTTTTATGATCAAACTGAGCTGATGATGAATAGAGGTGAAGGAGTTAATATGCGGTAGTAAAAAGAAATCGTAATTGTAAACAGACTAAGAAAAGTCTTATGGAAACCAGATAACAAATATAACACAGATGCTACTTTTTTAAGTACACGGTTTTGTAGATATATTCACCCAGACACAGAACGAGCAGACATGTTTTAAGTATAACTTGTATTATGGAAAACAGATAACTGATTTGTAACATTTACGACTTTTTCTTACTAAGACTTCGCTGTCCCTCTGTCCGTCTGTCTGCCTGTCTGTCCGTTACCAGGCTGTATTTTTTAAAACATACTTTCATAATGCTGCCTACTTAAAAATAACCAAAGCCTGGACCTCAAAAAGCTACTTTATAATTTCCGGTTGAGATTTTCATGCTGATGGTACAGACCACATCAAACTGAATCCACCGTCCAGCCTCCATATTTGCTGCGACCAGTGACCGCAGCTCATATTGAAATTACGCACGTAATCCTGACATTGTGGTCGAATTCAACTTACTACGGGAATAGTTTGAATAGCATTTCTATTTGATTGCTATTGATCTATTTATACGTTTATTTATTACCCGCGTTCCCGAAGGATGTAACATTTTTCCGGCACCAAAAGTATCCTATGTTACTTCTCATACCTCCAAGAATATGCGTATAAAGTTTCATGATGATCGGTGCAGAAGGTTTCGCGTGAAAGGGTAATAAACAAACTTACCTTCACATTTATAATATTAGTAGGAATTTTTATATAGATAGTCATGTCAGTACAACGGCGTCCCTTTTGGAGAGAACGCGGTCCAGTCAGATTGGCATTTTGAGGATGTTGATGGACAAATTTGATTCTTCAATACTGAATCACTTCATGCAAGTGCTACCTAACCTGCCCCCTTATTCAGCTAATACATACTTCGTCGGCGAGCCGCTTCACGGAGGCCTCGGAGAGTAGTATTAGCGTAGTTAGCGAAAGCGACGAGAGCACGCAGGCCGCGACGAAACATCCTCGAGTTAGTGTCATTTTCCTTACAGAATCAAGCCCCTGCTGCTAGTTAGACAGAATGCAATGTTTTTTAAGTAGGATAACAATAATTTTGTTAATATATTTTAATTAATTATCTGTAACTAACACATAGATCTTTGTTGTCCGATAAACAACTAAATGAAATTAAATTACTTTCATGGTCGTTGTAAGCACACATAGCCTAGAATATTATACTGGAAAAACATTCGATCTATTAGTAATGCGGGTACAACTATCAGGCGGACGCTACTAAGCTACAGTTCTAATAAATTCTAGATTCAAACCATTAATTTAGTTTTGTTCAATATTAATCCCATTATAATATAAGCCGCTTATGGCCTATATTGTTTTTTAGTCTCTATTTGATTTTATATTTGGATTTATGACCTATCTGAATTTATGTTTGTTTTTATGCTTTTACTAGGTATTAGTCCAATCCTGATACGTTTAGAAGTTTTGAGGTGATGGTGCGTCAAAGGATTGCTTATATAAATATAAATATTTATACCTATATACCTAATGAAATGAAATATTTATTCAAATAGGCCTTCACAGGCACTAATGAATGGTCAGACTCTAACACCGGTTCGGAAGGTTGCTTTTACTGAGAAGAGCCGGCAATAAACTCAGCAATTACTCTTTTCAAAATAAGATTTTGTACATATAGATATGTCCTACTGGAGCGAGCGCTACACCCAGGCATTGTCGTCAATAAAATAATTATTTGTGTTGTAGAAAGTCTTTTGTACTAAAACAGTCTTAATTCTTTCCATAAATTTCATAAAAATCTATCAATCACCAAATACATAGATTATATTGTTTTTTTTTTTTATTTTATTCTGTTTGTGTCTTGCTTGGTTGTATCAATATATGGATTTATGATCTGACTGAGTTTAATTTTGATTTTCTGCATCTATATTTGATTTTATATCTATAACAGGCAATTGGCACTTCTGAAGGACAAAGCTACGATAACTACCGGTTCGAAAGTCAGGATTTAAAATAAAAAGTAGGATTAACGGATACAACTAAGTGACCTCCGCGGGCCTAAATTAAATAATTGGTTTTGAACTTTGATATATTTTTTTTATTTTGAACATAAAGAAGTCACTTACATAAAATGTCTAATTCTCATCCAAAGCATAGGTACCACCATTCAATAAACATTTCTGCCAGACATTCAGTGAGACTCATTAAAAACCATCCCCTCGCAAATGATCCCTTAGTGCCGTCCGTCCATTTACTAATGAGCACAGATGCCCATGTCGCCGGCACGTCACCGGGGCGCAAGTCATCGCAAGATCATTCCCGGATAACTTGGGAAATGTTCTAATGTGGCAAGTTCTCATTTCACTTAGAAATTACAAATACCAGACAAGCCAGAACAGGTTAGGGTGTAAAGAAACATTTCAGGTGTAAATCCTATAACCATTACAAATAAGACACTTTGTGGGGATGTGTAGGTAGAAAAATTACCCAAGGGGTGTGAATGAAGTTTGGTACTCTTTACTTCGACTGTCAACTTTTTATCCCGGGAAAATGTTACATTCCCGAGGAATGGGATCACTGGTAAAACCGCGGGAAACAGCTAGTATCTATTTGAAAGTAAAAAGAAAATGTATACATATTTCTACTACACTGCACCACCACCATATAGCACGTTTATTCATTAGTACAAATAATGTTACGGCCATTTCGTTTAAAGAGTGCAAAATTTTATAAATAAAAAATTGAGGAAGTAAGAAATTATAAAAATCAACGCCATATGGAATCCGTATCGGCCGGAAAACGCACGGAAATATTACTGTCTGACTTAGGTACGAATGATGGAACTAATGTTGTAGGATTCCCGATAGACAAGATTAAAACGTCGGAAATATCAGGACTGGCAGTTGCAAGTAAAACCATTTCAATTAAAAAAATAATTATGAAAAGTAAAATAAAATAGTATTGGAATGAAAAGAATGTCAGTTTAAATACCAGAAAAAACATTCTCACATAGAATTTCTCATTCTAATTCCAGCTTCCATCACAAACTTCAATAACAGAATCACGCAAAATTAGATACCGAATACCAAACACGGGCAGTTTCCGCATAAACATTGCATTCCAATGTATTCCAACGTATTCCAATGTATTCCAAAATGAAACGTCAATAGTAACAGACGTGCAAATTCAATGAACCACCCGAAATTACGACTGACTGCAAATCAGCGAAAAAATTCACGTACAACAACCAAAGTGCTGTGACCCGTCGCTGTAGACGACCGTGTAGGGCTCAAAGGGCAAGTGTTAATGGTCGGTGAGGACAGGGCGGGATTCGGTGACAATATCGCAATTTATCAAACGAGGGGCATTGTTGGTCCCCTTGGCAGGAACACGAGAGGCAACCTGCTGTCTCCCTGAACATTTTCGTCTAAATACAATTACTTATCGCACTGGGAGGTATTTATTAGCATGAGAGAAGTTACAACTAAGGTTAACTGATCATCATCACTTCCGATAATAGCTTAGTTGGTATTGGCGATTGACGAGAGTAGTCGGTTCGAGTCGTACAATGTGCTCGAGATTTCGATGAAGAAAAGCTGCACTTGAGAGACAGTTCCTTTTAAGGTATTGTGTGCTTTCTTTGGCAACATCTTAACTAACCATGGCGAGATTGTGGTCACACACAAGTATTAGTATATAAAATAAAACTGTGATAAATGATATAGTAACTCAAATTATTCGAACCTTATCGTTGGTAACAACGAGTAACGTAAAGCGAGTGTACCTTTCGATTAATTTTATCTAATTAACGGATCTTTTTTTTTCTACACACTTATAAAAGGGAACCAACAAAGTACAGCTAATTAGACCTTTGATATCAACATGCGCGCCATCTTTTCATTATCCTTAATTCGCCCCTGTCCAAGCTAAATACGCACCGGTGCGCAGGTGATGTTTTTATTAAATTTTTCGCGCGCCCCGCGCCTGACTTCAAATTAATTTCCTTTTGTTTATGTTTGCACGTTAACTAATTTATATATTTAAAAAAAAAACATGCAATCACTTTGGGTTTTAATAAAAATTGAACACCAATATTTATAAGGCGCTTAAAGTTTACGTTTTACGCCTTGTCTCATTGAACTGATAAAGATTTATGAAAAAAATACCAAACTCATTGGGAAATTGAATATTCATTAAAGTAATTAAAAATGATTTCCTTCGTGCCATAAATGGACTAATCTAAGAATAATCTTCGCGAAAAAACGAAAGAATATGAATAAAAAAGGGGGAACCAATCACTAATGTAACAGAAAGAAATGGAATACAAGAGAAAAATTACAACTCCAACAAATAAGCTGTTAGCAGGGACAATATTACAAAAGGAAAGAATAAAGACGAGGTTTCAATAATAAATTATCAAAGGAGGCCGATTTGCCTCCTCTTCCCTTACCTCCCGGCGGTGAGGCGAGAGGTCTGAGGACCGACACCTCCCGGCGTCTTCCTTATTGTATGTACCAGGCCTTAGGGTGACAGAACAAAGTGTGAGGGACAGCGAGTAAATGTATATTACTAGAATCACTGCTTTAAATGTATGTTAGTACCTTTAAATGTTATTTTTTTTACTACGTTTTTATTTGACAGGCATTATTATTTAGGATTTATTTTATTTCCATAAATATGTCAGGCTTAATATCTAAAAGCTTTCAGTGACATTTAATTATTAGTTTACGTTTATGATATGGAAACTTCTTTACCACCGTTGTGATTTGAAATTAGACGAAATGAAAAAGCGGCACTAAAAAGGAACAAATATATAATATTTAGGTAGTAGGTAATAGGTATATAAGTATCTATAGGACTAAGGTTGCGAGGGAATGAGGTTGCTAGACATAGTTTTATGAAGGTTTCATTTGTACCGAATGCGAACTGTACACATATTTTTACTTTCTTTTATTTTTAGCTTAGGTTTAACGCCGAATGCGCCCGAAGGTGGGGCCAAGATAGCCTTTTGAGTGCAGTTGACAGCTCACTAATAAGTGGTTGAGATTTTCAACCTAAGAGATAGTCACCGAAGTGGCTTTCATATTTTCGAACCACAAACTCCCTTTACTTGGGCCATGCCTTAAAAACGCGTTCACGTAGAAGTTTCAAGATATAAATTAGCGTTTGTAATAAGACAAAGAAAATGGCCGAAGGGGATCCGAGTGGGGACGTAATCAGTGTCATGTGGGTCTCACTGATTTGAGATAATCCAACAAGTTTGAACAGAATTAATGAGTTACTTCTTAGAGAAAGGCCTTGAGCTATTGAAGAGAGTTGAAAATCTTCAACGTGTTATACTAAAAAATTATACTGATAAATGACGCGCTAGTTTTCTTGAAGACCAATGACAAACATTTGTGTACACATGAACATGTTTGTTCTGTGTCTGGTGTAAATATGTAAGTATATATTTAGAAAAGAAAAGGTATAATATTAGTTTTGGGATCAGATGGCAGTGTGTAAATAATGTTTCGGGATATTTATTTATTTATAATATTGGACACAAAAATTACATATTTATGTATTTTTCCGTTGAAGGGAAATATCGTGAGGAAACCGTAGCACGGTAGAAGAGTACTTTATTATACCCGCCAGGTGGTCTATCACCTTCAAGTTGATAAATCAGCCACCAAGCACCTGTCACTGAATTCCGACATCTGCTCTTTAGAGCAAGTTCCCTTCGAGACTTCATATGCTTACCAGCTTCAGCTACAACATCACTTACCATGCTGAGACTGTAGTCCAATACAAGGCTTTAAAAGTAAAAAAAAAAACAATACACAAAATTAAAGTACTATTGTGTCCAAAGTAAAAATAAATTCCTTCGCGGAAAAAAACATGTATACACAACACAAACATAAAGAAAAATACTCATTATTCAATAATTGTGTTAAAATGGGAGCGGAACATGCACCTCGATTTTTCCATAAAATAAAAAATATATCCTCAGATCTTTCCTCGTTATATTTTCATTTATATCAAATTTTCCGCATCGACGATCCACAGTTATTCCTGTTATTTAGCGCTCGCCTCCCATTGAGACGAGAAATATTTAATAAAAACCGATTTTTCTTTGAAACGCCACGACTCCACTGGCTCCGAGCACAACTTATTATTGTTTATGGGAGATGGATTTATTAGAATTGCTCCTTTAGTAAAAAGGAGGTAGAACCAAAGATAATTGGTGCTATAAACGAACAAACAAGAGATCATAAAACATGGAGTTGCTTTTTTATTATATTTATAGGTATAGTACAAACTCACAAACTTCTTCCTTTTCGTAATAGACCAGCTTCTGCCCAACGGTTTCACCCGCGTTGCAGAAAATTACAATATCTTAATGTAAAAAAAATGTTTATGTTGCTGACCATACTTCTAAATTAAAATATTAGACATTAATGAAAATTAAAAAAAAAACACTTCAGTATGACAGTACGCTTTCAAGTCAATTATCAAAAACGAATAAAAAGCATGGATTCTTTAGCCAAAGAAAAGCTATCGATGATGGCAACAAAGCTCGATCCAATTGTGATTGTCAGATTAAAAACATCTATCAATCAATAAAATTTGTATCCTATGTTCAATAGATACTTAAACAATATACCAAAAGCTCACTAAATTACGTAACTTTATACCGAACTGTAAGCCAGCAACAGACAACACCTGTTTTCAACAACTTAAACTTATGTTTTTACACAACAACATCATCCCATATACCCTAGACTCTCCCGAACCATCGGCTAAAACTAATAAACAACACAAAATTTAATTAGCAAACTCTACGTAGCCAGTTTAAAGCCCACGGCGCATTAGGTAGCCTGGTTGAAACTACCAACACTTTAAGAGATTCTTAATTGCTTAGCGTTGATTTGTGCTCATAGCTGTTATCTCTTGCAGTCGACTAAATCCACTCTCTTAAATACTGTCTTTCTGTGTATTATCAAATCGATTATTGACTCTTCTGCTGATTGAACGACGATTGTGAGGCTGTTACAACCATAATCCATATTAATATATTAAATGCGGAAATAACTCCATAATAACAATCCATAATTCCTCAAGTTAGGCATCTGAAAATTCATATTTGGGCTTCTGTTAAGAAATAAATATGTGATTCAGTTCGAGACCGCGGATGCAACAGCTAGTAGTGTATTAATGAAATAAACACATTTTTTTTGGGTTGTTTAATTTTTACTTTATTTTATTATTAAGCGGCAAAAGTACCCATTACAGTCAAAGAAATACAGCCCTGTGACAGACAGACGGACTGGACGGAGAGCGGAGCCTTAGTAATAGAGTTCCCTTGGCACCCTTTGGGTGTGGAGCTCTAGAAATCGATTCCATAGCACTTTCGTGGTTTACAACATTGTATTGGCTAGCACAACCACACAGACATGTGTGCTGTTACTCTAAGCTTAAAGCTACAATGTATCGAGTGTACCCCACCGTGAGTTACGTTAAAAGCTCACTAATCCTATTACATCAACTACTGAACGTTGATATCAGAAGCTCATTCTATATGAGGGTGCTTGTTATGATGGATTTGACGGCGTATTACACGTTGAAGATGTATGCGTAAGACTACTTTACACTTAATAATGTTGATCGTAAATTCTGTCGAGATATATCGATACCATGATTGGCAAACTAGCTAACTGCATATGAGCAAATTTTTCAGGAGACTCTTAAAATTGGTACTATATTATTGTACGTAGTGACCTTATGAAAAAATGTAAAAATACCGTTGTAGATACTTATGGAACTGATTATTATATTACTGATTTTTGCAGGGTCGGCAACGCGCGAGTGATACCCACGGTGTTGCAAGCGTCCATAGGCTGCGGTGACCGTTTACCATCAGACGGGCCGTCAGCTTGTTTGCTACCTTAGTAGTATAAAAAAAAACATAAACATTTCAATCATCAAGTCATTATATGGGAGTAGTCGTTTGCAAATCATGCCGGATTAGTGTTGCATTAAATCTGAATCATGGTATCATCGAGCTGGTGTGATGAAGCCGGACGAAGATCGTAGGAACTCCAACACTACACACGGTAAACCCATCCATCTTTGGACTGCTTTGATTTGCATTTACAAGAAGTATTACGTTGTGGTGGCCAGAGGTTGATCATGAAGACAGAAAGGCGTTATGACGCTTTTCTGTCTTACACCTAAATGAGTTTTTACTTCTATTCCTTTTAAAAAATATCTTAAATTTATTATTAATTGTGTGAAACATAATTAAAAAAAAACACTACTATGCAATAACATAAAAATCTACTTATAACGATGACATTTAAAAAAAAACTTCAATCAAATAACCTTCGCAATTGTAAATCCGCTCTCAGTCGCAGTCTCGAAATTTTACCTCCAATTAAGGAAAAGGTATTTACAGATAAAAGGGCAGCCGGCCCTTTGGAGGGTCATGGTCACCCACAGATACGTATCAATGGGGGGTTTCCAACGCTACACCCTTCTTACCAAGTGCCCTTCACCGTAGGGACATTCGGCATCTTATAAATACGCAATACGTTTTATTACCTGACCTAGCATTTAAGGGCGAGTATCCGTATGTAGTAGCACTCTTCATTGTTAAACGATACGTAAGTTTATAGCAATTATGGGTCTTATTGCTAATGCCATAGTGATTCCATTAACTACCAATCCTACTAATATTATAAATGCGATTTGTTGGGATGGATGGATAGTTGTTAAAAAAATCAAACTGATTTGTATGTAACTAGCCACATAAATAGTTTATAACCTGGACAACATATAACACATAAAAATCTCTTGAAAACGCGAATGAAACCGCGGGAACAGCTAATTTCAAAATAAATTATATATGACAATCTTCATAGACCATCTGATCTCAAACGAAGAAGAGTTTGTTCTATGGGCTTCAAGTATACCTAACTAGCAACATACCTTTTAAATATAAATATTTATGCCCAAAAACACTATTCAGCGCGTCAAATTATGAAGTCAAACGTTATTAGTGGAACGGGGATTGAGATAAACCACTACCGATTTCCTAAAAACATTAGTTTTGGGCTAATGTCCATCTAAACAAAGGACTTTTGCCTCCCTAAATTGAAGCTTGTGCTCTCAGAACATTTTTGTGTATTCATCTAGAATATTATTCATGATATTAAACGACATACCATCTCAGAATCAAATATTCCAATAATTTCATCGACCCTACAAATGTACCCGAACGACGAAACAGACGACATTATTTTGGGACCAAATTCTCTAGATTTTAAACAGTCCGTCAAACTCCTAAAAGGAAATGGCGTTTTTTAATACAAATATATATCTCAAAGTATTCCTATCATCAAAGCTTTGGACTATTATCTCAGAGAACATTTAGTACATAATAGAATAAATGTTAGCCCGAAATTCATTACGCGGGTGGAATTGACCCCTGACAGGTACATTACAAGAGTAAACAGTAATAATTCAAGCGATTTTGAACTCAACACGAATGGAGATAGAGTAGAATAAGATGGCAAAGTATATACTGGTGCAAATGTAAATAATTTCAGTCCTGGAATAAATAATCTTAAATTCCGTAAGTTGGCTGGCGAATTTAATTTTGTTGCGCTTAATAGCTATCCTTGGAATAAGAAATCGGTTTTTTGAAAGGATTTGGGATTAAGACGATTGTGTTTACTTTGAAAATGCTGAGGATAAATATACTTTGGAAGCAATCTTATAAACCTGCAGGCTGCATTAAAGGAAAAGTGAAAAAATTGTATGAATTTTATGTAGCTTTATGAATTTTAGAGTAGCCTGAATGATAAAATTATAATGCTGTACCGTTTTTAAAATTATTTCAATATAATTCTATATTAATGTATTTTTTATCATATAACCGTTTCTCCGAAATAATGGGAATTTTAATAAAATTAAGGAGAATATGAATTATGAGATGTTTTCAATTAGATACAATCATCTTTTTCATGTTACAGGGTAATCTTAAGCGTGCAGTCCAAAAAATAACGATTCAGCGTTCCTTATTTATGTTGAAATTTCTTCTACCATAAGACCACTTAATATTAAGTTATGAGTTTTTATTACATTTCTCGGCAGCCTTCGGTGGCGTGTCCTCGCCTGAATTTAATTAATTCGGAATTTAATGTAATTTACCATGGTTCCGCATACTCGCCTGTGACTTGTCTAAGGGCGTTTTTTCAAATTAACAAACCCTTTTTTCCCTTTCAAGTGAGATGTACCTTTACCGAGACTATAGAGATATCTAGCAGGTTTTTTGAAGGAACGAAAAATGTTGTTTAGGGATGTGCAACAAATAAAGGCGTAAATAAAATTATAATCAAAATTTATACTTTTTGTGTGTGATATTTTCTTTTTTAATAATTTGAAAAGCATTTCTTCTATCTACTTATGTTTTCATTACCGGCAAAATTGTTGTACATACAAGTTATTAGAAGCATTATTTGTCATATTTTAAGTACAAGTCATATAACTCCAATAAAAATAGTTAGGTGCTTTAACAATGCCTTTTATAGTTTTTATAAAATCTTTATTCTGTAACAGGTTTTGTTGCTTCTTAATCTTATTTCATTCCTTATCTTTTCAATTTGCTACATAAATTGTTAACAATAAACTTTCGCTGTACAGCCCTGACTCTTCGGACGTTTTAATCTACTTTACGGGGGAACCCTAAAACATTAGTTCCACCAGTCGTACCTACGTCAGACGGTAATATTTCCGTGCGTTTTCCGGACGATACGGATTCCATATGTCATTGTTTTTTTACATTTATTTACTCCCTCTCCTTTTTATTTATAAACGTTTCCACTGTTTAAAAGAGATGGGCGTTATTTGCACTTTTGAATGAAATAAGTACATTCGGTTGCAGTTACGGATCAAACCTTGCATCGTAAGTGGTCAAAAAAAAAACAAGGTCAGCAAGTTAGACGTCCGCCTCAGGCAGGCGGCCGGCGCCATAAAAGAGAGTAGTAGAGCTCTCAATGCTTAGTTCGTCCGGCGATGTACTACCACCATACCCATTTCCGCCGTGAAACAGTAGTGCACTGTGTTTCGGTTAGAAAGGTAAGGCTGCCGGTGAAATTATAGGCACATGAGACAACTTCACGTCTCAGGGTCGACAACGCATTGGCAATGCTCCTGGTGTTGCAAATGTCCATAGGCGGCGGCGACAACTTACCATCAGGTGGACCATCTGGATGTTAGTCGGCCAAAGTGGTGTAAAAATAATAACACTGAATGAGCAGAATGCATACATATTGCGCCGACCCCAAATTATTGGTAACAGGAAAGACAGATGATGATGATGAGTTCCATTTATGTTTGTGAAGAATAAAAAAAAAAATCCAGAATGTGCACGAAGCGTATGCAGTACCACTGGCAGCTTTAATTTAATTTTATTTTAATGCTTTTTTTTATTATTGAAGCATTGACCCTTTTTGAATTTTGTGTTTTTATATTTAAATGTATATTTTTGTTGTTTTGAACGAGTAGAATAAAATTGTGAGATGAGGGTATGATGGGGTGACATACCCTCTCCCCTGCACTTACTCAGCTGTCAGTCAGTAGGAATATTTTTGATGGTATGTGTGGTAAAACCTATCGATCACTCCAAAGGAAAATTGAATTTTAAAAATAGAAACATCAGATTCTGTAGATGACCCAATCGGTTTAGCTCCCGAACAGTTCTGAACTGCCCCAATTGTCCCACGAGAGACTAAGAGTCTATTAAAATTATTTAACACAAAACCTTCGCTAGGACCCTTTTGAAGGTTAAAGTGGGAGTAATATTTAATGTTCCTTATCGAAGAAAATATAATCGAAACTCTGCGAAATCTCATTAGTCTGTGAATACATACTTAAATTACTTTTCCATTAAATATTATCGTAATTGAATAAAGATTTGGATTTGGATATATATTTTTCTTTAGTATATCGAAAGGTCAATTCTATAAAATAATAACTAAATCAGTATATAGTGTAGGTCAGAATCGTAATTTGACTGTTTAAATCTTCTGAACGAATTCCAATGGTCAAAATATTTCTTATATATGTCTGCAATATATGTGCAAAGATGATGCCTTGAAAGAATCACCGATAATATCCCGTCGTTTCTATGAAACTTACTTATTTTCTGGAAAAACTTTCAAAAGTGACAATCCATTCCAAACCCACTAAAAAAAAGGTATACCAACAAAAAAGGCAATTCTGATATCTCCGCACATGTTACTAAGTACGAATATAGTTTCAGCAACTTTACGCCAAGAATTTCATATGCGCGAAAATTCTCTCCACTAAAAGAAAACAAAATATCATACAGGAACGATCCCTCCGGTACTCATAACTTTCCATAAAGGTCGATTCTCAAACAAAAAGCGAACGGAGGAACGTATATGAGGTGGGCGCGAAATTAGATTTACGACTTCGGGAATTTTCGGAACTCATCGGAACTTGCCGGATCAGTTTCGAATTCCGCCTACGGGCTGCACATTATCATATAAATGTGGATTTGAAGGAAAAATATTGCGAAGGTGCGTCCGTGGCTCCACCTGTAGTAAGTCTCGCGAAATACGTGAAATAATTCGGTATTTAGGCGTAAGTTGATATGTGGGCGATTCCAAACGCGAGATGTGAATATTTTATTTGTTTGCCGTTATTTAATAATGGATAAGTGTATTTCCCGTTTCAGGCTTCATATGATCTGAGTGCTTTATATCTCACGTTCAAATTTCTAGGAAACGTTCCTCGTTCAATTGATATATTGTTTCTCTTCCATTTCCAAGTAAAATAAAATTGATGTTAAGAAAAAGTGTTATTATTTGTAAATGAATCCTCCTGAATTCCAAGACTCCTTTGTTTGTTCGGAAAATCTGAGAATACTGTTTTACGACTCAGAATTATAAATACGAAAGTAAATTATATTTCGAAACAGAAAATCGTATTTCAATTAATCACATCTAAGTAATAAAATAAAGATACCTATATTTCTTTTAGAATCTCTCAAACCGCAAAGGATTAAGGATAAAGAAATACAATTGGATTCGACCTTCACCAATTTCGAATGGAGCCTACTATTTTTATAAGCCTATAATTGCGTACAATAAAACCTAAAAGGATCCCTACAAATATGAGAGGAAACACTAAAGAAATACACATAGCATTTCAGATTTGAGCAATCAATTCTGTAATAATATATGGGAGCAAGTTGCAAATTCTAACTCAAACTATAAAAAAAGAGAGTGCGATTTTGTTGTATGGGGCGGGAACCCTTCGGAACCATTGCACCTATTTTAAACAATTACACAGTACACATATTCAAGCACAATAAAGACTAATATCAAATTGTGACATGGAGTTCGGAGGGGGTCCTACAAAGATCAATCCAGTAGACATAAAAAAAATCTTTCATCCGAGCTTCGTATCAATTGTTTCTTCATAGGTGGATAATAAAACCTTACCTTCCCCGTGTTTTAGGGATTAATGTGGGATAGTTTCGGGTTGGAGAAAATTGCAAGGGGGTTTTCGATCCCTTAGGGATAGGGGTAGGAGGTTTAAGGGGGGGGGTACCTAATAGTATTTATAATGCTGGGACGTGGGATTACGCTGTACGTGCTTTTGTAGCAACGAGCTTGTTAAACAATAATCTCTAATATTAGATAATAGGATGGATTGAAACTAAATTTGATAATGAAGATTTAGATCCGATGGGCTGATTAGTGTAAAGGTTAAATACCCTGCCTGTTTCATTACCTGTGGTGTGTTCGATTTTTTCAAACAAAATCGTAGAATTATCTGTCAGTTAGTTCTTTTATTATAATTAAAGTAAAATTTTGTTTATTCGTAAATTTTACAACATACACAACAAAATACACAAAAAATCGGGACGCATTCACAAAAAAGCAAACTTTTTCAGATTAATGTTAAATTAAATAAAATGGCGACATAAACATTATTGATGAGGTTATTATAATGCTTATTGGATTATTGGGCTTACAACCTTACTGTAAGTAGTAGACTCCAATTAGAAGTAATACAGTCCCATAGTCGCTTCGGTGGTCGAGTGCTACAAAGATAGGCTACAGACCTGAATTGAATTTCCGGGTCGGGTATGGTAATATTAAGGTATTTTTGTTTAGAAATGATTACCTATTCCCTTTATTCCAGAATTGATTAATAATGTGCCCGAAAGTCGGTGAAAATGCTCACCAAATGTTACGTTACGAACTAAAATCATCTGTGGAGAAATGTGGGATTTATTACTGAAACCTCAGCCTAACTCTTCAGGAATAAAGTGCATGAGGATATATTTAAAAACAATAGCTTTAAATAATTTTAATTACCCAGAACTAGCGTTAACTTCACACTGTTAGTTTTGCCCCATGAATCTATTCACATTTGTAAAATATTGAGCAAGTTTCCGAACGGGATCCAGTGGCTTATTGAATTATCTCTTACCCATGTCCATTGTTGCAAGTTTTAATGAATGGCCTTTCCCACTTCGGAAGCTCTGAGTACGAGCCGCTTTATGAGCCTTTATTAATTTACTATTGCCCCTTAAATTATTATAGTTGGGTTAGAGAATTTGCATTAAGTACATTTTTTAGAAAAACGTTGCATGATAGCGTGTCTGAGTGAAAATATGTGATATTTTTCTTGGTAAATCTGGCAAAGTACTAGGGGTTGATTTAAAGAACTTAAAACATGATAATTGTCAATTGGAAATTTTCCAAAATAAAGACCCGACAGAAAATGATTCAATAATGAAAGAAAGCCCTAGTTTGAAGTCAAGCGTTACTCACAAAATTGCCTAATTAATAATATTAACTCTGTACTGAAATAGATATTGGCTAAAATTGTATTCTGAAAACTTTCAGCGTTTGGCGTGGTCGGGGATCGGTTTATCAACGATAACTCTAATTAATTTGTCTTAGGCTTAATACAAGGCCGTTGCCACGATAAATTCATGAAATTGCCCAATTTAATTAATAGGAGAAACCACAAATTCCAACGTTCAATAACTTATTGTTGAATTGCAAAATTCATCGGATCCTTACAAATTAATATCAACCACAATGTTATCTTTAGATGAGATCAATTTATTGAAAAACAATACAATTTGAAACGTAAACGAAAGCTGTATAAATCTATATTAAAACAAATAATAATAATAGACAAACGAGTCATAAACACAAACCTTGATATTTATCTATGGACCCATAATGGGGCTTCCATCAACTACCTGTAAACGACTATTAATCACTTGACAAACAATATTCTTAAGTGGACTTTTGTTCATCAATTACTAATGCGTTTTTGAGCTTAAAAATACGTCTGACAGTGATAAAACACAAAATTGAGATTCTACGTCAAAATCTTTGTCGGGGTTTTGAACTATATAGACGATATTGTTATCGGAACAGCTGCACAATTTTCCGCCACGAAGGATGATTAATTAACCCAACTACAACACGGTCTTCCTTTCTACCAATCTAAAGTTATCACTGTTGCTTTTATAATAAAGGCCACATTCCTTTACATTAAAGTTTACATTGATTTGAGAAAATTATGATTTAAGCCATTTCTTGTTAATCCGTTAACTTGGCAGACACGATAAATAAACGATGGACGATTTGTTCGAACTGTGTTTAATTTTAAATTGGTTGATTGTTTCAGTAATGTTATTAGTGTCTACGATCATGGCCAGTTAGACTATTGGCACGTTTAACGCAGATTAGAGTAAGTGATGAAATTTTATTATTCACAAAGAGCTTCAAATGAATGGACAAATTATTTTCTTTCAAAGACTTACAGTAATTTCAGTTGTATATTGAGTTTTTTTTTGTAAAAAGGGAATAATGAAAAGGTTGCCCACCTCGGCAAAGCTCTTAAGCGCATTGGAAACGGAATGAAATTCGTTTCATGGACTGAATTCAGTTGCATCAATCGGTTTAGACAGCGCGTTGACTGGATGCTGGGGTCATAGATTACATACCTCATAGATGCGATAGTCTAATCTATGCGGTATTAAATTGTAGGTATGCATGACATAATTTGGTACTATATTTTTGAAAAATAATTTCAGTCAAATATTAATGTAAAATTATGAATACAATGTTGCAACTATCTCTTAACTAAATAACCGTTACGCCGTGTTTTACGTTATTTTAGATTAAATATATAAGACTAGCACTTAGATCTTATCTATAATTTGTTTTAGCATGCAAACTTTAAATTGGATGTTAGTATTGCTTCCCATTATTAAGGGCTTCTCATTCGATTAGATTCCATTCTTTATGATGGCTATAAACTCTTTAAAATTCTACTTTAGCCATGTAAGGTTTTGCTAGTAATTTAGTTTTGTGTAAAACCAGAGCTATGTTTCAATTCACAACTGTACCAGTAAAATATCATTTATCCACAGACACAACCGCATTCGCTCTTGTCTGTCTAGTCTATGATACACCGGCGGGGCGTGCGCGGGGCGGGAGGGAGCGTACCTGCGCCGGGCGAGCCTGGCCGTGAGAGGGGCGTCTGAGGGGCGCCCGTATTGATTATCCGGGGCGTTCACTTTCGCCACTGTTTTAATGTGAGCTATGAAAATGTTTTTATTGCCAACTTGTGTTATACCCGCTTATTCATTTTATACTTCGTCTTTCTTTTGTTATTCAGATGAGTCGATACGCAGATGATTACTTTCTTTCATATTTTGTCAGTCTTGAGTTCAGGTGATATTTCTCGTTCGATTTTCTCGAGTCAGTGTCAAAACAGAAGTCTTCTATACATGTTTGTCTTTATCCGGTTCACAAAGGCAGTGTTTTGTCGCTTTATTGATATGTAAAATAGTGTCGTTTAATGTTTTTCTTTTCTTTATATATCTTATTTCTATTTCGTTAACTGTATTCAAGTTTATTATGAAATAGAAGATATGTTGACGAATATTAATTAACTTTTAACGAAACCGTTTTAGCATAAGTTGATTTGACATTTTAGCCACTAATAGCCACTAACTAACGACTAGAACTGTTAAATAAATGATCAGAGCAGATTTTATAACTAAATCATATTCAAATTAGTTACAAACTAAGCAAACTCAGTTCAAAGAATATAAATTATAATATCAAAGTCGAAAGGTCTCATCCCCGCTGTAAGTTAGGTCTGAGCGTTTTATAATGTATTGTTTGACATGTAAATGTTATGCGATAAAATCTAAAAGGTCCTCTTTGTTGTAGCGGATTATGTAGGTTTTTATGAGTTTCGTCAAACAATTGGTTTAAGTGCTCGAATTATTGTTCACTAGGGGCTTACAACATGTTTTAGTCGAAGTAAATCACGAGTTAAGATCGTTAATTAATCCCATAGTTATAATTTCAGGATGGGCGCAAAGTTAAGAGTAGCATTTAAGATTTTCACGATATTTGAAGCTATGTTAGTTATATCTTTGAGTTGACAATATATAATTCATACGAAATAACATACGTAACAAACATACATACAAACTTTCGCATTTATAATATTAGTAGGATTATCAAATTGGATAACAAATTATTGACAGGCCAGTTGGCTTGGTGGTTAGCGCTCTGACTGCTAAGCCGAAGGTCGCGGGTTCGATTCCCACCCAGGACAAACATTTGTGTGCATGAACATGACTGTTTGTTCTGTGTCTGGGTGTAAATATCTATATAAGTATGTATTTAGAAAAAAAAAAAGTATTATATGTAGTATATCAGTTATCTGGTTTCCATAGTACAAGCTCTGCTTAGTTTGGGACCAGATGGCCGTGTGTAAAGAATGTCACAGGATATTTATTTATTTATTATTTATTTATTATCAAGGGATATTAAGACCCTTATAAAATGTAAAGCCAAATATAATATGCCCATAACAAAAAACATTATCTTAGAAAATATGAAAAACTAGCTGGGTATAGCTAGTTTGTGCCGCGCTTCGCTGTGGCACATTGTCATTGAATGGTTGAGAAATGAGAAACAAACCAAAGACGGTCTCGGATATGTGACTGATGCAAAAAATAAAAACAATCCTTGATGAGGATTACATACCATGCTAAAATTTCAGCTCGATCGGTGCAGAACTTTTTGAGTTTTTGAAGCGTACACAAACCAACATAACATTTTTATATACGAGTATATAGATTTCGATTTTACATAAAAGCATTTGTTCATTGATTTAAGATACATAATATAAATTTGTTTTGTAAGTCAAAAGTAGTTAAAGTATTTAAACAAGATTATGAGCATTATTAAAAAGGGTATATTAATTAATTTTATCATAGCTTTAAAATATATTAAGTTTCTAATGTAATTGCAATTTTATTTGATTTAATAAAAAATTAATTAATAAATAATAAATAATTACTTAATTATTATATATTAAATAGATTCCGCCGCAATTAATGACTAGATATTCGTTTTTAATTTATTCATAATTGATAGATATATATTAATTAATAATTATATTAGAATTAAGATCCAGCGAAATTTGTTATATTATTATTTGTTTTTTGTATTCTATAATGGATTTCCACAAGGCCACGCCTGAGTCAATGACCTGAGGATTTCCAAATATTTGTTAAGACATTTCGGCATTGGATGGTTTTGCTCCCAAAGTTCACTCCAATGACTCCATGAGAACTGCATCTTCATGTTATCAAAATGCTTGGGGCTAAGTATTTTGAGAACTACGACATATTTTATATTGCTATCTATTACTGTATATCATACGCCGCGCCATGCAATTAGTCATTCATTATACTCCAATATAAAATCACCCTTACAATCCAAACACCCATTTTCCTTACACATTATAATACGAAATTTCTCTCAACGTAAACGTTCACGTAATTTACGTGAATATTACGTTACGTTACGTATCTCGGGAAGTTATCGAAGGGAAATGTTAATTTCCGGTGAAGCAACGAGATCCTCTACGCACCTTTTCTAACACAGTCATGGTTTTGTCATGAATTTCTCGCTGATAATATGCTCGAATATTTGCAACGTTTTAGAACGTGTGGCAAGTATGTTCTTTGTTTTATGTAAGTACTAGCTGTCTCTCACGGTTTCACCCGCTTTTATCGATATCATATTTAGCTAATATCGATCTAGGAAAAATTCCGTGTTTTGAATTTTTCCATCCCGATATGTTTGGTAGTTTTGAGGTGATGGTGCGTCAATGGAACCCTATTTTGCTTATATATTAGTATATGTATGTATAAATATAGATTACATACGCTATTATCAATGAAAGAAAATTATATTTTTGTTAGTAATGAATATACCGGATCAAATTTAATAATCTATTAGAAATACATGTACTATATCCAGCTCCAGATTATGTAACATAGGCTGGATGCATTAATTCCTTCGGAAAAGCAGATGAAACCGAGAGACGGACTCATTCGTGAAATTCAATGTTATAGTACTTTTGAAACTAACGTAAACTATTATATATCAATTTTCTGATTAATATATCGGTGGAAATCTGCCATCCAAATATAAATAATTATATATTCAATAATAATTTAATGCTCATAAAGTCTCAATTATAAAAATAAACACTAAAAAGATTTCTATTTGAATGTTACGTGCTTTATTTTTTCCAGTCTTTTTAAGTTTTTGTCGCCAGATAGCGATCGTTTAGCAAGCTACATCAAAAACAGCCCTATTAACCTTAACTACGAATAAATCTAAATAACTAGAATTCCCAAACAACAAAATCACTATTACAAAAGATATTGCTTTAATAAACGTCACATAATTAGGTCCATAAAACGTCTTATTTTATTACGGGAGACAAAATGGGTTTCCAGGGCAATAATAAGTTAAAAAACCGCCTCCACTCGGCCCTAATATCGTACTCAGGCGGGGGCCACTCAGAATGAGCGGTACGTGACCCGTGTCATAATGTCTTGGAGCTTTTATTTTATCTAGTACTCCTGCTGTGACGTTCCACGTCTAGTTTAAGGTATTACGAATTTATAGATTTAGGGTTTATGGGTCCATTGTTGCTCTCCATAGTCTTTGTACGAACAATCGTTTCTTATTTCTTTTGATCGGACAGTTTGGTTAGTTTGAGACCCTGACTGATACGCCACAAGTCGAGGGTAAGATTCGTACTAGGACAATATGTGTGTGCGTGTAGGTACATGTCTGTTTGTTCTGTCTCTATGTATAAGTATCAGATTAGGTAAAAACAAATAATAATAATAATAATAATAATAATAATCGTTCATTTTCTCCCACATAAAAATACAACAATTTTGTTTTATAAACAGGTAGATACATTTAGTTGTTCGACAGGAGCCGTAACTAGGTTACCCTGTGCTATGAGTCTCCTGGCTCCCCCTCTTGGTAAAATGTAGTTGACTTATATATTGTGAAAAAAGGACCTGACCAACTGACATGATAAAAAAAATCAGTTATTTAACAAATAAATTCGATTTGCAAAATGAGTATTAAGAATATGAAGATAGAAATAAAAGTAGGTAAATGCAGTACGAGATATCAGTCATCTGGCTACTGAAATAAAACTATATGATAGTAATATATTGTTAACTAGTTTCCATAGTACTAGCAGTACAAACTCTGTTTGATTTGGTATTTTTTTTAATATTAATAATGAATTATAACAATATTGAATACACACTTGCTAGAGAACAATATCACTAAAAACTAAACGATAAATCAGTGTCGCTGTGTATACGCTTGGTTTTATTCATCCCTTCTAGGGGCTCTTCCCCCCCTTCCACAATCATAAAGCCCAAAGAAGGCCATCAGGTACACATTGAATCAATATATATTTTCATTATTTTATATATAGGCCTCTACAGTTCTTTGAAGGTTTTATATCTTTACGAGTGGACCTGGAATAACTTAACGATGTCCACCCCAATGTTATTGCTATTTCACCTGACACGAATAGGGCACGTAGTGAGCGAGCGAGAGAGCTAATTAAAACATTTTACCGTATTTTCATTTAATTTCTAGTTTTATTTTTCCTCTAATTAGATGGTTATGTTATTTTAAAGTAAGAGACTGCGAGTATAAAAACTTCAATACGATTACACGAATAAAATGGCATATAGAACCTTGTGATTTCAAAAGGAACAGGAAATTTCCTTTGTATACAACATAAGACGTACTTGAAGCTCTTAAGTATCTACGTTATTAGACAGTATATAAACATGAAGGTAACTTTATCCTTGATTGATGAGCATTCCAGGCTCGTTCAGTTTCTGCGTGGGGTCTGAACTTCAGGCCAACGAACTTGAACATTAAGAATCTATCGAGTTTTATGAATAGAGTAATGAAGCATATATTTATCGCAAAAAAACCTTGAAGCAACACAGCGTGTAGCAGATATTTGAAATAACAAAGGGAAAAATAAAAGTTCGCTCGTCAAAAATTTCACTTAGCTTTCGGACGTGCGAAACGGCGACCCTTTTTGGCACCTGCACAAAAAATAAAATGCACCGCCTGCGGTGTCGGATTTTTCGAATTACACTCGCCTACGATTTCATTCGGTAAAGTTGAACATACAGTGAATCCTATTAATATTATAAATACAAAAGTTTGTGTGGATGGATGGATGGGTAGAAGTTTGTTAGTCTTTCACGCAAAAACTGTTAAACAGATTTAGATGAATCTTGGGATAGAGCTAGTTTTTAACCTGAATTAACACAACATATACGTTCTATCTCGGGAAAAAATAACATCCTTTTGAAACGCGGGTAGCTAGTAATCTACATAAATAAAAATGAACACTAGTCGTGGGCGATGTCCGATGTATCCGAAAAAATATTTTTTGCCCTGAAAATTTTATTCAAAAAATATAAGTATTGTTTTCTTATGAGATTTAACGATTTAGATCTAAGTGTAACTTGTACATTGTGCCTTTGTAGAAATCAAACCCGTGACTAGTGGTTGTCAGTCAGGATATCTAATCACTACGCCAACTGGATACTCGATACTTTTTAGAAAAACGTCAATAATTTTTTTGATAAATGGACACGATGTCTCTTTTATTTTTACACACAAAAATCAAGACGATCCATGATGATAAGGAAGAGGTCACCATCGCCTATAGGTATATGTGCTTATGTAAATAATCATATTTAATATATAAAATTGCACTCAGTGTATACAAAGCTTTAAGTACGGACATGGTAAGTAGAGACGCGCTGTGGAAAATTTTACAATAAAAATTGTATTTCTTTTCCGTTGTCAGTATTTTTTATAAACCTTTGATTTAAGAACAAATATAATCAATATGTTCTAACAAAGAAAATAATATTTAATAAATAAATAAAATATCCTGGGACATTTTTTTAAAACACGGCCATCTTATCAGTGTTTGTTCTATGGAAACCGGATACCTGATATATACTATATTTTCTTGTATATATAACTTAAATAAATTGGAAGGCACGGACATAAAGTTCACAGGACCTTTTCGAGCATAATGATACTGCAAAGACCATGTCTTATGTCAGTCTAAATCCATATCATCCATAGTGTCCTTAATTCATTTCTTGTCTGGAATTGTACTGGAGTTATATTTAATTTAGTTGATTTCATTTGTTTTTCTTTCTTGTTTTAAATTTAATTTCTGTTTCAACTTTTTTTTATCATTTATTATTTTTGTTAGCTTAACTTTAATACGAACAATAATGTGTGTGCATGCTGTGTAAATATATTTAGGGTAATAGTCTAGTTTTAAATGTTAATGTTATATGTCTATAGCCAAGATTCAACTATTGACTGTTTTGTTTACCGTATAAAAAAAATAAAAAAATACTACTGTTTTTTTAAGCTTTTTCATCAACAATAGCCAAACCTAAAACTGAAGAAAATATATTAATTAAAAAGAATTGTTTTTTTTTTAACACATATTCTGTTCTAGATGCTTTCAACTGTACCAGATCGTAGGAACCTTACCGTATGCGAGTGTCGACACGTACTTGACTCTTTTTTTTTATTTAGCGTCACATTTATGAATAAAAACCGTCACAAAAGGAACGAGCTAAATAGGGAGAAAACAAATAACTAGAGGTTAAATAAAATATGAACACAATAGGCTTGTCAAAAACATCGAACCTTTAAAATAATTGCCTTTAGATTAGCCTGACAAAGAGTAATGTATTTTAGGCTTTTTTATTTATGTTTTTTTTCTGACTGTATCATTATCAGACCACGGTCCGATGAGTATTTTCACTGAATGATGGTTTTGGCAGTGACATATTTTATTGTGTTTGAGAATTGCTCATTTTTGAAGATAAAAAATGGTTGTTAGAGTATGCTGTTTACGGGTTAGCTCAAAACATCGAACTGAGCTATTATTTTATAAAAAAAGCAATGCAATTTATCATAGAATCTTTAAAGAGTACGGACTAAGAGTCGGTATAAAATGTAAATTGTAAAATCTCTCGTAGAATCGAAAACAGGCGCTAGTAAAAAAATTTAAAGTTGAGATATATTAGTAAATAATTGTTATATGTTTTGTATAGTTTTGTAATATGTGGATAATTCGTAAAAAGAAACTTATTGAAAATAGTATGAAGTGTTATAGTTAGTATAAGTCTTGGCAATATTCAAAAATTATAGACCAAAATATGTGAGGAGGTTAAGTTGACTTATGTTAAAGAATAGAGACACGTTGTTGTCTCATGCCATATGTTGGACATGTACTTGGCGCGAGACACGATTGTGTCTCCGGAAAGAAATGATAAAAAAAAATATTCAATTAATTATTCTTTGTTTGTCGGCATTGGCAATATGTCTGATACACAGCGACAATGCTCACCACATCACACCACATTCACGTTGGGACTAAAAATATCATTGGGGGAATGTTGTATAAATTTTTCTGAATTCTTGAGAAATTATAAAATCCTTGTGAATCTCATAAGGTATTATAAAAATATTCCTTGACTTGACTCGAAATATTCTTTGTCTTTCAAATAACATTAACAAAATCTATATTAAAAGTAAAGAAAAGTAATAATAATGCTTTCATGTAAATTATATTGCGTACCACTCGACTGGAGGCGTAGCAATGATTTACAAAGCTACGGCGTAGCAACATGCTCCGAGCCTACGAGGTGTAAGAGGCTTAGTATCTTAAAAACATGTCAAGTGCTTGTTCTAACTTAATATGTCGAAATGAATTTAATTTTTTTCAGGCGTGGGAATAATATTATAATTATTTATAATTATTATGTAAAACATATAAATTCATCATTTCCTCTTTATAATATTAGCATGGATATAGATTTAAACTACCTTCCTACTAATATAATATTACAAATGTGAATGGTTGTATGTATGGATGTTTGTTACTTTATCACGCAAAAACGACCAGACAGATTTAGGTGAAACTTGGCACATAGATAAAACATATCCTGGAGTAACATATAAGCTACTTTTGATTCCGGAAAAATGTTACGCCCTTGGGAACGCGGGTAAAACCGCGGGGGACAGCAGTTAAGTATATATTCATAAATTACATTGACATTTTTTTCGGTATTTCTAATCTCACTCCTAAAAGAACTATAAACGTCGTAGTAACCTCGTAGCACCTCTACGATATTCGTAGCTCATTCGGAGGGCGGCATGTGCTACGGAAGCCGGATGCAGCAGTGAATAATGTACATACATACGTGCACATCACAGTACGTTCGTAAGTTATGTTATTTCATGAAAGACCTAGTTTTTAATTAGCTGCGAGTCTTTAGAAACGCTTTTGAAAGGGATTATGAGGACTTTTTCAAAGAGCTTTTTACTTAATTTTATTTTTAAAGAAGAATTTAAAGAAATAAAAAAATGGTAATTTAATTATAATGTTATGATAACATATTAGTAATATTATTTTAATGAAAAAATTTTTACAACACCATAATATTTTTTAAAGCAATTTTGAAGTTGAAGAAATAAACCTACTTTCTACAATCATCAAAACACAAATTCATCTAAAAATTATCTTATAATATGTAGGTGCATGGAGTAATGAGCACTTTTTAAATTCCTGGCTGATGATGTTTATAACTTAACCCGAAGTTAAGGTACAATTTGGTTACGTAGGTTGTCTTAGTAGCTTAGTAGTAGGTAGCTATACATACAGTTTCTAGTGGTAGCAATACCCAATCGGACAAACATCAATGATATCAGTAAACCCATTTCTGTTTGGTCACCACGGTCAGTGCACAACTTCTCAATTACCAAAACGTTAACCCCTAATCCGTTACTACGAAGGTCGAATTTCGATTACTTTTGATACTTAATAAAATTGCCATATGATCCGTTTGCATCAAAGAGGAATATCAAGCTTTAGATCCCTGATATTAAGGTTAATTTTTCCCTGGCATATGAGATAGGTAGTTATTTGTTAAATTTGTAACTGCCCTGAAGGCGCGAGCGTATATTGCGTTGAATGTTGCTTTTTTGGTTATTTTCGTATTGATATGTGAACGATGTACAAGTATTCATGTTTGCAAAAGTTAGATGGGGTTTTCGAATTGGAATTTTAAAATAGAAATGCGTTTTTTTCATGACCTGTTGTTGTATATAAAAAGTTATGTAATATTTTTAGATCTTTAGAGTTTTTTTAATTTTATTTAAATCATTAGAGACCAAAATACAATGAACAATAAAAAACACTATGTACTCTAAAATTTGTATTCAAATAAGTTATGAGAATGAATAATAATTATTGTTTTAAATTTTGGAGATGATAGTGAAAAATATGATTCAATATTTATACGTAGAATAGAATATTCCACATAACATAATACCCTAAATAAAATCCTCAAAACTCTCCAAAGATCTCAATCACACACAAATGTGGGTCAAACAAAGAAATCCCAAATCCTTCGTTCGATAAATAAAAGAAAAGGGTCGAAACACATGCCATTTCACGAAACCACGAGCCGACAATTCTGCGTCTAAAAATAAAGCAAGGGTCAATAGCTGTAACAGGAAACTTTCCTAGAGCGGGTTTATTCTGTAACGTACATGACACTCCGAGATCGAGGATGTTTCATCGTGGCCTCATTGCTCTGTCTCATTCGCTAACTAAAAAATCACGTGAGAGGTCTACTCTCCGACGCTACATTGCGCGGACTCGCCGACGATGCTTCCATTGACTGAATAAGGGGTCAGGGCATAACGTCCGGCGTATATATCCAGGCTTTTAGGGTTTTCAGGCGCCGTCGACGCTGAAAAAAAAAGTGTCCCGGAGCAATAACGCTCAAAAGAGTATTAATTTTAAATGTTCAACCGCGTTGTGTAGACTGGGAGCTGGGGTTTATTTATTGTTGCATTGATTTAGATACATTAACTCAATACTGGTCGTGGAAATAAGAATGGTATTTGCAAGTGAATTTAATTAACCTTTTCATGAGGTGAATTTTGTGGTATTGATACTTAAATTAGCCAAAAATAAATATTGGGTAGGAAAATTGATTATTTTTATAAGTTAAATACCTCAAAAAATATATATCCGAATTGATATTGTTTAAGATACTATTCAAACGGTAAATGTATAAATAATTATAATAACTGACAACCAAGCTCCCGGTCTTCTACTGTTCCGAATATTGGCTCCGATAGATTTTTTCAATCGAGCAATATCGATAAAGAGTTAACGACTCATTATGTTACTAAAATAACATTTATCCTGTACTTTTTTTTCAGATTTTAGGATCAGATTTAGATGGTGACCTGGATGAGTTTCTATCAGACCAGTTTTTTATTTGTAGATTTAAATTGGTATGCATTTGAATGACTATACTTTGTTATTATATTAACTGAATTTACTTTCAACTAATACAAACTTGGCAAGCCAACGCAACGAGACATCGAAAAGTGGACTTCCCATATGATGGCGCAATTAGCGTAAGAGACAGAGCATAGGCGACGAAACATCCTCGAGTCATTTATCTTACAGAATCAAACTTAGAGCCCTCAACAAAATTCTAAATTCAAAACCATTTATTCAGTTTAGGCCCTCGGAAGGCACTTATGAAGGTCAAATTTAAAGTTACTGAAGCTACTAACGAAAGCTCCAAAATTTTTGAAGTTAATTTTCTCTCTCAAAATAAACAAGATTGAAAAATAACATACAATACCTACAGGTTAAATAGAGATCGTTTCGATTTGAATACGAGCACACAGTAAATCTAATGTGAATAGCAGTTCTGCATACACCACGCTGACCAATCTTCAATGTAACACCAATTTCGCAGTGCGTTTCCATTAACAAACGAATGTGTGCCGCCGTTATCAGTTGCGCCCAGCTGTAGCCTGGATTTAGGCTTTTGTACAGTGCGAGAGATATGAGCATAGCAGGGGATTGTGCTTTGCTAGTAATAGCCCTGATGTTGCAAGCGTCAATAGGCTGGGGTGACCGTTTAGAATTAGGCTGGCCATAACTTTATTTGTCAACTTAGCTCCACTTTACGCACAAAAAATGTAATGATTTATGAAGCCGGTTTATCAATACACTTAAAAGCTCAAGTGTTAGAAAGAATTAAAAAAGACAAAATTTAAAACCATTCAGTTTTTCCATGCAGGCCATCTAAAGGTCAAAATTACTGAAGCTACCACCGGTGCAGAAGTCAGCATACTGCTGAGAAGAAACCGCAAGAATTTTTTTTGCTCTACAACCATGTCCTATCCATCTTGAAGAAGTAGTGCTGATTGACTTTGTTTCACAAAGGTAAGAAGCTGGTGAAATAACAGGTATGTGAGACTTAACAACTTCATTTCTCAAGGTTGACAACGCATTAAGAGTAATCCATAGGCGGTGATGACTTACCGTTAAGTGTACCGTGTGCCTGTTTGTTGACACTTGACACATTGGCTAAGCAAATTGTCACCAATGTTCTTATCATCATCAAAGGGCAATGCTCTCCATGGTCCCAATAATTAATACCATACCTCATCCCTTCTATCCATTATCTTGATATTTGTACTCATTATCAGCCATCTGATTAAACGGGGTGTCAGAATGTTGAAAACAAGTAGTCCATTTCATTTATATGTAACATACCCAGCAAAAAAAAGTTCCATATGATAAAATATTCAAAAATATATTTTTTACAAAAAATTCTAAACTAAAATTCAAAAAACCATTTGAACAACAAAATAAATTAATATTATTCTGCATTTTTAAACAAAACGAAAAGTTTGCAGCATTTTAAATATAATCTAAATTTTTCTGAACGCAAACTTTTACTGCGTGTAGGTAAATAAATGCAAACAAGTCATAACATCGCCCAACACTTATATTGCACAGGACAAAAGCCTTATCGTCAGGGGCGCCGCCGCCGGCCGTAAAGGGTGCAAAGGGGCGCGTACGGCCGCCGTTTGCAATATCCGCACTGACCGCGCGTTCCGCTAATTGATTCCGATTCCATTCACTATGTAACAAATTGAACTTTGTAAAAAGAACGGTATTTGAAACTTTTCCGTTAATAACGTGCCGGTGACAGATCCATTTGAAATTGAAATGTAATCGCAGTTCGAACGTGCACGTTTTATATCTATTTGTAGTTCACAAAGGGTTAGTTTATTTAATATTTGATTGGTTTTTGGGCATAGGTGTATCAATTCCAAAGAGAATGGGTTTGAATTTAAAATCTATATTGTTTGGAATGTTTTTTTAAATATCATGTAGTTTGACAAACGGGTAGACGTGGTAACCGCCGCCTATGGACTCCAACACAAGGGGAATCACCAATGCATTTTCAACCCTTAGACGTTCAATTTTAAAGTCTTTTGTACCTTTAATTTCAATGGCCCCTTAAGATTCTAACAGACACAGTACAAGTGCATTACTTCATGGAAATACCATATTACATTTTTTTTTCATACTGAGCCCACAAACAAGCGGACGGTCCACCTGATAGTAAGTGGTCACCGCCGCCTATGGACATTTGCAACACCAGAGCATCGCGAATGCGTTGTCGATCCTGAGACGTGAAGTTGTTAGAGCTCTACTAGGTACTCAAAAACAAACTTTATAATAATCAATATCCTGGGATATTCTTTTAAAATATTATTTTAATATATTTTTTTAAATAAGTCCCTGTGCATGTTACGTAACATTTTTTTATCTAAGGATATTAATTTATTTATTAATTATTTGTTAATGTAGTAATTAAAACTTCGCAATGAAAATTTACTTTAACCAGAAATCACGTCAAATTCCATCTATTTTTAGGGTTCCGTTACCAAGGTTTATATTGTTTCCGTTGTACTCCCATCCGACCGTTTTTATTTTCTTTATTTGACAGCAACAGCCTTAAACTATAAAAAATTTACATGGTTTGAACTTATAATTATGAGACCAATTACAGCTATCCACGTACTAAAATAGAGTTTTTACCAATATCTTACATAACACATTGAAGCAAACAACAAATATAAGGATGAGTATTATACAAAAAGAAAGAACCTCTTGAGCCGTAATAGGCAGAATATTGTAATTTATAGAGTACTAGCTGTCCCCCGCGGTTTTACCCGCGTTCCCGTGGGATGTCACATGTATTATACATAAAAACCTTCCTCTTCAATCACTCTATCTATTTAAAAAAAACCGCATCAAAATCCGTTGCGCAGTTTTAAAGATTTAAGCATACATAAGGATATAGGGACAGAGAAAGCGACTTTGTTTTATACTATATATGTCCGCTATAACAACAAATAAGTATTAGAGTCAGACTATTCATAAATGCTTGTAAAGGCCTATTTGCAATCATTTGAGTATGAATTAAATAAACTAAAAAATTGTGGGGGTCCAAGGAACATGTATGTTCCGAGGTTCTGTTAAATATTGTACGAAACCCTTGATGTTCGAATCCAATTCGCACTAGACCCCTTTTTTACGACTCTCAAACACAACACATGAGCTTGTTATCGTAATTATGTACATTATAACAACACACAAGTAAGCGAAGAGAGACGGCAGCACTTTAATGTCTCTCTCAAAGTTACATAAGCAGAATTGTATAATAAGTATTATTTATTGCCCCAAACTGTGCCGTAATTATTTAAGGAAGAAACAATCCCCAGCCGAATGCCCCAGCTCCATTAATGGGTGCTATTATGTTGTACTTGTATTTATTTATTCATTTGGGTTATGAGGTGTTATTAATATGGTTTATGTCGGTTAGGGGGGTATTATACAACTTCTTAGTAAAACTGATATAACAAGGCAAGTGGAAGCTAATCATTTTGAAAAAAATATCATAAAAATTGGAAGTAAAATACCTGTATATGTAGTATCTGGTCTTTATAGTCCAAGCTCTGCTTAGTTTGGGATCAAATGGCCGTGTAATGATATCCTGGAATATTTATTTAAATAATAGGCTACAAAGCGATGGTAGTACTGTTGGTGGTGAGGTCAAATGCCACAGATCTATAGACAGTACAAAACAACCCTGTTAATACAGGCCTTATTCATTTTTCTTTTAATATTTTTTATTAGGCTATCAGCATCTCAACATAATCTACATCTTCTTCTAAATAAATACTTTCATAAAGAGGTAAAGTTTGTAAATTTGTATGTAGGAGGTAATTTTCGAAACTAGTCTCACGGTTTGTAAAATAATTTTATTGAAGAAAGCTACATTATTCCCGAGTGATATAGGTTAAGTTTTACTCGGGGAAAACAATTCCCCCGGGAACGTGGGTGGTAGCTGCTCTACTAATAAACTACAAACATTGTTAAAACTAGTCAAAAATATACACTCATACCAAAAATCCTTTATTCCTAAAAATACTTTTTTAATTGACTTGAAAACTTTAACAATATCAATCAACAGAGTGAATGAAACCAATTTATTAATTAACAAAATGACATTTCATTGTTTTCGAAATTATTGGTACACAACAATAGCTCAAAGCTGATATTCACAATCTGTCGCCGCACAGCGAATCAATCAAGGCCGTAGGTACCCGGAGCCTTTGTTATAAAAGCTCTCCAGACTCGCTGTAGTCATTATTTAAAGATTACTTTCTTGTTGTGTTGCATGCAATAGGTTTCCTGTGAGCCGATGACAAATAAATTTATAATTTAAATTCAAAACAGAATTTTTAAAGAAGTAATGACACAAACTTTTCTCTAGTCTATGGTAAGGGGTAATTTAAGAGTATACGGATGACCACGTGCACTTTACACCTAATACATAGTAGTCGACAATAGAATACCAAGGAGGCGTCATGAGTCCGGCCGTTAATACGACTTTTAACTTATTTATTTTTTTATACTACATACAAGCAGACGGTCCACATGATAGCAAGTGGTCACCGGTGCCTAAAAAATATGAAATGTACCAAATTTCGACTCCTAATTGCTGAATTTTTTGAACATATTAAGTGTTTTTTTTTTATGAACTTTTATAAATTAATATTCTGAACATTTTACACACACTCATCTGATCTTAAACTAAGCAGAGCTTGTACTATGAATACCAGACTTATCTGGCATACTACATAGCTATACGACTTTTATTTAGATAGTTACATTCAGACAAAGAACAAACAGACATGTTCATTGTTCATGCACGTAAATATTTATCCTGGGTGGGAATCAAATCTACGACCGTGATACAGTGAGAGTCTCTAACCACTAAAACAACGAGCCCGAATATAGAGAAATTCAATACAAAGGTCTTACGTTTTTATGACCATGAATGGAACACAAGAACGACTAAAAAGAGCACATGAATATTGGTAATGTACGATCTCATTTTACATACCCGAAGACACTCGATTATACATTCGGCACGATGACGCCGAAGCGGCAGGGTTGTCACTTGATTCGTGTTCTTGTTCGGTAACAGTTGCCGAAAGTAACACGGCCCCGGATTTTCATATCATTTGCATAATCCACGCCACGGGTCGGGGCCGACCTTGCCGCCAAATTTACAATCCCTAATCATAACATCGGGGGCAGCCCTGAAATTTTATTGTTTTACAGCTTTTGGCAATGGAAAAGTTCTTGTTAGAACAACGAATACGTTGATTATCAAAGCTATGTTGGCTCGACATTCCTAACGATATGTGTGATCTTTATGTTAATTTTTATTTGAATTTTCCATATGAATATTTCTTATTAGAGAAGGCAAAATGTAAATATGGTTTAGAAACAGAATAAACAGATTTTTTGTAGTTTTAATATACAAAAAATAATATAAACGGGATATAAAAATGAACGAAAACTTTAAAGCGACTCAATGGGCTTCAGTTGAATGGCTACAAAAGAAAAGGTATCCATTTCTCTCCAATTACAAAATAGCAATTTGACTCAATTTAAACAAATTACAAGGCAACAAAATTTACACCCTTTGCCCTTAACGAAATTGTAGGGGTGTGATAATTTCGTACCCTTCCCTTGTGCCAGGCACTTTGACAAATTAAAAAGCACCAAAATTGCACGTGAAAAACGCGTGTGTCAATATGTAATTTGCATGTGACAGCCCTAACGAGATCTTATCGCTGTGGCCGTAAAGTTTTAATAATGAATGCTGTACGCATGAATTGAAATGGAGATTCGCTTTAAAATTTAAAGTAGAAAGAGAGCACAAATCAAGGTGACTTTCCGTCCCCTTTGAGAGATGAAAGACTGAATTTCGGTGACCGCAATTCGTTATGGATACCAATCTAAATGTTTGAGACAATGATTTAAACTTCTGTTGGTTTTTATTTATCTGTTAATTAGTTAGCTAAAAGGTCGTGGGAAGGAGTAGAATGTACGTCACTATAGTAGAGTGGACGAAATAAGCTTATAAACTATAACAGCATATTTGAGTTTAAGTTGCTCTTTGTAGACATTATCCATCCTCAATAAAAACAAAAAATAATAATTTATAGAACATATATATATTAATATAATAAAAGTATAGTTGTTACATAGACATTTACTTATTACCATGTAAAGTAAAAAGCTATGAAGAGCGGTATCTCCTATCATAAGCAAACCCTTGCTTAAAAGGGGATTTCGAAACACTAGTGATAAGTTAGTGATTTTTTTATATATGGTAGCTGGTACGAGTAGGTACGCAATACAACGAAAAAGGTTTTTAAGAGAAATAATTATACTTAGAAAGAACAACATCATTCGGTAAAACCTAATAAGTAAAAAATAATATTCTGGAACATTCTTTACACACGGCCATCTGGTCCCAAAATAAGCAGAGCTTGTACTATGGAAACCAGATAACTGATATACTACATAATATTAATGAATACAGTACATCAATATTAATAGTACCTAAATGACACCGTGACAATCTAGTAGTAATAATATAATCTATCATTTGACTAACCTGTTGGTTTGGTCGTGAGTGACCTGTCACGCCACAGGTCTTGGTTTCGATTCCCAACTACGACAGACATTTGTGTCCATGAACGTGACTGTTTATTCTGTATCTGGTTTTTAGTATATTAAACTACTAGCTGTCCTCCTCGGTTTCATCCACGTTCCCGAGGTACATAACATTACAGTTTACAGTACAAAAAGTAAATCTAAATGTTATTCCAGGGCATTTTCTATATATGTGCCAAGTTTCATCGAAATCCGTTTGGTAAATTTTACGTGAAAGAGTAAAAAAACATCCATACATACAAACTTTCGCATTTATAATATTAGTCGGATGTATTTAGACTAAAAAAGTAATATCGTATATCAATTATCTGGGTTCCATAGTACAAGCTCTGCTTAGTTCGGGATCAAATGGTGTGTATAAATGATGTCCCAGGATATTTATTATGTATGTACCAATTACTTTTACCTTCAATATATACAGCCCCCTTATTCAGCTAATACAAACTTCGTCGGCGACCCGCAACACGGACGCCTCAGAGAGCTTATCTCTCACGTGATTAGAAGTATTGGCGTAGTTAGCGAAAGAGATAGAACACGGCCGCGACGAAACATCCTCAAGTTAGTGTAGTTTTCCTTACAGAATCGACCCCCAGGATAGACACATTATACTATGTATACAGCAGTAAAGTGTCACCTGTCACCTTCTGTCATCATTACGTACGATGTATTCAAAACTCGGCTTTCATTAACGCAAGCATTGCATTCAGCACCAGACGTATTATGTTGCGGGAAAGAGGAGACAAATAGATACGAGGACGATTTATACTTGACTAGCTACCGTCCTGGAGTTTCACCTACGTATACGATTGATATTATATGATATTTGTATATTTAGTAAAATATTTTTTAATTATTTTAAAAATAATTCAAGATAAAACATATCCTTATTTCATGGAAATAATATAGCAATTAGTCTAAGCTTTTTTAATTTAATTTGATTTAAGCTTGCTGCATTTCTTGCCGGTTCTTCTCAGTTGAAGCATGACTTCCGAACCGGTGGTAGCTTTAGTAACTTTGACTTTTCTAAGTGTCCTCCGCGGGCCTAAACTGAATAAATGTCTTTGATTTTTTTTAATGAGTTTCTTCGAATTACATCCAACATCAAAACATATAAGTATTACCTATAAATTATTAGTATAGAGTCGAGGTGGATGTGGATTCGGCTGCCGCAATGTTTTTTTTTTGTTTTCACAATGTTCTTGAGTCGGGAAACTCTTTGGGGAAATCGTACCTATCCCGCCTATCAGAAAACCTATCGCCAACTACCCACAAGTATACTCTCTGGCACTTGAAAACCCGATCCCCTTTCAAAAACAGGTTAATGGCAGCATTAGTGAGAAGTCCATATTCAGTCTTATTAATTTATCTCGTTAACTAGTGCATAAATGAGATATTATATCACTATTCATAATATTTTTAGTTTAATAAAGTAAAAAATGTGTAAACAGAATTTTTATGGGATCTTTGTTAGAATCTTAGAGGTACTGGAAGAAATCATTTTGAAATTGTAGCTATAAACTCATTAATGAAATATAATACAAATGTAATTGTAAAATTACATTTAATAAGGTTGGGGAATCGTGTAACAAACTTAGACAAAAAATATTTTTTTTTAAATGTTACTTGACAAATAATATGGAACACACGGAAAAAAACCGGTTAGTGATAGAAACTATAGACCTATAAGTTAACCCATAATCTCACTAAGTGATGATTTGGCCGAAGATTCAAATTCAAATATTTTTATTCAAATAGGCCTTTACAAGCACTTATGAATAGTCAGACTCTAATACCGGTTCGGAAGGTTGATTTTTACTGAGAAGAGCCGGCAATAAACTCAGAAATTACTCTTTTTAAAAACAATCTTAGATTTATTACAAAATATTTATTTAGTCTCACTGACAAAACTTGTGTTGTATCGCAGAAGTGAAGAATTATTAAACAATAATAATATGAATATCTAATTATAAAAAAAATACAAACAAACTAAAGCTGTCCAGCCCCCACAAGCAGCACCTGTTCACAAGCATGACGCATGTGGCAGCCATCGCCCTCCTCACCATACTGTAGGGAAGTGAGCGACCCGCCACATAACGCCGCCGCAAGCAAAGGCATTTAAGTGAGCATGACTAACTTAAGCTTGTTAACATCAAAATAGGAATATTGAACATTAAAATACACACAAAGTGTTATCACTGATGATAAGCGCACCAAGCTTATAATGGGACCCGAGGAGTCACTGGAACACACCGGTATTATACGACGTATGTGTTACAGCAAACGGAGACCGGCGAATTCATTTTATTATTATTGTCATAGCCTTATAAAACGTGACGAGAGAATGTCGCCATCAGAACGAGTAAGTCCTTTTCTACGACCGCTGTAATATTTATGTGCATAGGATAATATTAACATATTTATTGTCGTTATAGAGTTTTACCAGGATCTACCACTTACGTTTATGTACCATATAACACTTTATGTGATTATTGGTACCTACGCTTTAGGTTTCTGTAGTTAGCAAGGAGTAATTTTAGTTTCGGCACGCTGTTTGTCTGCGGTTTAATTAGAGGAAAAAAAATCCTTAAAAAATGTTTCTGGTACCTCACATAACGAGGGGAATGTTTTTTTTACTCGTCTATACCAGTGTATGGTGTGTTATTGGATATTTAAAAATATTGGGGTTATGTGAAGAACATTTTTCGATTCAAGGAACCATTTGCGAATAAAACATAGTATCCTGTATAAATAAACTATTAATAGTACTTTTTAGTAGGTACTATGGAAACCAGATAAGTGATATACTACATGTTTTTTTTCTAAATACATACTTGAATAGGTATTTACACCCAGACACAGAACAAACAGACATATTCATGCACACAAATGTTTGTCCTGGGTGGGAATCCGCGTCTACAAATTAAGACATCTCGAAGTTTCGAAGTACGTTTTTAAATAATTTACTTGAGCTGACTATTTTTATCTAAATTCCTATACGCTCCATATATACAAAGAGCACACGATAATTGGTAAAGAGTTAAGAAACTTTCGCTTAAAATGATCAGAATTTCCACACACTAAAAACTCTTCCAAAAGTCAACAATTCCACTAGAGGACAAAATAGCATTGCCAACTTAGCACCATGATTAAATTACGTCCTCACTGCGACAAAGTTACATCTCGCAGTTCACACGAACTCAAATAGGACTCTGTCTCACCTACGTACCAGCGCACTAGTTCAATTAACGTAACAAGGTTGTAAATCTCTAGGCCACTCAAAGGAAACAGAACCATGTGGCACTGAGCTTCCACAGTCATTTCTGTTTGGGAAATTCGTTTCACTAGATCTGTTATTTGCTTGAGTGTTGAATTAAAATTATTAGGTGCGATGGAGAGAACTATTTTGGTACAATTAGGTGTTGTGTCGACGCTTTGTCGTATTAAGCCGATTGTGTTAGCTAAGCTTCAAGTACATACTTAACATCTAATGTATTTTAGTTTAAGCTAGATATATTAGAACCTATACCCATCCACATAGAACACAATTTAACATTGATAACGTTCAAACGATCATGCAAATAACGTCACATTGTTCGACGATTACAAGATGGCGGTCGTTAAAAACGAGACCATTTTAACAGTCGATAATTAAATAGCTTTTAATGGGAAAGACCGGATAATGTAGACTAAGTTACGTACAGAAATTGTATGGATTTATGTTATTACCTATATATCCTATACACCACAAATTATAGATACCTACAAATACAAACTGCCAAATATACCCATTAATAAGACAAAAAAACAAAAAACAAACCCTCATTAGCACACGAAACAAATCAAAACGGAGTCAGCCCGAAGGGACGTTATCAGCTATCCCTCAATAATCATAGCGAGTCTGGCAACCCTATCCGTAAACATTTGTCTTGGAGCTCGCCCCAGGGTTGTCACAGTGCGAAATTACATCCATTTGTATGCAGATGTCGGGCAGGAATTAAGTCTGAGCTTTTGACTCAATGCAAATAACTTCTGGAAATAGAGCCATCGATAATGCTATGGGTGTCTTTGTTAGTCGAAAATATTTACTTGAAATCTTTTTCTCAAAAAAAAACCTAATTATACTATTTAGTGATTCTGATTTAATAAGGAATAATAACAAATGTTATAGCTTCTCTTATACTTCATACTTCTATTTATGGAAGTATTTTTTTTTATTACAAGTAGGTCGACAAACAAGCAGACGGTCCACCTGATGGTAAGTAGTCTGCGCGCCTATAGACATTTGCAACACCAGGGACATCGACAATGCTTTCTCGATCTTGAAACGTGAAGTTGTTAAGTCTTATGTGCCTGTAATTTCACCGCCTCCCTTACCTTCTTAACCGAAAGCACAGTAATACAAATGAGCTACGGCTTCACGGGGGAAATGGGTACGTTGGTAGTACTTCCTCCGGAAGAACTCTGTACTAAGAGCCTTACTAATTCGTGTAGTGACTTCACTCATCGAGTATCGGAAGAACAACGCCTCCCAAATCAGTTAAACTAGTGCTATGATAATCGTTTTGATGTATGTTAGTTAAGTACGTTACGTCAAAATTTACAAGTTTACTAGTTTATTACTTTACCTTATTTTTTTTTTCACGAACAGCCAATAAAGTATATTATTTTTTCATGCTTTTAATAAGCATTACACATTAAACTGCATCTTGAATAAACTCTTAATGTTTATCAACACAGGTATAATTCCTAAAAAAACCATGATTTCACAAAAAAAGTCATCTCTCAGGCTTTTAATAATCAGATTCATATATCTGAATTAAACTAGAAAATTCATCCTAAATATACTTTTAATATTTATCTGTGTAGATGTCTTACCGTTTTAAAGTTTATCTTTACGTGCTCATCCTAACACGATTTCATAAAATGCTTTTAATAAAATGATTCATATGTCTAAATTAAATTTGAAAATTCATCTTGATTATACTTACAGACATTCCCCTCATACCTACAAAATGATAAATGACACATTCATACAAAGTTATTCGTACGTATGCTTTAGCTTCATTATTAGGATGTTTATTAGCAAGCCTCGTCAGGAATGCGACGGTCCCTTTCGCACCGTGACGTCGAGAATTCAGACGTGGGGGTGGAAGAGGGAGGTAGTTATTAATATCATTCGGCGGTTTTTATTTGCTGATATTTTAGGAGATATATTTAATTGTATAACTTTTTTGTTACCCAAAGTAATTTTTAAATTAAAGAGAAAAATGATTTTGCGCAATAAAGTAATTTTATTCACACTTACCTTCCGATAATCAACAGTTTTTGCGATATTTTGCTGTAGGAAAGACTTACCTGGAAAAAGATAAAATAATTTTAAATAATTATTTAATAACAAAGTTATAATTTTTTTTTTCTACATAGATGACAGACAGATGGTCCACCTGATGGTAAGTGGTCACCGCCACCTATGGTCATTTGCAACACCAGGGCATTATCAATGCGTTGTCGACTCTGAGACGTGAAATTGTTAAGTCTCATGTGCCTATAATCTAACCACCCTTTTCAGCCGAAAACAGTAATACAAGTGCGCTGCGGCTTTACTTCCTTAGACGAACTCTGCACTAAGAGATCAAATACTGGATCAAATATTGGAGTCAACTACTCATGAGTGTTTTAAGGCCAATTTGAATAAAAAAAAAATTACTACTACTTCTAAAATTATTTAAAACATATACATCAACCTACTAATATTATAAATGCGAATGTTTGTATGTATGGATGTTTGTTACCCTTTCACGCAAAAACTACCGGACAGATTTGGATCAAACTTGGCACATAGATAGACCATATCCTGGAATAACATATAGGCTATTTTTTATTAAATTGGAACATGTGCAAACCATCGGAAACGCGGGTAAAACTCCGGGGGACTGCTAGTTAATTATAAATTCCATACAAAAGGCTGTGAAGCTCTATAATATATAATCCATAACTACGAGACAAAAATTTACAAAATATTAATATCAAAAGATTTTTGTTTTCGAACGAATAATTTTATCCTCACATGCGGTCATCAAATGCCTACACACCGCTCACTCAGCTTATACAGCTTTACAACCTTTTTGACCAGTGAACGATTGAAAATGATGATAAAACTAAATGGATATCACTCCAACCGTGCAATCGTTATGAATATTCCATCAAAGCGAAGTAAAAATAAATACGAGCCCACTCATAAGTTACGGAGGTATGAACAAGCAAACATACGGCCCGCTGTCGGGCCTTTGCCGGACTTAATTAAAATAGACCAATGGCAAAGAGTAACAACTTGCTTTTTTTATGTAGACGTTATATTTCTCATCAAACATGTAATAAATCTATGATCGTTTTAAAGAGAGTAATTCTGAGTTTATTGCCGACTCTTCTAAGTAAAAAGCACCCTCCCGAAGCGATACTAGAGTCAGACTATTCATAAGTGCTTGTGATGACCTATTTGAATAAAAATATTATCATATTAATTGGGCCCGCTGGGGAAAAAAGATTTCCACAACGAACGCCCTTGGGCCACATGGGTCCAGAAGCTTCCAGGAGCTCTGGTCTGGTTGCCTACTATAAGTTCTCATTTCCATCCAGTTGATAGCAACGTAACAACTGCAATACAAGTTTAGTTCGGTATTTCAAAGGCATTTTGAATTTTGAATTTTTTGAACATGTAAAACATTTGAGCAACATTTTTTTTTATTATTTTAGAAACAAAAGAACCATAGTTACGCTTTACATGAAACCTCCTTGCAATCTTTAACAAACTCATTATTAAAAAAAAAAAGAGACCTGTGAAATTCATTTGACTGAATTGACAGGTAGAATAAAATTGTACAAAATAGATTTCCTTCACCATCAAGACGCACATCAAATCAAACTAAGCTCATGTCGCCTCTACAACCCCACTAATCTATGCCTCAGATTATTATTACGTCATGTCAGACGCACAGAACACACACACATATAATACATCTTTCATCTGCGGGCGCCCCGGGCGATCGGATGTCCACTAACAAAATTGTGTCATTTACACATAGAATACACACACATGAGACCATGGAACGTGGCAATGGAGATGTGGTATCTGCATTAATATTTATGTGGTTTCTTTGGCATCACATTACTTGTTGGGAAAGCAGTATTAATTAAGAGTTCATTGTTGGTTTGAGGATATATAGAAGAGTGACCAAATGTTTGGTTATAACTACGTTACACGGGCTTTGCTTGAGTGGGAAATAAAAAATATTAATTAATCTTTCGAAAATTAATTCTCTAAATGTTGATGAAAAACCGCATTGATAGATATAATTCTTTTATAATAAATATAAATAATTAAGATAAGTATTAAAAAAAAAGTAGTATATCAGTTATCTGGTTTCCAAAGTACAAGCTCGGCTTAGTTTAGGATCAGATGGCCGTGTTAAAGAATGTCCCAGGATATTTATTTATTTGTGGTGATAGCTGCTCAATAGCTTTATGTTATCTAACTTAAGCTAATTATTATTTTTTTATTTATTCACCTGCTAAACTTTAGGTGCATGCTGTGCTTTTCTTTAAGGAATGTAACACTTAAATATAAGTTAGGAAACAAAGAGCTGAAGATCGAGCTCAGTGGCGTACCATAGGTGAGGCCTACGTCCAGCAGAAGACAGAGATAGGCTGATGATGATTATTTATCTTTGCTCTCATTGTTGTAGAACCAAAACCAAATAAAAAATAGTAAATAATGTACTTAATTGAATATCAACATCATTATCGTCTTTGCCTTCTCCAAAATGACTCATTATTCGCAGTAAATGCACATCATTAGATATACCTACGTTTCGTTTAGGGTCCCGTACCAAAAGGGTGCCAACGGGACCCTATTACTAAGGCTCCGCTGTCTGTCTGTCTGTCTGTCAGCGGGCTGTATCTCATAAACCGTATAAGGTAGACTGTTGATTTTTTTTACAGAGTGTGTACTACTATGGCTGCTATAGAAAAAATATACATTTTTTTATCAAATATTGTAATATACGAATCCGACTATCACTTTGCCGTTTTTTAATATTAGTAATATTCTTACTACAACCTTATCCTTACGTACCAGACGTTTTAGTAGTGTATATGTAATAACAAACACACACACAACTCGTAATAAAACACATATAAATACGTAATATGTCAAACGCTGTGACAAGTAATCATATTTGTAGATTATTCTTGCGGTTCTCATCATATAACCTCTATTCTGATATATACAGAATGTGTATTTTTGTGACATGTTTTAGATGCCGATAAATTTTCTTGGAATATTTATAAGTAGAAATATGCTATTTATTGGGTAAATTGGGTATAGGTATGTGATATTAATTTCATATATTTATTACTAGCCCCTACGGTTTCACCCGCGTTTATCGATATCATATATAGCCTTTCCATCTAGGAAAAAATCAGGGTCGAATGGTAGCAGTCCCATCCCGATATGGTTAGTAGTTTTGAGGTGATGGTGCGTCAAAGGAACCCTATTTTCCTTATAATATATGTATTTAGATTATAATTTATATTACAAAGTGTTCTATGTGTTTTGACACATTATTGAAAGAATATCATCGTTATGCTCTATTCCTTATCAATTGGGGTCGATAAAATATACAATAAGCTATTATACAATCATTTTTTCATCCTATTTACCACTCTCCTTCTCTTTTTCTCTCAAATTCAAATTCAAATATTTTTATTCAAATAGGCCTTTACAAGCACTTATGAATAGTCAGACGCTAATACTCTGAAGCTGAAATCGTAACTTGGAAAAGAGACAAAATATTTATCACATAGGTATCTTCAATCCCATTCCTCAATCGATAGCTTAAAACACAATTAAGTTTTACCCACCATTGCACATAAACATAGACAAATCGAAGCATTTGTTAATTAGCCATACAACACAGCACAGATTCATCCCTCACCTGCCTTGGACTCAGAACGAAAACACATAGCAGCTTCATATTTGCCGTGCACATAAACAATAATACGTACGGCACACAGATATTTGAGGCCCGAACAAAGGCCACCGGGGCCACTGGGGGCCACTGGGGGCCACTGGGGGCAACAGGGGAGCCAGCCCCGACGTGTGACTTCGGAATGCATTCATTAAGTTGCATTGTGTACGCATGGGTAGTGGACAGAGAGGTTAGATATGCCAGTAAGTATTAACTAAACTAGTAACTTAAAATAAAATACCAAATAAATGTGAAAGTTTGTGAGGATATACATATAGATGTCTGTAATCTTTCAAGAAAAAACTACATAAAGTTTTTGAATGAAATTTACTGGGATAAAATATGCCCTGGATATTATATCTTTATGCAGATAATGTTTAAGATCCCTCGAGAACGCGGGTGAAACCGTAGTATGGAAACTATATCACTATTCATGGATACATTAAAACTTTACAGACAGTAACTACCGTGTATACAGCACATTCAAATGAACGATTAAAAACCTATAAAAGACATGGATTTTATGACACATGGAGTATTTTGAATATAGCTTTAACCATCCTGTGGACCTTATTCCATCCGACAAGCTAGCTAGGCTAAAAATTCGCTTTAGCCAACCATGAATTAAGGGTAGCGCTGCCGAAATGAGAAATTAATTTTTTTTTTTTTGTCTTTTTGTTAATTTCTATGATAAAATATAGGTATATGATAAAGTATACAGATAAATAAATGGAAAACACCCGCACAATCACTGTAATCACCTGCAAACGCTAAGAAAGAAATTTCCTTTTCACAAGTTACATTCCCCAAAACCTACAGTCAACATTAGACTCATAAAAAACATATTCAAAAGAGGTAAATAAAAATTTCGTGTTGCACAAACTCTCAAATGCGAAGCCTCTTTCAAACGCCGAGATAGAAGTTTGTCATCACTCCAGCATTCAGTAATGAAAATCAAATTTGCACAAAATCTCGTACGCTTCTCAACGAGCTCGCACGGCGGAGTGAAACTAAATGTTTTACAAAAAACCAACCGACTTACGGATAAGAGCTGAACTGGCAAACGTTGTTTTATATGCATTTTACGTTGAACTAAAAATGTTGACAAAGGCACCACTCGGGAACTGCAGCGCTTTCGCGGATTTTATGTCCGACTGCGGAGCGCTGAGGAGTGTTGTGTGTTCGCTGTTTACTTTTTTATATGTGGAGAATGTTAAAATGGTTTACGTACAGCGCTTATGGTATGAAACTTTCGCAATAAGAGTATGAAATACCGTGTGCAACCTAATAAGTTTCCTTTACGGAGACATGAGTGTGGGTTGGGCGTGAAGATAGATTGCACTATTTTTCATTGTTTAAGTAAAAATATTATTTCCTTTATTTTCATTATCAAAAACACCTACTGTTCAGATAGTATTTTCATCATAATTGTAAAGTAAAAGATAACCAGAGATGATTTATTCCAAGCCAAACTAAGTAAATCACATTCTCGCAGTGAACTATCTAACTCCAAACATTAAAATAAGATACAAGAAACTTAAAACATCAAATCGCAAAGTTTCCCGAGAAAAAAGTTTCCGTAACGGCAATAAGACCCTTGTTTCGTTTAAGATAAATCACTCGGAGTCCGGGAACAACGAATGCTTCTTTATTTTTTTACTCTTGCACCCATCCATCCCGGGCTCTATCCCGAGGGATATGGACGCAATTTTGCTATCTATCCCCAGTGGATCCTCGATGCGGCAATTTCTTCCAAATGCCAAATTCGTTGTATCCTTCAAGGGCGTTCAAGTGTCGCATTTCGACGTGTTTTGCTGACGCGAAAATATACAACAATATCTAAGATACTTAGGTATCTTCAAGAGCGGATGTGTATTTTATAACATGACACTTATACAAAATCTTGCTTTGATATTAAACACTAACTATAAAGTATCTGAAGACGCAACAATTAATAGAAATCGAGTTGGTATTAAAAACAAGGTACTCCGCATTATTGTATAGACTACCTAGGACTTCGCCCTACTTAGCAATATCGTGAGCCGCTGCCATTCTCCTCACAGTAATGACGTAACACTCCTGAACAGGGCTGGCCCACTTCCACACATATTGTGCAACTCTTTGTTAGAGAGTTGCATCAGTAAACTGATACGCGCCCACAACCACCCACATGGTGAATCTATCGGTTGTTCACTGTTAGTTCTCGTTTGCTGTACAGTTGACAATATTTTTATTGTATAAATAACTGTTCTAGGAAGTTTATAAATCTATAACTCAGCGGTGTAATTATGAAAGACTTGAGGACCCAATAATGCTCCTTGCAGAACTCCAAAAATGTTGCATAAGCCTAATATAAGTATCACGGCAATTTTTAAGCCCAAAGTAAGAATATTGGTCGCTAAACAAAGTTTCAAAAGTGAATTTCAGAATTCCAGCGATCAAAAATCCTATAAGCTATCAAAATATTAAAAAACACAACAGACGTATTCCATTTACCGAGTATAAAAGAAAAACTCATTTGAATAAGAGGAAAAAAGGAAAGTTTTAAGAATGATTAGAAAACACGATAATTTTGTTTGTTTTAAAGAAGATCTTAAATTATAACTTCGGTACAAAATAAGAGAAACGTTGCAAAACTTCTGTTTCGTCAAAAACACGAGGGAATTGGACGAGCTATTATTAATTTAAGAAATTTTCTTGGATGACAATTGAAATATAGGTAACATAGAATTTATTATTTGGTGCCTAACTTACTCATCAGATATTTGTACAACACTCTATGTGTTGTGTGTTTTATTATAAAATTATTCGCAGGGAAAATAGAATCAAACCATATTAAAATTTAGAAAAGGCATAATTGCAGAAATATGCATTGGAAGCCTTTAATAAGTACTGTGACGCTCCTAAAATGGAATAATTGTGCAACAGAAGATCGAGTTAATAAAATATAGCTAACTGTTATATTCTTCAAAAACTAATCAAAGAAACCAAAGAATCGGAAGAAAATAGGAAAAATATATTTTCATTTTATAAAACCCAGTGCACCTTTTGCCAAGAATCGAAACAGTTTCATTCAAAGAGAATTTAAAAGTAAGAAAATATGTATAGAAAGTTCAGCTAGATTAACCATAACTTAGCGTTGCCGACTGTACAGCCAAGTTCTAAGTACGAAGGAGGTGGAGTGCGGGGTGCGGGAAGCGAGGGTCATATCGACATACGTTTACTGGCAATATCCGAGGCGCTTTCTTCAAGACGCCCTTTTCTAGCTAAAAGATTCAAAGATTAGAGAAGTGTGCAGGTAGGCCAAGTACCTACTTTAGTTTACCTTTAAGTTCGTTAAGATAACCTTGTTAGATTGGAGTTGAAATGTAGAATAGATGCGTAATCAAAGTCCTGCTCGCTCGGAGTAACTTCTCTATTACATTTCTAATTACTTTGAGAGTGTATGTGAAATTATTAAATATAAAGGCTGAAGTTAAGGTTTACCTTAAGCTTTATTTATGCAATCTAAGGTTATGTTAGTGATTTTGGCGTATTTTCTGTGATTGTTATCTTTGATATTCTTGACCTTAAGTTAGTAAAAAAAAAATACCTTACTACAGTAAAACTAGTTTTCGTAATTATAAAATGTATCATCCGGACCGCGGTTTCACCCGGTTTCTCGGGACGATAATACTCTTTGTCCAATTACATAACCTTGTGTAATTATAATACACGGCTGCTGTGTTGCCAGTTCCTTTATCTTGGCTTGACACGCTACCGCGTGTCTAGATGTCATATTATAACATTGTGAAGTGAAGCTTGAAAGGCTTTGAAATTTTGATCCGCAACCTTTTTGTGTGACGAAAAATAATGAATGACACAATCTATGCTGTTCCAAAGTGATTGATGAATAATTTAAATGTTTCTCTGTAATACAAAAGTTTCACTTCTTTCGTCTATATTTACGACACACCCAGATTTCTTTTCCTTGTAAAGAATTATATTACACTACAAATTCACATTTAAAATCTAGAAAGCCTCATAGAAGCAACACACTCGAAGGCAAAAATACTGCAACAACAAACCAACATAGTCTTAAACACTGGTTAATCTATGGTTTTATGGAGGGGAAATACGTTGCGTAGCGTAGTTCACGGTAACCATCTAGTTAAATCTACCCCCGTGTTCGACGCCCGGCGATAACCAGCCTGAATGGGCGGTTTTATTTCCTTTCTATTGCCTGACTCACCGTGCTGGATAAACAGCCTTCTTTGCTTCTTATTATTGGATACCTTTGAAAAATGATTATGAACTCTGGGAACAGCGTTGGCTTAAAGAACTCGGCACGTTCGTAATCAGTATCAAAGAGCTTTAGTAAGAATTTATTTGTTTAATCTGGGACATTTTTTACTCACGGCCATAGCAGAGCTTAGGTACCTACTATGGAAACCAGATAGCTGATATACTATACATTTTATTTTTGTAAGACTAACAGAATATAATAAATATTCACCGAAGGTGACGAGTATCTGTCATAGACATGTAAACAGTCTTGTATTTTTCGTCTGGTAACATTGACAGATACCCGTCACTAAAATAGTGATTGACAATAGAGAAATATTACTATGGAGGACCGTTATTTGAATTTTGACAGTTTTGTCTTTGTCATTACTCATTTGTGATATAACCGTCGAACAGAGCGTTGATATTTTAACTATAAGAATTAAATCGAAGAAAATATATTCAATCGTTGTTATATCTTTTGTCTTTTTTTTCTAAATTATATATTTACATCCACCCATACATTTTATTGCTTACAAATGTTTATCCTGGAAATCAAACCCACTACCTGTAGCGTGGCAGTCAGCGACTCTGCCAACTGGCTCGTATTTTTTACCAAAAGACGATTTAGGCCTCGTATAATAATAATAATAATAATAAATATCCCGGGACATTCTTTTTTTTACACACGGCCATCTGGTCCCAAACTAAGCAGAGCTTGTACTATGGAAACCAGATAACTGATATACTACATATACTACTTTTTTTTCTAAATACATACTTATATAGATATTTACACCCAGACACAGAACAAACAGACATGTTCATGCACACAAATGTTTGTCTTGGGTGGGAATCGAACCCGCGACCTTCGGTTTGGCAGTCTAGTATAGTTAATTATTGTGGTATTGGTTATATTCTTATATAAAATTAACTGCGTCTATGCTTCTTGAGATTTCCCCTCATTATTTTCACTGAACTTAATCCTATTATAGATATTAACTCACAATATCTCATTATAATACCTAATTAATTTTGATACTAGGTATCTATTGTCTTGAATTTAAGTAATATGTATACTTACTGAAATATGGGTGAAAAATGGCATATCTGAACATACCATGTTACCTAGTTTAATTTGAACGTCTTTTTTTGTGTACATTTAGTCTGCCATAAACAAATTTTGTCTTATTAATTTTTACTTTCTTCAAAATATCTATCTATTATGTATTTAAAAGGAAAAATAATGTATACGTAGTATATCAGCTATCTGGTTTCCATAGTAGCTCTACTTAATTTGAAATTAGAAAAATATTAGTATAAAAAAGTTCAATATCACTATTAATAAATCAATACATGACAATTTTTATACATTGGCCAAATTATATAATAACCGATTTTAATCATTATTTCACTATTACAAAGCTACACTATCAAGCTGGGTGATTAAGTTATGTTGTCGGAATCGACATCGCAGTAAATTTTGTATTACATTGACGGCGCTACGACTGTTGTCTCACAATGCTCGCGCGCCGAACCATCAATCTATTATGAAATAGGCTCATACATTGCTTTCGAGAGAGTTACACAATTCGTGTGCAGATGTAACATAGGCTATTTAAAAATTGCCTCGGTATATAGGTCCTTTGGAAACGCGAACCGGTTTTTGTGAAACCAAAGAACGGTAGCTAGTGTGTTTATAAAATTATGTTATTTTTGTATTTTAAGTTACCACAGATGCAATACAATATTTATAAGGCACCCTTTACAACCAGCCAGTCTGTTTCATTAAACGCAAATTTGAATCAAGGTAATAAAAATGAGCTCTTTTAGTTTGACTGTTATATTTTCAGAATTTGATCCTTTTGAGCAATATTATGGAACTTTCAAATAATACATAATGTTTATTTTTAAAAACAATGGGTACGATACATGGCCAGATACCGAAATTTTTAAAGTAAAAAAGTAGTGCATCGTGGGCCAATTGGGTTGGTGGTTAGAGAACATATATAAAGAATGCCTCAGGATTTTATAGTTGTTTTATCATTATTTATGTGAGATGAAAACGTTATCAAATTCCACGTAGTTTCGGATTTCATTATCAACGCTTTAATATCTTCCTGGAATAAAAAATATACAGTAATTTTATTGTAATTTTGTATTTGTTTATTATATTACACATAGATTTTCGTAAATCGGTTTATAAAAAGACAGAATTGGTAGAAGAAATTTTAGGCAAATCAGCACAAATGGTAAAAAAGCAGAACAAATATCAATTACGAACTCATTTCCCTTGCTCTCTAACGAAAATTTCAATTTAGGTACAGGCTACGAACATTAAAAAAGAAACACAGAACTCAACCACTCGCAAATCAACATTCGAAAATTACAGTAGCCAATCGTCTAGAGCGCGAGATAGGAGCATCGCACACTTGGCGCCCACTTTGTGCAAGTGCAACCCTATGGGGTGTATGAGGTCTATGGGGTCGCTGCCGGTCGCCCGGGAGACCAGCTCGGCCCGGGCCGCCGTCGGCCCCCCTCGGGTGTAAACGACCCTTCAAAACCCCCCCATTTCAACCCTCACTGGAAAACCAACTCTAACTTTCCGTGGTAAGGTTCGCATTCGACTGAAGCCTTTTCATTGAAGTTGAATTAGCGATTTGTATGCTATGCAGCTTGGAATAGGGTCTGCTTTCCGAACGATAATTCGGTTATCGCTAAATACCAATCGTTACCATTTCAAAATAAACTCTCGTACATGGCGATAAAGCTGAAATTCCCCCGTTTAGGTTTTCTAAGTGCGTGTCATACGGAGATGGGGAGTTAGACACCCCGTTTTAGGGGGGAAATGGGGGGGGTGTTTCGTCCCATTCATAATCACAGGGATGTCGAACGCTCAGGTGGTTTAGGTTCCAGATTTATCGTTCGAAGGTGAGATGGTCCGCCACTGTATAATCTGTATTGTTTATTGTACGGCCGTGTTTTATTATTGCCATTAATAATATAGTAGGTAGGTTCCATGTAAAACGAGGAGGGGAGGTCAGTTTCAAATTAAGCTGGGTTATAATTATTTGGTATTTTAGACTTAGAGTGAAAGTATGTACATTACAAATATTTATTTTAAATTACCTAGATTTTAGGGGTATTCACTTTGGAAAGTATCTAATATTATCTCGGAATTGAAGTAAGTACCTATGCGATAGTCCAGCATATATTCGTTCTGTGTGTTAAATTTCATCTAAATTATTCGAGCCGTTTATTGGTTGTTGAGTTCTAATTATACGGACATTCACATTTGTAATAACAACCACCCTGCGATTGCACCCGTGCTTGTAGAATGAACATAAATATGTAATAACCATTCTTTATTGAAAAACGCTATATCATTTTTTGTGCTTATTTAAACATTTGACAGGTCATTTGGCTTGGTGGACTGAGACTTCAGCCACGCCACAGATGACTTAGATTCCCACCCAGAACAAACATCTGTGAGCATGAACATGTTTGTTTGTTCTATGCCTGGGTGTAGGTAATTAAGTTTATGTATGAAAAACGTAGTATACTAGATGTTCCATAATAAAAGCTCTGCTTATTATATGATCGGGTGGCCCTGTGTAAAGAATGTCTAAGGGAAATATTTATTTTCATTTGTCGAAGTAAAATGGTAATGTATAAAGTAAGGAAGACTTGTGTTTGTCCATTTACACCTTGTTTAGTGATGATGTAGCGAAGAGTAGATAAAGAAACGAGATTGTAGTCACACATGTTTATATTTTCATCCCGGAAATAACAAAGATCCATCGGAAACGCAGAAATTGCAGGGCAGAAACTAGTGTAATATTATAAATAAGTAGATTTGTAATTTTGGATATAGGATGTAATCTACAAAAGTAGTCATCCGAGTTAAAAAAAATATTTCATTGGTACATATATGAAATTAATTGATAATGTTTTTCACTTATTAAATAGGCCTTTACAAGAACTTATGAGTCTTGACTCTAATAATAAATAAATAATAAAAATAAAATAAATATCCTGGGACATTCTTTTTACACACAGCCATCTGGTCCCAGACTAAGCAGAGCTTGTACTATGGAAACCAGATAACTGATATACTACATATACTACTTTTTTTTCTAAATACATACTTCTATACATATTTACCAGACACAGAACAAACAGACATGTTTATGCACACAAATGTTTGCCCTTGGGTGGGAATCGAACCCCCGACCTTCGGTTTGGCAGTCAGAGTAAATAAATAAAACACCCAAGTGAACTGTATTACTATATTACTCCTTGAAAATTTTCAATAACCCCGGGAAAACATTGCTTCCCTCAGAAGCGTGGATGAAAACGAAATCATCATCATCATCATTTCAGCCGTAGGACGTCCACTGCTGAACATAGGCCTCCCCCAATGACTTCCAGATTGGCCGGTTGGAAACGAAATAAATCCTCTAAAATATTGCAAAACTATTGACAATAGCAGTCTAGACGAGAGCTTAAATTAACACGAATATATCTCGACTAAAATATCCATCATTTATTCGACGAGGACACTCAAACGCGAAGTGGAAAATGCTCATTAACTTAGCAGGTGTTTACTTTGAAATGAAATGAAATGAAAAATGAAACGATTCTGTAAGGATAACGAGTAGCTCGAGGATGTTTCATCGCGGCCTTTATGTTTTGTCTCTTTCGCGAACTACGCAATCACGTGAGAGGTGACTCTCCGAGGACTCCGTCCGGGGCTCGTCGACGAAGTTTGTATTAGCTGAATAAGGGGGTGGTTTTCCGCAGACAATTTTTTTAATAGAGATTTTGAAAGTAAAATAATCCTATATTTTATTTATTTTTAAGGGCCCAAAAGTATTGGGAGACGCGGTTCAAAGGCTTTAACTTGACACTACTTATGAGAGCCACATGAGCCCTTCATATCCTTTGAACTACAAAACAAAATACCCAAATACATACATGTTGTCATTGTAACATACCACGCTTAATTTCATACAAAGTCTCCAAAGAGCACAATTTTATCGCCGAGTCATAAAACCTCTAGACATACAAAATTAATATTCTAAATCCCAGATATCTAATATTCCTTATTCTCAATGTAATTTATATCTAAAACTAAACTTTTTATACGAGTTCTATGATTAAAGTTTTTTAATAAAACCCCCTTTCAAAACTAATATTGAAAATTTAATAAAAAAGCACTTAACAAACTCCGTTGTTTTCAATAATAAATTCAATTCGAACTAATAATTTGAATGTGGAATACTTGAATAATTTTTTCTCAAGTACCGAATCTAGACAGATGAAATGAAATTTGATGTTCAAAATAAAAAGTTTATTCTGAATTTCAAATAATATAGCAGTTTGCTTTAAATTGAACGTATATCTGTTTACTAGCTGTCCCCCGCGGTCTCACCGGCGTTTATCGATATCATATATAATTAATGATATTAAAATCATGATAATATATATATAGGTATAGCCTATTTATGAAAAATTCCGCGTCCAATGGCAGCATCCCGTCCCGATATGTTCAGTAGGTTTGAGGTAATGGTGCGTCAAAGGAACCCTATTTTGCTTATATACGAGCATATAGATAAGAGTACATAACCTAGATTAACACATAGAATATTGTCCGTATAAGGGTGCAAGAGCCATTAGAGGCTAACTCGTTCGTCCATTAAAAGATAAAATAATTAACACTTTTTATTCCGAGAAAATGATACGAGAATGCAAGTGAAACCGCGGGGGACAGCTAGTATATAATACTTGCAGGCTCTATTTCAAAGGTATCTTAATCGCCTCTAATACTTACTTAACACCTTTAAGTTACCAAAAAACCGCTTACCTGAAACAAAAACCGAGTAACATTAATAAAACAGAATTAACATGCCACAACCCTTTTATGACAGTCCGCTTTTAAATTCAAATGTGCTTTAGTTTGGGGAGTACTTGTATAGCGGTCATTGTGGCAGCGTTAAGCGAGAAGAAGTATAATTGAGTTTAGATAAGTGAAAATTGCAACGATGACTTATAAAAAGCAAGGTTTTTATGAAGTGGCTAGGAATATCATAATTGAGAAGCGCATAGTCAGAACAAAATCTCCAGCGTTATATATATTATGTTCTAAGTTTATAATGTTAATGTGTTTTATTTGCATTATAATAATTTTTTTTATACCACTTTGGCCGACAAACAAGCAGATGGTCCACCTGACGGTAAGTGGTCACCGCGCCTATGGACATTTGCAACACTAGGGGCATCGCTAATACGTTGTCGACCCAGAAACGTGAAGTTGTTAAGTCTCGGCCCCCTTACCTTTCTAACCGAAACACAGTAATACAAGTGCACTACTCCTTCACGGCAGAAATGGGCAAGGTGGTAGTACTTCACCGGACGAACTCTGCACTAAGAGCTCTACTACTCTAAAAATTAATGTGTATCTTGCTGAAATAAAAAAAAAATCATTTTCAAATTTTTCATTTTCATTATTGTAATTGACAAATGATCCTAAAAATATTTCACCATCATCATCAACTCAATAACCCCTCTTTACGTACAACTCTGATATACGACCTCAACATACGCAACTGAAGCAAATCAGCAAAAGCCATCATAAGAAATACGAAAACGAAAAAGTTTGGGTTATCTCGAGAACCCCATGCCGTTCCAACTTTTAATCATGGTATTAACACCGTAGGGCGGTTCGTCGAGCAATTGCGAATAACTACACCTCCCCCCACTTCCCCCCGTATAGAAAACCACAAACTTCAGTTTACGAGTAAATGTTACGACAGAAGTAGCGAGGCAGCCCCTGACGACCTATTAAAGTCTATCCTAGGCGAATCTCATAAAGTCATAGCGCCAACACTAATACAGCTTTTATAACTCTTATCCGAGAGGTCAAAAGAGCTACTTTAGAGTAGCATAGGAATTCGGAAAGTTTGTATAGGTTTTCAAACGTGGTCGCCATTTTGTTCCTCGTAAAAAGTTAACGGCATTCCTGTAATTTTGCGAGAGCAACAAGTAAAGTACATGTTTAATTACTTTACACGTGATAATTCGACTAATTCTTAACTTACTCAGTAACTAATAGTAATCAAGTTCACTCCTAAATGTGTAATATTAAATACATCACACTTTTTTCCAACCCAAAAAGGTTATTGTTATTGATGAAATTTTAAAAATCTAAACCCAAAAATACAAAAAGGTAAGACTAAACAGTCGAATAATCCTTTTAAAAAATACGTAAATTCGAAAATAAAGCTACAAAAAATATCGATTGTACAACGTCACAGATAAAATACTTCCCTGCAATCTATCAGGGCAACCCTAAAGTAATCTGAGATCTTACATTACAGCCCAACCCTGACTTGTAGACGAAATACAAAGCGACAGGCTGACCAATTACGGTCATTTATTACAATGTCCGAACTCTGTGTATCGCTGCGGCACACTCGAACCGTATGTGCAGGAAATGTCGGTCTGTACGTATGAGAAGAAATAAGACTTTAAGTATAAGACTATTTTATTTTAATTAAATGCAATAGTTATTTCAAAACCAATAAACAAAAATGAAGTTCATAAACGTCACGATAGTCAATGACTAGAAAGTGGTCAATAAATATGTGACAGTCAAAACTTTTTTATTTAAATATATACGCTCTGGTAAAACACTTTACCATCACGAATGAAGCTTATCGAAAAAATAATCCCAAAATTATTATTGGCCAAGCATCGTCACGGTATTAGACAAGTTATAAGCACAGTTTCCCCTTTTAGTACCCGTCTTTGGGCTAATTTTTCAGATAGCGATAAGGACGGCAACTTTTATACAGCCATAAGCGTTAAGCGCTGTACAGAATAGGAAATTCAAGTTGAAACTTAGTATAAAATGAGTTGAAACTCTGTGTAAACTCAGTTGAAAGCTTTAATGTGAGTGGAAAATGGAAATTATTTTACTTCTGGCTTTAGATTGAGGATTTTTTACCCTGAAATATCTTTACTGCCAATCTTTTTAAGCGTTCCATTAATTAGTAGCTTCTGAGTTTTAGATCGGCAGATGGTTGCTTCAATCTCGTGATTTTAGGGTTGAATTAATATGTATGTATGCTTACAGATTTTAAATTACATCCGTCTGAGGGCACGGCAACGCCCCCGCCAAGTTGAACGAACACAGGAGTCAGACATCTAAAGGAAGCAATACAGGATGCTTTTGACCCCGTGGGTGTCTAAAAACTCGGGGTGTCGTTTGTCATAACTTTCTCTCTCTCTTTTTTTTACAGAGTATTGAAAGTGTTCAAACTCAGGGTTTCTTCTTTTCGATGCTCATTCAAGCCAATCGTCGGACTCAAAGCTGTTCTTCTAGGAGCCAAGAATGTAAAATAGTAAATATTTAACATGATAAGTAATGAGCTCAGAGATGGCGCTAGTTGTATTGTCACTAACACTTTGTTACTTGAGAATGGCGCGTATGTAGGTAAGTATGTACATATAATAAACAAGTTTGGGTTCATTAAAAACTTATGGCTATGATAATGGCTATTTTATAGTTAGTCAGTTTTTCAAAATGACTGCAAACTTTCATGAACAAGGCTGCTCAATGACAAATAACCGTCATGGACTAGGAAGCAATGAGTAACAAAACTTAAGGTCTTGGGTCCACCTAAGACCTTATATCTTTTTACGGGTTTGGCAAATATATATATTTGTTATACATATAGCTTTATTCTCACGGTTCTGAGAGATCTCACGTTTCCGGGATATAAACATAGCCTCTGTCACTCGGAAATAGTGTAGCTTTCTATCAGTGAAAAATTGATTGAAATCAGCTGAGCAGTTTCGGGGATTACCTCCTACATCCAAACTTTACCTCTTAATTATAATATTTCATATCCGTCAATTCTGAATGGTTCTCCTCCCTTTATCAATAAGGAAGCCATGGAGAACCAACATTTTTCTTTTTTCATCCGAAAAAATCCAAGTGACATACTCCAGGATCTAAGGTGAGCGAGTCTAGCATAATAAGCGGAAATCCCCGGGCACAAGGCGCGGACGTGCTCAGCATGACCACAGGCCTATTAGCGGGGGGCCAGCTCGACCTAATATAGAAGTCAAACGGACCGACGCGTGATGCCCTTGTTATATAGATAAAAGATAATATTTCTATGATATGAAGGTATACAAAATAGTTTTAGCGATTTGGATTGTACAACGCAGATTGTTTGGTTATGCTCAAAATTTGTCGGAGCATGAATTAAAGCAGGAAGTTCGAAGTTTAGTCAGAATAACCACTTTTAGAGAGGGTGTATGGTATTTAATTTCAGAGAATATTATAATATTTATCTATCCCAACTAATCATCAATCATAAATGGGAAAGGTAGATTATTTGAACGTACGCTTTCACGGCTAAACGACTGAACCGATTCCTAATATTTGGCACACACATAGCTATGGTATGAAGAGGGCCATGGGATTTTATAGATTAATGTGGATAACAAAAAATATAGTATTCTATGAAGGTAACGCGGGTGAAATTGCGTAGGGACAGTAAAACTGTTCTGTTAGTCTGTACATTAAATATATTTATCAAAAACTGATGACTACGTTTTATGTAGGCAGTGTGACAGAATACAATTAGAGCACTTTTGAAAACAGTCAGTATGTGTATCCGTTTGAACACGCCTATCTCTAACGATTACTTTTAATGGGACTTTTAAAGAAAACTGAAATTTGAGGCATTTAGGCTTTATTAATTATAATTAGCTTTTGAAAAAAATAAACCTTCATAAATATAAAGTTATTACGCCTCCGAAGTAGGAGGCAACACTAATTTCGCATAATAAATAATTGTTAGCAGGAGACTCTTAATATCGCAATCTAGAAAATGCCATAAATATTAATTGCCATTTATTATCAAAAACTGTAACTGAATTACAAAAAAGACTAACATTACTTTGCTTCTACAAACTACAGCTTAGCAAATACTTGTAATTCACCAATATACCTTACAATTGAAATTATAAGCCGGCAAAATTTTACTATGCAAAAATGGCATGACAGGCCAATTGGCTTGGTGGTTAACGCTCTGACTGCCAAACCGAAGGTCGCAGGTTCGATCCCCACCCAGGACAAACATTTGTGTGCATGAACATGTCTATTTGTTCTGTGTATGGGTGTAAATATCTATATAAGTAAGTATTTTGAAAAAAAGTAGTATATGTAGTATATCAGTTAGTTATTTCCATAGTACAAGCTCTGCTTAGTTTGGGACCAGATGGCGTATGTAAAAGAATGTCCCAGGATATTTATCATAATAGATTGAATCTATTCTATGTTTCTATAGATTATTTGTTCTAATTAATCTGTACAAACTCTAACACCCTACGAATTAAAACGACACAACATCTCATCGCAAATCCAGCGTGTAAACACGTAACGACTGCGCGACACCAACAACCGAACGACTCGACGACACATCCCAAATAAACATAAACATTTATAATTAAAAACAACAATGTCAACATACAACTGAATAGAGACACGTGTTCTTTTAAACGAATTTAATTCACTGTTCGAAAGGTAAATAAAAAATAATGATGTACGAGTCGCTGTTTATTCGCGAGGGTTCTGTAAGACTTGGGTGAAAATTATAATAGTTGATGGCTTGGTGCCATGCACAGATTCAATTCCCACTCAGGACGAACATTTATGTGTATGAACATGTCTGTTTGTCTTGTATCTGGGTTTACTCGGAAATTGTATGTATAGTGTATCAATTATCTGGTTTCCACAGTACAGGCACAGCTTAGTTTGGGATCAGATGGCCGTGTGTCTAAACGTCTCGGGATATTTAATATTTAGGCTTTCAAAAACTAGGCGTTAGCAAGTATTGGTTATAATTTTCAAAGCTATCTAACATTTTCGATTATAAGGTATAAAGAATGTCCATAAATTTTTATTTATATAATATCTTTTGTTTTTGCAATGTAATAATGCCTTTATTCTAGGTTTTTCAGAGATTGAAAAAGCTTACAACGCAGACATTTAAGGGGATAGCCAGAAATTGAGCGACGTGAAAAGTAAAGTAAAAGTACCAGACTGCACTATTTGAGCAGTGAAAAGTGTTTTTTTTTTCAGAAGCGGGAAAGTTAGGGGTTGACAATGACGAATGGTAAGCTTGCGGAGAGTGGTCGGTAATATTTAAGGGTTTATTTATTTCTTTATTTTCGTACCTATGCATAAAAACTTTGGCACCGTCGCGTCATATCGCTTGGCTTGCAGAAGATTGTTATAAATAATTATTATATCTCGGGGCATTCTTTCCACTGCCTTCTGATCCTAAGCTAAGCAGAACAAATATTTGTAATTATCCGGTTTCGGAACCGCGTAATTAGCGTCACTAACCACTTTACTAACAAAACCTGGGTCACGCATATAATTTTGCTTCGAAAATTCAAAAATGTTAAGTTATCTTTACGATACTAAGGCCAACCATCAGACGACCCGATGAAAGTTAAGCGTTTATTGTAGGAACTCATTTCAATATCTCTATTTTGTATTTATATATATACATTTTACATTGATATTAGGCAATAGAGTCTCAAACACAAAAAAAGCAGCCAAAGCTACACTATTCCCTTGTGACATAGGCTATATTCCCCAGATACATTGGATCCATCAGGAACGGCTGAAACCGCGGCTTGGTAGCAGCAACACATAAATTAGATACAATAAAGTATTATATCGCCTAATTATATTACAATCTAGCCTAGGTAGGCTAGTAAGTAATTTAAATCTATCATAAACTTATAAAGTCAGTTAAGCAAAGAATGTGCCCATCGGCACTTTTCTTATTGTCTCTATTATTAAGGCGAAGACACATTGTTACAAATTAGATACGATTTTATTTTGATGTCGGTTTAGAGCCAACCTTATTAAAATGCAATGACGGAACAGTTAATTAATTTTATTCTCAAAAGCGGTTCCTCACCTTAACCTACCATGGGACCCTAAAAAGGGGATAACAAAAACAAAAGTGGCGCACGTCGTGTTTTGTCACGCCATAATCAAACGTCACGTGACGAGAGAGTGAGGTAAAGGGGGGAGTTCACCCCTCTTCGCTCCGCAAACATTCGTTATGCCACCTACCGTTGGATTAAGAATGGCTTAACACCCATCTATTGGTATGAAATGGCATTGTGAAAATGAGACCAACATTCGTATGGTTTGAATTAAGTTTTGAAGTCATTTTAATAATAATAATAATAATAATAATAATTTATTTAATCAGCCAGATACAAATATAAAATGTATAATATGTGACAATTACAGTGAGACAGGCTATAAAATTATATGTTCAAAATCGATTTGCCTCTGACTCTCAAACTAGGTGGATACCTGTATTTTGAGTCACCAGTGGTTCCTCGCTTGGACTACAATATATAGCTTAATAATATAATAAACATAAACCATCAACATATTAAGGCTAATTAAAACTATAGCTAGTATAAAATAGTGAGCAAAGTGTTTTTAGTGTAATGTGTGAAATGTGATTATTAATATGTGTGTGTGTGTGTGATAGTACTGAGTGTATGTGTGCAAGTGATAATAGGATAGTTTGTACGGGTTGTAATATAAGTATGACTGAGTATGCTAATTAATTGACATTCAGTAGAAGAATTGATCAACAATATTTATTTAAGAAGCGCTTCTGTTGCATCATAATCTAGGAGCTGTAGCCATTTTGAGACTTTTCTTTTTGTTTCCTGTCTTGTCAAAGGATAAATTTTGAGCAATTTATTAGCTTTATTATAAAGATGACTTTGAAGGAAAATTGATTGATTCTTGCCAAAACTCGTTTTACAACATTTTTTAGGGCATACTTTATCATGTCTGCGTTTCCGGGAGTAAATAGTGGGATCATATTTGAGATTGGAATGACTTTTTAAAATAATGTTGCGTATGTACAATTGCCTCACAGTGAGCACTGAGACATCTTTATACAGCTCAGTTGTTGGGTAGCGGTAAGGCTTTTTAGAAATAACCTTAAGGATTGATCTTTGTGTCCTTTCCAGTTTCAAAAGCTGAGTTTTAGATGCTCCGCACCAGGACGTATTGCAGTATGTCAGGAGTGACTCACACAATGAGTAATAGACCATCATAATTGTCTTGACATCGGCTATATGTCTCATATTTTAAATACATAATTCAGCTTTCTCAGACGAGATGATAGTACACTCATGTGTTGGTCCCACCTAAGATGCTGATCGATATGTATTCCCAAGTATTTTACCTGTTCAGCTCTAGTGATGCGTGGACAAAGACAATTCTCGATAGGAAAACTACATGTATGTGCTTGAATGAAGAAACTATGTGAGGGAGGTAAGCTAGTAGTTCTGATGCCAAAAGGAATGAAAAGGGTCTTCGATATGTTTAAAGTGAGTTGGTTTATGGATAGCCACTGCATAACCTGGGTAAATGCTGTTTCGGCACTTAATCTAGTTCTGTGCCAGTCAGTTCCATGTATAAGAAGTGCCGTATCATCAGCGTAAGTGAAAATCCTGCAGTCGGGAATTTGCATTTGGCACATATCATTTATATATACAGTAAAGAGAGTAGGTCCAAGAATACTTCCTTGCGGTACACCCACAGCAAGATTCTCACTCTGGCTTATGTACTCACCAATTTTCACTGCTTGACTACGATTAGAGAGATAGTCAGAAAATATTTTTAGAGCAAACCCCCTGACTCCCAGGGTTTCGAGCTTGGCTAGAAGTATCGGTATGGAAACTGTATCAAAAGCCTTGGAGATGTCCAAGAATATTCCCAAGCATGGCTCGCCACCATCCATATGCTCCACGGTATGGTCAATTAATGCGGAGACAGCATCATTGGTCGACAAGCCACGACGAAAGCCATATTGGTTTCCTGATATTAGGTTGTTGGATTCTAAGTAATTGATCAATCGATTATTGAGCACTTTCTCGAGGATTTTGGATATTGAAGATAGAATGGAAATTGGACGATAATTATTAATCACATCACTATCTCCACTCTTATGAATAGGGTGAACCACAGCCTTCTTAAAAGTATCTGGAAATACTCCCTGAGCTAGTGATATATTACAGATGTGTGTAAGAATGGGAACCAATAGTTTACGGGAGGATTTTAATATGGCTGCAGAGATGCCATCATGGCCAACCGCACAATTGCTGCGAAGATTGGCAACGATGCCATCTATTTCCTTGGTGTCAGTATCCAATAACACCATTGAACTAACTTGTGGATTTGAATTCCGAGTAATATTCAAAACAGATGAAGTGGGTATTTTAATTTTGCTTGCTAGATCCCTCCCAATATTTACAAAAAAATTGTTAATGGCATTTACGGAATACATAGGCTCTGTCTTAGTTTTGAGTAGGGTGATGGGAGAAAAGGAATTGGTCGTATTCAAATGCGATACATTTTTAATTGCATCCCAAATTGCTTTAGAAGTTCTAGCATCATGAAGTAGGTTTTTTAGATAAGCCCTTTTCTGGTTTTTAAGCAACTTATTAACAAAGTTTCTGTATCGTGTGTAAGTAGTTTTCAAAATATCATTACTAGAATCCCTTCTCAATTTCAAGTGCATCAGATCCCTGTTACGAATACAGCGAATCAAGCCTGGAGTGATCCATGGCTTTATGAGTCTTTTGGAACGTGGAACTGAATAAATTTTTGTGTGCTTCTTAATTAAATTTGAAATCAAATAAACAAAATTGTTCGCGGCAAAATTAGGATCCTGGGACGATAGCACTGAAGAAAAGTCAGACGTGGCAAGATCCGCTAAAATGGAGTTGTGATCAACCTTAGTCCGAGTGCTAGTGGGAAAGGTGTTTTTACTATAAGTGGAGACAATAAGTACAGCAGGACAGTGATCAGTAACAAAAGAAAGCAACACTATAGCAGTAGACTCCATATTAGTTTTTAGCATGATATGATCCAGGCAACTGTTATTTCGAGTGGGGAATGTATGTGCTGGTAGAAGACCATGCGATGACGTCAAATTCAAGTATTCGCTTGAACGAGTATCAGAATTACTTTCCTTTATATCTATATTTAGATCCCCCATGATAGAAATATTGCGATGATGTGACAAAGACAATAACAAACCATCCAAACTATTTATGAAATGATCAATGTTTTGGTTAGAAGGAGACCTGTAGATACCAATTAAAACGATTTCATTATTTAAATTACATATTAGACAGTTAGCATCTTTGAATGTTTTAGGTTCAGTAATTGTGTAGTTATGTCCCTGCCTTATATATATAACAATGCCATCATTTTGGTTGAACTGACATTGTGTACAATGAGAGTCAAAACCTTCCAAAGATGGTATATGAGGCGATTTGGATAACCAGCATTCAGTTAGGATAATGACATCGCATTTAACTTTTAGTTGTGCAAGGAGAACCATAAATTGATCATGATTCTTATTTATACTGCGAATATTTTGATGAATAACTATTATAGATTTATTTTTGTTATCGACGTATCTATAACACTGTTCCGGGGGGATTAAAAACGATTTAGACACCGCGATTGCTTCCAACTCTGTAGATACTGTATGTATGTCACCTGTCATGACAAGATTTTATTAATAAAAAGAGTACTTGATATTTGTAAGAACGTAGAGTTGGAAGCATCTTTGGCGGGTAATAAAAATATATATATTCTTTAATTAGATCTCTAGTTTTTGGACTTGTATTTGTACCGTAATTATAAAAAGAAGCATTTTGTTTTATGGATCTTTGTGTAACTGGGTTTTGGTGTGTCGTGTGTTGTAGATATTGATGAGTAAATGTTGTATAGTGTAAATATTGGTGAGTAATGAGTAATATAATTAATCTAATATTAAATATTAACAAAATCAGTAGAAAAGGTATTACAGACTTAACCTTTAGATTATAATGAAATGAATGCATAGCTTTTGCATATAGAGTACCCGAACAGAGACGTTTCACAGCACAGTCTAGTATGGAGGACTCTTGGGTAAACATAGCGAATCCTAGTCATGCTTCACTGTCTTTGTTACTGAGTAAGTGAGAAATTTGTTCCGGAGTCTTAACTTCAATTGCTGGGTGACCTTCATCCTTCTTTATAAAAACTTTACCTTTAGTTGACCAGCAAAATCTCCACTCAGTATTCTTCACTAAGTTGCGGGCCAGATATAAAAGATTACTCCCCTTCTTAGTCAAGGATTCGTTAATATAAATAGGTTTCTCAACATCTCCTGTCCACTCCAGTATACTCGTGTTCAATTTCTTGCCATTGTTAGTGCTGTTAAATTTCTTGTATGCTTGGATAATGCTTGTTTTCATTTTTATGTTAGAGTATTCTATAATAATAGGTCTTGGACGATTATTTTTGGATGACAATCGATATGCATTTTTAATATTAACTGGGTTGTACTCAACTTGTAGTGTATTGTGGATTTGTTGAATTGCTTGATCCATCTGTCCACTGCTATCAGTAGGTAAATTTCTTATTTCGACAGTAGTCTCTCTCAATTTCCTCTCAAGATTTTCCACTTGTTGTTCCAAACCGGTAACATACTCATTAGAATTATTTTCATTTTGCTCCAATTTTTCAACGCGCATTCTAAGCTGTTTTTGTTCTACTAATAAGTTATTGATTGAGCTATTAAGTTCGGAATTAGATATCAAGAGGTTTTCATTCTGACTCTTAAGTGCACTGATATCCTCTCTTATTTGTATAGATTGTTTTTCTTGACAAGTTTTTAAGTCCGCGAACATTTGCTGAACATTACTGAACATTTCCCTCACAAACATTGACAAATTATCGTTGGAGTCTTCTGGATGTTTTCTCTTTCTAATTGTAATATTTTGTTCAGTCTCAGTTAATTCAGTCGTACTTAATTCGGGCTGAGAAACCGTATCACCTAACCGGTTTGGTGGTGTACGCATCATATTATTGGCCCTAGGCATAAATGGAGAAGACATTCTAAGCATGAAGCAATAAGACACAGTTTACTTTACTGTAGTGCACTGATGAACAAAGCTTCGTAGGCGATAGGCTAGCGTAGCGGAAATAGTAGGCAACAGAACAAGTTTCGTAGCACGCACGTAGTACGGTCGTAGCAAATAAGCAGATACTCGTAGCAAGGTCCGTCAATAATACCTTAATTTCGCCGCCGCCGCAATCACCGTCTTGGTCTAGCGGTCGCAGTGCGGTCCGTCAATGCTATGGACGGGGGTTCAAAACCAGGTAAATTTGGAAATTTCTCACCAAATTGCGCCCGCGCAGTTAGTTGTACCCGTTGTAAGATGGCTGTCAAAAGTTGCAGTTGAAGTCGGAGTTGTTGTGAATTCACTATCTCTCTCTAGACACGCCCATTGGGAGGAGTTTGCCGTTAAATTGGTTCAAGAGGAACAAGGAATTGAAATTTTCGATGTCCGCCAATCAGAAAACAAGAATCAAAATACTCAAAGACTCGTCGGCACAGAGGCTGGTGGCACGTCCGCTCACTGCGTGATCCGAGCGAGGAATGTTTTGTTGGTACTATAACATAAAGTCAGAAAATGTCACTCATTTTAAAATTCCGAACAGGTATTAGAGTCTGTATTCATAAGTAAAATTAAATAAAGGCCTATTTGAAAAAAAAAATTTACATGTTTGTTTTTTTCTAAAAATAAACTAAATTTAAAACGATTCAGTTTAGGTCTGCGGAGGACACTTATGAGGGTTATGTTACTGAAGCTAACATACATGTCGAATAGCTCATTTTAATCTTGTTTTATAAATATGATTTTTTTTTACGATTTACTTGTGTACAAAATTGTCGAGGCCCCTTTTGACAGATAAGAGTGTTATAGAAAAAATAATCCTATGGCTATATATTTAGGTTCATCATAATCATAATACAATTAAGCATTGAATCAATAAATTAATCCTTATTTCCTAAGTAACAAAGATGATTTTTCTCTGAAATTTTTGGATGACAAAAGGCCTTAGATATTGTCAATTTTATCATATAGATTTTTAATAAAAAGCCAATAGTTTTGAAATTTAGTTGAGAGGTAGTTTTATTCTCAGGATATCAATGCAATATGAAGTCTAGACGAGAACAGTCGTTGGAGGTCTTTCATAAAACTGGACAAGTCCGAGTAGACCTCACGTGGAAAGGGTTCCGTGCGACGGATGTTTATGGGATTTTCCATGTTACTTTGAGACAATAGTCTTCTTTTTTTTTTAAGGTAAATAACTATTATCTGTTTATCTTACTACTATTACAATTGGGAAATTTTCGATGGATGGATGGTTACTCAATCACGCCAGAACGGCTTAACAAAATGTTACCTATATTAAGTATTTTGTAATTGTTAAATATACAATTGATATTATAAAATAGCCAAAAAGTCATAATAGATAAAATGATTTAATAAAAAATAAAAAAGAATGTAACATTGCTGAGTTTCTTGCCGGTTCTTCTCAGTTGAAGGCTGACTTCCGAACCGGTAGAAGCTTCAGTAACTTTAAATTTGACCTTCATAAGTGCCTTCCGAGGGCCTAAACTGAATATATGGTTTTGAATTTCTTTTATTTTGGTAGAAATTTGGCACAGATGTTGATTTATAACCTGGAATAACACTTTTTATTCCTGGAAAATGTAAAATCCCTCGGAAATGCGGATGAAACCGCGAGGGCCAGCTAGTATAATATATACCCTTAAAACTAGTTCATTGATATGTCACATCCCAAAAAATATCTCATAAATTCATGTTTCAAAATCAATCTATCAAAATTTAACTTAATCGGTCCAGTAAATTGGCTGTGATAGACGAACACACGCGTTATTTTATTAGTACGTAGATTAATCAAAATCAGTTAAATCAATACATATAATTACTTATCTTCATATCTATCTATATAAAATAATGTTTCAGGAACACAAGTGCAACCGTAGAACTTAACTTAGCAAAGATATATCCCTCAATTTGATCAAAGTGGATGGGGGTTCACCACCTTTTATTCTGTAACCCCAACATGCTTTACAGTTCGACTAGGTGTTTGTTTTGCATTAAACATTCTTTGTTGGAAATAATGAATGAGCGAGCAAACTTCATCTGCCGACCGAATATTAAGCGATGTTGATCTTTCCTCTTGCTCTTTTTAGGGTTCCGCGAGGAACATTATTAAACCAAGATCTTTCAAGGGCGGTTGGTGGTTTCGATTCCCTTTGAACAAAAGCGTTTTGATGGCATGAACATGTTTGTTCAGTTTCTGCATGTTAATATCTATATAAGGAGGTATTTGAATAAAATAAAATAAATACCCTGGGACATTCTTTACACACGATCATCTGATCCCAAACTAAGCAGAGCTTGTACTATGGAAACCAGATAACTGATATACTACATATACTGTTTTTTTTTCTAAGTACATACATAGATAGATATTTACACCCAGACACAGAACAAACAGACATGTTCATGTACACAAATATTTGTCATGGGTGGGAATCGAACCCGCGACCTTCGGTTTGGCAGTCAGAGCGCTAACCACCAAGCCAACTGGCCTGTCAAGTATGTAGTTGTAGTATATCAGTTATGTGATTAGAAAACCCAGCTAAGTTTGGAATCAGATGGCCACGCCTAAAATGAATGTTTAAATATATGCAATAGTAAATGGTATTAATGACTATTTATTTATAGTACCTGAATGGCCGAGCATTGCTCGGGATTTCTTTACTAACGTGACTTCTACCGTATTCTCTTTTTTAAAGCACTGCCATATATACCTAGATACGAATTAGATGCGATAATAAGGGGCCCCCAATAACAGTATTTCTCACCAAATATGTAACTTGAAAACCTTACCTTCTAATGACATTGTAGCAGTTTTCATTGCCTAAAAACACGGATAAAACGACACTTTCTGAAAATGAATCCTAGCTAGCAGAAACCAATTGCATACTAAATTTCATGAAAATCGTTGGAGCCGTTTCCGAGATCCTAATTATACATGTATATGTATACAAGAATTGCACGTTTATAGGTATTAGATAGATAGCATTCTTATTACGACTCGAGGATTCACCCGCATACCTGAAGGATCCAATGTATCCCAGAATTATAAAAGCCTATGCTACGTCCATAAAACAGCTTTTCAATAGTGAAAGAATGTTCAAAATCGGTCCCGCCGCAATTCAGTTAATTAATTACAAAAAAAAAAACATATTTTCTCTTTATAACATTAGTGTTGATTTATGGTCACATAATATATTATGTAAAATTCAAAATGTGGTAGTATTATATGATAGAAACTGAAATTGTCAGAATTTAATGCATATTTCAAATCTATTATAATATTATTATGTTAAATCGAATTACTAAGGTAGCTAATGTAAGGATATTAGATATAAAAAAAAGCTCTCAGTAAAAAAAAAATATATTCTACAGAATTCATCGCGAAATAAATTATTCAGCCTCATAGTAACTTATACTTTACAAAAAGGATCATACGGTATTGCTTCTTATGTGCTCGCATTATCAGATTATAGGGAATACCATTGGGGATCACCAATCTTACTTTTAAATGTACTTAAGTCGTCAAAATAAAAAAGGGCCGTTTTGACAACTAAGAATGTCATTCAAAAATCATCATTGTGGCTTTTGAGATAAAGTTCATGGAAAATCCTATGATGATGCTAATGAACTTTATCACAACACTGTAGAGTTGATTTTCCTTTAACACTCTTAGCTGTCAAGAGGTCTTTAAAATGTCGACAAGAATGATTTTATACTTTGCATTTATTTACGTAAAAAAGTTTAAAGATATCTTAACTTATATTGAGTGGGAAATTGCAAGATGATCAAATGAACAATATGAGCTTGTATTCATATAAATAAGTACCTTGGTAGGTAAGTAACCATTTTTAAAGAGGTCAGTATTCAGACATAGACATAAGCAGTATTAAAGTATTGCTAACCTATACAAATGTTCGCGTGAACTGGCTCTCAAGTCCAACTTCTACTTGGAGATAGACTTTCAATTTGAAGGCGGCAGTCAACCAAGCACATTACTCACAAAAATATATATAAATAAAAAAAATGGATTCACAACAACTGAGCTTCCATCACCTAAAATATATGTTTACGGCATATAACTATACTAGCTCCGCCGCAGTTTCACCCGCATTCCCAAGGGATGTCAATTTTTTCTCGGGAAAAGGTGTTATATACAATACAGGATGTGCGAAATTAAATTTAAATTTCCTTCAGAAGTTTTGGCGCTGAAGAGTAACAAGAAAACATCCACCCATCCTCACAAATTTACAAATCTATACTAATATTATAAAGAGGAATGATTTGTATGTGAGTATGTTTGTCACTCTTTCACGCAAAATCTACTAAACGGATATGGATGAAACTTGCACATAGATAGAACATACCCTGGAATAACATATATGCTATTTTTTATTTCGGGAAAATGTGATATCCCTCGGGAACGCGAGTAAAACCGCGGGGACAGTTTATAATGTTAGTAGGTTATGTAACTCAATATCTAGAAACCAAAAATAGCTAATTTATCAGAATAAATACCAATAAGGCTATATACCCCAAACAACCTCAGGGCGTACTCAATGTAATATAATCCCATCTAGATGTTAATTAAGATTTATTTACACTCCAGCATGTTTACACAAGTGAAAACAAACGAAAAGTTCGCTTTAATGAAATTTGATATTCTGCGCTACGAAAACGGTGAACGGATGTATACAGGTTGATTTGATTTGGATGAATAACTATAGAAAAGGTTATTCACAAAATAAATCATTTAGAGAGCTGGCGTATATCTCGGTCAAAGAATTAGAAGTGACATCCAATGTGACATTGCCGCTAGCGTTCTAGAAGGTTACCAACTGATAATAATATCTATAACTAGCTGTTCCTCGCGGTGTCACCCGCGTTCGCGAAGGATGTAACATTTTCCCAGCACCAAAAGTATGTGTGTTCCAAGGCATTTTCTATACATGTCCCAAGTTTCATTCAAATCCGTTTGGTAGTTTTTGCGTGATAGTGTAACAAACATCCATACATACAAACTTTCACATTTATAATATTAGTTATTTTAGTAATTTATTTATATTTGCTTAATTTTCATTCTATTATTTGTATGCCCCATAGCCAGTCAAGCAGGCAGTCTACCTAATGGTTATTGATTAGCGCTTCAGCGGACATTTGCAACACCAGGGTCATGGTCAATGCGTAAAGTTGTTCAGTCTCATGTGCCTGTAATATTACTTTTTTATACCATATTCGCCAACAATCAAGCATACGGTCCTCTTGATGGTAAGTAGTCACTAAAATCGTTACAATTGCCGATGATTGTAATCCAAAATGGTCTCAGCATCTCTATCAAGTCGCAATAATGTAAATGAATGTTTTCCCGAAATGAAAACTTTATATTCTATATATCTTTTTAATATAGATTTTATCGTTGGCTTGGTGGTTAGCGACTCTGACTGCCAGCCGAAGGTTGCGGGCTCTATTCCCACCCAGGACAAATATTTGTGTGCATGAAAATGTCTGTGTCTGGGTGAAGATTTCTATATAAGTATGTATTATAAAAAAAAGTGGTACATATATGTAGTTATCTGGTTCCCATAGTACAGCAAGCTCTGCTTGGATTGGGATCAGATGGCCGTGTGTAAACAATGTCCCAGGATATTTATTATTATTATTAAAATTTACCTTACACCATTACACACCCAACCCTTTACTGAGAGACAAAAATCTCTTAAAACGTATTAAGCAAACAATATTAAAATTTTCCCTGCCTCTTCCAAAGACAAAAAACAACGACATAAAACAATATCAAAGGGAATTGGGGAGGAAAATCGTGATTGACTTTCAGTGTTTTTGTATATGGAATAAAAATATTATGGGAAACTAGAGACGAAACAAGATAGCTCTGTGTGTATACTGAAATGTGGCTCCCAAAATCTTTTTGACTGGGCCGATGTCAAACGTTATTTCAAATAAACTATACCATATTTTTTCGGAGTATATAGTAAGTGGGAGCTTGTTTTTTACTTTGTTTTTGAGCACAATCTCACAATGATACATGATGATGTGGCCCAAGGTGTTAACGACTTAAAGCCTAGAAGAAAACTGACTCTAAAGTGCAGCTAATTGAACGCACCCAGAAGTGCTTAGCAACTGATTACATTTTTTTATTTTATTGTAGGAAACGAATACAAACTCTCGTTACGCCATTCGACAATACAACCATCTGGGCTTCTACCAATTGAGTTATTAAAAATACAAATATCATAAGATATTACTTTACAGACGGCCATTTGATATTAAACTAAGTAAAGCTTGTGCAATTTAACCAGAAATATATTATACAAGCCTTCCAGTTTTATGGACAAACAGACATGTTCGTCCACGCAAATGTTTGACCATGACCTATGGCATGACAGTCATGGAATCTAAACACCATAGTTGTCACTTATCAGACTGGCCATCGGCGTTTTTTAACTTTATGGCATCTTGAAATTGTAGGTCAAAAAATATTTAAACACAAATGATTTGAACATTAAATGTTTCTTTTTCGTACATGAATCAACAAACAAGCAGACGGTCCACCTGGTGGTAAGTGGTCACCGCCAATGCGTTCTGGCCCTGAGACGTGAAGTTGTTAAGTCTCATGTGCCTGTAATTTCTCTTTATTCTATTATCTTATATTCTAATTTATTTGATGATTTAACTGAACGTGATAATGTGAAATTATGTTTTCTGGATTCAACCGGCGTGAACCGCGTGAGGGAAACCGCGCGGCAAATATTTTTCCACACAATATTTACGAAGCATATTGCATTACCCTCTTTTGTTTCAACCGCGAGCGTGTCTCAAACGAGCGAAGTAGATATAAAGTATAATAGAAAAAAAACGGGGTGCTTTTGGGAGGAATAACGGAATTGCCGAGGTATGAATGCTTAATGCTTTGAGGGTTCGGAGGGATTAATTTGGCCCGGTGAGCGGAGGTACGACCTCCCCTTGGATTTGATACCGCGGTTTTTATTACGTGTTGTGTTGGCCACACTAGTAGCAAGGAGATGGACAACGTGTAACAAACCAATACAAAGCTTAAAAAATAATAGGTCCTCAAGGGTAGGGCCAGAACATAATGTAAGATGTTTGGCGATATGTTTTTGAGGATGGATACCAACCTGACGGGCCACAAAGTATCACCGTCTGTAAATTCTATAGTAAGGTTTTTTTTAAAGTGATAAAGCTCATTCATCATCAAATCATTAAAGTGGGACAATTTTGCTCAAGCATCATTAAAGTTGTGCATACTAGCGGAAAGTATGAAGCAACATAGATTTCTATCAAGTGGATTGACGCCCTGATGGAACTGAAACATTTATTGCTCCAATTAGAATGTTGCACACCTCAAAAATTTGACTACAAAACATAATCTTTCTTACATAAATTACTGAGGATTGTACCACGAGAATACATAAAAAAACGTGTAATTATCGTTTACATTACTAGTAATATATGTATCTATCAGGTGACATTTGATAGCAATCAATATCTATGATCACACGTAATAAAGATATACAAATTGAACACCCTTATTGTTCAGAGGCACCCACCTTGTGATCGATTGTTATTGGCCAATCGAGTGTCTACTTCAAGGGGAACATTTTTACATTACAGAGTGTAGGTGATGAATTTCGCTACAGTAATAAAGGTGGAATGAGAGAATAACAAACGTTGCAGGGTTGGTTTATTTTCTGAGGAGTGTAAAACTTACTTCGGGTCTATTCGACTGATAAAAAAAGGAAAAAAAAATTATCGAGACATGCAACATCACACAAAAAAATAAATACAAAATTGTATGAGTAAGTCTTATAACTAAGTAAAATTTGAGGCTACTTTGTCTTCGCAAGAAATACAAAGATTAGACAGAAAGAATATTATAAATTATGTAAAATAATTTTGACATAAAGCGAAAAATAGCTCACAACACATTGTGGTTTCTTTAAACATCCACATCGCGAAATTCGTATTATGGGACTCGTGAAAACGCTCACAACGCGTTGTGGCAAACACAGGAAGACCACATAGCAGAATCGTGTCGTGGCTTTCATAATATTCGCTTAAACGCGTTGTGGAAATGAAGAAAAGCAACGCGTGGCATCAACGACTTTCTCACGAATAGATAAATCGTTACAAAATGCCAATCCAGTAGACAAATTTATTTACATCCAAAATCTATTTCGATAGCGAATATTTTACGACACTAAAAATATCTTCAAAACCACTGAAAGATATCCAAACCTCCAAAACGTTATAGAAACCCCAAACAATAATGGCAAAAGATACCTTAATTCAAAAGAAAACCCTCTCAAAATAGGGTATTATATTTACATTTTAGGGTTACCAAAAGAATCTTAAAGAACCATTTACGTGTAAGACGGAGCAATCTCTACCGTCTAAACTCGTTTTACTAGCAAAGAGCTAGACTGTAATAATCCTCCATTTTTTATACACCTGCCGACAAAGGACAGCTATTCTTACGTTTTCCATACAATGTTACCTTTGCTGACACCACAGACAAAACTGAGCTCTCACCAGTTGACTTAGGGGTATTTTTTCAATTGTGACAAATAAACGTAAGATTGTAACCAATGATGTATTAGCAGAGGGGAGACATCAAGATGTGATCGATCTAAAATTACATACTTGGCTTTTGTTGGTTTTCGTCAGGTTTACGTTTCATTCTTTGTGAAGGTTTTTAAATTCCACTGCAAAGTATTCCCTTTGAGGGAAACAGGAACGGCGTAAACATTTCATTCACTTGCAGATGTTGGAAACATTTTATATTTAACTTCTTTATAACTCCAATCTTTGAAAGTGCAAGCTTTGAAATCATGTTGCCAGTCAACCAAGCGACTTAGTATTTACAGAGACGTCATTAAACTCTTTTAATAATATAGTTGCGGTTAGTTTGCTTATTTGACTTCTTGTACGTCGTAATGATCGTTTTTTTAAAGGGGATAACTGAGAAGGTGGAATTGGACATATTATATATCAACTTATTATTATGATAGGAAAGCGTACTCGTTGTTACTTACTGCATATCTACGGAATCCTGTGGGTCCGGCATGCACCTGACCGTTTTTTTATTTGAGATTTCCGGAACAATGGACAGCTAGCTACCCCCCCGGTTTCACCCCCATGCCCGCGAGATGCTACATTTCCCCCGGACAAAATATTATATGTGTTAATATAGGTAATCAACTATCTATATGCAAAGTTTTATCCAAATCTGTTCAGTAGTTTTTGCGTGAAGGAGTCATCACATCCATAAATCCATACATTCATACATCCATCCACACAAACTTTCGCATTTATAAAATTAGTAGGATCAGTAGATTAATCGATTAGCTGAATCTAGACCCTTCATATATTACGATGATTATAAAAGAAAAACAATATCAAAAATGTGCCAGTTAAATTCAAAAAGCCACGGCAATTTGATTCACCCCAGGAGTTCTATAAAAAAATAACCGTTCCAATTTACGCAGTCAAAGCGGTCTGCGGGATGAAAAAAGCATTTCCCTATTTCGAATTATATTCATGCCAGGGCAGGGACAATATAATAGGAGAGATTTCCTGGCCACAGCGATCTCTGCCTCTTAGACCTCCGTAAATCGTCGATAAGAAGTAATGAGGTTGAAAATCTAAAATTTATATTCAGAAAATGAATTCTAAGATAAAAAAAAAGGGGACCAATAGACTTTGGACGCGCGACCTCTGCTCGTCTATATAATTATGTTAATGAGATAGGCTACAGCGTTGTAGACTTAGGAGTTTTTGTTTGCCTATATCGAGATTTAACGGTCTAGCAGTATCGGTTGACTTCCTCCAGTTTACTACTGTTCTAAAGAACTACTTTCCGAACCGCGGTTTCACCCGCATTATAAAGGGATTTAATGTAACCCGGGATGAAAACATAAGTCCATCTGAAATAACGCATCTTTCAAAAAGAGAAAATAAATCAAATTGATGCAGCGGTTTGAAGACATACTTTTTACAAATATTATTAGTTCACAAAATGATGACTAAAAGCCATAGCCACCATTTTCTTGAATAAAACTAAGATTTTGTGATTAAATATGTGGATAACGCAGTGAGTTGCACATGTACATAATTGTTTTTAGATATAAGACCTTCAAAGTAATTTGCTTGTGTAATTGTTTGTTTTCCCTAATAAAATAAATAAATACATTAATAAATAAATAAATATCCTGGGACATTGTTTACACACGGCCATCTAGTCCCAAACTAAGCAGAGCTTGTGCTATGGAAACCAGGTAACTGAAATACTACATATACTACGTTTTTTTTTTTCTAAATACATACTTATATAGATATTTACACCCAGACACAGAACAAACAGATATGTTCATGTACACAAATGTTTGTCCTGGGTGGGAATCAAACCCGCGACCTTAGGTTTGGCAGCCAGAGTCGCTAACCACCAAGCCAACTGGCCTGTCCATTACATAAATATAAAATATACATTTCAATATACTAATATCGATGTAAAAATAAAAAGGCAGAAAGAGGTGGAATATAATATAGAACTGTTACATGTAATAATGTAACAATTTTATTAAGCCATAGTCTTATTTCTGTAGGATTCACACCAGGGGACTGAGGGATAAAAGCAAGGTAAGTACCAGAATTAATTGATTGATGTTGCAAAGAGGGGAAGGAAGTTATTGGAAAAGGTCGCATTTTCAATTCTACCTTTGTACGGCCCTACTATTGATATTCGACATTATATATCGTACCAAGTTTGGATGTCTGTACCTCAATTCACGCATGAACAGTCGAATGGATATTGATAAGGTTTGCACAGAGATAGAAAATGTTGTGGATGAACATAGACACAGACATTCATTTATTTGCCACATAATAGATTACAAATTAAAGCAAAATGTTCAAATTTAATAATAAAAAAAAACAATTATAATAATTAAAAGAAAAATAAGTCATTTAAAATAAACAATAATAATTTAAATGAAATATTAGACAAAAAAGTAAAATAAAATGTTTGACGTGTGCTACAGCAGCAAAGTGGTCTCGACTCAGCATATTATATCTACTGTGTGTGACAGAAAATTAGGTTTTATACCTGGTAACATTACATCTTCGGGAACTCAGGTAAAGCCACGGGCAGTAGCTAGTAAAGTTATGTTCTTTCAATTAATAGAAAGAACGATTTTTAGTCCTATTTAAAGTGGTTTGTTTCCTTATTGAAATCGAAAATTTCAAAAACGAATTTTGTTTGTATTTTTTTAATGTCGTATAAAAAAATACAAATGTGTTACAAAATACCCCGTAAAAATATAATTAATTATCAAAGCCAACAACCCTAGTAAGCCGTCATGTACCTATTTTACCTAATAATTGTCTACTTTAATAATTTTTTTATTTTTCGTTCATAAAAATCAGTTTTTAATTTTTTTTTAGGTATGTTATACAGCGTTACTAAGGTTCTTAAATATTGTGAATGGACTCGTAAGGCCCACCTCATTAATTTAACCTCATTTCGGCTTTACAGGTAGTTTAGTAACATCCTGTATTTATTTTTACTAAATTAAACATTACTTCTTAAAGATTTAAAAAAAATAGTGTTAATCGTAAAGACACCATAGCAGTGAAAAATATAATTATTTATCAATCACTTTTGAATAGCATATCTTGTGTACATTCATTGACTATTCGTCATACAAAAAGGTTGCTGATCCAAATTTCAAAACCCTCCCGTAAGAAGTTTAATTTCAATTCTCTTCAAAAAACATCAGCCACATACGACTCACTGAAAATTGTCTCAAAACCAAAAGTAAGGGACGTGTGCACACTGTCGAGAAATTCCCAGTAAAGAGATCAATCTGAAAAAACCCGATACACACCGGAGCCTCATTTACTGATGGATCGAGCAGTGTGCCATTCCGCCCCCGTGCACCCGGGATGGCTTTAAATTTCTCAGCTGAACGAGTCTTTATTTAAAGTCGGGGAGAACGGGGACGCGCTTTATAGTGTACTTGTTGGTTGGAATCTAGTATTAAGATTACGGTTACAGAGGTTTTCCACAAATTTTATAAGTTTTAATGCCTGTGGCTTATTAAAATATAAAATTGTGAGACAGTTCTCTATTAAGCTTAGTGTCCTCGCCACTTTTAGCTACATCATCATTGACCATGGTTAGACTGTGGTCAAATACAAGCCTATAAAGAATTTGACAAAATATTTTTATACCGGGAACATATAAGATTTACTAATTTTGTATTATTTTTGTTTTTTTTTTATTCCACATGGGCCGACAAACAAGCAGATGACCCAGTTGATGGTAAGTGGTCGCCGCCGCCTATGGACATTTGCAACACTAGGGCCATCTCCAAGGCGTCGAGACTGACTCGAGAAGTTGTTAAGTATCATGTGCCTGTACTTTTTTATAATTTGCGAGATTGGAGTTGTAATTTCTCAATCTTAGTCAAGGACTACGAACAAGCAAATATAAACCCAATGTAATTGCACAAAAACACAATTTAAAAGCGCACAAACAAAAGTACAAAACCGTAACATCAAAATCTGAGCAACCGAATAGAAGTTCAAGGCAACTACAGTGTATTTAGATCTGAAATATTCACCTCATTTTTATTTCCGCGCCGGACAGCGCAGCGTAGATTTTTGTAAAGTAAATAATAGTAGAGATGTTGCCCGCTGAAATATTTTCGCTCAGCGGAAATTATGCATGTAAGGCTCCGGTGAGTGTGTGAGCGGTTCGAAATTCCATTTTAATACTTAAGTAGTTACATACAAATAGGTTGAAAATGAGATGTCATGAACATTTGTACCTATATAGGTATTATATATACATATGTATATAGGTACAAATATATAAATATATTATATATTATTATAGTAGATTTTATAATGTTTTTTAAAAGAATATATATCACGCTTATGTTACTTTAGTTATAGCATTGAATTAATATTAGGTATATACTGTTATGTAATACTGTTATAATTTGCAATAAATAAAGTCATAAAAATAAAATTTATTTAAATCCTATCCTTCTTCTTAATATTACAAATGCGAATGTTTGAAAGATGTATGGATGTTAGTTACTCTTTTACGTAGAAACTACTTAACGGATTTGGATGAAACGTAAGACATAGGATACTTTTTATCCCAGAAAACTGGTAAATATCTCGTGACCGCGGTTGAAACTGCGAGGGATAACTAGTGTATAATTAATAATTGCATAAAATAAAACAGACATTACTTAGAATTTTTGATTATTCTTAACTGCATGAAAAACTCCACGAAATTTTCATTCTTATTATGTAACCAATTTTGTATATTTCGCAACAATATTTAAGGACCTACAATATCGTCGCTAGCATTATGAACGCAGCTCTATTCATTCACCAGAAAAATTACCTCGGCGAATAATTATAACAAGTCTACATTTTGAACGTCTTCCATATTTTCCTTTTAGTTGGCAACACTGGCGAGCATAAACATTATCTTTCGTCTGTGGAAGTTCATCTTTGAATATACTCAGGCTTTGTAGTTCCTGGACGCTGTTTAAATGAACTTTAAGAAAACATCTACATCTTAATTTCTCGCTGTTTCATTATAATGTTATGGTAAATTGTGCAATATGGGAGTTGGAAACTCATAGGTACATAGTTTTATACAATATATCATAACGCTATCATTAAATACAAAATTCATGTTATTCATAAATATATAAGGAAAACAGGATTCCTTTGACACACTATCAATTCAAAACTACTGAACATATCGGGATGGGATAAATTCCATTCGGCGCCGAATCTTTCGTAAGTTGTCCCACGCGGGTGAAACCGCGGGGGACAGCTAGTCTATATATTAAAAGGCAAATCATTGATTTAAAAAAAATTGAAAGGGTTTTTTTGTAACATGGAAATTCATTTGTTTTATGATTATGGTCTGATATACTGCAAAGGAGCCAAGACATTTTAGTAACAAAAATAAGTTTATACCAAATACTAAAACACAATATTTAAGTATTATTAAGTAGACATTTTATCAAAAACCTTATCGGAACAAATCTCGGAAATTTCACGCGCATTCCACAATGTATACATCACATGAAAGCATCGGTAAAATACCCTGGATTATGTTACGGTGGGAAGGAACATGTCGATTTCTCTGTGACTTAGTTTTTTTTAATATATTTATTCAATTGACAACAGAAATGGCACAACAGTGTGATAAACATATTAATAATCATGAGGGTAATATTCGATATAGAAATTCAATATTATAAATGTGAAAGTGAGTTTGTCATACTCTCATGGCTAAATAATTGAACCAATCATGCTGAAATTTGGCACATACATAGTGTCGCGAACTACGTCGCGAAATGTACCATAAATTGTAAATAACTAAAACATCAAACCTTGTTAATATTAAAGACTGGCAACCAAAAAAGTCCTGTCACCGGCATTGACACATTTTCTCGCGACTGCTACCCACATAAATAAAAAATCAATTATAAAGTGTGAACAAAGCAAATAACTAACTATCCAGACAGAGATTGAGAGATGTGAGTGTGGCAACCTGGGTGCGCGTGTTGCGGGAGGCCTAGGTGAGCGCTTTAGATTTAGTTGATTGTAATACCAAGTACCTAGTTGACATTCGAGCGTGCGGTTCAGAAACTTTGTACTTACGGTTGTTGTTACTTGCTATAGTAGGATGTGCCTGCTTGCCTCGAATGGATATTAGTAAGGAGATGATCGTTGGATTATGCTCCGATGCTTAGACATACATTGGTATGGAGAAGGAGGTGATCGTTGGATCACGCTCGATGCTCAGACATACGTTGGTATGGAGAAGGAGATGATCGTTGGATTATGCTCCGATGCTTAGACATACATTGGTATGGAGAAGGAGGTGATCGTTGGATCACGCTCGATGCTCAGACATACGTTGGTATGGAGAAGGAGATGATCGTTGGATTATGCTCCGATGCTTAGACATACATTGGTATGGAGAAGGAGGTGATCTTTGGATCATGCTCGATACTTAGCCAGTCATATTACTCAGGTAAACTGAGATGGACATGAGAGGAAAGGGGTCGCTATAAGGGGTGGCGGAGGCGACTTAAAAATAGTCCATAAACTATTGACTCAGGCTATTACTCAGAAGTGTATAGTAAAATGAAGAGTATAAACCCTCAACACAGTTTGATCTCAGACAATCACCACTCAGATCAGCTACATGCATATTATTTATCAGTTGAGATATGATGCATCAATTCCTGTATAAAATAAGGAATTGATGTCTACTGCATCTGCGTTGTTAGATATATAGATTCTTTGGAAACCAGGCTGGAATTATTTACTATCTATAGGTACATTTACTTACCTTCAAATATCATTAATAATTCCTATATTTATCAGGTATTCGCTAGACCTATTTTACTTATTAGTACAAGTTTGGCGACACATAGCCTGTGGTATGATAGTATGTCGCTCTCCATATAGAGCATTTTTTGATATGACACTACTTTTCTAATTGTATCCTAATTAATATAATTCTTAACGTACAAACTGATTTAAGTGATATACGAGTATACCTCTCAAATTGCTCAAATGAAAATGGATGCTTTAAAAAAATACCTGTAATAGTTAGTCTTTTACTCAGTCTACCTCTTCTCGGATAATGGCTACATGTAAAAAAAAAAATTTGGCCACTTTATAAAACTATTAATAACATTAAATCAGTTACACACGAACTATCCATCGTTCACCTAATCCAAGCCAAATCCGCAACTACAAAGGGAAAGCCTCAAAGCCGACGGAAAGGAAAAACCTTCAAGTTATAAAGATTTACTATTACCAGGGGCTCGATAATAATGGAATTTCAATCAGTTGCCGTACTTTGTGGGGTGGGAACTTAGTGCCAAGAGGGGAGGTAAAATGACGCTTATAGAACGATATAATAAAACGGTATATACGCCACTTATTGTGAACGTAAATAAGGTTTATTTTCGAAAAACTGGCAGACGGTCGATCTGATGGCAAGTGATCACCGTCGCCTTTAGACATTTGCCAGGGCCATCGCCAATGCGTTGTCGACCCTAAAGCCTGAAGTTTTTAAGCCTCATGTGCCTGTACTTTCACTGGCCCCGATACCTTTCGAACCGAAACACAGTAATACTAGTGCACTACTGCTTCACGGCGGAAATGGGTATGTTGATAGTACTTCCCCGGACCAACTCTGCACTAAGAGCTCTAGTACTTCTAAAATACCTTTAATACATAATGTAATGTAATGTTGGGTTTAAAACAGACATTGCTGAGCAACCTTCCGAACCGTTATAGTATAGACTATTCATAACTGTAGAATAAACAATACGATATTTCTTTTCAAATAATCACGTTTATGAGCTACCTAGACTCTTGCAAAGTGACTTTGCATTCTCGTTTTGTTTTTGAAACATGAGTAGTCTTCTGTCTGCCCAGTTCCCAATCATTTAGGGTTGGCACAATATTTATGGTTACCACACGTGGGATTCAATAAATAAATATCCCGGGATATACACACTGCCATCTGATTCCAAACTAAGCAGGGCTAGTGCTATGGAAACCAGATAACTGATATACTACAATCACTACTTTTTAAATACATACTTATATAGGGTCACACCCAGTGACAGAACAAAGAGACATTCTCATGTACACTAATATTTGCCCTGGGTGGGAATCGAAACGACAACCTGAGACGTGCCAGTTAGGGTATTTAACCATCAACCCAACCGATTCGAATATAATGATAGCCATACATGTTATATGAAGTTGCCATTGCATTAGTTTAAAACTAAATTATATAATTAAAACGTAGATTTCCAAATCGACTACTGTTGTATCCTAAAGCTTCACAATCGAGACAGTTCGAAATACTAGGAAATCATACCTATCTTGGACTAGTGCATGGAAAGGTTAGGTCTTAGGTCATAGGCAGGCCTTTAGAATCTAGGTATCTGGTTCCAATTTAATTGGCCATGTATAGGTTGCTTAATGAACTAGATTAAGATAGTGCGCCTGTGATTTGACTAAGCGAAGTAATCCTTTCTATGGTGTGCATTTATGTTGTACACAAATTGCATTTGAAGTTAAGCGATGGCTGATAAGTACTTTACGTGTCTTTCTTTGTTATACCTATTACGATGTAGTTTTAATTAAATCACGTAGAAAAAAGTGTTTGAGATATTCTGGAATTTCCCAATTTCAATTAATAATTCCCTATAATAAGTCCCATGCGTTTTCACCCGCGTTCCCGAAGGATGTAACAATTTTCTGGGATAAAAAGTATCATTTGTGTTAATTCGGGTTATAAACTGTCTACGTGCCAAGTTTCATCCAAATCCGTCTAGTAGTTTTCACGTGAAAGAGACAACAAACATCCATACATCATAAACTTTCGCATTTATAATATTAGTAGGAAGTAGGATAATATTTGTAAGATTATTCTTATTATATTGAAAGTTTTGTTAGTTCGTCTTTTAAGCGTAAGACCATTCACCCGACTGCGCTGAAACTTTGGGAAGTTGTTAAACTAGTTAAGCTCGAAAAGAGAAAAATTGTAACTTAACAGATGTTTATGCAAAGTGCTCATTACACCTGTATTGTAGCACTCGCCGCACGCACGTCGTCTCGGGTCCTTCTTCACATTTCTCACGCAAATGTGATCATTTCTCATTCGAATCTCGCCGTGATGCGATCTTACAATTTCGTTCTATCGTTTAATCACCGCAGAATGGTGCTCACCTAATTTTCACTCGGGGCGAATAATTTATACCCTCTGTCGCAATTCTTAATGGAATATTTAGATCTTAGGGTTGTTCAAGAATGAATTTTAGAAGGAAAAATCTGTTTTATTATAATATTTCTATATATATAAAAATGTTATGTTGATTTGTGTACGCTTCAAAAACTCAAAAAGTTCTGCACCGATCGAGCTGAAATTTTAGCATGATATATAATCCGCATCAAGGATTGTTTTTATCTATTTTTTGCATCAGTCACATATCCTCGACCGTCTTTGCTTTGTTTCTCATTTCTCAACCATTCAATCACAATATGCCACAGCGAAGCGTGGCAGGGTACAGCTAGTGTTTATTATAAAGATTGGTAAAAATCTATACACTTAAGATGTATAATGGAACGGCTTGTTTTTCGGCGACTTCAATTCATTTCATCCCATCATATTGTATTTTAATAATATGGACACATCATCCACCTCAAAAATGGCGTAAATACTAGATAGCTACTTATTTGCGCGAAGACAGGAAAAAATAAATGCCAGTGTATTCTGTTCGCAGACAATGCATCCATAGTTTGTGTATTGATTAGAGTACCTGCATCATCAATGTATACTTTTCTGTTCATATTTTAGTAAGCGTATTTGCTGAATTTAGTTTTATTGTTTTCATTCATTAAAATGTTTAGTCTTTTTATTGTAAAAGTGTTAAAGCAATAATTTTATCAGCACACATTGCAGTACTTCCTTTGTGGCACACATAAAAGAAACGGGAAGGTGTCAACCCTACGCGCAGTCGTCTCGGTCGACTTTACCACTGTTATCTGACGAGGCGTCTTACTTTTCATAATACTAATAAGAAAGTTTTGGGGCGTCAAAATTTTTGTCGTTCTGTACGAGAAATATAAATATATAATAAAAGTTAAATGGTATTTCTGTGTTCGCATGATGGAGGGTGACATTGTCAGATTCTTCCTTTACTTATTAACCTGACTAGAAGTTTTTTAAGTAGAAAATATTGTAATTTACATTTCCATCACTTTATGCTGCAAAAGAATCTTATGAAATCCTCTCCTTAGGTACCCAAGGAATATGAGCGCAAGCACCCTATTACTACAATCATTTTTCGTAATATTTCATCATCTTTGGCTCAACTTTATCATAATATTTTTCTTTTTTTTATGTGAAGTATACAAATAGCCAGATTGCCCACCTAACGGTGAGTGATCACCGCCGCCTAAGGAAATTGGAAACAGCATGGGCATTTTCGACACTGAGACGTCAAGATATTAAGTCTCATGTGCCTGTAATTTCACCGGCCCCTTTACCTTTCTAACCGAAACACACTAGTAAATGTGCATTACTGCTTCACGGCATGGGTAAGGTGGTAGAAAGAGCTCTACTACTTCTAAATTACTACTTTAATACTATCTCTTTTGATGAAAAGTATTCGACCATGCTATTAGACGTTTCAAAAACATTCTTAGTCAACAACGTATGCAGTCTTCAGCGGCCATATTCGTGCAGCAAGCACTAAATCAATTCAGAATAAGCACTGCATATGCGTTTTTAAAACGTGCAAGCAAAAACCGCTCTTGGCGAATTTTCAGAGAAATTTCACCCTGACTCACTAATTTCTGTATGAAACTGATGTAGAAAGCAGAAAAAATTCTGTTATGAGTAAATAAATTGTATATAATAAATTTTAACTGTGTCTTCTCAGTAAAAAAAACCTTTCAAACCTGCATAAAAATCTGACTAGTTATAAGTGCTTGTAGGGAAAGCGTATTGAAATAAAAATATTATCATTTCGAATAAAGGTTTTATTCCTTTTGTAGTTAGAGAAATAAATTCATTTACACGCTTTATATAAGCTTCACCTGTATGTATGTATCTAACCGACCCCTTTGAGCTCGATTTTGTCCTACTTTGAACGATCAGATTTAATTCAAACTTTGCACACCTGTCAAAGATCGATGACAATGCGATAATCCGATCAAAGCATCCGATTATCCTAATTAGATTCGCCAGAATTAATTAATTTCTTTCCGCATCCTTTGCATGCGAGTAAGAGAGATAGAGCTAGTGCGCGAACTACGCGTGCGTGCAGTTCCAGACTTACTCTTTCGGGCACTCATTTTGCTATAAAGTTAAAGCTCTCTGCACCATCTTCACGTGGAAATGTATGAAAATTGCAGTTTTTTTAAATGAATATAATTTTAAGAGATACAGATATCAAAAACTTGAAATTCAGGCCTCAATTCGTAAATTCAAAAATCATTTCGTAAAAGTGGAAAAAATATATATTCACGCGATAATCGCGACTTATTCCACAAAATCATTTTGATTATTCAAGTTCAAAATCATTTATTCAGTTCAGGCCGGCGCGCGGCGGACGAAAGGTTAAAGTTACTCAAACTAGCAGGTTATAGTTTTAATAACTACAAAACAAATACTATTCTGACCACAATTCCTCGAAAACTATTGCTCAGTCAAATTTCCAATCACAAAACCGTCCGAAGCAATTTGGCGCAAACACGCTCACGGACCACAATACGGTCCCTATAATTAATAAAGTGTGGTCACCATTACCAACGCAACACGTGGTTATACGAACGTTCTTCAGCCTGCCAGCCAAATGATTGTGTCACTGTGCACGATGTGGTGATGTGGTTATAGTTGATAGGCATTTTGAGCATATGCTTGTTACCACAAATGCTCGCCATGGTAAATAATGACGTGGCCAAAGGTGTTAGGAACACAAACCTAAAAAGGCAACTTAAGAATGGACTTACTTTCGATCCGCAGTAAAATAACGTTTCCATGAGAATTAATGTTTTCCCTTGTTAAAATCTTAGCCTCTATCACTTGGTAGTAAACTATCTTTCTGTCAGTGAAAGAATTTGTGAAATTGGATGAGCAGTTTCTGAGATAATCTCCTACATACAAACATTACTCTTAATCCTACCATAAACTCACTGTGAATGGTGATATCGCCAATGATATAAAGCGTATAAAGAATAGAAGGGACATCATCAGAACGTCCACAGGTTGGAAACAGATCAACCTAAGTACAGCAATACCCGATACTTCCTCAATATGGAGAGGCGATGGTAACCATAAGAGATACAATAACATTTGCAATTATATAGCAGTATCCTTTACTCAAACCAATTAAGTTTCCGCTTATAAGTCTCTGTGTTTTCTGTAAATGATTTTATGTTTTATTATCCCCGCGAATATTTGTTCAAATAAAAAAAAATACATTTCCGAATGGTAGAAACAATTTTCCTGCATGAAATGTATATTGATACCTAAGTAGTCGCAGTAGTTTTTAACCTCGGTCTTGTTCCAATCGAAAACCTCATTCCAAATGGAAATTGGAAATTCCGAAATAGAAGCCATTCGATTCTGTAGATGACCTAATCCCGAGCGCACCCGAGCGGGGCTTTGATTCTGTAAGTAAAATGACACAAGCTCAACGATATTACGTCGCGGCCTCCATGCTTTGTCTCTTTTGCTAACTACCCTATCACGTGAGAGGTAAGCTCTCCGAGCCCTCGTTGCGCTGCGACCCGACGAACTTTGTATTAGCTGAATAGGGTTTGGGAGCAGATCCGAATAACTAGGAATAATACTTTATGGACAATCCATACCCTTGTCAGTTGAATCAAAATGGTGTTGTGTTTTAGTTGGTCACTATGGAGTTTGATATCTCTGTCAAAATCAACTACACATTATTATAAAGTGGTAAAGTTTGTATGTTTTGTTGCTCATCCGATTTCAAAAATTATAACGATACAGTTATTTAATTTCCAAGTTAAATATATAATGTTATAATTTTGGGATACAATACATTTTTCGGGAACATAAATATAAGGAAGGAGCAATGTATACGTTACTTTAACAAAGTACTAAAGACATTCAAAAGTTGCCGTTCATAAATTTAAAACGGTAGTACAGAAAGCTTTTTATCAAAGGGTTTTTATAACATATTGTATTATTTGTAGGAAAATAACCTTTGGCAATGAATTTCTCAGCTCACAATCTAGTTATTTAACAACCTATTTATGCTATAAAATTATTTAATATTTATAGTATTTTCTGCATTATTAAAAAAATGTGAAGACGATTTACAAGAGTTTATGAAAGCCATCATAAATGAAATTCAATTTTATCTCGAAAAAATTTACAAATAAACTAACACATATGTAAAACAAATACCACATCAAGTAACACACAATATACAGATTACCTAAAGAACCATTTTACCTTACTTTAGCGGATTCCAACACCCAAAAGGATTGAAATCCATTAAACTGTAACCGCCAGACTTTCAAAGCATCACGTATGCGGCGAAGGGGAAGCAGGGGAGGTATATCACTAGAAAATGTCATTTAAAGGTGGGTACAAGCGGAGCGGACCACGGAAAGGTTTCAGGGTACCGTGGGGTTGTATTATGGGAAACGGTAGACGAAATGTCGATTGAACAATGGTCGATGTGACATTTATGCTTCCACTCTGCAATGAACTCTTGAATACCGCGTAATAAAATTCAATATTAGTTGATCAAAATAGAAGAAATTGATAAAATTATTTTCAATTTCAAAGGAGAGCCTACAGAACTGTATATTGATGGGCACTTCCAAATATGACAAGGCTAGTAGAAACAGTACATCCCTCTTCAGCCTAATAAAATCTTCGTCGCAACAAGGAGCGGACCTCTCACGTAATTGCGTAGTTAACGAAAGAGACAGAGCATAGAGATCGCAGCCAAACATCCTCGAGCCAGTGTCATATTATCTTACAGAAAGACCACTCAGGAATTGTTCTTGCAAACGCAGATGTAATTTTTTACGACTTCATAATTGGATTTTCAACGAAACAAGTTTACACGTCTTTACTAGGTAATGTTTTGATATCCCAGTTTCATACATGCCTGATCCACCAAATCGAACTGGCTTAACAGATTCTAATTAAATAAATTTAAATAATGAATGGATTTAGACAAAAATTTGGCTAAGCGATAGATCCCTCAGGAACTAGTGTCTCCAGTATAGGCACCCAGCTAATAAATGTACGAGCACTGGTACACAGACGAACTTCGTTTCTATTTCCAAGGCACACGTTTTATTGTCATTTATTATTCAACAGGTAGGTACATTCACATGTATGAATATGTGACATGCGTTCTTCTAAAGTTTAACATGAGACGAAGCCAGACATATCACATTGCGATGTAATTTTACTAATGTACTTGAATTTCTAGTTTGAATAGTATCTAGCTGAAATCATAGGTAACTAAAAGTTTCATAGTTATGAGAAAGGAATTTTATTATTTAATCAAGCAAACGTTAAACGTACTATTATTATTAATATGAAAGTTTGTATGTATGTGTTTGTTGCTACTCAGTTTCGTAACAAAATAATCGATTTATAAGAAACTAGCTGTCCCCCGTGGTTTTACATGTCATTATGTATATACATAAAAACCGTCCTCTTCAATCACTCTATCTATTAAAAAACCGCATCAATTTCTGTTGCGTAGTTTTAAAGATTTAAGCATAGGTACATGGGGATATAGGGACAGAGAAAACGACTTTGTTTGTTGTTTTTTTGTTGCGCAAATGTCTCAGATTCCATGGGAACGCTAGTCCTATTTCATATTATAAACGCGAAAGTTTGTTTGTATAGATGTATGGATGTTTGTTCCTCTTTCTAAAACTACCCAACGGATTTGGATGAAACTTGGCACATAGATAGAAAATCCTGGGAAAATGTTACATCCCTCGGGAATGCGGGTGAAACTGCGGGAGACAGCTAGTAAACAATATAATAAAACTCCAAGCTCTAAAATCATATCAAAAAAATCCGCCATTTTGTACGTAATTAAAGGTCAATTTTAACACTAAACATACCATAACCGGGTCAAATGACCCATTTTGAACTTTGGATTGAAAATGCACGTATCATTATTCTTTTGCACATTTGACTTCATGACTTTTTCTTACTAATTAATATACAGTTATACTATTTATTTCCCTTCCTAACAACCATATTTCATACATTCAAGCAGGAAACATAAAGTCACATTTGACCCGCTATGGTAGAAATAGGTACCTAGTAAGTGTTGGTATGATTAGTGTTAAATAAGTAAAACAATCACACTTACTAGTGTAGGTATAACTGACTGATTATACAAATTTGATTTGACAATAATTTATGAAATATTTTCTGTCATGACTCTTTTTTAATCGCGCAGCCGCATGACATTCCAAAACAGTTTATAAAGATCGTTAGCAAATAAATTTTTCAATGGCACAGTATACTTAAATGGAGACAAAATGTGTCTTCCTTGGTAAATACACAATAAAGTAGTAGGGAACTGAGTCGTTTCACCTGGCTTCGAGCCAAGACCACCTAGATACAGCTTGTGAAATTTTTAGCAGCTCCTAAGGTCTGAAACTTTCATAGTGACCTAGAACAAGTCGAGCCTATTTTATTTTGCAATTTCCCAGGTAAGGAGAGTGTATTGTATATTTAATACCTCTGGGTCGTTAGTGTTACACGTAAAATATGGCTACTGGTACTTTTTATTACTTCTTTATGACTTAAGTTTGTTGAGATTTATAAGTAGCTAAGTTTTTAAAGAATGGAAAGTTGTTTAACAACAGAGGAAATTAGAATCAGGAAATTAATAAATGATTGAAGTGCCACACGACAGAGCACTTTTTACGCTTAGCATTTAAATCTATTTCACAAGTATTGTTGAAAAATCATATAATGCTTCTGTTGTTTTTGTATTGTATTGTGTTTTGTATTTCCTCCATTTATTCATATTCATCATATTATAATTCGAAAGTGTCTGTTAATTCCGTTTTCTCAGCTAAACGGCTGAACCAATCTTGCTAAAATTTGGCCCTAACATAGCCAATATTACGGAACGGGGCATAAGCTAGTTTTTTATTAATTATAACGCTGGTGAAACTGCAGGTCTAAACCTAGATAAATAATTAAAATGTGGTACAAACTAAGTTCGTCACGTTTTTTCTTCAGCTCAAGCTATTGGGCCTTGAATACATTATTGTAGAGGACGCGATGATCTCTGTAGGTGAGCTATGTTATGCCGTGAAGCTCTAATGCTCATTAATACAGTGTTTCGGTTAAAAAGGTTAGGAGGCCGGTGAAATTACAAAGACATGAGACTTAACAGGTTCACGTATCAGGGTCGACAACCCATTGGCGATGCCCCTGGTGTTGTAATTGTCTATAGTCATCTTGCCTAAAAGCTTGTGTAATTTTCACCTATCTATAACCTTCGGAATGAATAAACCTTCAAATTTAAAAGTAATAAATAATCTTGGGATATTCTTAATGCATGGCCCTCGGATCCTAACTAACCAGATAACCTACTATTTTTCTTTTAAACACATACTTACATTAATTATAATTATTAGATATTTACACCCAGACACATTACAAATAGACATAGTCATGCTTACAAATGCTTGTTCTGGGTGGGAATCAAACCCACAACCAGTGGCGCGGTAGTCGGGGTTTCTAATCACCAAGCCAACCGGCCCATCCTATCGATGGTGGTCAAGAACAGGCAGTTCCAAAAAAACCTTTTTTTCCAAAACGAGTAAACAAACCAGACTTATATAAATTTCATGATCCACTTCATCACAAAGTCAATGGCGTTCTTTGAAATAGACACTCGTATCGTGACAAGGGTTCGAACCGCTTTCACCAGGCACCACGTCGTGCATTTCTGGCACTGAGCCAATGTTATAAAGTCAGCTTAAAAGAACACCAACGACTTCTCCGAGAAATGTGGTAGCGTGAATTCTCTATACACTTACTGTATTTTAAGTCCTCCGTATGGAAATCGTTGAAACTAATGGTATGCGACGGAATGGTGCAATATGATGTATGGCTGAGGGGAGGTTTGATTTTACTAGATTTCATCCCGTGGTTTCACCTTCGATTCCGAAAGATTTATGTGTTTCCGAGCTAAATACTTTAGCCTATATCACTCGTAATCAGTGTAGCTTTCTATCAATGATTAAAATTATTGAAATCGAATAAATCGTTTTAGAGATTACCGATTACATCTAGACTTACAAACATAGAAACTATTTATTTTTAATATATTACTATATTATATAGATTATGATTATATTATGTATAGATTTAAATTAAGTTAATATCTATTCATAGTGTATTTTTCTTAAACTGAATCGAAATAAATAAATAGAAATTGCTGTTCGCAAAAAAATGGAAAGACTATTTTTCTTTAATGTTCGTAAGAGTCCGAAAAAGGATTTTTGTAAAAGAAAAAAAAATATTGTCCCCGGAATATTAGGGACAATTTGACAATAGGTACTTTTGACTATGGAATTTTGAATGAAGACCATACCTCACGATTCAAAGACTTATTATTGCATCGCATGCCGAAAACAGCCTAGTATTCGAACAAATTCAATATTATAAAACATTTATTCAGTTTAGGCCCGCGGAGGGCACTTATTAAAGTCCAAGCTAGTGGAGCTACCATATGTTCAGAAGTCAGCCTTCAATTACAAGAAATGTACCAAGGCTACATTTTATTATCTAAGCTGACTTTTTGGCAATTATTATTTCAATCGTGTTAAAAACTATAATATTATTTTAAATCAAATAATAGCTTTGCATTATAAAAAAAAGCTCCCATTCCACGTTCAAGTCTGAGAACACGATCATAAATAGCAAATTTTAACTGTTATACAATTTTTCAGGTACCCCACTAACCCTCTTGGCTCTATGCCAGCGCTGCGGCCGTGTCGCGGTCTAGTACAGGGTTCGATTCCCGGGTAGACACCTACCGAATGCAGCTATTGTGTTAGGATTTATGAGGTTGTATATCTTGGTTGGTATGATTTAAGTTATCATTGGGCTAAATATCCTTTGATTGGTAGACTTGGTAGTGTATTCGCATAGATTCAAACGGTTTTAGATTCTAAGCGTATACCCATAAGATTTAAGTCTCTCCTAATATGTACAATAGAAATATAAATGACAGGCCAGTTGGCTTGGTGTTTAGCGACCCTGACTGCCACGTCGCAGATCGTGGGTTCGATTCCCACCCAGAACAAATATTTGTATGCATGAACATATTATGTGGTTGTCAATGCAAGTGTATGTAGTTCTCTGGTTTCCATAGTGCTCTGCTTAGTTTGAGATCAGATGGCCGGATGAAAAAAAGTCCTTGGATATTTATTTATTATTATTAATCGGCTAGTAATTTATTTATTTATTTGACTGGAAAGTTTAGAATACGTTTAGAATTGGTAGTAGTATTTATGTATTCTACTACACTGATGCTTATTTTAAGAGTATAAAGCTAGACTATATGCAGGGCCGTTTTAAAATTTAAGTACCGTAAACGCCAAATTAATTCCAACAAATAATTTTAACTGCCCACCCCTTTCTTAGTTCAAATCCCATCTTTAATTACAAGGGAATCAGGTGGCAGGGAAATTGAGGGCAAGTCCCTCCCCCACCTGGGCTCGGCGATAACACCTCGATATTTTATGCTTTTACAGATGTAAATGGTTCAAGAAGGAGAATTGGCCGAGAATTTCAGCTGGAAAGTTAAGAGTTGAAAAAGTTACATTACGTCAAATTACATCTTCAGTTTGACACACACGTTATATATATTAGACGTGCCAGTTGGCTTGGTGGTTAGAAACATTTACTACTAAGTCTCAGGTCGTGGATTTGATTCCTATCCAGGACAATCATATGTTTGTTTGATACTTATTTAGAAAAAAAACAATTATAGTTTAATAGTTCATAATACAAGATCTGCTTAGTTATGAATCAATTGGCCGTGAGTAAAATATTAAATTATTTTTTCTTCTTTGAGAGCACTTCCAGTATCCTATCTTAAAGGTACACCTGTATAATACCAACGGATTCCCAATTGGTAAGAATTGTTAATTTTAAATTCCTGTGCTGGTTCCGCAGCTCGGTGGGCGCTGGAAGAAACTCAATTATCGTAACACCCTACGAAAATAAACACCCATCCGCCAATTTATATCGCGATACAATCTAGCAATTTCGAATTATGTCACAGTACATACAGTTAATTGGACAGCAGATAAAGCATTGTGAATTGACTGTAAAATGTAATTTAATAGTTAGAGCTTCGAAAAGTAATAAATAAAGTTCTACGTTTATTCATATTTTTTGTTTCGTTGTTAAAAAAACAGTACAGGGCATCTGCTACAATATTCTGATCAAAGCTCTTATTTTTCAGCTATTGAAATGTCTTTTTAACAACAAAACAAAAAATATGAATAAACGTAGGACATTATTAATTACCATTTTTAAAAAAGCAACGCCTTTTTAAACGACCTTTTAATGAGACCAAAATGATATATGATAGGGTCATACAAATATTTTACTTCCTACTAAATTCATTTCAAATTTGACAGCATACCTATCGGTGACGAGAAGAAGAAAGTGTTATATCCTAAGAATGCAATAAAAACCACCAGTTAAAAACCGGTCAAACACTCAAACAATTAACCCATAAAAGAAACTCAAACTTAAACATCATTCTAATTAAGATTTCAAGGTAATTCCCGACTTACTTTACTGAATTTAAAACAACACTTATCTACACCAAGGACTTTACCGGTAATAGAATTTAGGGATTTCGAGGAAATTGTTGTCTGTAATAACGATAGGACGGCTGATAAAAGTACCTATTGTAATTATGCCTCTAATAGCTCACTTAATGCGCAGATTCGTTACAATGACCGCTCCTTGATGATGGAACGATGGCCCTTAAGGAAATGGGACGGGATTTGGGATTATTATGGGATTGAGCTGTTCCAGAGGTGTCTTTGCTGCTTTAATGAGTTATTTGACCACTTTAAGTGCTTGTAGATAATTGATTCAAAACCAGCCCCCTTATTCAGCTAATACAAACTTCGTCGGCGAGCCGCTTCACGGCGGCCTCGGAGAGCTTATCTCTCACGTGAGTAGTATTAGCGTAGTTACCGAAAGAGACAGAACACGGAGGCCGCGACGAAACATCCTCGAGTTAGTGTCATTTTCCTTACAGAATCGAGCCCCAGGACTGTGTAACTTTTTAGGATTCAATGTGGAAGCGTATTTCATAATAAATTGATGGTCCTGTGCGTCAGCAGTGTGGGGCAACAGTCGTAGCGCCGTCAATGTAATACAGAATTGTCAGTAACTACGACTTGGAGAGCATTATAAAATCGCCCTGCGGGTTGACTCGCGCTTTAATTATATATGTATGTATACCATAAAAATGATTTTGAAGATGAAGTTTTGTAGGGAATTTTTGGCTTTATCTTAAATCATAAAACGACGTCAACAATTTAGCTTTTCACATCACGGTATGACCCGCGTTTCCAGGTTGAAAAGCATATTTTCATGCCAACTTTCATTTTACCACCTTAGAGTCAGAATTTTCAAAGCTCCGTTCTTAGCTGACGTTAGTTCTAAACGACCTCCTTACAAGATTTCAGGTTCAAACGTCAAATTGTTGTAGAGATTTCGTTATTAGTCAGTTAGTGGATAATAGATTCCCTTTTTTATATAATACATAGAATACTCGTAATGGTCATATATTATTATTACGATATTTAGATTTAGATACGGTCCACCTCAAGGTAAGTAATCACCGCCCCCTATGGACATTTGCAGCACCAGTGGCATCGCCAATGCGTCATCGATCCTGATACGTGAAGATGTTAAGTCTCCTGTGCCTGTAATTTCACCGGCCCCCTTACCTTTCTAACCGAAACATAGTAATACAAGTGTACTACTGCTTCACGGCGTAAATGCGTAGAACTACCCTGGAAGAAATCTGCACTAAGAGATATTTACATACAATATAACTCTTCTTACCCGTAGTTGAGTAAAAACCACGACATTTCTACCGGAAGCCCCCATATAAACATGGTATAATAAAATCGACCAAGTGCGTGCTATATTAGCAAATGGAGGACTCCGTACAATATTAAATTACTTGATTTTGTGGCCCTTTTCTATTTCTTTGTACCTTTCTTAGTCTCTTTAAAGATGTTATGATAAATTATTGTAAGATCATAATGTACTTGCTTAGCTCGATATTTTGAGCTGAGGCTTTTTTATTCCTTAATATATTATATTACAATATATAATATCATATTTATTTTCTACTTTTAATTTCCATAAGTTTAAAAATGAATGAATTAAATTACTAAAATTTAGCTACAATTATATTTATTAACTAGCTGCCCCCCGCAGTTTTACCCGCGTTCCCGTGGGATGTCACATGTAGTATACATAAATCCTTCCTCTTTAGTCACTCTATCTATTAAAAAAACCGCATCAAAATCCGTTGCGTAGTTTTAAAGATTTAAGCATACATAGGGATATAGGGACAGAGAAAGCGACTTTGTTTTATACTATGTAGTGATATGTAGACAAACAGATTATCAGCCGATGACATAGTAACAGAGGTTTCATTGGACACCTACGTAACCCTAAAAAAACTATGAGGTACCTCATTAAACGCACTAAAGTGTACATGCGTAACTTATGCATGGCCGGCGGTAGTATAACGATTCTGCTTTATTAGTTATGCCTATAAAGGGGGGCAGGGGTCGTAAACCTGTGCAGGGGTATACAACATTGTTTTTAATACTTTTAAGTTTGGTGCAAAGGGTAAGAGGCAGCGAGTTGACAATTACGAGTTATATCAATGGTAATTTTTTCTCAACCCTGGTAGACTAAATTAATTTTATAATGATATTGATATAATAACAAGTGTTTTCTTAGTAAATGGACATTAATAATATTAATACTATGCCGCTGCGAAAACCCTACGCTGTGTGACATGTGTAATTAATATTGGTTTGTTTTCTTTGGTTTAATGAAATTTCTCCCGATCTTAAGTTCAATTATATTTATTAACCTCATTAGGTCGGGTATGGTGTCTACACTAACATTACTCAAGATATTACATATATATATTACAAAGTATAAGGAACTCGCAGCCCAGGATTAGTTACGTGCTGTGCCCTGAACTATCTTCAGTGTAATTTGAGTCTTAGTACCAAGGCCTACCTATCCCTTTGGAGACAATGGGTATAAAAAAAATATTTTTATGAAAAATTACATTTAGAGGATAATCCAAATTGTAAATAGACAATAAACAAGAAACGCTAATAGCTATTCAATTGTACCAAATCTCATTCAACAAACGATCACCCCGCCCTTTACACGTCAAACGCTTAAAATTAAACTTTATTACGTCACAATAAAGTCTATAAAAAGCGCATAAGAGAACATTGTTTTCAGCACGTACGTCTCATATCCGCTCGCTACAGTGTGTATGTTTTTTTAATAAGACATTGATTTCCTTTGTTAATATGACAACGGGATGGAATGTTTGACATTGTAGAGGGGCCCGGAGTAACCTAAGAGGATTAAGAAGGGGAAAGTACCGAATGGAAATGGAGCAAGATTTAAAGGTCTTCATAAATAATTAAGTGTTGAAATGTAAATCTGAAGCTGAGGTTCGAATAAGTTGGATTGAAAAAAAAAGTTCTTTTGATGAATTTCTTTTTTTGTTCTTTTGGTGATTACTTAATGTAAGTTAGTAAAACCTTCGTTTGTAGACGCATATATGTTGTTTAGATTGTGAATTATATATAATTGTGGCGATTGTGTTTGCGTCTCTTTCTATTAAATAGGAAATGAGAAAGAAAGTATCATTAACTATCTGGCAAATTTTAACAAGAACGGTACAGTCTTTATAGCGTAACAAACACATAAACAAAAAAACTTACTGTCGCATTTATGTCAGTTGGGATTTAATTTTGATTGGTCAAAAGAATTTTGCCGTAGTTCAAACTTAACTTTTTCAACAGTAGTTTTAAAAAAGATATGTTTACTTGGATGTACAATAACAGAAGTGGGCACACAAAAACTACAATAATGTATTGTAAGTTCTGCGGACCAATACTATAGCATCTTGCATTTGAAAAAGCGGTTCCATCTCTTTTGTGATGCAAAAAAGGAAAGAGACGACAAAACAACAATGACCACTTGTGGTATAATCATAAATGTTCCACTTTCTTGATTAGACAAATGCTCAAACGAGTGGACAAAGACATTTTCCAGACAATGAATGATTACTTCGTCCATTTACACTTCACGACTTAAGAAACGATAAAAAAATACAAAAAAATTAAAAGTATGAAAAAAGAGTATTCTCCACTATAGAATATCAGCGCTGCGGTATCTACGGCCGTAGCTTATGCTGAGATAGGTGCCTTTTTGGCCTCACACAGTATGATACTGTATGATTGTGTTGTTATTGCTATATTGTATCTGTGAGTAATTTATGATATCAATGAAATTGTCTCTGTTGATGCTGTGTGAGTCCAAAAAAAAAGTTAAGACAGAAAAGTTTAACTAAAACCAAAAAGGTTATAAATTATAGTCTTTCTATGAATTAAAAAAATATATATTTCAAAGAAGAAATAATCAGTTATGAAAATAAAACCTTTTTAAGGTTCCGTACCCAATGGCAATGTCAACGGGAGCCTATTACTAAGGTTGAGCTGTCCGTCCGTTTGTCACGGGACTGTATCCTTAGAACCATAATAGTTAATCAGTTGAAATAAACGCAGAGCGTGTGTTACTATGGCAGCTATAACAACAGATTATAAAAATTATTATATTACATATACATATATATTGTACGGTATTGAACCCTTCGTGTGCAAGTCCGACACGCTACTAGCCGTTTTTTTATTGTTTGTTAGTTATTTATATTGTTTTATTATAAGCATTATTAAAGGTACCAACAGCCCCATAAATATCAGAACGGATGCAAATTTGCTTCACAGCTAAAACTAATCCATTAACAAGAAATTTCATTGCAGGTTTATGGAAACACAAAACACCTGCTAACTCAATCTCTCCATTCTACCCATCGAGGGTTGGCAACAAGCAGCTGTAAAAATACCGTCAAATTTATAGTAATATTATAACGCATCGAATAGGTTAAAAAGAAACATACCTATATACATCGACCACAATCGGTTGGAAGCAAGGCAGGAAGAAAACGGATCATTCAAGATTATGGATACCTGTAGTGTACAAGTGATGGGTTTTGGTTCTGTTCAAGTATTTATGTTAGATTTCGAATTCTGCTTTAGTACATTAAATTTTTATACCATTTATTCAGTACAGGCTCGCGTAGGGTATTTATGATGGTCAATAAAGTTAGCATTGATTCGAAATTCAGCCTTCAACTGAGAAGAAACGTCAAGGAATTCAGCAAGGTTACATAAAAATTAAAATCATACAAAATTAATAATTTATTTAATGAAGAGGAAATTTAATAAGGTTCGGTTTACAAGGTGCACTTCTGGAGAGGGCAGGTATTTCCAGGCATCTCTTTTTACAAAGCTACCTTGAAATAAACTCTTTCTTTCAAAGCTTCTTAATATGGTTTTTAAATTTAAGTTCAGCCTGGTTACCGAATTGGTAAACCATGCCAGCTATCCCCCACAAGTAATGCCAACAACTATCTATCCTTCTGTGTATATACAAATAAATTTAAACTATATAGTTGTACATACTAAGAAGCAAATTAAACAATAATCAAATCCACGTGAGCAGAACCACGGACGCAGCATAGTTTCCAACAAACTTAACCTACGTTTCTATCGTAGAACTATATCATTTGTCACCGTTACAGCTAAGCTATTATAACTTTTATACGGCAGCCATAGAGTATATAATAGCTTGTAATGTTACATGTTTACTCGCATATCCTTGCGTTACCAACTTCCACATAGCGCTTATAGTTACAGACTGGCAACTGATAAAACTTTAAACTTAACGCGACGAACAACGCACGTAGCATTTAAATACTGACTTACAGTACACACACAAGCAGTAAGTTAACATATTATTTAACTTTGTTGTTTCAACACAATTATTCAAGTCAATCTTGTCTGTAACTTGTGACGTGTGAGCGTGTTTATTACTACTAATAAATTAATTGTTATTTTGAGAAATTATTAAAAAAAGAAATGTTAACTACATTTAATGGGGTTACAGGAAGGATATTGGTAGCGGATCAGATGGCTATGAATGGAGAATTTAGATAAATTTGAGTAGCTAAAACTTTTTCTTTTTTTTACATTTTCTTTATTTAAATACCTCATTTATCAGCAGTAGTAAACACGATTTCAAATAAGATTGATTTAAATAATTGAGTTTTTGTAAAGATTAAAAAAACTTAATTTTATGACATTACCCGTAATCGATGTTAGGACCCAGGATTCTAACCGATCTTTATACTACTCGACCACCGCTACCAATCCAGTAAGTTAATATCCAATAAATAAATAAAAAATATCCCAAGACATTCTTCACACATGGTTATCTGATCCCAAGTTAAGCAGAGTGTACTGCTTGTAGTATGGCTACCAGGTAACTGATATACTACATATACTACTTACTACATACATATATAGATATTTACACCCAGACACAGAACAAACAGACATGTTCATGCACACAAATGTTTGTCCTGGGTGGGAAGCGAACCCGCGACCTTCGGATTGGCAGTCAGGGTCTTTAACCACCAAGCCAACTGGCCCGTTAATGTACAAAGTATAAATAAAATAACCTGATATAAAAATCGTTTCGTAACAACACCGCAATCGGACGCTATAAACACAACTCCCTCACTTGTTACACAGTGAATCACACCACTAAAACAAGTAATTGTGGCCAAATCGCGCTCAGAACACATAAATACTGGTCTGACTAAACCGTCACGTTTAATCACCACAGTTTGTATAACAAAACGCAAGTTATCCGTAGAAACAACTAAATGAGTGGTCGTTCGAAGAAATTGGTCTGATGCTATTAATTTGAAGGGCAAACCTACGAAGGAGTCTTTAAAGAAATTACTGGCATTTGAATATGTTCGTTTTCTATTAGAATATTCCGTTATTCATCATTTTAAATGATACTAATGTAATCACTACATAGTATAAAACAAAGTCGCTTTCTCTGTCCCTATATCCCTATGTATGCTTAAATCTTTAAAACTACGTAACGGATTTTGATGCGGTTTTTTTAATAGAGTGATTGAAGAGGAAGGTTTTTATGTATAATACATGCGACATCCCACGGGAACGCGGGTAAAACCGCGGGGGACAGCTAGTTCAAAATATGAAAAAGTTTTTCACAAAAATGTTTCTTATGTAATCACACCATTATGCCAAAATAAATTGTGATCAACTTGGGCACGAATACATATTATTTCTTGGCTAAGCATGTGGCTTTGTTTCCTGTGAAAGGCGGGTGAACCAGAGAACCTTCGCTACTCCAGAATTTATCAGTTGTTCAATTAATGTTAAATTTGGCTAGTCGGTACATGTCAGTTTTTTCTGTGCCTGAATGTACATAATAAGTATTTATATAATAATAATAATAATTATTTAATTATCTCCACAAATTACATGTAATAATAAAATACAGATGACAGGAAGATTGGGACAAAATTGCAATTTGAGGGATCTGGAGTCCAAACTAAGCCTGAGCCTGTATTTTGGATCCAGGCCCCCGTTTCCTTTAATTACAGTAGTCAACGTGGTGCGTAAGTGTGTATAAATGAGTAAGGGTTTGCGTGTGTGTGTGTGTATGTGTGTAAAGTAGTATATCAGTTATCTTGTTACATATTTGTATTAAAAACATTTATTTTTCTACCATAATCACCCATCCAACACAGCCTATTCGTAAATAATGCACTATACTCGTAATTCCATTGCTTTCATACCTTTCAACGCGCACGACTAATGATTTTGCGATCAATTATTCATATTATTCGATCCGATTGTAATTTGAGAACCCATTAGTACTATTGTTCAAATTGATTGTGACAAGCTACGGTACCGTTGATTCATTTTTAAGGTCTATAATTAGAAATTTGATGGTGGGTAATTTTAATCAATTAATTCATTGTAGTCGATGTAAACTTTGGTATATTGTAATTTTTTTGTTATTAGAGCATAGTTTAAGTTGATATCGACTTTATTGACACACGACATAGATTTCATTATTGATTGATTGATTGTCTTATCAATTTAATCTCCTTTCATATTATTTTATTTGAACTTACAATATCGAAAATGATATCTTCCACTGTACCTTGCCGATGTTTACGGAAGCAGCACAGTTATGTATCGAGTATAGTGACACATTATTTTGAATACCTTTTCTTGTATTGTTGAATATATTAGTCGTTATAACATCGTATTGGATTTTTTTTCAGTGAAGGTGTATAATGTATGTTGAAAATAATAATAATCTTCAGAAAGTTACATAAGTTTAATTTTAAACGTTTTAAGGTAAAATGTATATTTCTTTGCTTATTTGTTTGTCTTTTATGCATTTCTATACTATTAATATCTCTATTCTAGACACGCGGCAGCGTGTCAAGCCAAGTTCAATACTATACTATCGATTACTACAACATTGAAGAATTAGAAAAAAAGGAAATAGGTACTTAATTAGAAAAAAAAGATGCATTCAAAAATCCAATTAAAATTACTCTTAAAAGAAAAATTAAACGTATCACTACATAGTATAAAACAAAGTCGCTTTCTCTGTCCCTATATCCCTATGTATGCTTAAATCTTTAAAACTACGCAACGGATTTTGTTGCGATATTTTTTAATAGATATAGTGATTGAATAGGAAGTTTTATATGTATTAGTATCTACATTGCACCTGAGCGAAGCCGGGGCAGGTCGCTATTTCTTATATTATATTTTGTGTGTAATCAATGAAAAATCCTCATCAATAGTAATCACCATTTTCAATCCCATTTATATTGAAAACGATTGAATGATTTTGCGATCAATTATTCATATTATTCGATCCGATTGTAATTTGAGAACCCATTAGTACTATTGTTCAAATTGATTGTGACAAGCTACGGTACCGTTGATTCATTTTTAAGGTCTATAATTAGAAATTTGATGGTGGGTAATTTTAATCAATTAATTCATTGTAGTCGATGTAAACTTTGGTATATTGTAATTTTTTTGTTATTAGAGCATAGTTTAAGTTGATATCGACTTTATTGACACACGACATAGATTTCATTATTGATTGATTGATTGTCTTATCAATTTAATCTCCTTTCATATTATTTTATTTGAACTTACAATATCGAAAATGATATCTTCCACTGTACCTTGCCGATGTTTACGGAAGCAGCACAGTTATGTATCGAGTATAGTGACACATTATTTTGAATACCTTTTCTTGTATTGTTGAATATATTAGTCGTTATAACATCGTATTGGATTTTTTTTCAGTGAAGGTGTATAATGTATGTTGAAAATAATAATAATCTTCAGAAAGTTACATAAGTTTAATTTTAAACGTTTTAAGGTAAAATGTATATTTCTTTGCTTATTTGTTTGTCTTTTATGCATTTCTATACTATTAATATCTCTATTCTAGACACGCGGCAGCGTGTCAAGCCAAGTTCAATACTATACTATCGATTACTACAACATTGAAGAATTAGAAAAAAAGGAAATAGGTACTTAATTAGAAAAAAAAGATGCATTCAAAAATCCAATTAAAATTACTCTTAAAAGAAAAATTAAACGTATCACTACATAGTATAAAACAAAGTCGCTTTCTCTGTCCCTATATCCCTATGTATGCTTAAATCTTTAAAACTACGCAACGGATTTTGTTGCGATATTTTTTAATAGATATAGTGATTGAATAGGAAGTTTTATATGTATTAGTATCTACATTGCACCTGAGCGAAGCCGGGGCAGGTCGCTATTTCTTATATTATATTTTGTGTGTAATCAATGAAAAATCCTCATCAATAGTAATCACCATTTTCAATCCCATTTATATTGAAAACGATTGAATGATTTTGCGATCAATTATTCATATTATTCGATCCGATTGTAATTTGAGAACCCATTAGTACTATTGTTCAAATTGATTGTGACAAGCTACGGTACCGTTGATTCATTTTTAAGGTCTATAATTAGAAATTTGATGGTGGGTAATTTTAATCAATTAATTCATTGTAGTCGATGTAAACTTTGGTATATTGTAATTTTTTTGTTATTAGAGCATAGTTTAAGTTGATATCGACTTTATTGACACACGACATAGATTTCATTATTGATTGATTGATTGTCTTATCAATTTAATCTCCTTTCATATTATTTTATTTGAACTTACAATATCGAAAATGATATCTTCCACTGTACCTTGCCGATGTTTACGGAAGCAGCACAGTTATGTATCGAGTATAGTGACACATTATTTTGAATACCTTTTCTTGTATTGTTGAATATATTAGTCGTTATAACATCGTATTGGATTTTTTTTCAGTGAAGGTGTATAATGTATGTTGAAAATAATAATAATCTTCAGAAAGTTACATAAGTTTAATTTTAAACGTTTTAAGGTAAAATGTATATTTCTTTGCTTATTTGTTTGTCTTTTATGCATTTCTATACTATTAATATCTCTATTCTAGACACGCGGCAGCGTGTCAAGCCAAGTTCAATACTATACTATCGATTACTACAACATTGAAGAATTAGAAAAAAAGGAAATAGGTACTTAATTAGAAAAAAAAGATGCATTCAAAAATCCAATTAAAATTACTCTTAAAAGAAAAATTAAACGTATCACTACATAGTATAAAACAAAGTCGCTTTCTCTGTCCCTATATCCCTATGTATGCTTAAATATTTAAAACTACGCAACGGATTTTGTTGCGGTTTTTTTTAATAGATATAGTGATTGAATAGGAAGTTTTATATGTATTAGTATCTACATTGCACCTGAGCGAAGCCGGGGCAGGTCGCTATTTCTTATATTATATTTTGTGTGTAATCAATGAAAAATCCTCATCAATAGTAATCACCATTTTCAATCCCATTTATATTGAAAACATTCGTCACCTAATTCAACACATATAACAAGCACAAGAATCATCCATCAATCACTATTCCTTTACTTACATAATACTATAGAATCAACCGATGTTTTACCAAAGCCGAGGTGGGCATAAAGTGAAAAAAAAAAGCAATCCGATGAGGCCGATTTATGGGGACCATGTAATTTATAGCCAGGCGTAATTAAGGCTTTACGGCTTTGACAGGCCGACCTGGATTGCGGACTAAGTAGGTCAATATAGATTTCCTGATTAGACATTGTAATTATAGGAATGGTGACCTGTGTTTCTGTAACGTGATTTTCTAGTTAAGGTGCCAATCGTGTTTTACTTGTCGACTCATTGTTATTGGTTATTTTTAGACTCGCAGTTTAATAAAAAGGTTAACTACACTTAAAAAAATTGGTAATGAGTGTAAGTTTGGATGTAGGACGTAATCTCCGAAACAACTTATGTGGTTTTAAAAATTCCTTTACTTTTACAAAGCTACATTATTTCCGGGTGATATAACATAAGTTCTTACCCGAGAACGTGGATGAAACCGCGGTACGAAAGCTAGTATTACGGTAAATAAACTGATGAAGGTAAGCTTCGAGAATGTTGCGACCTTATAAGATATTTTCTTTTCTGCATTTTCATATTAATAACTATTAATAGCTAGTAACTATGTTACTCTGAGATACAGGCTCCTGCATAGTTCAGAGGATAGAGTCCATATTTGGTGCTACTATCAGCTGCCACCACACTAGACTACATAGAATATAATTGTTTATTGTTAATTTTATATAGTTAAGTTCTAAATTTGTAATTCTATTATTGTGTCTGTGGTGAGAAAAAAAATATTTTATTTTATTTTTTTATTTATTTTTATCTCAACCTGATCAAAAACCTTAAGACCCTCAGGGTAAAACTTAGTAATTGTTCAAACAAAAAAACAGTAATATTCTAAAATTCCAGCCAAACTGATAACATTATTAAAAATCATGTTTCAACCCAGACTGCTGAAATTTAGGCTAGAATTATTTTACATAGCTGTCCCCCGCGGTTTCACCCGCGTTGCCGAGGGATGTTACATTATTTTGTTCATTCTATCATTAATAGTTTTCGCAGCGCACGCGATGTAAGAATGTTTTGTAATTTTTTCACACCTTGGGTTATATTATTGGAGTTTTAGTATGGATCCCTAACTTTTTTGAAAATTTTATATAGCCTATGTTGCTCAGTGATAATGTAGCTTTCTAATGAAAAAAGAATTATTAAAATCGGTCCAGTACTTTTTGAGTTTATTCGTTACATACAAAAATACAAATCTTTCCTCTTTATAATACTACTAGCTGTCCCCCGCGGTTTCACCCGCGTTGCCGAGGGATGTTACATTATTATTTTGTTCATTCTATCATCAATAGTTTTCGCAGCGCACGCGACGTAAGGAATTTTTCAGGTCATTTTTTTACACCTTATGTTACATTATTGGAGTTTTAGTATGGATCCCTAACTTTTTTGAAAATTTTATATAGCCTATGTTGCTCAGTGATAATGTAGCTTTCTAATGAAAAAAGAATTATTAAAATCGGTCCAGTACTTTTTGAGTTTATTCGTTACATACAAAAATACAAATCTTTCCTCTTTATAATATTATTAGTGTAGATAAATAAAAAACACTTTCCAAGCAATAAAGCGTAACATAATACACAAGGCATTCAATTAATAAAAAACAATATCATAAATCAAATTTCAACCCACAAAGTTTGTAACAAGCAGAAATCTGGTCAGAAAACATTGGTTTGTATAAATGCAAATTGAAATAAAAAAGAAACACTTTCTTCAACAATGGAGCGTAACGCAAGTATTATACTAACACTATTCAGTGAAACGTTGTCTAACGAGAGCAATGGCTCGTTACGGCTAAACAAATACACAGTACATTGTATATCAGTAACCAAGAAACCATCAACCATCCCCCTTATTCAGCTAATACAAAGATCGTCGGCGAGCCGCTTACCGGAGGCCTCGGAGAGCTTATCTCTCACGTCATTAGTAGTATTAGCGTAGTAAGCGACAGAGACAGAGCATAGAGGCTGCGACGAAGCATCCTCGAGCTAGTGTCATTTTCCTAAAAATCCCTTTATTGCAGTAAATCTTCTTATGGGAGAGCATTGAAATTCTGATCAGCAACCTTTTTGTGTGACGAAAAATAAATGAATGATAAACACAATCAAAGCTATTCAAAGCGCTTAATGCATCATTATAATGTTTCTCTGTAATACAAAAGTTTATCATGTACTGTTTTTTATCACATTATCCCCGAAATTGCAATCAGAAGTCTCAGTAATGAAATTACATTCCATCGGAGATATTTTAGGTGGACTAGTATAATTAATCGTATAATTATTGACCCATTGTAAAACCGCCCTTTTAACATTTTGGATTACAGCTTAAATTAGTCATCCAATTTCACACAAATGACTTTGAACCCAATACTCTGTAGTGTTTATGCACTGTGTCCAAGACGTGCAATGTAGCGCAAGAGTGTTAATGTAACGCTCATGGTTACTCAATGCGCCTGCGCCGACCGGATGATCGCGGCCAATGGGCAATGTTGGAAAACCTTCCAACCGTGGGTATCAGTTTCCTGGACTTATCAACATTGAATAAAGATTGGTTTTGATATAATCGTTTCCTATTACGTGGCACTTCATATTAAAAAAAAAACACGAAAAAAAATGAAGACTCTTACATAAATCGTTTGTTTTTGTATAAGACAATTTTATATAGAAAATTTTATAGTAGTAGAGCTCATAGTGCAGAGTTCGTCCGGGGAAGTACTACCACCATACCCATTTCCGCCGTGAAGCAGTAATGCAATTGTATTACTGTGTTTCGGTTAGAAAGGTAAGGGGGCCGGTGAAATTACAGGCACATGAGACAAACAACTTCACGCCTTACGGTCGATAACGCATTGAAAATGCTAGCTAGTGTTGCAAATGTCCATAGGCGGCGGTGACCACTTACCATCAGGTGGACCGTCCGCTTGTATGTCGGCCCACGTGTATAAAAAAAAAAAAAAAAAAACGATTCGACAAACAGGCTGGTTGGTATAGTGGTTTGTTCATTCGTGTTTTATACGTTCCTAATGATTCATCCGCTTACTAAAAGTTTAGTAGCTAATTTGGGTCGAACCCAATGAACTGTTCCAACAAAACAGTAATGATTGGCGCTCTACCTTTATCATTGGTACTTTTTACTATGAAGAAGTAGAGGCATTGCAACGCATGCCCGCCACATCTAGTACTATTACAACTAAAGATGTTGAGATCTAATAGCTCCAGTGTTAAAGAAAAATTTACGTTATGACGCTATGACAAGGTTCATCATCTGTCAAAAAGGGCAATTCAGATCTCCTCACTCTCACTTAACCAGACAAATGTAAGTATTTGTTCAGACGGCATTAACTACAACAAACATAAGCCAAGATTTCACTCACCGCTTGTATAAAGAAGTCTTCGTGCAGCACGCTGACGATGCCGAAGTTGGTGAACTTGAACACGCGATCCATTATCCACATGAGGTTGGGCAGGACCCCAGGCCGAGGGTTCCAGGCGGCCATGAGCATCGGGACGTCTGCTGTGCTCTGATGGTTGGCCAACACGAGGGTACGTCGGCCACTGCAGGCCGCTGGCTCGTCCCCAGTTTCCACTACTGTGAGCAAAAGAATTCTTCATTAGTATTGGTAGAAATCTTCTGAGTTTGTCTATGTGGACAGTTATCTCTAGAATTCCTGTACCTTTTAGAAAATCTACACTGTTCCTGAGTGACATAAGCTATTTATTATAATGAGATTTAAGCTACAAGCTAGACATTTAATCCTTGAGACCGTAGCTACTACAGTGTTCCTACCCTGAGGTATTCATCGCATACGGTTATCCGTTTGCAATCTTAACAGAGCTTGTACTTTAGTAACCAGATATCTGATATACTTTTTAATGGATATGTATGGATGTGTACAGACACAAAATAAGTAGATCTCTTTTGACTTGGTTGGGAATTGAACCCATGACATATAGCGTGATAGTCAGCTAACTACCACGCCAACAGCCAAAAATTTCACACTTACACATAAAATACCAAAACATGTAAGTAAAATCTCATTATTGACAAAGATAAGACGGCGGTCGATAAATAAATGACGACTCGAACGGTATTTCTGTTTCAGTAAAAATGGGTGAGTCAGAATACAAATTAGACGGCACGGAGTCAAAAAAAACCTATTTCCAGGAGGAATCAAACAAATAATTAATGACGACAAGTGTAAATAACTATATTAAACAAAACAATAATTTCCGCGTCACCAATTCCTCTATGTAAATAGATACAACACAAGACAATGCCACTCGTACCCACGAGAACGAACACTATTAGAGCTCTGGATCCGCACACCGACTCAGTTTACTCTGCCAGAGTATCGCAAACACAAAACTTAGTGAAATATTTATTTGCGCCAACACCGTTTAGACATACCGCGCCTTCTGTTTACGGAACGTGACACATAAGACGACGTGATAGATTCCCTAAAACCGATATAGGATTTTCGTATTTACTGGTTATGTGGGATGGAGGAGTTTCCTGACCGGCACTTGTGTACATATAAATAGTGGAATCATAAGCAATATTTTGTTATGATAGTATAAAATAGAATTTCAAGGCCCGTGTTTTTTGACAACCCTTACACAATTTTTATATGTATAATAAGTAGGCCATCGAATCGGCAGCCGGTCCAACTGCACTTTTGGTCATTTGCAACACCAAGGGCATCGCCAATGCAATGTCGACCTGGGACATGAAGTTCTTAAGTCTCGTGCCTATAATTTCACCGGCTCCCTTACCTTTGTAACCGAAATACAGTAATACAAGTGCACCTACTCTTTCTCGGCTTAAATGGGAACTTTGCACCAAGAGCTCTTCTAAAGGACGACTTCTAAAATTAAAACCCCAGCATATTTTGTACAAATCATAGCTTTGAATAAATTAAAAAACAAATTGATAGAAAAAGTAATTTAAACCCGACATTACTTAAGGGATTCGCTCTAAGTATTCCACACCCCAATATTATTCTTGAGCGACGATAAAAAAAACCTCTAAATGTCATTTTAAAATTCAATCAGCATGAAAAATCGAGCCATTTTCATTACAAAAAGAGACCTATGCATTTCTTTCGACTTAAAATAAATAATGGCGGTATATTAAGATTCAAATTACTGTATATCCACTTAAGTACATTCTCGTCGGGATCTCCCTAAATAAATAAGCCCCTTCTATCAGTTGAGGAAAAAAATACCTCCGTAAAAATTATTAACATTCTCATGAATTTGTAATTTTGTTTGCTCTCCTCTCCGTTGATCTTGCAGAAACTGGTTCGCGAGAGGTTTGGCTTTAAAATGTAGCTTTGTTAGCCTTTTCTAAAAGGAATTCTACTTATCTACTTTGAGACTACGGATTCTAATTAAAATACAGTCTTTGTCCTCAGTTTAAAAGGTCAGATGAACTGATACATCTTTTTTTGAATGTAAAATAACGATAGCAACCCTAATTCCGTGCCATAGATAATAAACCTAACAAAAACTATAGAAGTAAAAAACAAATATGTTTTTTATTTCAAAAACACTGGTTACATTTTATATTTTAGTTTTAAAAATATTGTATTCTCACTTTGAGCTGAAAATGGATTAATAAACTAACAACTATTAAAACTTTTATAAAGCAAACACTGGCCGGCAACATTAATCCCTGAGGCGGCAACACCGGCAACTCAAACGGCAAAGCGTAAGCCGTCGTCGTCTAAAAGAAAACTCTTCATTAGATGCCTTTATTAACTTGTGATATTCGCCGCTACCGCAACCGTGAACACGGAGCAAGATGAAATTGTTCTTTAGATACGGTATAGAATTTCACGGAGATTAAAAATGATATACCTATAACTCAACAACAAAACAAACAAACACAAATAAAATTATGATTTTGGATAATCCATAGATAAATAAAATGTAACTAGATACTAGGAAGACCTGGTTGTAATAGAACCTTGGCCGAGGAGCACTAATGCTGATAGAGCTATTGACTGAATTAAAAAGTAGAAAATAGGTCTAAATTTCATTGACGCATGAACATCTCAGAGCAATCTCTTACCAGCTACTAAGAATTTTAAGTCAATATAAAAACAGTCTCCTGAATTTGAGAATAGACATTTGTCACTGAGGCACGAATTTGCATCCAGCTGCTTTTGGTTTAGGAGTCATATCAAAACGTCAATCTATCAAGTCTAAGATCTTCTTTCTTCCTGTCGGTTATCAGCTCCTCACTACCACTTCACCTGATGCACTGGTGCATTATCTGCCTATTTAAGCATAGACCGTCAAGGGAACAGAACATACTAATATATGATGGCAAACATGCCAGATCTACTCGATCGAACCTCAACGTCCGAGACTACCCGCGGGCGTGGCGCGCAGTAATTACCAGAGAAGAACTGCGCAAGAGGATAGAAACCCCCCTTTTATTGCTGACGTGGTGTGTAGCACGAATGTTTTTCAAACCTCAAAGAAATTTTACTTTTTTTTTTCTCTACTATTTCTCCCTTAACGAGCGAGCATGGCTGTATCAGGTTGTTGGCAATAATTTAGTTCGTTAAGTATCGTTTTGTACGTTTTCGGGTTGTGTTATGATTTTCTGTCTAGACGAGTGTTTAGAAGATGCAGTTTTTATTATTGTAAATGGAAGTAATGATGGAATGAATAAAGGGAATGTAAGATGGTTGTATTGACATCTGTCAATAAATATATAATACCAATTTTCTTCCGGATCGATTTTAACAGTATCGGCAATGCCCCTGGTATTGCAAGCGTCATTAGGCTGCGGTGACCGTTAACTATCAGGCTGGCCATACGCTTGTTTCTCACCTAAGTATAAAAACCCCTTGAAACATCAGCCGAGGCACCAGGTTGAAATTAAAACTCTACTTTATTCCCGTCATAGTAATTAAACAGATTACTTTAAACTGATTGGCGATACTTAATACCTCTTCAGCGAATCTATGCTACGAAGAACCGTGAGTATCAATTTATTCCAAAGATATTGGCAAAGAAGATTTATTTTAAAAGACGGTTGACTTTATTGATGACAAGAGAAATTAATGATTTAATGCCAAAATTATGTCGATATGGGTACGGCAAACTATGCCAAACATCATAAAGCTGAATAAAAAAATGCCTGAATTGACTATATTTGAATATACAACTTAGTTTTTAAAGGAGAAGTTACCGAACGGTTATGAAATTCAACTTTAGAGATTCGTTTCTTCGTTCGATTTTTCCGATGCTATACATCATCACTATATATTATGAATTTATGTCGCTTTCCCTGTCCCTATATCCCTATATCCCTATGTATGCTTAAATCTTTAAAACTACGTAACGGATTTTGATGCGGTTTTTAATAGAAAGAGTGATTGAAGAGGAAGCTTTTATGTATAATATATGTGACATCCCACGGGTAAATCCGCGGGAAACAGCTAGTAATAAAATAAATAATTCCTATGTTATTTACCATTTTAAGTTAAAACTATTAGTAAGTGTAGTTGCGTATCAAAATCCTATTTCTAAAACATCATTAAAAAAAGAATTTACGAATAGGCACAAACTAAACGACAATTTCGCTACATCTGACCGTAATTATACTTTGCACCAAGATAATTCCGGAGTTAAATTTAAATGAGAAAGGATACCGGTAATTAAGCATCTCAAAGGAGAGTTTGCTTAAGTAATTGAAGGTTGCAATACTCCGCTGGATTCAAGGAACGGGCTCGGTTTTCATTAGCCTTGTAATATAAATTGAATTAAGGTATTTTACTCGGCAACAAGCTTTTGAGTTTACTGTTAGTAATCTGCGTTTTAGAATTAAACGTTTGTGTTAAATCTATCAGTGGGAACTTAACTACTTCTAGACTCGTGTAGGCACAATCTGATCACGGTATGTCGTAATGTGGTCAAAAGTGGTAAGCTCACAAACAATAACAGATAATATGTAACCACGGCAAGCGCGGATCCACCGTTGTGGGCACAAAGGGCATGCCCACAATCCTAATAGACTTGTGACTTCACACTTCCACGGTCTATTGAGGTCGATAGGCTGATGGTATTAAAAAAACTAGGAATGTACTATATCGATCATTAGCTGATTGCATGAGTTGATACTCCGAATCAATCTTGGCTGATTTTCGAATGAACCACGGAGAGTTCTGCAATAATATTTGATTTAATTACACATTAATTCATCTAGGGAGGCTGGGGCATTGTGTGCACTACCCCTTTTAATACAAAATCGAGTGTAATAATGTATTTTAGTGTGTCCATTTTAATGCATATTTCATTCATGGGGACGACAAAGTTAAAATTTATAAAGTTCCTTGTAATAAAAACATTCATACAATCCAGTCTTTCATTTGTTCGGCTCAACTATTACGACAACTCTGTCACTGTAGGTAGTATCAGTGCTGTTGAATTATGTGTTTTATTGCATTCCCATTTATAAAAGTAGCCATTTTCGTGGGGTATAAATAAACTATGTACTACTCCAGACTATAATTCATCTGTGTGCCAAGTTTCATCCAGCTCCGTTCAGCCGTTCTCGCGTGATTGAGTAAGAAACATTCGTCCATCCAAACTTTCCCATTTATAATAGAAGTCCGATTAGTATTCCTATCCATGGTTACATATTTATGCTCCCGGCGATACTTGTTGTAACACAATATAAGCAATTGCAAAATCACATGTTTTCTTAGCTCAAAGAAACCTTCAATTACGCATAAATTCAATAATAGAGGAAACGAAGCTATAGTGCGCTGTAAGCATTTAGGTCAAGGTTGGAACCCTGCTGGGACAATGTGCCAGAATAGGCCAGTTCACTTCTCAGCCGACCAAGGCTGACTCATTGAATAGAAGCGATGATTGATTGATTGGGAAAATGTCAAGTTGTACTATAAAGAAATGCATTGAAGAAAATGTTAGGGCATTTCCTTTTTGCTAGTTTTGGTGAAATGGATGAGTTGATTTAATTTCCGCAATAAAAATTTCATGGGAGGTACCAATTTATAAGCGGTTTTCATATCTTCACATTTATCCCCGATGGGGTAAACACAGGTATTAGTAATAAGACCTATATTCCACCGAAGATTTTTAATTCCCAATGTGACTGATGTGCTTAATTTGGAATCAGACGGCCGAAGGCTATTACTACTCGAAAAAGAAAATTCATATCCATATTAGAACACAGAATAATTATCCTGATCAATTTGGATCATGTCCTCAAATCACTTTCAACGAATTCCAGTTAAATTATTCTAGGTATTCTTAGTTTTGAATCCCTCGCCTCATGCCAGCAATGCTGCAAGGTCGGGCGTGCTTGGAAGGCCGAGCGTGCAGTATGCATGTCACGTCGTAATGCAAGCCAACCTTCGGGTGAATTGGTTATTAAGACTGTCCCATTTGTTAAAGTCCTCAGAAACTTTTGGAAGAATTAAACTTGTCATGGGATAATTAACTTTATGGCACTTGAAATGAGGTTTTGCGATCCAATATTTCGTTGGATAATGATGCAGATGAACTTTTTCAAGCAATAGTGTAAAATTTATATTTAAAGTAGCTTGTATCGACTTCGTTTGCTTATTCAAAGAATTTAGAATTTATTCCCCAATTTAATCCCCAAATTTAACCCAAAATATGAATTTGCATACCTATACCTTTTTTTTTTTCAGACAGGATTGCGATTGGCCTCAATCTCACCTGTTGGTAAGTGAAGATGAGGCCGAAGATGGCCTAACATGGGGAATGATGAGTTGTTCATACAAATCAATCTTCAATTACGTAGCTTATTTATTTTGTCAAGCTAAGGTCCATCTCCTTCCAAAATTTCATTAAGATTCGCTCAGTCATTTTATCGTAACAAAGACACAGATACATTTTCAAAATGATAACATTAGAATCGATCCTGACACTATTGTTAGTGTAGTCTGTATTATTTTGGCATGCTTACATTTTCGGTGCAATAGAACTACGATTCCCTCTAATGGTAGTGACGTCGTATAACTTGACAAAAGTCTTTCGAATGCAATGAGCTTTCCGTAAAGCTCATCGTTGTAAGATGGTAGGGTACTTTGTATCCTTTTATATGATGGCGGGTACTACATGGATTAAAACTGTGCAAACTCCTAATCGATATATTCTGGTAGATACCAGTTTTCTTCTAAGCCTAGGCTTACCACAATTTAACTCACTTTTGTGAGATTACAGAATATAATTTCCAATTAAAAAGCCTTTTTAGGCCATAAAATAATTAAAATTAACGCCACGATTCATTAGATATCCTTGTCATAGAGGTGGTCTCATCTTGTCACGGCAACCAAATTGGATTAAGAATGACTTCACAAAACTAATCGTACATTGTCAACGAAATCAAATGTGAGCAAAAGCTGGTATAAAAATCGGTTACAATATTTGACACAAACAAACTAAGTCGCATTAATGTTAGTAACTCTATCCTTGCACATTAAAGTGATACATCGTATCGATTAGTAGAATCAATAGCGAAGAGGTCACGGTCTAAGGCAAGACCTAGTAAAGTGGGTATACCATGCATGTTGCATCGCCAACAGTCGACCTTCGAGTTGAATTATTTATGCAATTGCATGGTATAACTGAGTTACAGTAGCCGCAATGGTTTAAACTTTGAAATGGTGCATTTGGAAACAAAATATATATATAAAGCCCGAGGTCCTAAACGGTTTGAATCTATTTCATAGCCAATTAGTAAGTAATTAATATTAATTTTGCTTTGAGGAATTTAATTAGGTTAATGTGGTTTAAAAGAACTGTTAGAATACATTGATACGAAAATTGTCGAGACTGATATTGGGAAATGTATCATCTGGCGTAATAATAAGGTTCATCAGCATTATCATACAATTAACCATTGGATCAATAGATAGACCTTATATCAGAGCAATAACGATGATTTTTCTATAACATTCTGAACAGTCAAATCTGTATCGAAAACTTTAGGACATAGATTCCGGACTATAGAGTCTTCCATATAATAAGTTATTTTTTAAGTTTTAAGCATGACACAGAAAAAAATACTTTATTTCTTTTGTAATAAGATTCATCTATTTAATTGATCTGATGGTTGTAGGATGATGTAGTTCAACCTTATCGTAAACCAATAGGGTTGGTTTTGCTATGACACTCGGGTTATCAAAAAGTAATTTATATTTTTTATTTTTTCAATATAAACTCAAGCATATTTCAGAAACTGAAACAAGGCCTTTGCAATGACATAAAAATAATAACAAACGACACTGGCAAAAAAATACCACAAAACCAGAAATGGTGGTAATAAAAACCCATACAACATACCTGAGATAAATATAAATGTGAAAGAAAGTGTAAGAAATTTTCTTAAGGGGTACTAAGTTTGCGCTTCACGTATTAATATATAGATATCTACATTAATATCATAAAGAGGAAAGATTTGTATTTTTGTATGTAACGAATAAACTGGACGAAAGGAATGGATCGATTTCAAAAACATTTTTAGCATTGTGAAGCTACACTATCCCATGGTATTATATTTTCAAAGCAATTAGGGATCCTAACTAAAACTCCAATAATGTAACCCATTAATAGAAAGAACAAAATTATGTAATAATCCCTCGGAAACGCGGGTAAAACCGCGGGGGATATCTATGTTCTCATAATCAAACAGTCATTGACATCCAACATAATCATTAACATGACACATATTTACACAAATCAAACCCAATTCAAATCGTTTACCGCATCAACGAATACATTAGCCCGTTTACCTAAATTCAACATTAATTAGATAACAATTAAAAGTATATTTGAATACAATTATAATTGTATAAACAATGCCGATTGTTCGCCCAATATGAAGCGTTATATTGTTGGGCAAATTTTTATCTATAATGACGAATCGATAGCACGAGTATGGGAACTATATATTTGTTGATGGTACAAGTTAAGAGACGATGGTCCAGAAATTCAAATAATATAAGAGAAAGATTCACTGAAGCAAAATCAAGTAACGTATAAACTAGGCTTGAAGCTCTACCCTTAACTCGGTAGGAGTTAAGGGTCTCTACTTCAATCATTATTTTTATTTTATATTCTAAGAACGGCTGAGTTTATTAATGGTTTCGTAATGTCAAACTTAGAGAAAATATATTGTTGTCCAAAACTACACTCAGTTACATTTTTAGAAGCTATTATTGTTACCTAAATAAATAACTAGAGACCTTCATTACACACACCCATTTGGACTAAAAGCAATCAGTTCTACTATAGAATCCCGATAATTACTTATTTCCTTCTAAATACATACTTATATATTTACCCCGAGGCGTGACAGCCAATTTCTAACCAAGCCAAGTGCCAGTGCCCCAGCGAACAAAATAGAAAAGATATATCAGTTTAGCTAAGTTAGTATCAACAGCAAATTTCCATCTTTCCCCATCCTCCCCTTTATGTCACCTCGCTCCCGCTCCTACCGTGCACCACAGGTGACTCATATCGAAAGTGAATGAGACATTTGCAATTCGACCTGGCGGCGAGGCCCGCGTTAATAATTCATGCGCTCACCGCAATGCCGCACCATCGCACCTTCGCACCTTCGCAAAACACTTGTGTGAGTACCCTATGTAGATACAACTTAAAATTGTGATATTGCAGATAAATACTGTAGCTTGGAGCTGTTAATTTCGTCCTTGGCCTAACCCTGGGTAAATACAGGGTACCTGACTAAATTAAGTAGAGCTTGTACTGCTTGGGCTGTGGCAAGTAAATAACTAGATATATATTTGTCTAGATATCTACAAAACAAACGAACATGTTGCACACAAATGTTTACCCTGATGGGAATCCAAACCACGACCTGCAACGTGATAATCAGGGTATCTAACTTTAAGGTAGGAAACTTACCTAACTCAATACTCTTATAGTTTGTTATTTACATCTCGCCTAGTACTTATTTATCAAGTAGATATAAGGTACTTTCAAAAACAATTACTTCAATAGCCAAAAGATCTCATAACAAAACCATAAACAACAGAACACTCACCAAAAAGAAATTCACCGAAACAATTTCAAACAAACACGAATGCGCTACAAATTCTATTTACTTTATCTCCAAATAACAACATGACATGTCATCTTATAATTTACCACCGAATACACTGTTTCACCGAAGAAACTTTTGCTCTACCTATTCCGTGGCACAACGACCAACACACCGTGACCCCTCCGCAAATATTGCACGTGCGATTCCACTCTCGGCTCGTAAAAGTCAACGGTCTCGAGGGACCATTTTACTTTGGTGTTCCTTAAGTAGATGAAAAAGAAAAGCTATTTCGACACAGAAGGCTGGAATACACTTTTGGGAGCGATGTTGCTATCTTGTATCCCTGTTGTGTGACCTTCCAAGCTTGACCTTTCAAATACCTACCACGGGTAAGAAAATACGGAGTATTAAGTAAATGTAAGGTACAAAAACCTGTAGTTGGAGGTTAATAGGCTGGCAAAAAAGGTGTCTAGATAGGGCTTTGAAAAGGTAATTCGCACGCGAAAAGAAAGTGTGAAAATATTATACTTTTTAACCATTTCCTGCGTGACTTTTGTCAAGGTTCTTTTGTACATATACAAAGGATACAATACGAATAATAAAATAGAAGTAATATTTTAATATCTTTTCGGGAATAATTTCCTTTTCAACTGACTGAGTAACACGGGTCTTAAAATTATGTAAGCAGAATTCTAGGCAAGTACTACTGAGACATAACTCAACGTCCTAATTCGAGAGAACTATCCCCCCGACAGTTGAAGTCCAAAGTAAGTGTTTATTGCAGCCATGCCACTAGTGATACGGACAACATACATAAAAGTCTGAAACCCGGGTTATTCCCGGGTCAGTTGGATGTACAGGCCTCTAGGGCAGGACGGGGTATTGTACGTTTTTGGGTAGAGCTCTGGGTAATTTTCCTGGTAGTTTTACTCAAGGTGGAAGGTATGAAACACACTTTCAGACGGTAGTCAAATAAGTTATTTTTCCCCTACCTGGATTGTTTCAAAGACTAAATATAAATTAAAAATGGATCTGTTTATTTATTAAGTTTTCACGGCTAAACGTCTGGTTAGGTCTTGATTAAACTTGTTGAGAAAATTACCAAATTTATTAGAAAGTTAGATTGTATCTTAGGGAGGACATTGACTAGGTTTTATCTTAACAAAAATTATCCTTTATAACGCGGACGAGACCGCTGTGTGGAAGCAAGTACCTAGAATAATAATCCAAGAACAGCACGCGGTTCCCAAGGGATTGACTCTAAAAAATGGAAGAGAATTTGAGATCAATTTTATTTCTACCGATAATATACGAGTATGTAGTTGTTTAACATTTAAACCTGTTATTGGGTGTAAAAGTTTAAATTTCTAATTTCCTAAAAGCACAATAGATTACAAACATCGAAACTAACAATAAAAACTAACCAAACAATACCAAATCGCTTTATAATAACCGTCAATTTCCGTGAACTCGGAGGGCTGCCTAAATAGGGACAACCAATGTAAATAATGCGTCTAACGTTGGATTGATTAAATCTATAAAATGGTCTTCCGCCTAATATTGTCAACGACGATAATACTTTCAATTTTGTAACTGAGTATTCCTGTTTTGGAATCGTACTTTTTTTTGGACCCCTTTGAGGCTTACCACCTTTGACCACGTGTGGAGATTGTTGTATATAACTTAACACATATTCATGATAAGTAAAATCATGTAATTTAGAGAGATCACTTTGCTTAGTAATGTGATAAGATCCTAACTCTTTCTACGTACGTCAAAATGAAAAGATTTATCCCTATAGTCTTATTATTTTGACTTCTTCAATGTTTATTAACTAATTCGGTTTCTTAAGTTTAGGCCTCGAAGGGTACAAATTAAGGTCAAAGTTACTGGAACCTACTACCAGTTCGGAAGTCTTCCACTGTGAAGAGCCGGCAAGAAACACAGCAAGGTAATTTGTTTTTAATCATTTTTACTTAAGTTTACCTTATCTGACTTTCAGGTTGTAAAATTTTTCTAATTTCTATTATTATTTCTTTTTAAAATGGGGAAATCAACCAGTTTGAAGATGAAGAACGAGATAATAACAATCATCCCTTTTACAGACTATCTGTTACAATCAAAACAGATCCCTTACAACACAAACTCAAATTAGCATGTCATGTACGGGCAAAACAACATGGCTGACGAAACTGAGCGGTCGCATTGATCGACATTAACACACGAGTATTTCAGATATCATTTAGCCATCAAAGCAAACCCTACCCTATATTATATATACCGGATAACCCTCGTGTGTTTCAAGGGAAAACGGGTAGATGGTGAAATTATAAGCGACGTCAAATGCACCTGTATATGGAAGCTGATAAATGATGCTGTGATTAGTTTAAAAAAGGTTGCCTTAGAGGCAATATAGAATCTGCTTCATACGTTATCATAATACTAGCTAAACGTCGTAATGTGGAAGTGAGTTTGTTTGTTGCTCTTTCATAGCTGAACTATTGAATTGATCTTGTTGAAATTTGTGATGTTTTCTATTATATAACCTGCTATTGGCAGAGTCTCTTCATTTAAAAATGGCGTACCCTATCACTGAGATGATTATACTGAGATGTACAGAAGCAATGAATGTATGGATGTTTGTCATACGTTCAGGCCCAAATTTAATTAGTATTTAAGCATGTTTTCTAAAAGAAAGAGTATAATATGATATATATAATATGTAGTATGTCAATAAACTGATTTCTATAGTAAAAGCTCTGCTTAGTTTAGGACCAGGGGCTCGATTCTGTAAGGAAAGTTATACTAACCCGAGGATGTTACGTTGCGGCCTCCGTGCTCTGTCTCTGTCGCTAACTACGCTAATATTACTAATCACGTGAGATATAAGCTCTCCGAGGCCACGAAGCGACTCGCCAACGAAGTTTGTATTAGCTGAATATGGGGGTAGATAGCCGTGTGTAAACGTCACAGAATATTTATAAAAATATTTTGTTGTAAAAAAGAGCGTGGGGTACATCGTGTCAATAGCTATAAATATTTTATTATGAGTAAAAGGATTATCATTTTGATAATATTTTAAAAAGCACCCCACGATTTTTTTTCAAAAAATTTTTTTTTTCTTCTTTACACTATTCTTAATTCAAATTTATTTTCTATTTTTAGTTGGATTTTCTATAAAAGCGTGTTTTTTTAGTTTTTTTAAACTATTGTTTATTTTTATTTTTTTAGTTAAACCGCTATACCTGATCATCTTAGTAAGGATAACGGGTTAAACTATTTAGAATATTGAATTGTCATCGGTCCTTAACACGTACGCCAAATTTCGAGTTAAACCGACGTCTTGAAGGGGGTCAAAATCATGTTCAAAGATTCCGTTACATACTAACATACGTCTGAAGCTAATAAAAGCGTATTAAAAAACAAGAAAAATTGCGAATGGTTTTATTTAACTGTGTGTACTGTCTGCACATTTATCTATAGATTATTGAAAGCCTTTTCTAATTTCATTATTATAATCCTTTTGAGCCAAACATAAATGCTGAAGAGCGATAAAACCTTTAAGGTGAAATCCACGGTAAAAACAAAAGAATGCTGTAAAGCATGATTATTGTATAGAATTATTATGTCGCAAACATGCACGCACATCATAAAATGTTTCCCCATACAATACCCGCTGAAATTGTAGTTTATTATCAAGCCCATAAACTCCATTCCATAGATACAGAATTGAGTGAGATAGCAATCATTTTGTAAGATAATGCCGGTAGTGAGAAAGAGATGGTTTATTATCATGCCATTCATAGTCACTCACTGTTTACTGTCACAATAAATAGGGAAGTAGAAAAACAAACGCGATATGTAAATGTTAAGACATGCCATAACGCTTTTGTATTCATAACTAAACCACCATTGTCGGGATTATGTGGAAATCTGCCTACTTGAAGACAGATAGGAATATTACGCTTAGTGTTGTCGATCTATCATTTATATTATTAGAGTCAGACTATTCATAAGTGCTTGTAAAGGCCTATTTGAATAAAAATATTTTTATTTCATAACATGGATATGGTAACGCGCATCCAATTTTAGCTCCATCCCGCGGTTTCACTCGAATTCCCGAAGAATCTTATATTCTCCTATAAAATGCATGTGTTAATTCATAAAATGCATTACTTGTGTTTTCATAAAAAAATATTCTATGTGCTAATTCATAAAATATATTCAATTTTTTTGATCCATTAAATATTAATCAGTGTGCCAAATCTCAATAATACCCGATCAACAGTTTCAGAGTATATTCAAAGCAAACTTTCAGACAGACAGACAGAAAAATATTCTCAAAACCGTAGTTTATGATTATGGATCGCAGTATTCACTAAAATATTGGCATTTATTTAGAAATCACAAACATTTAGAGGAATAGTTAGAACGATCAAAGCTCCTGCAAAAAAAAAAGAAATATAACTACCTATTCAATACCGAAAGGTGTAGGTTATTGAACCACAAATTTACTCTAATCATTATAATCAGCTTTATATCCTCATTTATAAGGTTTCTCCTCCCTTGCCAACCTTGGCTTACCGATAACATGTTACAAATCAATACTACCGATACAATCATCATATTTACTTAGGAGGGGGTAACAGGAAAATAGTTAATGCATTGGACCCTCTTTCTGTATAAAAGGAAAGTAACGAGTAATTTATTTATAAGCTCACGGAATATTACTGACTTAACAAAACTTCTTCATCGAAAATGAGATATACGAGTAGACCAAAAGGCAAGTGGAATTCTAATTTTTCAGCAGAAATTTTGTAGCAAAATTCGTTCGCCAGTACACTCGGTGTGCGCAGGCAAAGTAAACAGCATCCCTTACCAAGCCGGGAAGTGTACAAAAATATCGGCAGTTAGGGGAGGGGCGGTTGGCGGTCTGATTTGGTTTGCTCAGGCCGAGACATTATCGATTGGGTCCACACAGCGAGATGAGGGTACCCGTGCATTTCTATTCGTCACTTTTCCAATCTCGCCAAGTTTGCGATGACTGATTCGAAAGTGTAATGGAAATTGGATTGTCTTTCCGATTGCCTTTGCTGGGGGGAAATGAGGAGATTTAAATTTGCCACACCTTTTACGTAGATGAATGGATAACGATAAAGCATCTTCTAAGTCATTGTCTTCAATTTTAAAGAAAAGAAAAAGGTGACAGTCATTATAAATAAATTAATGTCCTGGGATATTCTTTACACACGGCCATCTGATCCAAACTGCGCAAATCTTGGAGTGTAGACACCAGACAAATTTTAAATACATATTTATATACAAAGCAAACAGATATGTTCACCTGAAGAATTCTTCAGTAGAAAGCGTTAGTAACCCTACCTCCACACTTTATTGTCATCGACAAAGAGACCTTGATTTTAATTGGTCTAACTATCTACTAGAACTCCTGTTTCCCTCTACTTTACCTATTATATGAACTATCAATTTTCGGGGTTTACGCAAGTAATGTATAACAAAAATAATTCAATATATTTTCGTTAACAAAGGTTGTCAACCTTGTCAAATCAAATGTATGGTGAGCATGCGTAACGAGAACTCGATCAGCCTTCCACCTGATTGAGTAACTATTTATGAGACAGAGCATACCATAAGTTCACTGGTATGAGTTTCATATTAACTTACGGAGTCGCCCAGCTCTTGAAGTAAATATCAAAGCATGATAAAATTAATAAATATCCAAGAACATTCTTTAGACACGGCCATCTACTAAACTAAGCAGAGGTTGTACAATTGAAACCAGGTAACTAATATACTACCAATTTTACTAAAAACATATTTCCTAAAATCACAGAACAAACAGACATGTTCCTGCACACAAATGATTGCCCTGGCAGCCATGGCTAACCACCAACTCCAAGAAGAAGCCATAATACGGATAAAATTATCAGACACCTCCAGCTAGCGCTTGGACCACTCCGATCATCTCCAAACGAAGTCCTTATAGTAATTCCTTCCACAAACACCCACAGAGCAAATCACGTGAAATTACCATACCAGACCATAAGTAGGCGATTAACAATTTAGGATCCACATTAATGGTGGGAATGAATCTGGAGTCCACCTACACATTCAACATATCAAAAACAAGCCAGTTCACATCCTTATAAGCGATACTGTAGGTGGTCTGTCTGAACGTTGGTCATAATGAATGTATCCTGTTTACCCAATTGGTTAATTGGTACCGAGCTTTGATGGAAACTGTCCTATTTAGTTTATTGCACATTTAGTGATCTAGTTGACATCGATTACGTGACGCTTTCTGTAATCAGTCTGTTTATAATTGGAATCCGAATACCATTTTAATTTGGAGTTTCAGGTTTCGTGAACCGAGATATGATGTTATTTCTGTTAATTTTCACCAGGTCATCATTAAACCAGTATGGCAAAAAAATCTAAATGCTAAGTGGTCACTACCGCCTATGGACATTTGAAACTACGGGCATCGACAATGCTTGTTAGCCCAAAGAAGTGAAGTTCTAAAGTCTCATGTGCCTTGTGTAATACAAGTGCACTATTGCTTCTCGGCGGAAATCGATAAGGTAGTACTTCCCCGGACGAACTCTTCACTAAGTGCACTACTACTCAAAAACAAATAGTGCACTCATCCCTACCAGTAGGGATTGCTCGGTAGGGATGTATGCTCGAGAGTACCACCCAAAAAATCTTGATACTTTTCTGTGAATGTTCTAATTCGACCTGGATCCACCGGAACCTACCGAACTAGCAGATACAAGATAATCTTTTAAAACAAGCCATGACTTATTAGATATTAAAATCAGCATTACTACATCACTATGCTTTCTTTAAAGATATAGATGATCTCGTTATTATTATACATACAAAATAAAAAAAATAAAACACTACCTAGTCACCGGATTATTCTTCCAATATTCCAATAAGAATTTATATCATCATTCAATAAATGAATAGTCACTTTGTCATTGTGTCCACATATTGCCGGGCTAGGGAAGTGCCCTCTCTGTTAATCTGATTAGAGCATACGGGCTTACAGCGGTCACGACCTCCTCTAATATCACTTGGTCAGGCCAGCGGTTTTAAAACTTTTGCCTTGTGACTCCTTAATTACATAGTTATATGTAGAACATTATGTCTATAGTATGATTTTGTTATGTTATCGACATAGCTCAAAAGATTAGTATGCTGAAGTGGCCGTGGGCTTGTCACATCTGCCGTAGAACCGATAACCGTTGGGGTAGACGTGTTCTAGAGTGGAGACCACGGCTCGGTAAACGTAGTGTAGGGCGCCCTCCAGCTAGATTGAGGGATGATATACGCAAGCTGGCTGGCAGCGGTTGGAAACAAAGAGCTGAAGATCGAGTTCAGTGGCGTGCCATAGGTGAGGCCTATGTCCAGCCGTGGATGGAGATAGGCTGATGATGATGTTGATGATGTATTTTGTAAAAAGAAGGAAAAATATATAGTTTATGAGTTAACTGGTTTCCATAGTACAAGCTCTGTTTTGTTTGGGATCAGATGGGCGTGTGTAAATAATGTCCCAAGATATTTAATGTTTATCATAATAACATTAAAAATTACAGTTTTAATTCGATACTTTGGAACAGAGTAAGTAACGATAGTATACTGAGAAATACTGGAATATTCTTTACAAACGGTTAATTAATCCCTAATTAAGCTGAATTTTCAGTATGGAAGCCGGATAACTGATACTTTTAACTATATCTATATCTAGGCACAGAACAAACAGACATTTTCATGAACACAAATGTTTATCCTGGGTGAAAATCGAACACTCGACCTGTAGGGTATCTGTTAGAGTATCGATCCTCCACACCCTCCAGCCCATTATTAATGGAACATGTAAAAGGAAAGTGAATAATATTTAATATGAAAGAACAAAGAAAATACAACATACATCGTGAGTAATGTATTGGATATAGTATAAGTATATGTATTGAAACAAAAGACATAGTTCTAGTACATACATATACGAATTACTATAATATAATAACATTGTTGCTAGACTATATAAATTCCAATTACATGAAATCAAACGAAGTAACCTTCACAAACCGTAAAACAGATAGAGCTTTTATAAAACTAACGTTACCCCAGCACCGCCCATAACTTAATATTTCCCCTTTAGTACAAGTTAAGTTACTTTTATTCCAGAAGCACCCTCATAAGTCACGGGGACTTTAGGGGGCGGTATAAGATTGAGAAATGGTGGGTCCAGTCGCAAGAGGTGCAGGACCGTGAAGCCGTATCGTTGTAGTTACTTTTTCGATCTGGGAGCTATTTGTACCGACCATCGTAGAAAATAGATTAAATATATACCATGATCAGTGATGATGTAATTTGTTAATAGATTTCTTTGTCATCTTTTGGCAACCTACTCATATTATAAATGCAAAAGATTGTCAGAACGAATGTTTGTTACTCTGTGCAAAAACAACCAAACGGATTTGGATGAAACTTGGCATATAGACATGCCCTGGAATATCATATAGGCTACTTTTTATCCCAAGAAAATGTTGCATCCCTCGGTAACGCGTGGGACAGCTATGCCCTTACCACGAACATCTATCGTAAGCGTATCGTTATCGTATCGAGTGCGCCAAAAACCAATACAATGGGAAATTAAACATCGCGCAAATTCACGGTATGCGCGATGTTTAATTTTCTATACAAACCAGTTTTTTGGCGCACTCGATACGATGACGCTGCGCTTACGATAGATGTTCGTGATTAGGCCTCTGTGATGTTTTATTGAAATAAAAGCTGCTCGTGTCTTACACCCATATTCTAAGACGTTTCCTCGAAAATTCCTCGACTCCACTCAACCTCACTCCAAGATATTAGTATTCATAGTTGCAAAAATCTCCCTCACTCGAGTTGGAAGCAACTGATAACTTCAAGGTATGTCGAGACGTACCTTAAGGAAGTTTATTGGTTATAAACAGTTACTGATCCTCATTATTTTATTGGATTAATATTTTATCTATAATAAAATGACGTTACTAATGACAACCTATAATAATAACAAACAACTAATAACCTTGACTACACTTCGATTCGACATCAGTCGGGATTGCTCGAGTTTTGCTCAAGTTATAACTTAGAATATCAATTTTGAGGATTTCTCGAGAAAATGTTTAAGGTATCCTCAGTCGAGTTGGAGTCGAGTGACGTTTGAGCAAACGTCTTAGAATATGGGTGTTAGTCCACTTTCATTTGGTTAAAATCGTAATCTTTTGTTTTGTCCTATCGAGTCTTTTCGTGGTCTATTCTTTTGATACATCTTGTCAACCAGTCATAACAGTATATTGGTTGGACAGCCCGAACACAGAAAATATATACATTTAACCAAAGTATTTAGGCACATAAAAGGATCTAAATTGCGTATTACTTCAGTCAGACTAAAATTATTTAATTTTATGAAATCATTATTGAATAATAAATTGAAGCTGTTCTCAGTGCCTGTAATTTCACAATTTTGAACGGAAAAGTGGGTAATGTGGAAGTACTTCCTCAGACTCCAAACCGCACTAAGAGCCTTATTACTCCTACATTTGGTCATTTATAATAACATTTAATTCGATAGAAATCAAATTGACATTAAAATATATTCTCACCACAAATATCTGGCAATACCATATCCAGTATCTCAACTTCAGCTTCACACCCCTTACTGGGCAGCATTACACGCGGTCGTTCATCAAAACGTTCAGATAGCGCCGACCCGGCTCTCACTGCGCAATATACTACATTTACAACACAATCTGTGCGCGAGGATTTCTGTTCTGTTTGACTACATTACCTGTTACTGATTTCTTAGTCAGTGCAGTTTTGAAGGTTGGAAGATTTTTGATAACGGTACTGTTCCAATTCTGTTGTGAGGGCGGGAATTACAAAGTACCTTATCACTGTCTTCCTCCACCAAAAGTTTGAGCTCACTTAACTTGAGCCCTTAAAATGATCTAATGTCTTAAATCTAAATTTAATTAAATTTAATCCTGACAATGGACGACGTAATTTTTGTAAAGAAGAAAATGTTTATAGCCCTAAATATGATATTATACATAAAACAAATTCATTATTTCTGTCTGTCTGTACGCTTAATTATTATATACAACGCAATAGTTTGTAATGAAAAATGTATTAACCATGAATGACTCACTTGATAATTTATGTGTATTGTATATAATATAATCAGGCAACGCTGGGGAAATCACTAGTTAGAATATGGAGTTAAATATTGAAATTAAATTGCTAAAGTTAGGGAACTTCATTGACAAAATTGCCCGTGATATATCATCGAATTGATATCCATGAGCATGACATGCTGAGAAGAAAACTAGCTGATTTCAAAGCAGCAGTGGATATCGTTCAACTCATTCCTTCGGGTTGTTTGTAAGTAGACTATGACAGATATACTGGGCACCGTGTAGGCATCGCGTGCATCCAACAAATGGCCGGCCTGCCGACGAATTGTTGACAAATACACCGGCCTCACTCCCTTGTGGCGATGGGGGGTAGTGTAATAATGCTCAGTAGCTTAACTGCTTTACGACTTTGAGATAGTGCAATAGTATATAGTTGAAAATATAAATAAAAGAAAAAGATCATTAAAAATGAAATTACATTATAATGGAATCCACAAAATTAGGGTTGTTATATTTTTTGACAAGCTTACTTAGCTAAGAAATTATAAATAATGATGTAGTATAAATTAAGTAATATACTGCGTCAAAAACAAAGAAAACTAAATACTTTTGAAACATTACCTTGCGGTTTTGCTTTATTACAAATGCGAACTAGAAGACGGTCGGTCTTGCGATATCACTCGCATCCCCCAAGAGATCGAAACAATCTCTAGTAGATTATAACATGACCTATGCCACTCAAAAATAGTGTAGCTTTCTATCAGTAAAATAATATTTGCAATCGAAAGAGCAGTTTTGGTGATACCTCTAATATTAGTGAAGATACAATTTTACCATTCCATTCCAAGAAAGCAATAGATTTCAATTTTGTTTTAATAATAAAATACTTATATCAATATTAAAATATCATTACATTATCATTGAAATGAAATAAAATATATTTATTCAAAAAGGCCTTCACAGGTACATCTGAATGATCAGACTCAAACAGCGGTTCGGCAGGTTACTTTTACTGAAAAGAGCTGGCAATAAACACAGCTTTGACATACTACAGTCCACGATACTGTGGCGGAGCACATTTCTGTACAGTTGATGTATCAAGTTGTATAGGATTGATGACTACAGCGGGCGACAGAATTATCGCTAACGCTAGACATTTTGTTGGTTGTCTGTCTGTCCGTCGAATGTGACTGACATGATGTTTTACACAAACTGAACGTGAGTTTTGTTGGAAAATTTTAGCTTATACCATTTTCTGATAGAAGACAACAGCTATTTTTAGTTCCACCATCTTTGGTTTTGATAAAACCCAGTTACCCTTTCTGATGATTTAACTAAATAAATATAAATAATTGACTCAATGATTAATTTCTATGCAGATATAGGAAATAGTTTTAACTTTTAACTATGTGTATAATAATAGATAAACATTTTTTAAATCTAAAATTCTACTAAAAATGCGAAAGTTTGTGAGCACAGATGTTTATTAACCTTTCACGCAAAAATGACTGAAAAGATTTAAATGAGATTAAGCACATATATAGTTTATAACCCGAAATAACACAGAATACTTTTAATCCGGGAAAATATAACAACCCTCGGGAACCCGGATAAAACCAGACAGCGAGTAACAACATAAAAACCACATATTAAATAACCTCCAAATTTACGGAACCAGAAAAACGACGTTTAATATAACGAAACAATACCGTGAATAAAACATAAAGCACCACTTAATATAATAAGCTTTTTTCCCCAAGCTTACGTTCGTAAGGCCCCATCCACACAGTCGCGTATAAATTCATCAAAACGACAACCTAAAAAGAGCCAGCAAAGGTTATAACTTATGCGTAAATGCGAGCCTTTCGTAAATAATAGACCATAGAGTTAGGAAACATTGAACGTACTGTTAGGAGACTTTTCTCTATTACGGTAAAAAAAGACCATAGATGCGATATTTGGATTTTGTTTGTTTTTCAATCACGCCAGACCCAGAAAAAACAGACATGTTCATAGACACAAATGTTTGTCCTGGATGGAAATTGAGCTCTCGACCTGTGATGTGGCAGTCATGGTCTCCAACTGGCTCCCAAATATAATATAACTCTTTATTATTAAAATAAAATTTCAAAAGACTAATACGACTACGGTACTGTATTCAAATAACAAGCAATTCTATATGGAACTAGGTGAAATATCAAGTACAAAGCCATCTATGAAATCGCTTTAGCAATAAGACCTACTTTGTAATCACTTGTATCTTTTTCCTACTTTATTTAGTTTTTTCCTGTATATCACGTGGTGTAGCAAATTATATTCCATTATATTGGAGAGTAGAGTCTAATTTAAAATGTCATATTCAAATTACAATAAGTTTTTGATTTTATAAAAGACATGGTTTTTTTATGAATTGTTCCCTGCGTTGAGTATTTCGATAATCTTCTATCCATTTCCATAAGGAGAATAGGGTTCCTTTGACGCACCATCACCTCAAAACTACTGAACATATTGGGATGGCACTGCTATTATTCGACGCGGAATATTTCCTAGCTGGTTATAGGATATATATGATATCGAAACCGCGGAGGGCAACTAGTCCTAAATGAAATGAAGACTGCTTAGAGCATATGTATCATAGTATGAAATTTATTGGCGCGTGAAATATTATGACAGTTATAACTATTCCATAAGATGTCCATTCCATTCCATCCCTTCACGGTCTGTGTTTATACCCCTATCACATCCTGGGGTACCATTACGCAATAAAGCCTTATTACAAAGCATAAAGGGTTATTATCGCTTGTTGCGTAACAATCGGACATAGTTGTAACGCGATAGGAATTAATTACGCATACAAAAGGCTCACATGTTAAATGGCGTCACCGAAATGTCACTTTCGTGTATGGGATGACATGTGATAAATTGTATTTTAGTACGGGTATAAAGCGGGGACGGGAGCTAGTTATTTTCAGGAAGTATTTCAAATAAGGTACCGGTTATGGTGATTTCATTTTAGCAGGGAATTCTTAGTGCAGAGTTTGTCGGGGGAAGTACTACCACCATGTCAGTAGTGCACTTGTGTTTCGGTTTGAAAGGTAGGGGGGCGTTGAAATTACAGGCATATGAGGCTTAACAAGTTCATGTCTCAGGGTCGACGACGCATTGGCGATGCTCTGGTGTAGCAAATATCTCTTGATATAAAAAAGAAATCCAATCGATGCGGAGTATGTTTCTTATGTTTTCTAGGCAATAATATATAAATTAATTATAGTTTTAAGTGTTGAGCAGAGAGGGAGCATAGAGCATGAATTTCTATATAAGATACTTTTATCTGGGAATGCTAGAAAAGGTGCGGGGACAGCAATTTACTATAAAGACTAGTAGTCACGTTCAATTTCTATTTAGCCGAAACATTTTTCGGAGTAACAATAAAACTATTACCATGCCGGCTGGAGGCGAACTATTTACACGAGCACCGTCCAATATTACGAGAATAAAGATAAATCCCTGAGCGTACATAACATAAAGCTAGGTGCACACGTGCGCACCGAGCCAATAGTTTTCACCGAATGCGAAAATTCGATTGTGCGGCCACCCGCGCGTGTTTCGTTCTATTGGCTTACGATTCAGCTATCCATCCGGTCGGAAATGCATTTACCAATTCACATTTGTTTTACTTGAATTTAAATAATCATTTGTATACCAGAACTTAACTTGATTATAAAATTACATTAAAATAAAAGCTGTCTCTCTCCTCTACACTCTGTCTGAGCCGTAAAGCCGCTAATCCTCCAACGTTCCATAAATTACATCCAACAAATGGAAGTAAAAGCAAAATCAAAGCACCAACACTCGAGTAACAAATGTTATAACCATTTCTCAATCTCAAATAAAAATATAAAAGATGGAATCTAGAATAAATAATTAACTGCATGAAAGAAAAATTGTACTTTGTACATAAAATCCCGTCAACTAATCCGCCTTAATGGATTCAAATGAAATAAAATAAAATAAACATTCATTGCAACTCCAAACAACACTTGAATAACTAAAGCAATTTGCTTATAAGCATTACTTCGAATGCTTACACAAATATACAATTTTCTTTCGGGGTATTTCTTCGCTCAAGGCGACACTGAGGTCGTCTCGTGATTGACCTTAACCCTCAAGTGTAGACAAAGCTTTAGTACACCTAGGTTAGTTTGAATAATTTTGAAATGGTAATTTATAATTGGTAGATGGATCCTGCAGATCTCGTTGGATTAAATCGTATCGTATATATTCAATAGACAGAGTTATTTTGGTTAGAGGTGCTTTGAATATTTTCAAATACAGTGTAAACTCTTTATAACGAAACTCAAGGGACTGAGCATTTTTTGTCGTTATAGAGAGTTATCGTTATATGGAGTGAACAAAAAAAAACAAAACAAAGTGAACAAACCAACCAACTTGGGCTCACTTCAACGTTATAGGGAGTTTATCGTTATAAAGGATAACGTTATAAAGAGTTTACACTGTAATATAGTTAACTATTTATTTAATAAGTTAAACTATGACATTATTGATGAATCATTGATAGTATAGACTAGTTTAAATTCTATGTTATAGGTTACCAAACCAACACTTGTTTTTTTTTTTATTAAAAATGATTAAGAATGTGGATAATTTAATATAAAATACACAACATAAACACAATAAACAACGTAAATAAAAAAAAATTGCTGTTAGTAAGCGCGTCAATTGAGAATGGCTGGACTGATATGACAAATATTATTTTGTACAATGTTGGTAATCGTTTTTAATTGGGAAAGAAATATTGGAAAATGATTATAATTAACTATAAACTTAGGCAGGACAACATTTATCGTCGGAACTCAACAAAAAAAAAACGTTTCAAAAATTTAATTAATAAAAACTTTTCTAGCAGTCCATAACAAAATATTATTAATACAGTCATAAAATATTATGATGTGAATCAACAATAGAATCAAAGTCCAATAACCATATCACAGAAGAAAAAGTATTTGTTTGTTTGATACTTATGTACTATTGGCTGGATTCCAGAAATAATATATCATTAGATGCTTTGATCAGATTGTTTATAGTAGGTACATAGCCTATAGGCGAATAACAAAACATTCAATTGGCGATATACCTATTGAGCATAAACAAAAGAATTGAACACAAAAAGGGGTAGAAAATGTGACGTTAATTTTTTTTCTTATTTATGGAAACATTGTCTGTAACGAATACTACTTCCCCTACTATCGTAAGCGTATCGTCAACGTATGGAGTGCACCAAAAACCAATAATAAAAATAAATAAATATCCCAAGACATTCTTTACACATGGTTACCTGGTCCCAAGTTAAGCAGAATGTACTGCTTGTAGTATGGCTACCAGGTAACTGATATAATACAAATACTACTTTTTTAAATACATACTTATACAGATATTCACACCCAGACACCCAGACACAGAACAAACAGACATGTTCATGCCCACAAATGTTTGTCCTGGATGGGAATCGAACCCGCGACCTTCGGTTTGGCAGTCAGGGTCTCTAACCACCAAGCAAACTGGTCTGTCAATACAATGAAAAAATGCACATCGCGCAACGTATGCGCGACGTTAAAAACAAACTAGCTTTTTGACGTACTCGATACGATGACGCTACGCTAGCGCAAGATGTTCGTGGTAGACCTCAGTGGTCAAGAAAAGCCATTCTAAAAGTTTGGTAGGTATCGACAAATCAGCTATGAATACAGCCGAGCAAGTGCGATGAAAATTTATTCGATTTACCATGTTATTATCCATATATTATGTTATGGTCTTTAATCATAATAATAATAATTTATTTTATTTATCTCCACAAATTACATGCAATGATAAAATACAGTTGACAGGAAGATTGGGAAAAAAATGCAATTTGAGGGAGATCTGGAGTCCAAACTAAGCCTGGGCCTGTACTTTGGAGCCCCAGGCCCCCATTTCCTTTAATTACAGTAGTCAACGTGGTGCATATATAGTGTATAGATTTTTTAGTCAGATGATACGATTGCGCGATTATAGGTTATATATGGTATCGAGGGTAAAACCACGGGGACAGCTAGTAATGGTATGAAAATTATTGGGAACAGAACAGGCAGATAATGTCAGTGTAAAAGTAGCAAAAATAAAAGCTAGTAAAATACTTTTTTCTTGTTACCCTTCAACTTACAATCGTATCTGTGAACTCAGTCCCCTGTCGCCACAGAGTGTTTACTAAAGTTTAGGCAAAATTGCTCTGCGGTTTTTAAGATAGGACCCTTTGTGTAAGGGCCTCGTTGAGTGTGGAAACTTTGCCCGTTCGCATTTAAGGTCAATAATACCATTTACCTTGCACAACCAAAATATTTGTAGTCAGTGTAAAAGTTTATGTGATAGAGAATAAACTCTCGTAGTTTTATTCAGTAACTAGCTGTCCTTCGCGATTTCAATATTTATAGCCTATCATTCGCGCAATCACATGCTTATACACGTAATTTTATTACTTACTAGCTAAGCTCACATTCTATTCGCACTGTCATGAAGTTTTCTTAAATTTTCTAACTTTTCGCGCAACTTTCTTAATTTTTTGTTTCATAAGAAACCTCCTTCTCTTCTTCCTTCTCTGGACAGTAACAAACACTACAAAAAGAATTAGAGAAATCAGTCTAGCCGTTTGCGTGATACCGCGACCAAGGGAAACAGGGATTAATTTGTTATATATATAGATTAACTTTTATACTAGCTTTCCCCGGCGGATTGACACGTGTTTATCGATATGATACATATTGCCCATCATCTCATGTTCTGACGGTATATAAATTTTCATCAAGATCAGACAACTCGTTTCAGTTACAAAAGACAAAAAAATATAATGGTATAATTAGCGTCACTATATTATAAAATTTTCCAAAAATAATAATTCACAGACAGATTTGACAAGATAATCTGTTTCAAGTTAAATGTAAGCTAGTCAAAAGGAATATACTAAAGCTTCCAATAAAGTTGGATAGATTCAATAGCAATAAATTTCTTCAGATAAATATACGAGCTATCTGCGATAATAACGTTAACCCTTTCGTACTGATAGTGATTTCGACTTCTAAAAACTTTCCATAACAGAACACCACGTGAAATCACTGGCATGTTACTTATGAGGACTTGCCTGGGTAACTTCTCATTAAAAAGTAATCTAAAGGGCGAATGTGTAATGCTTTGGGAATCGTCATTGCAGTAAATTGTGCATTACATTGGCGGCGCTAAGACTGTTGTCCTACACTGCTCGTGCGCCCAACTATATATCGATATATTATGAAATTGATTTCAAAATTTAATCCGAAAGAATAATAAATAAATAAATATCCTGGGACATTCTTTTACACACGGCCATCTGATCCCAAACTAAGCAGAGCTTGTACTATGGAAACCAGATAGCTGATATACTACATATACTATTTTTTTTCTAAATACATACTTATATAGATATTTACACCCAGACACAGAACAAACAGACATGTTCATGCACACAAATATTTGTCCTGGGTGGGAATCGAACCCGCGACCTTTGGTTTGGCAGTCAGAGCGTTAACCACCAAGCCAACTGGCCTGTCTAATGAAAGGAAACATACAATTCGGGAGCAGATTTTCCTGGCACTTATATTTGAGAGTCCATTATAGATTCCAGAAGATAAGTAAGTTGATAAGATAAGTAAGATAAGTTGCAGATAGTCAGTTCAAATAAAAGAGGAAGAATTACCTTTCAATAAATCTTGTTGAGGTGTTTAAAATTGAAAATATGTATCACAGGCCAGTTGGCTTAGTGGTTAACTCTCTGACTGCCAAACCTCAAACATTTGTGTGCATGAACATGTCTGTTTGTTCTGTGTCTGGGTGTAAATATCTACATAGGTATGTATTTAGAAAAAAAAAGTAGTATATGTAGTATATCAGTTATCTGGTTTCCATAGTACAAGCTCTGCTTAGTTTGGGACCAGATGCCCGTGTGTAAAAGAATGTCCCAGAATATTTATTTATTTATATAATTTATTTATTTATATGCAGTGACTGTTTACTTTCGGGCCGTAAACTTGCTTGTCAACATATAAATTAAGTCTATCGCATTAACACATTCAATTCAAATTCCAAAAGGTGGTCAAAGTTACTGCAGCTACCTGCAGTCCAAAAAGGCCTATCCTGCAGACAAATTTTCTTCAGCAAGTTGGCGAACAATATTAGCCATTAATAGTTAATAAGCTTGACCTGAATACCTAGATAGCCCTGTTCTGTATCAAATGCCAACCGCAAGATTCCAAATAGGTTATCATTTCAACAATGCGAATGTAATGTAATTGCATTAATTGTATTGCATACTGCGCATTGCAGTATGGTCCGATTAGCGTTCCACAACCTACAAGCTGGTGTGGTGATGTGTGGCGAGGACCGCAGTATGACCAAGCGTGGGTAGATGAAATCCCTGCCGAAGCCAGCACGCGCCGGCTGCAATTCCTGCCCTGTATTTTATAATATAAACTTCAAGCCGATACAACGAAGCCTCAGAGAGTTGCAAATGTCCATTAGGGGTAACCACTAACCATCAGCTGGACCACCTGTTTGTTAGTTAACCAAATTGAAATTTAACTGTGGGTATCGAAATATGCCGCATATAGTTCCGCAGCTAGAGCGGAACCTAGGTACCACCTAGGTAAGTGGTATCTTTAAGCTTGATTTGTGAAAAAGTAACAATAACCAGTTACGTTTGAACTGCTTAGCCACTCGGTATTCAATTATAAATTATTAAACAAAATTTAAAAAGAAACATCTCTTGCAATAAAACAGCAATATTTTATAAAATATAAAATTATCAAAACTCAAGTATTTTTAAGCCATTAATTTAATTCAACCACCAATTTCACTCGGTAAGAATTTATACCGAAAACATAATGGATTACTCTTACCTTATTTAAATTTTAAAATAACATTACCCTTAATATGACAAGGGTGTAATTTTATCATAAAAACGTACAGGTACCTAGTAAAATCTAATACCTCGACCGTCCATATAACAATATTATCAGGTATCCCATATAAATAAATCAAAATAAAAGTCCTTTATTGGGCGTAGGAGGCGCGTTCCGAGCATACTAATTATAACCACGTAGTTACAATGAATAATTTACAAGTCGACCTGAAACTGAAACGAGCCGCGATCGTGACGTAATCACGCCGCCACTGATCATGGAAACAAGGAGAGTTGTCCTTGTGTCAATTTTAGTCTTCATTCAGATTCATAGATGGCGCTATATTTCTTTTAAATTCATTACACATGACACCGATATCGTCTTTAATTTAAATAATCACCAAATACATAGTATTACTATAATGATCACCACTTTGGTGGCTGTAGCGACCTTAAAAAGGTACTTGTGGAGCTCAAAACTACTGAACTTACCAAAGTTCGGATGTAGACCTTCCGTAGAATAACCGGTAAGAATAATTGCAAAGTAATACTTTTTTTATAATCTATATAATGTACTCTTCTCTATCTGTTTTTCTCGCAAGCGTATGTGTGCAATATTGCATAATATTATAATAACGTTACTGTTTTTAGACATGCCGTGTATTGTTAAAATTTCAAAATTCAAAACCGTTTATTCAGTTTAGGCCGGCGGAGGGGACTTATGAAAGTCAAAGTTACTGAAGCTATCACTTACACATTTAAATTGATAACAAAATGGCAGTGAATAGCTATATCAACTGAAAACGAAAGCTATTTAATATTTCACATTGTTGAGGCAGGTGACCAAGCGCCATCTCTTTGCTTATCTCAGTGAACGTCTCGTGGAATATCTCTTTGTTTACAAGATCTGAGGTCACCTGACTTATGAAGTCGGCCTATCCAATGCTGGAAGTCATCCAAAAAGGAAAGTTTGCGGCCTACAAATTATGAATAATGTAATATTATTCTCAAAGTAGGTAATAATATTTAGTTTCATGTTATTGGGCTCTGTTTCAGGGTTGGTGTATGAGTTTAATATTATTCTAAAGAGATTATTCGTGGAGCTAATAATATTTAAAAACAATAAGCGGCCTAGTATTGTTCGGATTCGTACACGAAGGGCTCTGTGTTACTGTACCACATTTAACAAAACGCTGAAAAGAACACGTTTCTTGTATGGGGACACTCTTATTATTTTTTACTTTACTTTTATTATTATAGCGGTCAAAGCAGTAGGTAAATTACACTCACACTCAGAACAAACAGACATGTGCATGCACAGCATTATTTCTCTTGGATGGGAATCGAATTCACGACATGTGGAGTGGCAGTCTGGATCCCTAACCTCGAAACCAACTGCCACATCATAAATTAACGTTTTAGGAATACGTATAAAACCAGCGAGGCGATCGTGTGATGCCACTGGGAATTAAAACATCAAAAGAGGAAAAATATAATTTTAAACTGTAAGAGTTTGGAAGATTTACACAATTTCAAAGCTTAATTACCTCATAATATGTTAATAACTTAAGTACCAACAATATATACTTTTAAATTAAAAACTTTTGTTTAGTTTAAGTCCGCGGAAGACACTTAAGAAGGTCAAAGTTACTGGAGGACCAGTGGTAACTGGTCCGGAAGTTAGTATACAGTAAGTCGCAAGACAGGTTTTAAGTTACTTAAGGAACGTATATACATTTTTTTTTAATACTTTTCTTAAGTATGCGCAGCCCTTGAAAACGGTTGGACCAATTTGTAATTTTTTTAAATCGTAATGGTCTAAATAAGGTTTTGGGATAGAAAAAGATTAAGCTTAGGGGTAAAAATTTAAAGGCTCTAATTTATATATAGGTATTTTTTAAGGATTTTTATAAGCACACTATATAAAAAAACATTCAAAAATCAAACATTTTAAAAATTCAAAACCATTTATTCAGTTTAGGCCTTCGGAGGGCACTTATGAAGGTCAAATTTAAAGTTACTGAAGCTACAACCGGTTCGGAAGTCAGCCTTCAACTAAGAAGAACCGGCAAGAAACTCAGCAAGGTTACATTCTTTTTTATGTTTTGTTTCGATAAATTTTATCAATTCTGACTTTTTGGATATTTTATATTTAAAAATAACAAAATACTTATATAATCAATAATAAATAGGTAACATTCAAAAACAAAACAAAAAAAAAGAATTAACAAGACTACAAAATAGAAAACAACAATGTCACTTACAAGTTAAACAAGAAAATAAGAGGTGCACTGTGCAGAGAGTAGATAATTCCATACATCTAAAAAGCGAATACTCAGCTCAGAACAATAAAAGTCTTCTATTTAATTCCATGCTATCTTACAACCGTCAACAATGCTTCTAAAACTAATAATAGCTGTATGAATAGTTAATGAGATACACTCAACTCAGGATTGAACCGGTCCCGCTGACCTACAATTAGTTGAACTTAGATCAAATATTGGTATATTACTTAGTTTGAAACGAAAATTAAGGTAAACTGGGGCTCGAATCTGTAAGGAAAATTACACTAACTCGAGAATGTTTCGTCGCGGCCTCTCTGCTCTGTCTTTGTCGCTTACTACGCTAATACTACTGATCACGTGAGAGGTAAGCTCTCCGAGGCCTCTGTGAAGCGGCTCGACGAAGCATTTTCTGCGTTAGCTGAATAAAGGGGCTGTGCCCTTAGCACGAGCATCTCTTGCAACCGAATCGTCATCGTATCGATTTGGACAAAAACCAATGCAATGGAAAATCGCTGACGATACGCTAATGATAGATATTCTTGCATAGGCTTTTGTACTCTTTGTAACACGCTGGTCAGTTCAGTAATAGATGGTTTGCTCATTGGTATCTCTTTTCCACACAACCAACCGGAGAGAGACAGCAGTCATTAAGACAATTTAATAACTGACTTAAAAAAGAGACTTCGCAATAAGACTTTATTTTCTTTCCTAGATTGGGTTACAAGAGTTACATAATCGATCTACTTGAGTAAAACATCTGTATTTCCGAACTAGTACATCCTAATGACCTATAAAACTGGAGTGAATAGATTTTCAAACTTTTCTGGACAAGTTCGCTGAATCCTTAGCTCCTCTATAGGCGATTATAGAACCAAACGAATATTCACTAATAGGGTTTTTTAAGAGTAATTGCTGACTTTTTACCGGCTCTTCTTAGTAAAAAAACAACCTTGCGAACCGGTATTCGAGGCTGACTATTTATAAGCGCTTGTAAAGGGCTATTCCAATAAAAATATTTTCATTTTTATAGGCTAACCCATATGCCAAAAAGCCACAAACAGACGGTTAGATATAGTTAAACTTAGAGCTATATTTATGATTACGTAACCTAATATAGTAAATACACTTATCGAAGTGGGCGTCAGTGCATCATGTTTCAACAATCATCTGAATTCCACGATTGCATCTGTTGAACACTGACCATGGCCAGCATCGTACATCTATTACTCCTTATTAATATAATAAAAATAATTACCAGTGAAGATTGCATTATTAACAATAGAACACCAGAGAACACTTGGGAGGAGCAGTTACACGAACACTTACGTTGCGAAGATGAATACTATATCAGACCTCGAACGAACAATGTAACCGTGTCGGTACAGTTCATGCTCAAATACTTCACCTTCGACAGTTCAACCGAGGAATTCAGCATGCAATCCTGGATACACATGTCATGGATCGATGAAAGACTTAAATGGAATCCGGAAGATTTTAATGGAATCAAAGAAATCGTCTCATCTTACATTTGGATTCCGGAGTTGAGACTTTTCAATTCCGACGAAGAAGGCATACTGTATTTTACAAGAGTACCGTGTCATATAGAGAGCTCTGGCCGTGTTAAATGTGTGCCAAGAAGACATCACTACGTTACATGCAGAACCAAAATGGGTAACTGGCCCTACGACGTTCAGAAATGCAGCATGGAATTTGGTCCGTGGGTGACGAAAGGTGAATATGTGACGTTGAAATTCGGTTCAAGAGCTATTACCATGATCGGAGCCGACTATGGAGCCGAGTGGATGATATCTGACTACGAACAAAAAACGGATCCAAATTCTGAGAAACAACTCCGTATGAGTTTCACACTGCAGCGAGAATCAGGTGTTATAGCAGCAATCATTATCTACCCATCAAATTTAATAGCAATATTCACGATACTCTGTCTCTTTCTGGACGTCAGAAATTACGTGCGGCTGGCATTAATATGTTTCAGCTTGGTTGTTCAATTTGAATGCCTTACGGAGGTAGGAAGAGATATGCCTGCACACAGTGCCGATCCACCGACAATTCTAAAGTACTTACATGGATGTTTAATCATGACAGTTCTCTCTGGTTTTTTGACGTTGTTTTTACATTATCTGTGCAAGAAAGTGACAACACAATTTGAGTGGATCGGTAGATGTAATGAATTCGTTTTGAACAAATATGGTTGGTTGTTCGTTTGGCCGCAATGGGAGGTGGAAGAACACAACACGATTTCTGAAGATATTAAGTTTACCGTCGAATGGACAAATTTTGCTTGTATTCTCAATAGGGTCTGTACGATTGTGATTATTATTGTTTATGGGATTTTATATTTAAAATTTATGCCACAACCACTTCCATTCTCTTAATAAAAATCAAAATATTTTATGTACCTATGTGTTTTTTTTTTAATTTTCATAGTTACTATTTTTTCATGCTTTCGTAATTAACTCGTTACATAAGGACTAATTGAAATACCGAATATATTTTATTTCTGCCACAGTTTGTTTGCCTTTGTCATACTTGGCAGTAATCAAAATATACGTAACCGAGCTCAAAATATCAAGAAATTCAAAATAAAATCCTAGTCTTCATATTATTTCAGTAATTGTTACCGCCCGGTTAGTATGATAATTATATATTGATATATTCTGACTGTCAATACACAGTATAAAGGTTCGATTCCCACCCACCAAGACAAACACATTTTGTGTGCATAAACTCGTGTTAATATATTATTTATATTACCTACTGTGTAAATCAATACCTTCTTGCCGATTTTTCTCAGTTGAAGTCTGACTTCCAAACCGGTAGTAGCTTCAGTAACTTTTGACTAATTTGACCTTCATACCTTCCGAGGGCCTAAACTGAATAAATACAAATATTATAAAGAGAAACAGTTTTGTTAGTTTGTTTATGTGGAGGGTAATCTCCGAAATAACTGCATATTTTCTTTTAATAAATTATACTTATAGGAACATAGGCTATGTTGTATCCCAGGTTACATTAATTTCCTCAAGAACGCGGATCTATATAAAAAGTAGGTCATTAGACAATCTCATTGGGATCAGATACCCGTGTGGTAAATAAATGCCAGAATATCATTATTTATTCACTGACAGTCGATACCTTAGCATATAATAATTGTAAAAAGCAGAAAAATTACTTTCTTTAATAATGATAACCGATAAAAAACGGAACTCGAAAAACTAGTCGCTCCCGTGTTTTTAATAGAGTCAACATGCACACAAATCGGTTAGAGACTGTCAGTAGTTCCAAAACGCCAATTAACAGATGACCCAGTTTCAAACGGGTACTAAACCAGCGGGGAGCGGGATACTACAAACTTAATTTAATAAATGCCAAAGTTTTATGTGTGTACGTTAGTTACCATTTAGGTCCGAAATCACTAAAGGGATAACAATGGAATTTGGCACACAATATAGAATATGTTCGGGATACTTTTTATCCTGTGAGAATGTTATTAGCTACCATTCCATGGTTTCACCCGTGTTTCCGAGGGATTTAATGCATCTATATGTATATATTGTATGTATGGATTATATTGGTTTGTGGTGACAAATAAAGATTTTTATTATTATTATTATACAGGAATATTTTTTAAGCAATGCGCAAAAAAATTTTGGTGGTTCGGTATCAGTAACTGAACACATTTCCATTATTTGTGAAACTTTTTTTTGTATTTTTTTTTTCGACTTTAAAATCAACAAACAATGGACACTATCTATTCATAATAATATCGAAGGGCGCGTGCGCCGTACGCCGCACGGTAGAGCCAGCTGTTGCCAAGGCCACGGCCGGGGTGGGCGCCAGACCCGAGCGACAGAGTAGCCATAATATCAATTTAAAAATCTATATCTTTCGTTTACGATAACTTTATATTTTTGTACTAAAACTTATCAAAATAAAAATTAGGTGTTTAATGAAACTCATTTAAGTTTAATTTGTCAAAGTTTTCGCACTGAATAAAAAATATTCCTGTATATTATAGCATTGACTATATATCACTTCGATCGAAACGGGAACGGAAAGGATCCAAGCAACGAATCGAAACCGATGGAGACAGCTGGTTGACAAAGTCAGAAGGAGCCACGATTCTCAGCAGTGAGGGAGACGAATAAAGAGAGATATATCACTTGAGAACAGTGTAGCTTTCTTTCATATTTAAATTGAGATGACTAAATTCGGATATTACCTCATACATTTTAAGTTTTTATTATATTAATATATCATAGCTTCACACGAGATAACGAAACTTTGTTTTTTTTAATGTCCCCCCCCCCCCCCCCCCCCTCAAAAATTAACCCTAGATACGCCAAATTGGAGCATTCACTTTATATTTAGGGAAAACGTTAAATCCACTGGTAACTTCCTATGTGCTAATTCAGAACCAATGTCATACAATCCGATCATCCCTTCCAGAGCTGAGTAATAAGGACACACACAGAGACAAAATATTTCGCATTCTTTAATATCACTAACTATGACAAGGTATAAATACTTAATCGTGATTAATCATATCTTTCTCACGGGAATTAAAAACAATTAACTTACATAAAGATTACACACTATTGTTCTAGTAATCTTAAACGAATCGTTCTCCCATAAGTTCATTCATTGACGCTTTATAAATCGCTCTCGCTATGGCCCCACACAGAAACGAATGAACTCGTTCAGTTAGCAAACTCTGCAGAACGACTGGGCTCTAAATTTTGATGGCTTTTAAAGTAATTATGTTTACAATTCCATGAAATATTACAAAAAGTACGTGAAATGAAAGTTTATCATGAATTACGCATAAAGTAAAAACTCAACTAATTCAAATATGTACTATCATTTGTATGTCTCTCTATGAAAATTTTATAGGACAATTGTACTGGTGCTTGGTTCGCACCCGGGACAAACATTTGTGCGCATGACCACATCTGTTCTGTATCTGGGTGTAAATATCTATATCAATATGTATTTAGAAAAAGAAACTGTAAAGAATATCCTAGGATATTGACTTTTAACACGTTAAACGCCATGGGGGACAACATATGGGCCTCACTTGTTTAGTAAAAGGAGCCAGGTTAAAAATGCTTGATTGCTACGTTTTACATATAAGTTTTTATTGCTTTAGGGGCTAGAAAATGTGCCAAATCACATTATGTAAATCGAAGAAAAGTTAATTTTGACTTTATTTTACCAAAATACTACTGTCACTCAACAGTTGCCCCCCATGGCCCACGCGGAAATAAATCGTGTTGTTCGTTGGCGGGGGCCGCGGGGGTCGGAGTGTCGGTCATCCCCGCGCATGCCCTGCCGGCCGTCGCGATACGCGATTCCCGCGCACCCGCGCAGTGACCGTTTGAACTACCTATATTGATTACGTTTCGACTCGCGAATTTTCTGTTTATTTGTTTACGTAAAATAAATGGTTTTTTATTGCATTTCATTAATTGTTTAATATAATATAATGGATGAGTTCGAATATTTCGAAATAAATCAGGAAGATTTATCACAAATAGAAGAATTAGAAATCACCTTGCTGAATAATAGTTTCCATGTAAGCTCTGAAGAAGAAGATGTAAATTTTCATCCAGTTACGCGTAAACGTCGTCGTATCATGGTGATAGACAGTGAAGAGAGTGATGCGGAAGATCATGCAGTTCCAGATACCTCAGGAAACACAACGCCGTTTACACGTACATGGACACTACCAACAGGTAACCAGCGTCGAATTATACCTTTCACAGGAAATCCTGGTTTGCCTACTAATCTCCGCTTAGCAATGACTAACAAATCGCCTGCAGATTTTTACTCTCTTTTAGTTCCCGATGATGTTTTTATGCAGATAGTAGAAGATACAAATCAGTTTGCTATCGACAAAATCTCCGGGCGCGTGGCTTCAAAAGCAGCAAGAATCCGTAACTGGTCTCCTTCTAACGTGCATGAAATGAAAGGCTTTTTTGCATTGATTATTTTTATGGGATTGGTAAAACTTCCAAAGCTTTCTGATTATTGGTCTAAAGATGAAATAACAGGTCATTCATTTGCAGCAACAATTATGTCCCGTAATCGATTTGAACTGCTTCTTCAAATGCTTCATTTTTCCCAGCTTGATAATGCTCACAAGTCTGATAGGTTACATCGCGTCAGACACTTACTGGAGGTCATGAACACAAATTTTTCAAGGCATTATACTCCTGCCGAAGATATATGCATTGACGAAAGCGTTGTGCCATTCCGCGGCAGAATCATTTTCCGTCAATATAACAAACAAAAACGCCATAAATATGGCATAAAAGAGTTTAAATTATGCACTCTACCTGGGTATACATACAAAATCAATATTTATGCGGGAAAAGAAAACGATCAAGTGAATACTACGCCGGCAAACGTTGTTATGTCTCTTTGCAGTGGCTTGTTGAACAAGGGTCACACGTTATATACTGACAATTGGTATACGAGTATTGATTTAGCAAGGACTCTGTTGAAAAATGAAACACATCTTGTCGGTACTATTAGAAAAAATAGAAGGAATATTCCTAAAGATGTCGCTAATGCTAAACTGAAGACAGGTGAATATATAGCTAGAGAGAGTGAAGATGGAATTACTATCATGAAGTGGAAAGATAAAAGAGACGTACTTGTTCTTTCGACAAAACATTCCGACCGTTTCCAGACAATTATAAAGCGAGGAAAAGCGGTATTGAAGCCCAAAATCGTGCTCGATTATAATAGGGCAAAAGGAGCTGTCGATTTGTCCGACCAAATGGGGGCTTATTCCACGCCATTAAGGAAATCAGTCAAATGGTACAAAAAAGTTGCCATTAACTTGCTGTTGAATACTGCAGTTATCAATGCACTAGTATTATATCAAGCAGTAACCGGGACGAAAATCCAAATTGTTGAATTTAGGAAACAGGTGTTGAAGGGCCTGTTAATAAGAAGTGAAGCCTCAAGTCAAGTTTCAAGACCAATCAGAATGAGGCATAAGCTTGCGAAGAAAGACGGCACCAGTAAAAATTGTCGACGAACATGTCAGCAGTGCTACAGAGACAATACAAAAGTAATGGGACGAGTATTAGCCAAAAACAAGACGAAAAAAGTTGTAACTTTTTGTGAAACCTGCCCTAACAAACCATTTCTTTGTTTTGAATGTTTTCATAAAATTCATTAAAAATAATGTAGTAGTAACGTTGATATTGATCTCAACCTAAAGTCTGATTTAATTTTGTTTCATTTAATAAATAGTAACTTTAAATAATTATATTTCTGATTTGCAAACATGTAGTTTAATTCATCAAACTATCCCCGAAAAATCAGTTGTGTAGTACAACTTTAACCAGACTCTAACAAGTTAATTAAATCGTAACAGTATACAGTATTTCACAACACATTATAAATAGTAATTTTATGGAAAAATATAAAATAAAACATTATCATACACACTTTTTCCATTAGAACTTTCAAAAAAGTCTTGTCCTGACATAATCTGTCATATTTTTCTAAGTCATATTTTTTACTAAAAACCAAATACAATCTATTTATCTGCAGGGCCGTGGGGGTCACGTCAAATACAAATTAACTTCAAATCTGTGCTCGACGGCCCAATAGCGATACTTAAAATCGCCTCTAACTCGCGGTCATATGTTGTCCCCCGCGGCCCCAACGGAACTATTGTATGTCGACCACACGGTGTCCCCCACGGCCCAAACAGAAAAACTGAAAAATTTAAGCGGCGTTCAACGTGTTAATGTGAATTGATTGGCTCTCGAACCAAATAAAATAATTGTCTATTGGATGGGCCTTTGCCGGTTGTCGAGATCTAATTACGCTCCTTTTTACAGCTAAGAATGTTATAGAAAAGCAACCCTATAGAGTAATAATAAGGATCATTAGCATTATACAATTAAACATTGGATATATAGATGAAGTTTATCTCAAAGGAATAAAGTAGATTTTTCTAAACCATTCTAAACTGTCAAAACGGCCCTGTTAGATCTCACCTGTAGCGTTATAAATTCTTAAATCAATGTGTTCATGCATAGCAAAAGGTTTGCTATTCATTAATATGCATTATTTCGAATTTAGAACAGCATTTCGAATACATATACAAGGTTTGACAGTCTATATTATTAGCAACATATAGGCAATGTGGTCTCCTACTTTGACAGGCCAGTTGGCTTGGTGGTTAACGCTCTGCCTGCCAAACCGAAGGCCGCGGGTTCGATTCCCACCCAGGACAGACATTTGTGTGCATGAACATGTCTGTTTGTTCTGTGTCTGGGTGTAAATATCTATAAAAGCATGTATTTAGAAAAAAAAAAAAACAGTAGTATATGTAGTATATCAGTTATCTGGTTTCCATAGTACAAGCTCTGCTTAGTTTGGGACCAGGTAGCCGTGTGTAAAGAATGTCCCAGGATATTTATTTTTACTTGTATTTTCTCTCAGGAAGGAATCCAATTAATATTATAAATGGAACTTTTGTATGGAGTTATTTCGACAGGACAACGTCTGTCGGCACAGCTAGTAAATTTATACATATATGCTGTAATAATTACACTTACCTGTCACTAATTCTTAAAAGACAATCAAACATATGTCAGTTGAAGCAAAATGGCGGCACATTCATTGAGCTGTCATATGTGTAGTTTCTTTTTTAATCTCTATTCCTAACACCGGATAAAGTTACAGACAAAACAATCCGCGTTTAAAACGTACCAATACAATAGATTTAAAACAAAGGCCTTAACATTATTTCACACGAGCTTCCCATAATAGACAGTCATTATTAAACCCGACGCTATCAATGTATAGTCTAAACTATTGATAGAAAAAAATATATAAAAAAAAACGTGGGATGACACTGATTGTATAAAACAAAGGGCTTTAGGAAAGGCCGCTTTCTCTACCTTTCAAAGGGTTATCTTCAGTGAATGTTCTTAAGGTAAAATAAAAAGGTTCAAATAGTTAAATATCTGGCTTTATCTTTTTATTGCTATGGACGGGGCCGTTGGCTTGGTGGTTAGCGACCCTGACGGCCGAGCCGCAGGTCACGGTTTCGATTCCCATCCAGGACAAACATTAGTGTGCATGAGCATGTCTGTGTCTGGCTGTAAATCTATATATCTGTCTATATATATGAGTATGTATTTAGAAAAAAAAGTATATGATATCTAGTATATCACTTATTTGGTTTCCATAGTATAAGCTCTGCTTAGTTTGGTATCATGACCATGTGTAAAGAATATTCCAGGATATTTATTGCAGTGAAACTTCTTGTGGGAGGGTTTTGAAATTGAGACGTTGGGCGTTGGGAATTGGGTGACAAAAAAATAAATGAAAGATAAACACAATCCATGCTATTCAAAAATGATTGATAAAATAATAAATAAATATCCTGGGACATTCTCTTACACACGGCCATCTGGTCCCAAACTAAGCAGAGCTTGTACTATGGAAACCAGATAACTGATATACTGCATATGCTACTTTTCTTTTCTAAATACATACTTATATAGATATTTAGACCCAGAGACAAAACAAACACATACATTCATGCACACAATGTTTGTCCTGGGTGGGAATCGAACCCGTGACCTTAGATTTGGCAGTCAGAGCGTTAACCACCAAGCCAACTGGCCTGTCATGAATAATTAAAATGTTTAAAATGTGTAATGAAGGCTGATTTCCGAACCGGTAGTAGCTACAGTAACTTTAAATTTGACCTTCATAAGTGCCTTCCGAGGGCCTAAACTGAATAAATTATTTTGAATTTTGAATTTTTTTACCTGTAATACAAAAGTTTTATTTATTTATAAACACCGCTTGTTAGATACAACCTGACTATGACAAGTGTTGATAGAGCTACAATGACCCAACAGCGTGACGAAACTTCGTTAAGGAAAACTCCGTCCATTTCACTAATGATCACGATATATTATCGTATTAATTAAAGCATAAGCACGACTAAAGTTGGCGGAAGGCCAACTGCCAACATCTTTCATCCAAAAATCGTTGTTATTGTCTTGAAATGTAAGGTGATTACCAAAAATAGTTCAGTAGAAGATTTGTTGTATTTTCGTAAGAATGTTGTTAATTATTATGTGCATGCTGAAATATCGCAACTGCAGACCAATTAAGAGTTTAGGTCTTTAGTGGCATTTTTAGGGACTTATAAAGATGCCAAATTGTGACTGTTTGAGCCGTCTACCTTGCTACGGTGACAACTGGCAAGACTACTGCGTGCCGCCACGTTTTTACCGGCAGCGTCGGGCAACTCACTTTTCCAACCTCTCTCGATCTTACAACGTGTTCTATTATAAACTCAAATCATCTTGTAAAACCATATTGTAATAAAGGTTCAGTTTCAACCAAAATCATTATTTTATTTATCGTGTCTTAGACAGGGGCTATAAAGGAGTAAACATCAACGGAGTCTACTCGTCTCCTCGCCTTAGTTTGGCAGACTACTTGATCCTGATTAACACATCCAGGACCTGTAGAATATGATCAATCCTAGGGCTTGATGGAGATGTCTGAATTCTGATACTGAAACTCAATGTGATGATTGGCAAAGTGATTCTAGTGTCCCATCTTCATTTTATAGTAGTAATTGAATGTGTCAAACATTACAGTCAATCATGGAGAGTGCCATAGGTAAATTTATGGAACAGTTTTCAGAATATCAATGTTAATAAATAAATAAATAATTATCCTGAGACATTCTTTTACACACGGCTATCTAATCCCAAACTAAGTAAAGCTTGTACTATGGAAACCAGATAACTGATATACCCCATATTCTACTTTTTATTTTTCTAAATACATACATATCATAGATATTTACACCCAGACATAGAACAAACATACATGTTCATGCAAACAAATGTTTGTCCTGGGTGGGAATCGAACCCACGACCTTCGACATGGCAGTCAGGGTCGCTAACCACCAAGCCAATTGGCCTGTTAAAAATGTCGCGAATTGAAATTTTGCTGACTTTCATTGCTGAGCTAAGTGGCAATGGACCGATGCAAGCCAATTTGGCGTAATGTAGAAAGATGTTAGCCCACCAGCTACCAATTATGGGTGGATAATCAAGAGGACTGCAGCAAAAATCTGGATGCGAAAGGAACATGATAAAAGAGAATAGCACGAGAGAAAGGAGGTATATACTCAACAGAAGGTAGAAACATCTAATAAAGTTGATAATCAACTAGCAGAACAGCTTAGCCATAAAAGCTAGACAGATAAATGATTTCAGCGTTAAAAGTGTATATATTTATGGCGTTTAAATCAAGCGATATCGTAACAAAACTGAATGCCCACCATTTCCCCATTTTCGGGTAACAATCTAAAGCAAGTAGTCCCGTGAATAAATCAACCGGGGCACCTCTGATCCCTTAAATAAGTACGCTCTCGTGTGTGAAATATCGAGTATGGCTCAGTTTGGAAACGTGTGCGTTAAGGCAGCAACAACACCGAGAAGAATTTGATTTTGGTGGCTTGTTTTGACGAGTTAACTCGCAAATAAAAATACATGGAATATACTAACAAACTGATAAGAGATTGTACGATTGTAACCGAAAATAAACTGAATTCAATCATACAATACTTTTCCAACTGATGATCGGATCAATCGGATGAGTCAAAACATCAAAATAAATTATGTCGATTTCCACACGACAAACGATGTGGTGCTGTTTTTTCTGCATCTAGTTGTAAATATCTATATAAGTTTGTATATTAGGTAACTGGTTACCAAAATACAAGCTCAAGCTTAGTTTGGCGTTCAAAATCCAACCTAAAAAAGGTCGTAGTGCATTTATTTCTTAGAAGAAAACTACAAGGACTTGCCCTGCCAGCCCGATACACACATCGCACTTGTCATTCAAAGCGCGTGAACAACGAAGCGACACGTTCGCTTCGCATCCTTCAAGCTGGGACGAATATTGTGACGCACCTACAAGCTACGACTACGCTACGCAGAGGACATTTGTTTTAAACAAGGTGCCTTCGCTATCTCATTGTTCTATATACACCACGTTCTATCCAGTAGTAGGTACTATATCTCGACAAACAAGGAGACGGTCCACCTAATGGTAAGTAGTCACTGCCGCCTATGGACATTTGCAACACTAGGGGCATCGCCAATCCGCCTTTCCTGACACATGTAAAGTTTAATTTGCATGTTCATTACCCGATCAAAAAGGCCCTATATTTACTCCGTGTCGAGATCGACTTTTAAAAGAAACAATTGATTTTTCTAATTTACATTGGTCTGTGTTCTAGTAATACTTATGTATAGGGCAACACAATAACTTACCTACCTAATTTGAATTTATTTGCGTTCTGAGAAGGTATTTCTGCGCAACAATGCTTTATTTGTGCTGTGTTATTGAGTCATTTTATTAATAATACAGATAAATGTTTGATATTGATATAGTCATTAAAGGTGACTGTCGGGCCAGTTGGTTTAGTGATTAAAACAGGGAGTAAGTCACGCCACAGGTTGTGGGTTCGATGCCCAACCAGGACAAACATTTGTGTCTTTAGAATTGCAGCACCATTGGTTGGTTCGCCTTTGACTCACAGACCGTAGACATGAGACTAACGGTTCATCACTTTAAGGAAAGCTGCGGTGTTATATTCTGTAAGGCAAAACAACACTAGCTCGAGGAGGTTTCATCACGGCTTCTATACTCTGTCTCTTTCTATCACTACGCAAGCACGTGAAAGGTTCACAATCGGAAGCCTCGTTGCCCCACGACCCGACGTAGTTTGTATTAGCTGAATAAGGAGGCAGGAAATAATAAACGACTTAGTTCAATACACTCCTTAAGTAAAGATAAACATAAACTGATATGTGAGTGAAATATTAAAATACTTCCGCGTTTTAATTGCTTTAATTTCCTTTGACATTACGTGATGGAAGACAAATGTTCAAAAAAGTGTCACATGTACAATTCTTAAATAAGTAAATAAAATATTCGACTATGTACACAGGCATCTCAAATTAAACAGAGCTTGTACTATGGAAACCAGAAATTAAACAGAGCTTGTACTATGGAAACCAGAAATTTTATATACTACATAAACTTTATTTTTGTGTTAATGTATTATTTAGTGTTTTCTTGTATCACTGTAACATTATAGTAGGGGAGCCCACGATGCTAAATGGGGATTTACTCGAGCGTCGTAGAGACCTATTGGGTTGCAAAGCTTAGATGATAAGAAGAAAAAAATGTTAAATGATATATACCTTTACATCGGTGGGGGAAGCGGCTATAAATTTTTAAATATGTAAAAAAAAACTGTTGCATGGACATCCTCGAGCACGTCAGATATTGATAGCATCAATGCCCTACGTATTTGTAATAATGTACGTATGTTAATCTGATCGTTTGCATGATGCGGGTGGTTGTAAGGGTTGAAAATTAAAAAAAAAAAAATTATCGAGCGCGTCAGATTTTCTAAGGGAGTGTTAAGTGCACCAAAAAAAAGCTCTCACTCACTAATCTGACGATTTCGATGGGACGCAAACTCGCGGCCATTTTCATAATGTGCAAAAAAAATTCGCCATTTTGAAATACTCAAGCGCGTCAGATTAAGATATATATGGTTCATCTTTATGCTCTAAACGTACTGTCTCATAATCTGACGATTATCTAGAGGGATACGCCTGATCTGACAAAAAAAATAGAAAAACGGTTCACTTTAAAGGCCATCCCTGCAACTTCCCGCTAATTCCATTCCTGGGCGCTTAAAATTGTACTTATGACATTTTTGAGCTCAAAATATAATTTATGTGATATTTTGAGCTCGCTGAGTTCAAAGAAATAATATTTCTATGCATTTGATTTTCTCTCCCAGCTCGAAAGTCTAATAGAAGTTTCATAGAACACTATTTTTGGAATTTTCAAACCGCAATAACTTTTGAATGGATCAACCAATTTTCACGCGGTTGGCAATTTTAATTGATCGAACCACAAATTTCGGAGTAATCCCGAAAAAACACTTTTTCGGGTTTCTTTCGTTCACGATATCTCTCGAACGAATCAACCGATTTTGACCAGCTTGGTGGCGATCGACGTGGTTTTTCAAGCTCCATCAACAATTCGAGGTATATATAGAGAGTAGAGATATGTTCCTCGAGACTTTCGGATAACCGGCTTGCTCCGACGATATTCCAAAATATTTACACATTTTTTTAATGTTTTTACTGTAAATTTAATTGTTTTGTGAAAGTATCACCACAAAATACACATTTTAAATTAATATCACTCATATAAAATATTTATAAACTTTAATTCACACCAATAATATTAAAATAGCAAAAAAAGCCAAAACGTTGGAAACACGTTGTAAACAGTATGCCACGAACGAGTCGTTATGATCAGCTGTGATGGCGTCATGGCAGCAGAAACCAGAGTAGGGACGGAGTGAGAGAGTAATACGCGGAGAAGGAAATGTAGGCATCACGCAGCTGCACGCATTTAACTTTATCGACGAATTTTTGTTATTTCGGCTTGCGGAAATCGTCAGATTATATATTTTTCATTATTCTTGAATTATTTCCTTCAAAATAAAAAAAAATTTTGCTACGCTCGAGATTGTTGAGATGACGTTTTTTTTTTACAACTTTGCTGGCCTCTCCTTTCTTTACGTCACTCTCAAATTGTCAGATTAGTGGAATATACACTTTTTAGGATGTAATCAACTCACCCTACCTTAATCTGACGCGATTTTACTAATCTGATCCTGGAGGTACTTAACTGGGTACAAGGTATCCCCCTGTATATTAATCTGCCGCGCTTTAGTAAATCACGAAATCCCCGCTTGGGCTCCCCTACTATTAAGAGGCAAAACTATTTACTATTCATTTTTAAAATTGATCGTATTCGTGTCGTCACTTGTCGCCAGGCTCTGCTAGAATACCAGCGTTGCTCTGCGCATGCACAGTGCAACATCATGCTGAGGCAGGGTCCTTTTGACCCACGCATAGAAGTTATTCTTTTTATTTATTATTTTATTTTATAGATATGTGTATATTCTTTTGCGTGTGTCAATAAATGTTTTTTCTTTCTTTCTTTCTATTTTTTATTCATCAAAAGGATACTTAAGTATAGAAAGTTAAATTAAATAAATATCCTGAAACATTCTTCACATATCTGATGCCAAATTACGGAACATAGCATACTGCTTGTACTATGGCCAAATAAATGATATGCTACATATCCTTCTCCTAAATACATACTCGTATAGATATCCACACCGAGACGCAGAACAAACAGACATGTTCATGCACACAAATGTTTGTCCTGGTTAGGATTCGACCTTATGACCTGTGGCGTGGCACTCATGGTCTGCAACCACCAAGTGACCCAATAAATATACTTGGACAAATAATAAATATAATGGGACAATCTTCGACACACGGCCATCTGGTCCCAAACTAAGCAGAGCTTGTACTATGGAAACCAGATAACTGATATACTACATATACTACTTTCTTTTCTTAATACATACCATACCATACATATCAGATAGATATTTACACCCAGACAGAACAAACAGACATGTTCATGCACACAAATGTTTGTCCTGGGTGGGAATCGAACCCGCGACCTTCGGTTTGGCAGTCACAGCGTTAACCACCAAGCCAACTGGCCTGTAAAACCATTACCTAGTAGACAGTGAAAATCCAAAATTTCCACTTGAAATCAAGATGACGGTACGAGGCCTACCTTCACATCATTTATTTATTTATTTATTTATACTTCGTACAGAAACATGTACAAGGTGGACTTAATGCCTTAGGCATTTTCTACCAGCCGACCTTTGGGTGATGCAGAGATAACATGGTAGATGCACAGAAATAATAATAGATAATTTTATGTGAACTAAATCTAGCTAAACTATTATACTTAACTACACATATACCTTATATATAAACTACATAAACGTACACAAATATATATAACAATTAACCGGTCAAATGCTGAGACTAATCTGCCAAAAAAAATTACTTTAAAATGTGTTCACGTACTTTGATCTTAAAAGAGTATCTGCTGGTAGCCATTCTGATTTCGAGGGGGAGTGCATTCCACAGAAGAATGGATTGAATGAAAAAAGAAGAATGAAGAACTGTGATCTGAACTCAGACACGTGGTCGTATTTACGTAAATTAAAGACAAATCGAATGCAGTTATTAAGGAGACGGTCAAGTTTATTGAGTAAATTGAGTAAATCATTGCATCTTCACATACGCTTTTTATAATAAATAAAAATTAAACCATTCAATTCATATTTACGAGCCAATTAATGATAAACAAAAACTCAATATTATAAAATGTTGCAACAAATGAGGCGTTATTGATTATATATGACAGGCCAGTTGGCTTGGTGGTTAACGCTCTGACTGCCAAACCGAAGGTCGCGGGTTCGATTCCCACCCAGGACAAACATTTGTGTGCATGAACATGTCTGTTTGTTCTGTGTCTGGGTGTAAATATCTATATAAGTATGTATTTAGAAAAACAAAAAAAAAGGTAGTATATGTAATATATCAGTTGTCTGGTTTCCATAGTACAAGCTCTGCTTAGTTTGGGATCAGATGGCCGTGTGTAAAGAATGTCCCAGGATATTTATTTATTTATTAGTGATCTCGTAGTAAGCTTTCGTTTCGCGGTTTCACCCACGATCCCGAATGATCGAACGTATTCCGGGTTAGCATAGCCTATGTTACTGCTTGATAAAGTATCTTTCTAATAGTGAAAGTATTATTAAAATCGGTCCAGTAGTTTTTGGGTTTATTCATTACAAACATACAAAAATACTAAGAATTCCTCTCTTAATTATATTATATTACTGTAGATACGAAAGTGGGTTCTATCAGCTTGCGTATTTCTTAACAAAGAAGTTTAACCAAAACCTGCGTAAAGAAATTACTTGTTACGCAAAATAATCCAAGAGAATGAATCAGTATATTGAAGGTATGGCTTTAAACATTAATTGACATTTGTTTATCTAATGTCACTTTCTCTTCACATATGTGTGTCATTTTTAAAATAATTTCAAAGATAATTTTAATGTTTTGACGCATAAACGGTAGATCCCTTTTAGTTAAATAAAAAAAAAAAAAAAAATTCTAAACCAATTAATTATCCAGTTTAGGCCCTCGGAAATATTACCTTCATAAGTATGAAGGTAATATTTTAAGTTACTGAAGCTACTACCTAGCATACAGCTATGATATATTATGGCTGTCCCTTATTGTTTCCGGGATAAAAAGACTTAATCCAGGCATTAATAGTGGGCAGGCAGTGTCGTTTACATATAGTTTTAGCTTAATCCGTGGTGTTTGCGTAAAAATTTAACAAACATACATCTATCTTAACTTTCACATTTATAATATTAGTAGGAAAGTAGATTAAGGATGTTGCCTAACATGTCAAATTAGCAACTTTTTATTAAATGTCAAAACGAACGAATGTATGGAGTTTTGTATCAAATAGCAAGTTTTGACGTCACAATTGTACAGCATCAAAAGATTTACTCTTTTTGGTTAGATTGGGGCTGAAAAATCATATTAATTATAAAATTTTGATCACATTTCATGTATCCGTGTATTTTTGGATGTTCAATACACTGGCTAGTGTTCATTATCATGTATCTAGAATACAGGATATTAGCGTATTATTTATTAGTAATTAATGCACATGAGACTTAACAACTTCACATATCAGGGTCGACAACAATTTGGCGATGTCGATAGTGTTGCAAATGTCTACAAGCGGCGGTGACCACTTAACATCAGGTGAACCGTAAGTGTTTATCGTCCCAGTTGATATAAAAAAAATCCCGGGACAACTAAACCTTTCGAATCAAGCGGGCAGACACTAGGTTTAAAAATTTTGCAAACTATTCCGAAAAGTAACACAAAACGAGCATTCAAAAAGTAACACAACAGACAAAATGATAATGACGGTATATTAAATATATATTAACGTTAGCAATAATCATCATCTGTGAAAGGAAATGATGGACAATTGTCCCCAAGGTTGATTATATAGAAGTGTGGGGGCTTCCGTCATTACTTGCCATTTCTATCAGATAACGGAATTTCGTTTGTGGTTCTAATTCGTCCGCTCTTCTACCTTTAGATTACACTATGTACAAGGTTTTAGTAGAAATAGTAGAGCTTTTAGTTCATCCTTAGGTTAGATACAGTGATGAGTAGTTTCAGGAAGACCGAAGCACTAATTAAAGAAAATATGACAAATAATTGCCCAAAAGTAACAAATAAAAACAAACTAATACGCACTTAAAAGAAAAAAATAATTGCTTTATTGGACTACTGAAAAGTCAATCAAATTATTACGATAATATAATGTAGTTACAATTATTTTTGGAGTCGGTTTCAGCCAACGTAGGCTTGTAACATACGGGGTGCAAGTGAGAGGCCTCCCCGTGGCGCACCCTGGGCAACGTCAGCTCCAAGTGCCCACCAGCTTTTGGTGGACACTTGGCGCTGGCGGCTGACTCTCACATCCTTCCCTTCGGTCCTCTTCCCATCCTTCCACTCCCATCCTTTTAAGGGAAAACCCTTATCCTTCCCCCCTTCCTCCCCCTCCCCCCCTTTCCGGGCGGGCCTGGCGGCAGGTAACACTGTCGTCGGGAATAACCGCTCAAAACAGAGTGAGGCACGCCGCTCCTCTGCGACCCGTAGCCCGGGCATCCTGCAACGACCTCCACCACAACGGTACCACAACTGTACATACCGGGCGACCTGTACAGTAGCCCTCACGGGCACTAGCCTTGCCCCCGGAACGGCGTCACCCGGGGGTCGACCACCTTTTCGTCCATACTCGTGGGAACAACAATGAAAAATGCAAGCCAAAATGATAAGATGACAGAGAGCAGTGAGGACAGGAGGAAGGAAGAGGGAGTGCCTGGAGGCACGAAGGAGCAGCGAGTGACGTCGGGTTTCTTCGGCTGGGCTGAGTCGTCCAAGCCCGAGAACTCGGACTCGGAGGGCGGAGTCCGGCCGGGAACTCCGGCGACCTCTCTGCCCCGGAAAAGAGGACACGAGGAAGGTGAGGATGACCTGAGGCCCGACAACACCCCCAAGGTGAACACCTCCCGAAGGGGTGGGGCCAAAGGGAGACTTGCGAGTTTCGCAAGACTGGCGGCGGCAAGAGCGAGGCCCCGCGCAGCGGAGGGCGCAGACTCGGACGACTGCGCTACCTCCGATGCGGGGAGCCTCCTCGATGAAAGCTCCGCTTCGTGCCGGGAGGATCCCCCGTTCCCCGTCCGGAATCGGTAATTGGGGGGGGAAAGAAGAAAACGGTGCAGGAGCCCGTGGTCGACCCGGTCGGGGAGACACGTAGGGCGGCTGCCCAAATCATAGAGGGTGCCCGCAAGTCGGGGAACCTGAATGGGGCTGTGCGGGGCCAAATCAACAGGGCCTGCCACAGAATCCTGGCCTCCATGGACGTAATGGAGGCCAAGAAGTCGGTGAGCGACGAGGTCCGCGCTCTCCAAGCTGAAAATTGGAGGCTGCGGGAGCGGGCGCTCCTCCGCGATGAGGAGCTGAGGAGGCTCCACGCCGCCTCCACGAAGCGCGGACCTTCAGAAGGCGGGACTCGGGCCCCACCGTCCTCGCAGTTTAGCGCTGCGGACCTGGCGGAGGCCCTGATGGAGATCAGGCGGGACCTGTTCGCCTCCTTGGAGGGTATGATCAATACCCGTCTCGGGGAGGCAAACAAGCGCCCGCCCGCCGAGCCCATCGTCCGCCCCCCGTTGGAGGCCGACGAAACGAAGACTGCGGGACTGACCACGTCGATCCCAGCCGCAAGCGAGCCCGAAAGGGCGAGGCTGGGCGACGGCCGGCCCCGGAGGCCTAAGGCCGCCAAGGCGGCCGCCAGGGCCGCCGCTAAGGCCGGCAAGAAGCCCACCCCGGCAGCCCCTGTTGCCCCGCCGGCCCCGGAGGAGGGACCGGGCCCCTCGGGCCAGCAGCCCGAGGAGGTGAGCTGGGCAACAGTGGCCAAGGAGGGCAAAGGCAAGGGGAAGGGCAAGGGCGCCCCCCCAACCCAAGTGCCCCCACCCAAGAAGGCAGCGCCCAAGAAGAAGGAGAAGGGACCGAAGGTCCCGAACACGGCGGCGGTGGTGATTACCTTGAAAAAGGACCTCGCCACCGCCACCACGCTGCACGCCACTATGGCGAAAGCCATCAAGGGCTGCAGCCTCGCGGAGGTCGGTTTACAACACGTGAGGGTGCGGGCCTCGATGACCGGGGGCAGGGTCATCGAGGTCCCCGGGGCGGACAAGGAGCGGGCGGCGGATGCGCTTGCAGCGAAGCTGCAGGCCATCGTGGGCGACGTAGCCCACGTAAGCCGCCCGCAGAAAATGTCCGCCATCCAAGCGGTCGGCCTGGACGAGTCAGCGACCGCAGAGTCGCTGACCGCAGCCGTCGCTGCTGCGGGGGAGTGCGAAGCGGCTCACATGAGGGTGGGGGGCATCCGCTCCCGCTACGATGGCACCGGGTCAGCTCTGATCCGGTGCCCGGCGGGGGCGGCAAGGGCCCTCCTCGGGCGTGGTCGGATCCTGGTGGGCTGGTCGTCCATCAGGATCATTCCGGTTGGGCCGACACCCATGCACTGTTTCAAATGCATGGGTGTGGGCCACACTAGGGAGCTCTGCCCCTCTGATATCGACCGGAGCCATATGTGCTTCCGGTGCGGTAAGGAGGGGCACATCTCGAAGGACTGCCGGGAGGAGAAGGCGCGGTGCGCAGTATGCCACCACGCCCAACTTCCGGCCAACCACGTCATGGGGGGGTCCAAATGCTCCCCGCCCGCGGTGAGAGGCAAAGTGGCGCGGATAAAGACCGCCCGCCCACCGCGCCCCACCCCCGAGACAGCGGCCGCCAGCCGGCCGGAAGAGGAAGACACCCGCATGGACGTCTAAATGCCTACATTATGGCATTTCTACGTTCTGCGGGTGGGTGTCTCTACCGGCACATACGGCAAGGGTCCCACCCCCGGGGGACCCTTAGTGGCTGCAGGCGGAGGATGGGAGTCCTCCGTCTGCCTTGTCAAGCCACTGGGCGGCCGGGAGATGGCCACGCGTGCTTGGTCATCTCCCTTTGGAGAGGAAGACCCCGGCATCGGCCGGGGCGAAGACCGGTGGACATCGTGGGTAATGCTCTACGGTACCACGGTGTCCAACCAACCGGACAGCGGTAGCACGCCAAGGTGGGTTTTAGTGGGTAAACCTCTCCTGCCTTTCTCACTAGGAGAAAGAGAGGTGAAGGGAAACCCACATATCCCCCCGTTTCTCCCAGGACAGGGGTCGAACTCATAACCGAGTTTCCCGAGTTGCAAAAAAAAAAAAAAACATAGTTATAGGTGAGATGTGCTTGTGTCGCACGCGCTACTTTACCAGGCGAGAGCGGGGCCGCGGCGGGAGGGGAGCTATTAAAAGTGTTTAATTTATTAAAGTATTCTCGTATTATTATTGCTAGGTGTATTGTAATGTTTCCTTGGCTAACACCGCCTCCAAAAATAACAATAATTGTAACTACATTATATTATTGTAATAATTTGATTGACTTTTAAGTAGTCAAATAAACCAGTTATTTTTTTTCTTTTCAGCGCGTATTAGTTTGTTTTGGAATAGTTTCTTTTTGTGAAGTCGGTTTTATTTTTGTTTATTTTTTAAATTTTAGTGACAAAAATGTTAGTGTACAGAACACTAACATTTTTTTCTGAATATGGGTAGACCTACTAAACATAATTACTTAAGGTGTAATGCCTACACATTTAAGGATTTTCCTCAATTTTCTCACGATTCCATCATCAGGTCTTGTTGTAATGATCATGGGACCATCTGTGAAGTCTACCCTTTTTTTAATCGAAATCGGTTGGCATGATATTCAGTTACTGGTTCATTTGTCGCACACATACTTAATGCTAATTTTAGACTTATATGGTTTTCTCATGGATGCCATTGTCAGAACTGGACTATTGATACCAACTGAAACAACCTATTGAAGTGGGACCATTTGGGAAGCACCAGCTTTCAAATAAAAAAAGAATTATTAAAATAGCTTCGCCCAGTCGAAAGTTATAAAAGTAAAATACGTTAAAAAATAAAGTTAAAAAATACAGACGAATTGAGAACCTCCTCTTTTTTGAAGTCGGTTAAAAATCCGATCCGATCGTTACCAAACTTGACAGGACCCGCTAAGCTAATCTGAATTTGCCTGAAAATGTCATTAAAACGAACCGTTTTGAAGTTCATAGGGAACGTATGTCGGATTTTTACCATGTAGCGTATTTATCATAAAAATCCTAGTTTTAGTTCATGACATTATCATCGATTGTAAACTGCAACACCGAAAATTTAAACCATATTCATTGAAACTACCACTGAATACAGAAATTCTAAAGTATTCAGAATAAACTGCACTACATAACAATGCAGCACTTTATCCTGAACCGAATCCCATCGGCAATCGTAAAACTGCTGCCGAATCCGCTGAGAACAACTTCGACTCGAACGTAGAAGTGACTATCTCGGTTGTCAAATAAATCGGACACTTTAGCGGTTGTGGCTAAAAACGTATTTCAATATAGACACGTCATTTATCAACATTACGGCTCGCAAACAGCGTAAAAACAACAGCATTCGTAAGATTATACAAAAACAAAAGAGAAACTCAACAAGAAATCGACACGTTTTTCGCTTCTATACGAAGCATCTTCAGGACGTATTAGACCCGCTGTCACTGAGTCGACGTACTAGCACCACATACGTTTTACCTCACCGACCGTCCCCGACAAATAGTGATATCCAGCGGAATTTGTTACTAGATATTTGATTTGGTATAATCTTACAACGGATTTCCGCAAGGTCACGCCAGAGTCAATAAGTTATCTAACAGCATACATAGATACTTACACGTCCGAAGAAAGGAAAAGCCAAAAAGAAAAAATGCCACCTTACAGTCTACTTGTTGCTAGAGAGAGATGATGATACATCGTTAGTTACGTTAAGATTGTGCTGCATGCGCTGCGCGTGCCGACGAGTCAGGGGTAGGAGCGCGACTAAATGGAATTAACTCAATTACCATAATTTTATGTTGCCCTTTCTGAGCGCGCATAACGCATCTACAGTTTATATATCATTGGTTGTGGCAAACTGTATCGAATAGCTTAGCTAGACATGAAATGGGAGTGGAGTTGTAGAAGCTGACGAAATATCTAGTATGCGAAATAATATATGTTCTGGTTGAATAGTGGTTAGTTGAACGTGTGTTAAGGTAGACAACTTTTCTAGTATGACAGGAGTCTGACAAGCAGGCGAACTACCCGATAGTAAGTGGTTACCGTCGCTTATAGAGATTGAAGATATCAGGAGATTGCTGATGTGTTATTGTTCTTCGTTGTATAAGCTTGTGTTTGATCACAATATTCCATGGTGAATGATGATGTGATCGAATGTGTTAAACATGAGTTAAGAAGGGAACTGGCTACAGCATTTAGCTGTATATTATTGCGTGAAGGTAAGGATAGGAAAATACAGTTATCCGATCCTAAACAAAGCTAGTAACTACTGATGGCGACCGAAATATATAGTTTTTACTTTTGAGCAACAAGATTGTCTGATTTAGAATATCAATATGGCATTCAAAGTCAATCCATGAATACTGCAAGAGCAACAACACTGATAGTTAACAGATATTAAGTAATTTGAGCCGTGCAAGTGTGTTTTTTTAATGGGCTTGCGTTTGGCCTACGACTGACCCCAAAAGGAGTTATGACGAGGGCGAGGATGTAGCACCCTTACCCCGAAAATGCCTATTCACTCTGGCCGTGACAATATGAGACTATAAGTACCAAAACTTATTTCCATGAGCAATGCAAGAACAAGTATGGCTACATACTAATAGTTAACAAAGATTCGATTTCACTTGAAGCCCTGCAAGTACCAACAATTTAATTTTCCAGCATACAGAACAATTCTAACCACTAACAGAGACAAATATTCACAACTCGAAATGGATATAATTTTATTTCTCCCCAACGGAGCAGACCACCGCGAAATCTACTTGAATATTCAACGTACACGAGAACCACACCGCAGACAGATAACAAAGTAAAACTAAAAGGAGTTAGGACGCGGACATAAACTTCTGCCAGACATTCTAGGGTATTGCCATAGTGTTGTGTTCTGGGACGCGAGTCACTTTATATGATACTGCATTGATATTGAATAGGACACTTTAGTTTGATCACGACGAAATAAACATAAATTGCAGGCACATGAGACTTAACAACTTCACGTCTCAGGGTCGACAATCCATTGGCAATGCCCTTGGTATTACAAATGTCAATAAGCGGCGGTTAGTACTTACCATCAGATGAACCGTCTGCTAGTTTGTCGGCCCATAAAAATCTTTATTGACACATGATTGGGTACATAGAAAATTGCAACTATTACGTTTATTAAAGTTGCACGGTTGAGCGCCTAATGCCTAAACTAGGTAAGTTTGTGATTAGACCTCTTCCCTAATAAAGCAAATAAAGAAAGATAAGCCAGATTGTTAAAATACGAAAACAGCTGATCCTGTACTTATATATGATATCTTATCCCTAAAAAATGAAAAGAAAATGTTAGGATGGTTGTGAATCAGAATCTATGGTATAAATACATTAGATCCTTAAAAGGACGCGGGTGAACCCGGGGGTGGCTATGTATGTAGCAGAGACGCCAGCAATGGAGCTAAGTTACCTACAAGCATTAGTTATTGCGTTCCAAGAAGCTACAACGTGCCGACTTGAATTACAGCCAAGGAATGCTAATCAGAGTTACACCGACTTTATTTATGATGTGATAAAGGTGCAATGACCACTTCTATAACTTAGATCGTTACGTTCAGGGGCAAATGCAACTTTCAGATGCAAATTTTAGATGAATATTCCGATTAGATCTGATATTTTCTGACCACCGGGGCCTATCGCTTAAGGAAATGGCAATGTTTTATAAGGTTGCAATTTTGTAGCCTGATCACTTATACACCTTTACGGACAAAGTTATGATTTTAGTTAAATTTTACCCATTTTGAAAGTTAAGGATTGGCAAAACTGACTCCCACGTGGCCTGGAAATATAATAGAACCCAAGAAAATTAAAGCGAAATTCAATCAAACTTGAGTAAACTGTATTCAAAGCTAGCCTGTGAACAAATTAATATCCTGGAACATTCTTCACACACCATTGATCCCAAATTAAGCAAAGGTACCAATATATTTTATGTATCAGTTAACTGACACTATTATACTAGATATTTCAATAAATAAATAACCCAAGACAACAATATCTCGAGTACCAGATCCCAAATTAAGTATGATGTACTACTTGTAGTATGGCTACCAGGTAACTGATATACTACATATACTACTTTTTTAAATATATACTTATATAGATATTAAACCCAGACACAGAACAAACAGACATGTTCATGCACACAAATGTTTGTCCTGGGTGGAAATCGAACCCGCGACCTTCGGTTTGGCAGTCAGGGTCTCTAACCACCAAGCCAACTGGCCCGTGCTTAGACCAACACATAGCATTTCAATTGACACAAATGTTGGTCTTAAAACTAAAACGAATCTGCAGTGGATCAATTCTACAATACTTACAGTAAAGTAAATTTAACAGATACATTTCTAATACCTGATACCGAAAGCAATACAAAAAACGGACGGAGGCGCAAACCTTTTTGAAATGTTATCTCTGGTAAAACCAAGTCTGAACCTGTTGGATCCGTAGAACAAGTCGAGACAAGTGATACATAAAAACAGTCTATAAATACACCCGAACAAAGGAAAGGTAGTGTAAAATTACCGAGAAGGTTCCGCAACAAAAGGGTCCATTGTAACTTTGCTACAGAAAAAAAAGCACTTAAGAATTTTGAGAAGATCCACAAAATTTGTGATAGTTGTTTTTTTTGATAGGCGCAGATAGTAAAGTGAAAGAGACAAATATTTAACAATGTGTTTTAATTAGGGATGCTACCAAAAAGTAGACAAGTTACGAGGCAATGGTGTTCTCAAATAACAGATTTGAGACTTAACAAAATGCATGTAGTTTTGGGCGTTAATTTTAAGCCTGTTAATGCAAATGATAAAAAAAAACAGTTTTTCTTCAAAATTTTGTGAATGTATCAATGCTTTTTGTTTTAAAGAAATAATCACTCGGTAACTTATAGTCATGAATTAAATTATGTCGCTGTCAAAAGTATCTAATAGTGATGTTGAATATGTGAAGGGCGAATATATTCTAAAATTAAAAATATTTTAAATTTAAAAATACTTCAATGTAGAAATATTACAATTTTACTGAAGTTTTCTTTTGAATATTATACTCCATAATAATAATGCTAGAACTTACTCGTGACGGTTTAGTAAAGATTGCAATCTGAATTATTAAGATAGGTGGGGTTTCTATTGCTTATCTAAAAGCTAGATTCATTTCAGAAATATAAAGTTTAGTTGATGCATGAGAATGTATGTGTGTTACATTGTGTGAAATGGAATGCTTGTTATGTTACATAGATAGAGCACGAGAAAGGACCGCCATACTCGGAGAATTTATGTCTAGATATACTCTTGGAGTCTGACTGGTGTATAAACACAATAACAAACAGACAGACAGAAACCTAATATTAAATTATTAGATAAAAGGATTTGTGGACTTCATGAAATATATATCTTTCTAAATAATATGTTCTATATTAAGCCCTGGTTTTCATTGTACGTTTGATGCTTTGTAGTGCCCGCCAGGCTGTATCACCCTCACCATATTACGTCAGTGTTCCGGCAGCTGCACTTCAAATATCCAGTATCCGTCCTGTCTTTCTGTGCTAACCACAAATAAACATACACTAGCATCCACAGTGAAAAAAACAAAAGCTTGATTTTCACATAGCCACAGCATAAAGTTTGCAAGACAATCTCTGCTAAACCCAAAACAAAATACCATTTAAAGCAGTCTATAATAAGCACTTACTTGTGGAGGCTTTATTAAAACGTCAGTAGGTGGGACAGAGGAACAGGCAACGAGTATCGACCGCAAATTGCATAATTCCGCCTCTCGACGCCGCTCGTCATAATAACAACACGACACAATCACATAAAACACGGCGTAAGTCTAAAGGGAAAATATTAATACGTAAGAATACGAACTCTGCCATAATTTCTAATCTTAGAATTTGTAACAAAAGCTATCTGATTTGAAACAGCAAGAAGAGTGTGAAATCCCAAATGGGAGGTTTCTAAAATCAGACTATTCTAGATAATATGAGGAAATTAAATGGAATTTAACAGTAATTTAAATCACCCACAGCATGTATTCATTATTTGATATCAATAAACAATTTCTAACTAAATATTTGCATATCAAAATCAAATCAATCCCGCTTCGGGCAAAAAATATATGTGACATTCTTCCATAAAATATTAAATTATTGTAGCCCGGGATGGATAACACAAAAGAAATAAGTATCGGTAATGTGGCCGAAACATGCTGACGATAGAAGATATGATGATAAGATATGAGCAAACATATCTTCAGTGTAATATCAGTCTTAGACTCAGAACTCAGAACTGAATTTGATTCAAAATTGAGTTTTAGGAAGAGAAAGTATGAATTTCTCGGTGTTCAAAACTGTTAGTGTCATTAAGTTATCCTCATTACCCATAAAATATGATCCATCATATTCTTTATTTCACATCTCGTCGCCAAAATACCTGCTAGTACTTCGATAGCTGCTTTTAAGTGCTAGTTCTCTCCTAGGCCTAGTGTGCACATCACCAATGGTCACATCATCACTTAACATCCTGAGAATCTATTTTGGGCTTGTGGTGAAACAAAAGAAAAAAGAACCTATTTAAAAACTTCTAACTCCGCTGCAAGCTAACTCCTTAGACCGGATCACGATCCGACATCGATACAATCTCCGATAGCGGCCAACAAAAAGAAATGCCGTTATTTCCCACGGGGTGTAAAATTCTTGAGCCTTTTCGGACCCCGTCGTTTTTGTGCTCTATCCGGCGCGGCGATAACTTTGAGCTTCAGTTGTTACACTCGGTTATTGTTATTGTATAATACGGGAAGTAATCAAACTAGAACAATTTCCGAAATTTCTAAACCCTTTACACCCGCATCAATCCCTATGAGTGTGATAATAAATAATTCTGTGTTTTTTCTACACACGGCTCCTAAACTCACCACAACTTGTACTACTTAAATGTTAATATTACACTACAAATTGATATATTTTTTTATATAAGGTATATTGATTTCAGTCTGTTAGTTCCACCAGAGCCACCTGAGGGTTCTTGTTTGTTTCCCAGTTTCTTTTTATAGTAATCACTCTTTAGTACCTTCTGCCACATGATAACTTAAAAGTAATCAAACTTGAGTTTATCCAAATCAAAAAACTAGGTAGTGTCGTAATTGTTGTCTAGCGGAGTAAGTTCTAGCGGAGTGGAGTAAGTTTATGGCTAAACGTCAGCCGAATTCACAAAAAGGTAAGGAATTGGGACAGCCTTTTTAATCCAGTCTCACAAAGATACAGTAGACCAAAAAACAATCACGTTGCAAACCATAACATCTACAGCTAAGATGCTATTGATCGAAAAATAACCTCAATTCACAATCTCAAAACCTTAACCTCCTTTTCATATCTCAAACTTACAGCGCAGATTTACCAATCCCGCTTTTATCTCGAGTACATTGAAGTCCACCACAATATGTCAGCCGAAGTGGTATGAAGATTCGCATATAAATCAGATAAGAAGTAAAATTGTCCCGGACAATGTAATGCGCGCCGGGATTGGATGAGATCAGTCCTGAGCATCCGTTCCGGGTTTGCAACTATGTTACAATTTGTTATTTGGCCATAGAATGAGGGATTCCATGGGCGGAGCGGTAGCGGTAGCAAGTTCTGTAAAGGTAATTAAGTAGAGTTTGATTTCTACAATCACTCTTAGTGAAGTTACCTTGCGCATTTCTGCCATGAAGAAGTATGTAGTTTCGGTAAGAAATCTAAGGTAGTAAGGGAGGTTCCACCTTACCCATTTTCATCGTGTAGCTGTAGTACACTTTTATACTTTTTTTCAGTTAGAAAGGTAAGGGGCCGGTGAAATTACAGGCACATGAGACTTAACAACTTCACGTCTCAGAGTCAACAGAACATTGGCAATGCCCTGGGTGTTGCAAATAGGCGGTAGTGTCCACTCACCGCGCAACTTTAAAATTCTCTTCGTCACATGACAGTGTGCTAGATTAACCATCATAATATTAAAAGTTGCGAACAATTTTGGGCCTATGGAGTGCATCTGTAGGCTGTAGTAGGTAAGAATGTACTAACCGTTTTAACAAAAAGTTTGTAATAATGTAGACAACTTACCTGAAACAAAAAATAAATTTATAAATAAAATGTCAATAGAAAAACAGGTTGCGTCGTAAAGACACATAACAGAAGTGAAACTTTTATATTACAGGGAAACATTTTAATTATTCATCAACCTCTTTTGAATAGTATAGATTGTGATATCTTTCATTTATTTTTGGTCAAAAAAAGGTTGCCCTACTTGCTGCTAGGACGACAGTTAATTCAGTTACTACAAAGACAATGCTAATACATTCACGGAGGCCTCGGAGAGCTTACCTCTCACGTGATTAGTATTATTAGCGTAGTAAGCGACAGAGACAGAGCATAGAGGCCGCGTCGTAATATTTATTTATATAAGACACACCAACAATGTACATACAATCATAATTACCAAGAATAACAAAAAAAAATACATAATTGGCAAGACATTAACGAGTATATACACTAATTATAGGCATGTACAACATTTTAAGAATACATATTGAACAAAAAGAGAAAAGCATACGATAAATTTGTTAAACAATGCAATTTATAATAATAATAATAAAAAAAATAATAGAACACAACAATAAAGAACAAACAATAATATTAGTTACAATTATAAGCCAGATGGGTTTCTGACTTCATGAGGAAAGCACAAATAGAGTGCCTATATTGATAAAATTCTAAGTAAAAGACATCAATATTAGGATTATTGTTAAAATTATTATATAACCTAGCCATCCGCAAAAAGGGATTGTTGAATGAGACATTAAGTGACGTGGTTGGTAGATGAAAAAGGTGAGGCTGTCTGCGTATATTTTGCTTGTTGATTTTGAAATTGAAGTACGAGATAATAATTGCGTCGATCTGTCCATTAACTATTTTAAATAAAGTCTGTAAGTCATTAAATCTACGCCTCTTTTCCAGTTCAAAGTGTTGCATTCTATCCACATATTCTGGAATGGACTTACGGAGTCCAGACCTAATACTTATGTACCTGACAAAACGCTTTTGTACTGATTCCACTCTATTAATATGGCTACAGTATTGGGGTGACAATATAATAGATCCATATTCAAGCACACTTCTAACTAGGGAATTATAAAGTATGATCATGGTTGGAATTTTTTTTTTAAAGTTTTAATATCCTCGAGTTAGTGTCATTTTCCAAACAGAATCGAGCCCCTTAATATGACAGCCATCCTCCTTATAAGAAGTTCACTTCAAAAAGAAATACCAAACAATCGCATGTTCAGTAGCCGCAAAGCAATACTTTACTATTGAGAACAATATTTCAATCTAAAGGCTTTATTTGCTATTGAACTTTGAAACTGTAACTACATTTAAAAGGAAAATAAGTTGTGTTCCTTTATTTTTTATTTAATATACAGTGTAAACTCTTTATAACGAAACTCAAGGGACTGAGCATTTTTTGTCGTTATAGAGAGTTATCGTTATATGGAGTGAACAAAAAAAAACAAAACAAAGTGAACAAACCAACCAACTTGGGCTCACTTCAACGTTATAGGGAGTTTATCGTTATAAAGGATAACGTTATAAAGAGTTTACACTGTATACTGAACGTATAAATATGCAGATAAATAAATGTTACAAAAAAATTATTTAATATTTATATGAAATAATAAAACAGCTAAAAAGTCAGATTAGATGAAATTTATTAATAGAAATAAAAATTTTGCCTTGCTGAGTTTGTTGCCGGTTCTTCGTACTTGAATGCTGTCTTCCGAATAGGTAACTTCAGTAACTTTAAATTTGACCTTCATAAGTGCCCTCCGTGGGTCTAAGCTGAATAAATAGTTTTTAATTTTGAATTTACTGCTTACAAATAAAAGATCAGTACCCCAATACTGCCAAATGATTTAAAAACTATAGTCTTGAGTAAAATTTTAGTCTTTTTTCCGTTTTATTTTTGCAATGCTGTCTCAATTTTGACGTTTTTAAGAACAAGCTTATCAATTTAGGTCGTTTATTTTTAGATTGCTCATTTCTCAATAACACTACGATATCTAAAATCACGAATCAACCTCTAACGTTATTTTTAGAATACTTTGATTGAGACTAAATCCGAAACAGTAATTCAGTACCTAATAGGGATGTGACATGACAAATCAGCAATTCTTTATGAAATGTCAAAACGATCGAGCTTTGTATGAAATAGAGAGTTGTTATAATTGTACAGCATCAATTAACATACTCTTTATTATTAGATCGGTACTGAAAAATCACATTAATGATTAAATTTTGATCATATTTAATGTTATCGTATATTTTTGGATGTTCAATACACTGGTTAGTGTTTGATCATTTAGCTTTAATACAGGACACATCCCAATTCCTTATTACAGGAATTATACTTCAATTCACAGAAACCATAGTTCGAATACTGGGTTATAAATATCGTATACTAAATAGTAATTCATAGCGTTATGCCTCCAAGGTATAACTACCCATATTATATATGAAATAAAGGTTAATATCCTTTAACTCATGGTAATCTGTGTGGTCGATTGTAGGATAAAACATTTATTGCAGTAATAAACTAGTTGCCAGCACGCATGCGCAAAGGGTCGGCTTGGTTAATGGAGTAAGAAGTAATTAGAAAAGGATTTTACTGTCTACGCTGCACTTGTTATAAGTTAATTTCTTTTACGCCGAATGTGTTGTTTTTTCATAGGTTACTAGATGTTCCCAACATGCGTTGCTATGCGACTTTCTTTTTGCGTCAGGAAGTTTTGCAGAATGTCGTAGGACAAGTGACGAATGGTTTAGGAACAAACATAATTACTTTGCGTTTAATATATTTAGAAAATAATGAAGCATATGTAGTATTCGCCCATTGGTTGGTAAAGTAACATAATCATTATTGAAAATTTGAGGAAGGAGAAACATATTATATAAATTTTCATGTGAAAAAGAAACAGTTTCCATTTTTCTTATTAGAATAACATTTAAGCTTTTTAATAGTTAGTAGCCATTCAGTAATATCATATAATCATCATATTCAGTAGTATAACGCGACGGTGAAACATACCTACGTAAATATTAACATACAGGTATTGCTACAATCATAATTATTCTTCGTTTTGGCTTTACCATAGATTACCATCGATTTACAAACAGAAAAGAGGTACTTAACTATTGTTTCTTGACCTATTTATACATAGATTTTAGTTCAATTATTAACTAGGCTACAGATTAAGAAGTAATAACGTATTTTCACCGTCAGCAAGGTAGCTCACTAGAGGAGCATTTAAACGTTACAATCACCAAAATCTGTGTGTGTGGCACAGCATTCTCCCTTACACAGTTGGTTAAACTTTGTATAAAACTGTACCTCTAACAAATTTATAGATAGCCAGAAAACTCAAATGAGTCTTCATGCATATTTAAAAAAGTTGTGGTAAATTTTACCCTGTGCGTCATTATAAAGATAACCATATCCTGTCTTCAGGCCTCAAGATATATCCGTCAATTCATCGACTTATTCGACGTCAAAACACGTCATCTATTGTAACAAGAAAGATATTCATAAAACATCAAATACGAAGGTGACAAAGGTTCCCGATAGCAATAACCTCGCTGACACGTTCCGACACGCCGCGACACGGAGACACAGGACACCGAGTGTTGTCGACACTTCACGACTACATTATAACACCGATTCCGCACTCCGGAATTTTATAACGGTGCGGACAATTTTATTTTCCTGTCGGATTTGGAATGATTCGCTATTTTTTTGCCATTGGTATCTATTTTTTAGGAGAGATATTTAATAAATAAATTAAGTAAATTGATTTTATTACTAGACAATAGGGTCTATATTCAATCAATGAGCCTTTTATCCTGAACATTTATGATTGTTGACATAATGATTATAATAATTTACAGAATGCCTCTCAATTCAATGTGCCTCTTGGCATAGGATACGCCTCCACTAACATTTTCCATTGCTTTCTATCTCCAGCTTAAATAGTCGCCTTTAACGGCGGTAATGACTTAACTCCGATAAACCGTCTTCCTACTCGACATGTTAGAAGACATAACTAACTAACTAAACAGTTTAATTACTATTTAATATTTTGGCTTCCCATTGTAAACTCATTACACTCTCAATTCTGTTTTACATGCCTTATTGCTTTAAATATATATTTTTTTATGCCACTTGGGCCGACAAACAAGCAGACGGTCCACCTGATGGTAAGTGGTCACCGCCGCCTATGGACATTTGCAACACTAGGAGCATCGCCAATGCGTTGTCGACCCTGAGACGTGAAGTTGTTAATTCTCATGTGCCTGTAATTTCACCGGCCCCCTTACCTTTCTAACCGAAACACAGTAATACAATTGCACTACTGCTTCACGGCGGAAATGGGTAAGGTGGTAGTACTTCCCCGGACGAACTCTGCACTAAGAGCTCTACTACTCTAAAATACTATATAATACTTCATTCTTCCAATTCGTACTTCAATATGTTACAGAAGCGTCACAATATTCTAGAGCATTGTTCGAATACAACATCTTTCCCAGATTACAGCTACAAAGTTCCAACAAAGAACCAACACGTATCATTTACAAAAACGGACAGCAGCGAGCAGCAAGTGCAATATAAATTATCTCAACGGCACAACACGTAACACAACCGGGTGTCGTCGACACTTCAATATACTTTGAACAATCCTATGGATTTACAGCACACGGGTTGTTCTTGGACCATCGATTGTTCTGAACTTTGGGTAAGTTTGTAAAAAAGACAACGGTTTTGTGAAAGTTCTAGTTTCTTCCATACGTGAAGATTAGTTATGTGTTCACTGACTTGCAGGCGTTATTATGTTTCATTTTATAACTACAGTTCGATATTTACTTGCAGCTGCTTAAGTCGTTAATGTTTACAATTGTAAACGTCCAGAGTTCAGTTAGATCATGCCCTTTTTACGCTCTTGTCAAGTTCGACCAGTCATTTAAGTCATGATGGACAGCCCCTACTCCGATAAATCACCACATCTACCTCAATCACCATCATTATCATATTTAGTTCAGTAAAGTTTTATGATTTATCAAATTCTAAGCTCGGTCCAAGATGGATAAGGTCAAAGTTATTGATTTTATTACTGGTATGGAAGTCAGTCACTCAGCACGGTTACATTTCTTATGTAAGTATTTTTTATAATCTGAATTATGTGGATTTTACTTCTGTGTTTTACAAAATTGAACAGGTACACAAAGATCACTGATTTATAAGTCAAATAACACCTACATAGTTGTCATAAAAGGTATGGGATATTAATGTCTATAGAACAGTTGCTTTGTGCAACTAGTTTAGGCATCAATGGTCAAAATGTGCTACTATCTTATGTATACTGAATAAGAGCACACATGTATAATTTTACTACTATTCTGAGTCAAAATAAACAATGATTATTACAATATATAATAGTAAATAAAGTGACGACCATAAGCCACTCGTATCCAGCGTCTTATAACGTCTCTAACCAGGTAATCAATCCAATTTAATCTCAATCTTGGGTGTAATTTAGAATCTAAACATAGTTTCCAACCTGATGACGCACATCGCACATGCCATATTGCCAATAGGATCATTGGATACAAAATGCATTTTAACAACAAATTGCAGCTAACAATACGTACACGACGTACGATTGAAAATTTAATTCTGAAATGTAATCTTTGTTGCTTTAAAAAAAAACTATTATTTAGAAAAGAGCAATTTATAAACGATACCAATACATTATGCTATAAAATGACTTCCAAAAATTTTTAAAAATAAAATAGATTGAAAGGTGATTTCATTATATATCTGATTATTTAGAGGATTATAAACCTCAGCAATTAAATGACCTATATACTTAACTATTTTTATTCTGAAATGATTTATTTTTATTAACAATATAACTATTACTATTAGAATAATTTGCAATATTAGATACTATTTGCTTATCGTCACTTTCCATCAGGTGAGATCTAGTCAAATGCGCTCAAGTTTTTATATAAAAAAAAAAAAAAAAATTTTGCATCAATCTTTAGACAATGGATGTGCTACGAATTATCTCGACTTGTTCTGATTAAAAACATATACTGCTACAAATTAACCATACTGCGTATATAAATTGAAGGAACCACAGTTACATTCCAGCTCTTAAATCTGATAAAGCTGTAAAGGGCGTTCCAACATGGAATATACTTGAGCCACAACAAATGAATAGTTAACCTAACATTATGTTATCGAAAGGATTTCCGTTAGAGCACGTTTGACCCCACAAACCAGCTGATAGCTTATCAGCTACTCGTGTAGGCTTATGCTGACAAATGGAAGAAAGAAGGGCAATTAAAAAAATATATTCGGACATTTATCAACAGGCGATGCCCCTGTTGCAAACGTCCGTAGAAGACAGTGACCACTTACCATCAGGTAGACCGTCTCCCTGTTTGCTGACCTACCTGGCTACTTAAAAATTAAAATGGGACCACACGGAAAGCACCAGCTTTCAAATAAAAAAAGAATCATTAAAATCGCTTCGCCCAGTCGAAAGTTATGAGGTAACAAACATAAAAAGAAATAAAAAAATATAGACGAATTGGGAACCTCCTCCTTTTTTTTAAGTCGGTTAAAAATAACAATACGTAAGTCCTAACATAGTCATAATAGCCAACATAGCCATTCCAGAATATACAGTGCAACCTTAATAAAACGTACCTCATTATAACGACTTCCTCGATTTAACAAATTCTTCGTAATCCCCTTGAATTGTCCATAAGAGTCAATATAAAATATACCTTTACATTGCGAACATTTTTTGCGAACAACCTCTTTATAACGAATTTTCAACTATCAACAAAAAGTATAAATACCTCTAATTAACGAATTTTGTCAAACAAAACCTTTATATAAAGTTGTAGTGTCACCAATGTATGACTTTTAATCTCATATCCTATAATCCATCACGAAATTGGATTGTGCTTTGGATCTAATAACTCTTACCGGTGGTAAACAGCTATATTAATAATGATATATGAATAAAACTATTTTTTTACCTCTTTATAACGAATTTTAGACCATCCTAACCTCAACATAAAAAACCTCAGTTCAACGAATTATTTGATATAACGAATATTTACTTGTTCCCCTCCGATTTGTTATATTGAGGTTGCACTGTATTTATAAAACAATCACTTGTAAATCTTTCCTTAAGAAGATTATGCGAAACCGAATCGCTACAATGTATTGTAACCGAAATAAAACTCAACAAGCATAAAGAGCAATGCCAAAAGCTATGGTAATAATAGTGCCGGAAATAGATGAGGGTCGCCGAAAAAAGATCTTACGTCATATCGCTTAACCTGCACGCAAGTTGTTGTGACGTCAAGGTTTAGGCCACTTGTGGGAACCTTTAGTCACGAATTGCGTTTGGGCGCGTGATCATCAATATCGTCAACCGACAGTTCAACAACAGAAGATTCGTGGTTAGAGACCTTGACTGCCACTGGTCGTGTCTTCGATTCCCCAGGATAAACTGTGTGTTTGAACACGTCGTCATATGTTGTTCTGTTTTTTGGTTTCTATAGTACAAGCTATGCTTCGTTTGGAATCAGATGGCTGTGTGTAAAATATGTAACATGCTATTAGATTTCTCTAAATAGTTTGCAACATCACTGTTTATACTCTATTTATATATATCTATAATATATATTTTTGCTTTTGCCCTTAGTTCTCATCATTTAGGACATTTTATGTGAAAGGTTTTTGTGTATATTAGTTGATGGTATAAATAGAGTGTAATAATTGTAATAGTCCCATTAGAAGAAAGGCTATTGTTGCAAATAGCTTTTGTTTTCTGGGTAATAACTAACACTGACACTTTTTAATCTATGTAGATTCGGACGTTTTAGGTTCTAAGGACTTCCGAAGAATTATTTTGGAAGAAGATAAAAAGAGGATCTACGGGCAAAGACGTTTTTATATTTTAGTGTAATCTTTCAACTGAAATAATCAGTCGATTCATTGGAAAAATAGATATAGGGTTGAAAATTGTATCGCAAAATTCCACCAAGTTCCAAACAGGGATAAACTACTCATAACAAAATATAGTTTGGCGTGTGATCCAAATAAACACTTGTAAAGTAATGATGCAGATTGTTCCCTTTAAAGATTGTAGACACGCGAAGAAATTGTGTTCATGACTGCGCTTCGTAGAAACAATCATGTGAATAGCCTCAAATTGGCTTTTTAATCCATTTTGTACAAGTCGTAACTTGGTATGGCGACTAATAACATGTTAATGCACTCAATAGTTTTGTTAAAGTTTCCGGCTTCGGGTCAAAAGGCTACAAATATGACTTTAATGGGAATTCAAACCAAATATGTACAGATGTGCATCTAACTAAAGTTAACATTAGTGTGTGAACCTCGCTTTATGCGCAAATTTTTTTAAATCATTTTTTATCGGATTTCAACGCAGGATCACTAAAACATTATGGCAAATGTTAGGCCGAAACGACATATAAGACTATCTTACTTTGTTCATCTTATAAAGGTAGAAACAGATGGAAGAAAGAATGCAGAAGAAAGGCATCAATGTTTCATTGCTGATTTAACTGAACCCACACGTATCACCGTACAATATTTAACAAAACGCTAAAACCAACATGTTTCTTGTATACGGCCAAAAAGATACAGTCCTGTGACAAATGGACATCGGCCGGACGGACAGCAGACCCCTAAAAACAGTACATGAAAGCGAGAATCCACCTGTCAATATCCTTAAAGTGGACCAATGAGTAGAACAACTCCGAACACGAAATATAATTGAAACACGACAGACCAACTGTTATAACCAAACAAACTATTTCATAGCAACGGTAGTGCTGACTCTGACAAGTAGACTTTGGTCAAACATTGTCGGAGCGTCGAAATGATTGATCGCATGACGAGTATGTGCAGTTCGATTCTAGGTGTTTGTTAACACTTTGTTGAGATGATATGATATTTGACGGAGTATTGCTATATTTGGAGCACAAAATAACAAGTGGGTAAACAAGCATATAAATTCTCTTCAAAATTTTATCGGCTCGGTCAGAGATATTAATGGAATTTGATAAAGTATACGAACAAGAGAACCAAGTTAGTGAAACTTGGTGTAACTCTTCAAACTAGACATAAATGTGGACTCTATAGTCTATAATAAAATACTAGGTAGTGCCAGACAGACAGAAATACGAGAACATAACTAAGGAAAATCTAGTGAAACAATTAATAAACAAACATAAGGGAACTTATGAGTAACTTATAGTTCAAGGAAAAAGGACTTGTTGTTCCATTCTTTATATATTAAATACCTAACCATAGACTGTCTAGTCTATACATAGGTATGTAAGCAGTCAATGAACTTACGTCTGTATAGCGTAGGTATGATACTGGAGGATAGGTATGCGAAGATGACCAGACTATTGGAAATGGGTCAAAACAGTCATAGGTGGCAAAGGTCAACAAACAATGGAAACAAAAGAATAACAATAGGTACCGTATTTTTATGTCACCACAATATATACATAGATAAGTAAATTAAATAATGTAATTAAAATAAACCGTGGTGACCGACATATGCCCATAAAGATCAAAGTTCTCAGCTATTATTTCCTTGTATTTATATATTTTTTGACATATTATAACAAATTATTAAAAATGTAACCTTGCTGAGTTTCTTGCTGGTTCTTCTCAGTTGAAGACTTCCGAATCGTTGGCAACTTCAGCAGTAGTGGCCTAAACTAATTGGTTTTTAATTTTGCAGTTCCAGAGTTCAAAATTCAAAATTCAAAATTCAAAATTCAAAATTCAAAATTCAAAATTCAACTTCCACGTCAGGTTACATACAACTACTCTTGCTTCGTTTGCAATGGATTGGTACTTTTTCCCAGAAACGGTGACAATACTAACTACCTATAACATTGGGACGTATTTATTACAACAAACAATTATAATGAAATTTATTATTATTAGAATATATTCTATAGATTTGATTCTGGGGGAAGCATTCGATTCCTTCGAATCCCGAGCGATACCGCAGTATTTATTTATACCACACGTTTAAATTGAAGTCAAGAATATTCCTACAATCTATTTCAGAAGGAATCGCAGTAAAACAACCATAAATTATAATCCAAACGGGATTTCCATCACACCTTCCCGTACAAAATCCATTGTACCTTCGCAGTTTGTTGAATAGTGAGAAATTCATTTCATCGGATAAGTCAGCAATGTGTTATTGTGACACATTGCCTGCCATTCCTGCCGGCTCGACAAATATTGAGCCCTCGCTCACCCTTTTCGGGCAAAAAACCAATTCGAGTCCTCGGCAAGGCGAGGCGTGACATCCACCATTAGTACGCGCTAATATGTCACAAATAGTGACGTTTCTGATTGTATTTTAGTGCGGGTTTGGACCTTCTGTTTTCGAAGAATTTCTCTATTTGATGGGCTATATGACTTGGTGGTTAGAGCCTGCCAAGCCGCAAATCGTGGGTTCGGTGGGCCCCCCCAGGACAAATATTAGTGTGCATGAGCATGTTTGTTTGTTGTGTGTCTGGATGTAAATATCTATGCATATGTAGTATAACAGTTATCTGGTAGCTATAGTACAAGTACTCTCGGCTTAATTTGGGATCAAGTAGGTTACTTTGCCTTCAAACTGAGTAAGCTCAGTATTATGGTAAAAGCGCCGACCAACACGGACGGTCTACCTCATGATAAGTGATCACCGCGGTCTACGGACATTTCCAATATCAGTGGCATTAACAATGCGTTACAATACAAATACATATGCTTTATTGTTCACACCACATACAGAGAAAATTAAATAAAAAAGTATTTTACAAACATTATAAGTACAAACAATGTAGGCGGCCTTATTGCTGAAGCAATTTCTTCCAGGCAACCTAGGGCAATAGGAAACAAATAATAATATGGCTGGCGTTGTTTATATAAATACTTACATAGAGTGTATTCGATGTGAATGCGTAATCAACTCTGAGAAGTGAATACGTGAAGATCTATTAATTGGCTATTTGTTTCTATGATTATTATTATTTATAGTATTTGTTTTATACCACTTGGGCCGACAAACAAGCAGACGGTCCACATGATGGTAAGTGGTCACGGCCGCCTATGGATATTTGCAACACTAGGGGCATCGCCAATGCGTTGTCGACCCTGAGACGTAAAGTTGTTAAGTCTCATGTGCCTGTAATTTCACCGGCCCCCTTACCTTTCTAACCGAAACACAGTAATACAAGTGCACTACTGCTTCACGGCAGAAATGGGTAAGGTACTTCCCCCGACGAACTCTGCACTAAGAGCTCTACTACTCAAATAGTAATTGTGTTGTTGGTTTTCCGACTAAAAAAAAGTTTCATGAGCCTGAAATTTCACCGGCCCACTTACCTATTAAACCAAAAAGTAGTATAGCTAAATGGAGATTGAACTACTTCCCCGAAAGAATTCATAACTAAAAGCGCTACTTACTTAAGAAAAATAAGTATCAACCATTTGCCCGCATTGTTCTTTATCAATGGTTCAATTTGAATGTCAAATGGTTAACAAGCAGAATGACTGTCCCTGACCTGAAGGTAAGTGATCAGCGCTGAGAACATTTGTCTGCAATACTGGAGTGATTGCAAATGCGCGGCGATGATAGAAAGATGATGATGGCACCAGATCAATTAAGAAATGGTTGCATAAATTAACAGTTTTAGCTTCTGTAACTTTAAATTTGACCTTCATAAGTGCCCTCCGAAGACCTAAACTGAATAAATGGTTTTGAATGTTGAATTTGAAACACAAAAACAGATTGCTTTACAACCATTTCATGCTTATTGATTGATCCGTTTAATGTAATAAAGGATTTTTTTTGTTTAGTAGTACTACTATTACTGAGTAGTAGTAGTAAGTAGCTAAGCAGACCTACTGGGTATATTTCTGTAGGTTTTCACAGTTGGTCCATAATTGACAAATATATCGATGAGCGTGCATATCTAAAGAAAATAAAAATACCACAGTCTAACATACAATATCTTCTAACATTTATTGAATCGGGTAAAATTATTACATTATTGAATCATACAAAAATAAAAAAATGTGGAGACTCCAGACCTCGACACACGACGATGACATATAGGTACATAGTAGATACGTACATAATGTACAATCCAATATGTATGTCTTATCTATAATACTATATCAATATGTATGATCTGTACATATCTACATTGTTTTTTGATGATACAAATTTTTGTGATGAAAATTCGCTTTACGACTCACTGACGCCTATTCTACAATTTTTTTATTGTTATCTGTGTATGTATGTTCTTTTACAACTCAAGAACGATTTGACCTATCATGATAAAAAATTGTTGTCTAGTCAGAACATGTGATTGCGCGAATGACAGACTAAATACTATGATATCGATAAACGTGGGTGAGACCGCGGGGGATAGTTAGTCTTAAACAATCGTTGATTTTGGTTGATAAGTTCAATTTGTTTTTTGAACACCTGGTGTTATGCGCAAGTCTGAACATGAGTCATCTAATCTTCCTTCAATGACTCGATAAGGTTATCATATTTATTCAGGGCATTTCTTGAGGAAGGTTTCTGTGATGAGTCACATTCAAGCACATCTGTTTACTAACATGCCCTTTGCCCTGTGGTTTCTCGTGGATTTTACTGATAACGTGTTATTTCCAGTTGGAATATTATTTATAAATAAATACATTTGTCTTCTAAGAGATTAATTACATATGCCTGATACTAAATGAAGCAGAGCTTGTGCTTGAAGATATTAGATCTTTTTATATTTTTTTTATTAGATTATTTAGACATAGAGATATATTTACACCAGACACAGAACAAATATACATGTTAATGTATAAAAATTGTGTCGGGGATGGAAGTCGGCTGGCCCGTTATAAGTTTGCAACTATCCTTTAAGATACGTTGAAATAGTATTATAATGGGAAAATAATAAATAATAGTAAATGATAAATATCTATATATGTATTTGAAAGTAGTACATGTATATCATGTAATTAAAGTCATTATGAAATGGTGTCGCAATCTAAGTTAAGGCGGATTTACTACTAGATTGACCTTTGGGTAATTGCTATCTCCTTCACACACCCACGCGAAGATAGAGATAACAATTGGAGAGCCGTCAATGTATCGGCAAATCGGCAAAAAGGCGAGAGTATTCGACAATCGCCCTGCCGGTCTTAAATAAAATACGCGTCTAAAAATTTTTATTTTTGGCAGAAAAAAAATTCTTTGAATAAACCTTAATTAGGGCACAAGGAAAATGACTATAACTGTTAGTTTTCGCACACAACTTATTTACTTTTTCACAACCAATAACTATTACTCATCTCATTGTTAGAAATATGACCATTTCATGGCTTTGTTGATGAGTCGATTTACCCGAATTTTGTTAGCTTCCAGATTATTCTGAGAATAACAAATATTATTTTTGTATTAAATAGGGTTTAGGAACATTCCAGGCTACTTGCAAACGATTATAGTAAACAAAAAATCGTCAATGGCCGACTCTGGAATCGAACCCAGGACTCCTAGGCTCTAGCCGAACTAACGAAGATGATAATATGCATCGAAATACTGCGTTATTTTTTACTCATAATTTTTTTTGTGAGCGACAAGTTATATTTAAGGATAAATTATTTTTATGTTCATAATTTCTTAGTTAATTTTAATTGGTTTATTTATCATTTAAAACTATTAATATTTTCTAACATTAATTCTCATTTTAAATTCAATTGATTATTTTCATCAAAATATACAAAAGAAAGAAATGTATAAAAGTATTCAAAGTTGGAGTACTTCCCCGGACAAGCCCTGCACTAAGAGCTATACTACTCAAAGGCTCTATTTAAGATTGGTTTTTACCCTGTATTTCTACTCTTAACCGTACAAAACAAATTACAACTAAATAACAAACAATATTGGAATGCACTATAACAATGAACACCTGACCTTTTTACATGGCTTATCTGTCAAAAGGTCAACGGCATACACCACTTTACGGATTTACACTCCTGACCTATAGGCCATGTTGAGAATGCCCTGAGAATTCCGCAACTTAACTGTAACATTTGGTTCGGCCACTGTTTCGAGACCTTTTCAAATCCATTCGAAGTCCTTTGTTAGAAATATCTTTGGCTGCACCAGGGGGGAAAGGATGTCTTTGTAAACTGGTGGGTTTCGCCACAGTATTGTAAATGCAGTACAGTATAGATGTGCTTTTTGAGACTGGACCAGTCTTCTAGTAGTGGCATGAAAAAGAATATTTTTTTAAAAAGGTTGTTACTTAGGGCAGAAAAGAAGACAACAAGAGAAGAAACAACATGTATTTATATCAAGAATTTTTCTTTAAATCTTTGATACCTAAATACTTTTTACTTATCTCTCAAAATTCAAAACCATTTATTCAGTTTAGGACCGCGGAGGCCACTTATGAAGGTCATATTTAAAGTTACTGAAGCTACTAAAGGTTCGGAGGTCAGCCTTCAACTGAGAAGAACCTGCGTGAAACACAGCAAATATACTTTTTTTTACTACTCTCATTAACAAACAGAATAATATATTTTAATTATATTAATAAGGTATTTAAAAATGACCTTTTTTACCTTTTGACGGTAAAAAAGTAATTTTACAGTCTAAATTAGTACTTGGTGATCATTTTGGTTTATAAGGTGAGTTGGTCATTTTTAAATACCTAATTAATATAATTAAAATATATTATTCTGTTTGTTAATGAGAGTAGTATACTACAAACATAAAACGTCCGATTATAAAAAAATATGTAAAAAAAAGTATCTTTGCTGTGTTGTAAAAAACTGAACCCTATGACGGTATGATAAGCTTCATCAATCAATGAAACACTGGATTAATAAAGATGATTTTTCTCTAATTCTTAAAACGGGCCTTTAAGGTTTTGACAACGTTGTTGCATTGTATTATTTATACAGCAACAATACATCTGGAAAGCAATACATCCATAACGGAAATACAAACGAGCATTGAATCCCCTACGGTATTGCACAATAACATTGTCCGACTACACTGACACCCTGAGGGTATACCCACGATTGTACCCAAAACACATCATTTGAAAATCAACCATAAACTTAACAAATAGAGCTCGAAATTCACTGATTCGATCGCTTGTCAGAGAGTCATCTATCTCTTTTCAACACCATACAAATCCCAAACGTAGAATATCAGGCATATCGTACCGAAGCGGTCATACAGTCACGACCGACATTAATAAAGCTGGAATCTTTTAAAGATCTTTGCCAAGGGTTTTCCCACCTTATAACAAACGCACAAGGGTTGATTTTTGTTGGTAAAGGGCCGGAGATCTATAGATGCGCGTGAGCGTAGAAAGTCATGCAATGGCGGTTAGGGTTGTCATAAGCCAAGTTTATGCATTTTATGACTTTATCTGTGGTTTATGAGCTAATTATGTGCTTACGATTTAAAACGTTTGTACCTATTTTATTATTTACATATATTTAAGAAGTATTAGAGCTCTTTGTTAGGAGTTGGCCTGGGGAAGTGCTACCACTGTACCCATTTCCATCGTGAAGCAGGACTACATTTGTATAGTTATGCTTTGGTTAGAAAGGTAAGGGGGTCGGTAACATTACAGGCACATGAGACTTACAACTTCACGTCTCAGGGTCGACAACGTATTGGCAATTCCTCTGGTGTTGCAAACGTCCATAGACAGAGGATGGTAAATGAGGTACCGTCTGCGTTTTTATCGGCTTTAAAATATTTCATAGAAATATAAAAGGCATGGAGATTATTTTTTAAAGAAATTGACAGTAATAACTATGGTCAGTCACATAAGTACCAATGCAATCAAGTTCAACTATTTCATACCATCTTGAGTAAATTATAATAGAAGCAAAATTATTGCAAATTAGATTCCAATTGAACTTACATTACGCATAAAATGAAAGGAACAGCCCTATCACCATAAACATTATCCGAGCGAAAGGGACAGGTATACAAATTCGAAGAACGGCCGATATTCCGATACCGACTGTAGGTAGAATATCGAATACGATCCGATGAATGAACTTCACGATCACGAGTGAAGGAGACAGGATGTTTTACTTGACCGTTTGTGGAGATATTATTGTTCAACATTGTATTCCCAATGTATTAATACATCTAAAAATTGTTTTTAGCTAATTTTAGTTAAATCCTAAATTAGCTTAAATAATATTTCATACAGTGGGTAAAAGAGAATAGAATAGAACATTAGAGAGAAAGGAACACATTAAGTAGAAGGAAACGTAAATATATCCTGGGACATTCTATACGCCTATCTGATCCCAAACTAAGCAGAGCTTGAACTATGAAAACCAGATAACTGATATACTACATACTCGTATACTATGGCCAGTTGGCTTGGTGGTTAGCGACTCTGACTGCCAAACCTAAGGTCGTGGGTTCGATTACCACCAAGGAAAAACATTTGTGTGCATGAACTTGTATGTTTGTTCTGTGTAAAGATCTATATAAGTATGTTTTAAGAAAAAAATATATAAGTAGAATACGTAGTATATCAGTTGTCTGGTTTCCATAGTACAAGCTCTGCTTAGTTTGGGACCAGATAGATGGCCATGTGTCTTTACATGTCCCAGGATATTTATTTATTTATTTAATTATTTATTACTATGAAAAACAGATAACTGATATAATAGGTACTACTAATATAAACACGAATGTGGTGTGATGTATGAATGTCGTTACATTTTCACGACCGAAGAACAAAGCAGATTCGAATGACACTTGGCACATAGATAAAGCATGCTCTTGACTAACAAATATGAATATACTGAACATAGATAGATATATGAATAGTGAATACTTTTAATCATAGCCGAAATAATGCAAGCGAGACATCCCTTGGGAACGCGATTAAAACCGCGGGCGGAAACTTCTACATAAACAACATAGGGCAAACGTAACATGTTCATGCACAAAATCGAAACCACAACCTGTAGCGGTCAGGGTATCAACAACCAAGTTGGTAGTAGACTAATCACAGTTATTTGAAAAGTACACGATAGTAAGAATTGACACGACTCGACTTAAAGCTTATGAAAGTCTGTATATTAAAGGACTAGCTGTCCCTCGCGGTTTCATCTGCGTTCCGAGGGAATGTCAGATTTTTCCGGGATAAAAAGTACCTTAGATTATATTCCAGGGCATCCTCTATCTATTTGCCATGTTTCAATTAAATCCGTTCGGTAATTTTAGCGTGAAAGAGTAACAAATATACATCTGTACATCCACCGCTACAAATTTTCGGGTTAATAATATTAGGAGGAAAGGTTCTATGGTTGTTTCTTACTCTTTCACACAAAAACTACCGAACGGGTTTGGATGAAACCTTGCACATGAAATAAAACGAAATATTTATTCAAATATGCCTTCACAGGCACTCATGAATGGTCAGGCTCTAACAACGGTTCGGTGAAATAAGATAACTGATATACTACATAAACAATTTTTTGTTATTATTTGCTACTCTTTGTCACATTATATGAATGAAATTAAAAAAAAACTAATTACTTTTATTCAAATAGGCCTTCAAGGTCACTTATGAATGGTCGGGCTCTAACACCGGTTCGGAAGGTTGCTGTTACTGAGAAGTGCCGGCAATATATTCAGCAATTACGTTATTAGAAATCTGATTTTGGACATAAAGAAACATAGACATAACATATAGGCTACTTTTTAGCACTGAAACATGTTACATCTTTCAGGTACGCAGGTGAAACTGACAGCTAGTACATACATACATCCATACTACAAACTTTCACATTTATTATATTTGTAGGACAAGATTAATATCGTCGTGACACCACAATGATGCCAATAACACTGTGATCACTCACTTTTTTAAATGTCACGTTCGATGTTACAAGTGATATTAATAATGAATCAGCAATAACGATTACGCTCGTAGTTCAGTAAAATGATCAATTAATCAATATAATTATAGTTTCTGAACGCTGCGGATGAAAGGAAGCTATTCATTATTACTTATCTGTGGTATGAAGGATGATCTACTCGATTTATATTTGAAGGCTTAAGATTGAAGCTAATTTCATTCCAGCCAGTATTAAGCCAGCGTTTGATGAACAAATCCAGAACTTTCAAAGGTGGAATTTTAGATTTTGGTTTTCGAAATAAATCGGTTGTTGATAAAATTGTGCACCAACGCGAGATAGGCGTTATTGGAACTTATAAGTACTAGCTACCATACCGCGGCTTTACTTGCGTTTTTGTGAGATCTAATGTAGTCTGGGTTAACATAGCCTATGTTACTGTGGAATATTGTAGATTTCTATCAGTTAAAGAACTGTTTTAAGTGAGATTACCTCCTACATGTTTAGGTACTACTATTTAAACTTACAAACTTTATAATATTAGTGAGCGATACATCATTACCCCGGAGATATTTGACAGCCCCCGGAGGCCATCTAAAATAGGACAAAATCAGGTAAATCCGAGCGTAACCGCCATTACAATGTCAATGACAAACATAAAAAAAATACATAATAAACTAATTTCTTTTTTAATATATCACAATTTATCAAAGGTATAATAATCATTGAATAATAATCTTTATTGCCACTATAATAAATTATAATTAGCAAGAGATAAAAAAGACCAAAGCAACAAGCAGTGTTTTTGTTCTGGGCTCGGTTTTAACGATTATTAGTAGCTTCAGTAACTTTAAATTTGACCTTCATAAGTGCCTTCTGAGGGCCTAAACTGAATAAATGGTTTTGAATTTTGAATTTTTTGAATTGATCGGATTTACAATTATAACGTATCAAATATTTATGTAATATAAAATTTAAAAATACAAAACCATTTATTCAGTTTAAGTCCGCGGAGGGCACTTATGAAGGTCAAATTTAAAGTTACTGAAGCAACCACCACATAAAACAAATCATGATATGTGAACTGCCAATGTTAACATCATTAAGCACCTAGGAAAAACTAAAATCAACCAGAAACGTTATTCACATCAAATACTTTGAGACCGTTAAAAAAAATCTCCGCGTCCATAGATTAAAAACATAAATAAGGCTGTCATTACAGGCGATAAAGATCTGTTAAAACCGGAAGAATGAGTTTGGGCACAACAGAAATAATGGTTATAAGTGTAGATCACACAATGCCACGATAATTCACCCCCATTAACGAACAATGGACGTATTAAGAAGGGGACAAGAGCGAGGGACGAAGAAATTTGATTTTATAGCTATATGTATAAAAAAAAATGAATTTCTCAAAATTATTAAGTACGGCTATCCTGCTCTAATACTTTACTGTGTAGTAACACATTCAGCTTCAAATAAGCTCGAAATTAAATTATTACCTGTCCTCCGCGGTTTCACCCGCGTTCCCAAGGGATGTAACATTTTCCCGGCACAAAAAGTATCCTATGTTACTTCTAATACCTCCAAGAATATGTGTACAAACTTTCACAATGATCGGTTCTGTAGTTTTTCGTGAAACACATTTATAATATTAGTAGGGCTTATGAAAATAAAAGATTTTCTCATAATTCTAAAGTACGCTAGCTCTAATACTTTAGTTACTACTCATTCTGTTTCAAATAACTCGGAATAAATGTACCCAATAATTTAACTTAGCTAAGTATGTTATGAAAAAAAAAATATATCAAAATTCTAAAGTACTGCTATCCTGCTCTAATACTTTACATACAGTATTAAGTAAGCTGAATGTACTCATTCAGATACACTCGAAATTATTGTACCTAATAAATTAGATTTTTTAGCTATATGTATTATGAAAATAAAATATTTTCTCATAATAAAGTACGCCTATCCAGCTGTAATACTTGACTTAGTACTCATTTTGCTTCAGATAAATTCAAAGTTAATATAATGATTTTATAGCTGTATTACTAAAATAAAAGATTTTCTCAAAATTATAAAGTACGACTGCTCTAAACTAATTTCACCACTACTCAATCAACTTCAGGTAAATTCAAATATAAAGTAAAAAAACAATTTATAACTCCAATTGATTTCGTAAAACCCATAAATCGATGCATTTTATTTAATAACAAACCAAACATACCCACGTCATAGAGAACACAAAGATGTTCTTTTTCTAAAATTAAATATTTAAAAATCTACCCTTCCATTAGTTCGTGGAGCCGCAGTGAGCAGTGGTCATAGTGCAAGCGTATTTATACAGTAGAGAATTCTCGACATCTGAAGTTTTACAACTTACTAGACTACTAGCGTGCATAGTTAGTCAGCATTCAGAGTCGACGAACAATTCCAAAACACCTTATGCACTGCAGCAGCCAGAGTTAAATTACCACAGTAAAACAATAAATTGTCATAAGTGACTGTCTATTTTATCCAAATCATGTGTGTATATAATGTAATAATAACATTATCTTTAAACGTCCCTGAGGATACTCATAATTTCTTGGGTAAAATTGTGTTAATCCAGATCAATTATCTATTCTATGGTTTATTTATTTGCCAAAAACTCTAATCCACTATAAAAAACATTTGGATGTTTTTCACTAAACACTCATTTACAATATAAAGTAAGGTCAAAAATAAAAAAAACGTGTGTGTGTACTTTTGTACACACGTAAGAAGTAATACCCGAAATTATAGGTGAGAAAAACTGCTCTAAAAGCATTTTTTACTATTCGATCTTGAAATTGTGGGGTCCAAACTCTTTGCACCTGTCTGTAGCAACGAATAACAATTTTTGACATTGTTAGATTTTTATTGACAATAACATCATTACTCACTCATTGACACTGACAGTTGCGATTTGTGCGATGTTCCGGAGAGACCGTTATCAGTTAACTTGATCCGTCAAAAGTATAAGTTAAAAAATCTAGTCATAGAATTTTAGTGCTAACTGTTGGTACCTAAATGATACTTAATACATAACAGATTATATATTTTAGTCACATATCATTCGCAATAAAAACCAACCACTTTGTGTTTTTTGCTAGCTGGCTGACTAGATTAAAAAGCATACCAATTAAACTAGCACAGTGACACCCGCTATCACTTTGACCGCAGCTCAACATCGCGTGTTACCGTGAGAACAGAAACCCCGATTACTATATTTGACTACAATCAAAGGCGCCGCGACTGCGCGCCGCGAGGGGCGGTTAATCGCTCTTATTTGAACTGCACCCCTAAGTTATACCAACCACACATGGGTGCGAAACCCGCAGTTTTACTTAACATATTCATTTAATAAGAAGGCGACAGAACTAGAAACTATTGGAATTTACAAATAAATAAATATATATAAAAAATTATGTTTGTCTGTATGTCCTTTATATAATCGTAAACTATGCAACTGATTTTAATGCTGTTTTCAGGAATAGATAGAATAATTCAAGAGGAAGGTTTATAACCAGGATTGAAAGCGGGGAAAGCCACAGGGCGCAGTTAGTATGTAATAAATGTAAGTTCTAAGTGTAAGTAAATGATTACTGAGTTTCTCGCCGGCTCTTCTCAGTAAAATCTCCCATCCGGACCGATGTTAGAGTCAGACTATTCATAAAAGCTTGTAAAGGCCCATTTGAAAAGAAATATTTCAATATTGTTATTCAATTTCATTTCATTCATATAATGTGACAAACAGTAGCAAATAATAAGAACAAAAGTAGTTTATGTAGTATATCAGTTATCTGGGTCCTATAGCACAAGCTTTGCTTGGTTAGAGATCAGATGGCGTGTGCAACTTAATGACCTAAGATATTTATATATTTTAAAATATAATCGAAAACATGATTTTGTATGTTGTTATAACTAAAAAAAAACAACAGAAAAGAAAATGATACTTAAATATATTGTATTTTCCTAAATATAATATAATTTGTAGAAAAACTAATTGTAAATGTAGGGCTGCCATCACCTAAAATGCCAACGCCGGACAAAAACATAGAAAACTTCGGACATTTAGGTTTTTTAATTGGATGCGGTTTACGATTAGGATAAAATATTTAACTGCTTATGGGGGGTGGGGTTTTCAATCAGGGGAATCCCAATTCATTTGTAAATGGGGATTCCCCTGATTGAAAACGCCATCCGGACGCTCCTCGGACACCCTCTAAACTAGGACAAATCCGGGGAAACCCGGACGGATGGCAGCCCTAACTCTATGGGGTTATGACTAGATTCATCAGGATCATAATACAATCGAACATGAGCCTTAACTCGTAAAAATAAAGAATATATTTATCAAATCAACAAACTGTCTAGTATTAGAATGACACAACCATTCCAAAATGCCTAATAATAACCATATTATCATAGTCGATAAGCAACTGAATGTGTTTGCTGATTCACGCGGCCCGTCGGGTGTTACTCATTCATTACCCATGATACAAGCTGAGCAACGCACTTCGTGTACTTGTTACAACTTGTCTGTAACACGACCCTATGAGACAGATGGATGGTAGATCGCAGGTTCAAACCACGCCCTTCGTAGGTTGCGACGGTTCAAATTGCGGAGTCGTCACACACTTTTCTGTTATGTGGTGACAAATACTAAGAGTAGGGCTGCCAATACCAGATAAAAAATTTAAAACCCCGGAAATTTTGCTGAAATTGGGTATTTTCCCGGACACGCCTAAATAATATTTTTACACTTTTAGTTCTTACATTTTAAGTGGATGCGATTCACGATTATGAATAATTTTTTACCTTCTTATCTATCTATCTTATATATTGGGATTCTCCTGACAAAATTTTAATGTATTAAATCTGAAGTTTGTTTGACACACCTTTGTTCGTACTGGTTTCAGATCTAGGTAAAAGATGACGCCAACAAATGTATATTAAACAAAAGTGATTCATTACTGAGTTTACTGTTCTTGGTAGTCTGACAACGGATCAATTTCTACGTAAGGTCAAATAAGGTCTTTGTCTACCCTCATATTAAGCAATTACAAACTTCGTTGGCGAGCCGCTTCACGGAAGCCTTGGAGAGCTTACCTCTCACGTAATTAGTAGTATTAGCGTATTAAGCGACAGAGACAGAGCATAGAGGTCACGACGAAACATCCTCGAGTTAGTGTAATTTTCCTTACAGAATCGAGCCCCTGGTTATAAACTAACTTGTTTTGTTTCGCTACTTCATTGATGAAGACTTTTGTACTGGTTCTGGGAAATTGCCAATTAGGTACAACAGAGTACTTGATATGTATTGTGAGACTTTAGCAAATCCTTTGTCGTTTGAAGACTTGTAGTTCTTTATTGGATGAGTAAATTTTTGACCACAGTTTTGTTGTGGTAAGCGATGATGTGGTTGTGCAAACAGAAACAGGTACATACTAGAGGGAAAGCTTTGTAAGTATTATATGTTCGGTAGGTATGGTTTACAAAATGTAATATGAAAACTATTTGTGGTCAAATAAATAAAACAAATTAATGCCACATGAGACTCTTTTTTTTTTTTTGAGAGATTTTGTGCTGACTACCTTCGGAGTCTGATAAGTAGTACTTATTAATAGGACAATACTCCGACGTAGTTTAATTTGGTTAGCTTTAGTGATACCAGCTAAAAAAAAAGAACAGGAAATAACATGACTTATACATAGAATCGAACTTAGTCCAAATAAAATAGATATCACAGTTGACTGTCGGCAATGTAGTTAAATACCCTGAATACTACCGGCACAGATCAGATCTATTCCTAAAATAACCATGCCTGTTATATATCTGGTATATAAATAGATATTTATACTTATTATAACTTTATTATTTATGTACAGAACAAACATATATATTCATGGACACAAATGTATGTCCTGGGTGGAAATCGTATCCACCTACGGCGTGCCAGTCACCACTCTCACCACCAAGTCAACTCGCCCGTCAGTAATACAAGCAAGCGCTGCTTGTTTCAGTAAAATGTCCTAGTTCTAGATTCGTTTCAAAATCAATGAGCACAAAAATTTTAATCCTATACTTTAAAACTAAAACAAGAATACGTCCACACGCAAGTTCACCCTCAATTTGCATGATAACCAAGATCCCCAGAATTATAATCCGAGTAAACATAACCGTGGCACAATACGAGAAGGCTTTACGTCTGTATGAAATCCTATTTCACACAAATTAATTATACAAACTGAACTGGCAGTGGCAGCTAAGCCGAGTAGTCAAACAAGGGTCTAAAGTTAGCGCACGGATTTAGCAACTGGCTTAAACTGGGAAGACAATCGTTGAGGACACGCCTGATGGACTTCGTCACAACGTTGTGTAACAGGGATGCAAGATAACATTGCAGAGGGATGTTCTTGCATTGACAAACACCTTGTACCCTTTAACAGAAGAATTACAGTTACAATCGTTGTTTTTTTATTGTTTTATAATTATGACAGGCCTATCATATGGCAAATGGCCATTTGCCTTGGTGGTTAGCGATCTTGACTGCCAAGTCGTGAGTTCAATTCCGACCCACGACAAACATTTGTGTACAAGAGCATGTCTGTATGTTCTGTGTCTGGGTGTAAATATCTATATAAGGATGTATTTAGAAAAATAAAATGTATTTATTATATCAGTTGTCTGTTTTCCAAAAAACAAGCTCTGCTTAGTTTGGGATCAGATGGCCGTGTGTAAAGAATGTCCTAGGATATTTATTTATTTAAGAATGTATAAACAAGTAAAAACATAGATCAATAGTTAGAATGATAATTTACTTCCAATTAAAAATATCCATATTTAGTTAGTAATATCTTAATTTTAGTGTTAGGAGTTGATATAGATATTGCCCCTTAATTTGGGTGCACATATCTTAACTTTAACCGTTTATTGTCTAAAGTTAAAAAGAGCCAGTCTTTTAATTCTTTGACTGGAGACTTTCTTTTTCTTGTCATTTTAGTTTTAAAGAAAGGGTTGAATTAGAATTCAATTTGACGGTGCACAAACAATTGGCACCATTGTTAAGAGTTTCGAAGATTTTGCTATTACCACGGCAAAACTTTTTTTTGAGAAATCGACCCTAAAATTATTGTAGCACAAAATAAAACATTTTTTTTCCAAGTCTGGCATTGACAACTTTTTCACTCTCATCTCTGAGTAAAATGTCCATAGGCGGTGGTGACCATGAAATGAAATGAAATGAAATATTTTATTCAAATAGGCCTTCACAGGCACTTATGAATGGTCAGACTCTAACACCGGTTCGGACCACTTACATCAGGTGGACTGATAATATGATGACTATCTGCCCGTGTTTCGGCATGAAAATTTTAAATCCACCACGAATCAACCTCAGCTTTTACAGAGTTCTTAGCATTACACCAGAAAAAAGGAATGAAAAGCTATATAATTTTGTTGATGTGCCAGTTAACTTGGTGGTGGACCTTGACTGCCAAGACACAGGTCGTGGGTTCGATTCCCACCCAGGACAAAATTGTATGTGATACGTTATATGAACGTGTACGATTATGTTTATTGTGTGTCAGTGATAATATCTTTAAACCTAATGTATTTAGAAAACAAATCTGTATAGTAACTGGTTTCTATAGTACAAGATCCTTTAATTTTCGGATAAGATGGCAGTGTCTAGAGATTCTAGTAAAAAAACCCAGAATAATTATTTATTTTATTGAATCTAACTCCTAAAGTCCTATTCCTCCATGTAGTAGGGTACGTGCGTGGTAAACATCACGGTTTTGTATTAAGGCGATAGCAAATAGACTCGTATTTAATATCTTAAACGTACCCTACTACATGGAGGAATAAGACTTTTCATCGCGAGAAACACCGCGGGGCGGATGCTAGCTATCGATACAGGTATGTTACATAACGGTGTGACAACCAACCATGTAAATCTAGCTCAGGCATGTTTGGGGATCCGTTGACGTCGTCTGGATTGACGTTCCCACGTCGACCTACACGACAGTGGCTTCAAATCTGTCGATTCTATATACTCAGTCTAATGAGATTCCCTATGTACTGCGCATGTCGTAATTAAATTTATGTCTGGATGTGACGTCATGGTTTAAACCACTCTATTGTAGAATCAGTTCGAAATCAAATATCAATTGTATTGATTTCGAAAATGTGGGGGAAGGGCGAAGGGGAAGTAAATGTGACATGTAGTCGGAAGGTAAATAAATTCCTCTTGTCACTAGCTGTTTGAAGGAATTAATAATCTATGGAAACCTAACTAAAGATAACGATTTATATGAATGCAAATAGAAAACCCGAAATTGTAGACCACAACTGATATAAAATTAATTATAATTAATTTGTGTACAAAAGTACCCCAAACTTCAGTTTAGGGTTATGCAGAAATAAAGACGTGAAACTTTTGTCACAGGTCAACATTTTATTGATTGATCAATCACTTTTGAATAGGTAGCAAAGAATGTGTTTAACACATTTGTTGTACGTCACATCATATCACAAATTCCCATAAGAAGTATCATTTAAAAAAAACAATATTATATATTAGTGAATTGATAATTACTGTTTTTTTTTTAAATGATACTTCTTTGCATAAAGTTAAGTTAGGTTTGCGGAAAAAAAAACCATCGACATTTTTTTATTGAGACTTAATTACCACATTAAATAAAGTCACACATACATCATCATCATAACCATTATTATTGAAAGTTACAGAAAAAAAGCACGTAATTTTAACGACATCCGCATCACATACCCAAGGTTGATGTTTCGACATCACTTTTACTAGGAAATCCGATTCGATACATTCCAAGTCGGCGCCGGCTTGAAATGATACCAGAGACATGATCCCGGTGATGATAATAAAATATGATATTTATATGCGACTTGAAAACATTAATTAGGTACATTCAATTATCTTATCAGTAACTGCTACACCGTTTGAACTTTAAATGAACTTACAAATGGATCAAAAGATGAACAGAAGCTGTTACAAAAATAGTTCATTATTTACATTATAAACTTAATTTGGAATGTAGTGGAAAGAAAGGATTTGTATTTTTGTTTGTAATTAATAAACCAAACACTGCGACATCGATATTAATAATTCTTTCACTATCGGAAAACTGCTTTATCCTGAAGTAATATAGGCTATATTGTAATCCCTGGATACATTAAATCATTCGGAAAAGGGAGTAGTAATCAAAATTATTTAATTCCTTTAAAAACTTTAAAACCTGCCTCATTTTTTAATTATTCACGTTTTGGTTTTGTTATTATTTGGTTTTTAAACAAACATGTACCTTTGCGATGTGCTAAAAGTACATATTTTCAGCATAGAAATGAAAAATGATTTAGTACAATGCCTAGGAATTACAATAAAGAATGATCGTAAAAGTGTCATGCATGACCCAAAACTTAAAACTGTATTTACTATGTCTGCAAAGTTAATCTTTATTTTCAAGATAAATTTTTAACTTTCGGCATTAATCGTCGTAAGAATGCCAAAAATATATTGAAGAATCCTTCCATTCCTTACAACCAAATTAATTCTAGAAAATTCACCAAGTCTAACAAACATTAAGCACATACCACATCTGTGTACATTACATACTTGATCACGCATCAAACTATTAGTAGACAACTAAACTACTTCAAAAGACTTACTCCGCACCACTCATAACAGCTGTTACCCTCTCTCTTCCAATAAAACTTGACCTCCCATGTTCATCTCCAATCCCCTTCCTGCCGTTTAACTTGTAAGTTATGTGAGGGGTGAGGTAGACCAGGTTAGAGTGGATGTTGATACAGGGGTGGTACAAAGGGTCTTATGGTCCCACGTGGAGACCCCACGCGTCGTGGACACGACAAGTGATTTAGTGGCTATTACAAAAAAGAGAGGAGAAATTGTGTCTGCTACAATGTAATTGGTTTTTTTTTATGATGATAATGTATATGTTATATTAAATGTGATCAGTAAGAATAAACAACATTACATTTTCTTGATCATTTCACGTGAACCAATTAAATACTCCTGAAACATAAACATCAAAACATCCATCGAAAAGTTAAATTATTCTCCGACCAAGCATCAAATTAAGGTCCATATGAAACCCCATTTTCCTTTCAGCATCACATAAATCCAAGCACTTTAAATATATTGTGTACACCTCATGTTTAAAATTCCTCAGCACTCTGTAAAGACGAGACTACTCGATTCAGCATTACGGGCCATTCAGGCTCCACAACGGCCACTTAACCCTGAACCGCCCCAATCCCCGCACTTTGTGCCGAGAAGAGGAAAGAGGTTCAAATTAAAGGATGCAGAGAGGTCTTCCACAAGTGGCCGGGGAACAATGGAGGTGTGAAAGGGGTTTTAAGTAAACACTCTTTTGTGCGGCAGAGTTCACGGTATTGTGAGACGACCGCTTTGTGCAAATAGATTACGGAGTGAGTATTGTCGTGGTTACGCTGATGCTTGTCAACCGACGTGTGACAACAATGCCCCAAAGCTGACATTACTCTTGTCTTGGTCGGAGTTTCGGGAGGGATGGAATTTCGGCGTTATATTAATTAGCTCAGACGCAGTATAATATGAAGTAAATTAAGCTTTTAGTACTACCCTGTTATCTGTTTGACAGTCTACGCAGTTTCACGATGGAAAAGAATATCTGATATGTTAATTTCAGTTAAGATGAATCCAAATCCGTTCAGTATTATGGCGTGATCTAGTTACAAGGCTGTTTCTACATAAACATGCACACAAACTAGCAATGTTAACAAAGAACCGTAAATATTTGGTAAAATATGATGACGATAAAACATAAATATTTAATGTAAGTATAAACAACAAAAATAAATTAGATACCAAAACTACTGAATTCCTGGGACAGGGGATAACTCGGCAACTCCAAGTTTAAAGCCCCAAGAGACATTCTCCCAAATAGCTTTCGAATTCCTCATTGATTTTGCATTAGACTCAAAGATGAGATTGAAGCTGGCTCTGAAACTTTTCAACTGTATTTGGAGTCACTAACAAAATACTGGGCTTAATGTCTACCTTGAGCCCAATATCACCATGAAAATAGGTGTAATATTTCTTGATTCAACTTTAATCCAGCTCAAATCAAATTTCAAAATTCAACAGGGACCAATCGCCCCTCATTTGTACCTTTGCCAAAAATTTACACGTCAAAAAAAACGCATAAAATATAACGAATACGAAAAATCTCTTGATAATTGCAACAACCCTTACCCTACCGTAGTCGAATGCAGTTGTACCTAGTCTTTAGAATTTATTATTATTAGACATTGCATTTGGAGGGTTGAGATCACTGCATTTGTTGGCAGCTGCCGGGTCCGGCTTAGGGTGGGTAACGTCCCATTCAATATCAAACTTTACTTTAATGCTTTTAGAGTAGGTTTTCCTTAAGTTACGGCCAAAATCCCAAAGGACCATATGTGCTGCCCACCCTCAAAATTAGATTTAGGTAGAAAAAATTACTTAATATGAATGGCGGGAGGACGCCGGAGTGTTGAATTTTTTTATAATTTGTCTTCATTCAAAGTCTGCCATGTGTGGAATGACGTGAAATATTGTCAGATATTCTATAGTTTGGTTAAACTTTTTAAATTGTGCGATAACACAAAGAAACTTGATCAATCTGTCAACTTATTAGACTCATCTTCATAAAACGAGAATAAGAGGTCTATTAGCACCAAAACAGCAGATAGATAGCTATCTGTTATCTGCTATATCATTAAATACTTAACCTTACTTAACTAAATGCGAGGTGTTATCTAAGAACAGACAGTAAAAAAAGACTATTAACAGATTCTTGTTAACAAAACTGGTTGTCTTAGTTAGTTTACTAACCAAATTAGAATAGAAAACAAAATTGTTATTAGAAGATATAAAGTACATAATGAAAACATTCACATAACACATATGTATTTCCAAATTATTGTCAGTTTTCAGCGACAACTGTTGCTGGCTGTACTGGTACAGCCAGAATCGTGCTTCTGCACAATATTGCAAAATTAATAAAAGTTTTGCAGACTACGTATCCTTCTTGTAAAATCATTTTACAACGTGCAGTACAGTACACCCCTCTATTCAAAGATATTTACAAAACAAGTCTCCTAGACCGATCTAGGAGTATTATGGTAACTGGCAGACAATGGGGGATTTCGCCCTCGGAGCGCCATTGTCGCTAATGCCATGTTCAAAGCCCTTGTGTCTCCGTACGTGGGCAATTTAAACTTTTGCAAGGGGAGCTATGCTCTGGGAAGCTTGTGTTACTAGTTTTAAATCAAAATTACATGAGGTTTCTATGTCACAATATAGAAGAGATGCCGATTAAAGTATTTTGAACCTTGTACCTAATACAAAATGATGTTGTAGCATAGCAAGACGACATACAAAGGTCCTGGTTTATACTATAAGTAAAAGGTCTAAAACGTCTAAGAATTTCGTGGCTTTGATTATTGAACTATGGTTTTCATAACATACATAGAACTCTATTTCCATCCAGTGTTATCAAAGATTTTATGTAAAACACTGCACAATATGTTACTGAGCAAGCTGTTGACCTAAAGGATTACTCAAAAGATGCAATAAAAATGTAAATTAAATCAAAACATGCATCTCCTATTACGTTATGAAACAACAACTTATAGACGAATGGTCTCAAATTTCAACATTATTCCAACTTCTGATTCTGATGAAACAATACGAAATCTGGAAACAACACTCATTGCTCTCGAAAGACCGAGCTCTTTTGTCCGTATCTGAGCAACTCTTCAATGGATAAGAAAACAAGATAAAGAACTCGTTGGAATTACTAAAGAACTTGTGAAGAATGTCGCAACAGAAAGGGATGGACGTATTCGTTTTAATGATACGACAAAAAGAGAAGGCGAACGTCTCATGTCAACAATGAAAGATAGACTTCGTGCAGTAATGTGAACACTCAATGGACATAAATACCAAGTCGTGCGTTCAGACACTGATGCAATTGCTATTGGAAATTATGTTTTATCCCGCATCGATAAAGGTGATAGTAAAGTTGACGGAATGCAAACAGAAGTGCCAGATACATGTATTTGATGTCGTTGACTCATTCATTTTCATAAGTCATTCGATCTAGACTTTGGATAAGCTCTGGCATTATGGTTCGAATGTAATTTGCTGCGAGCAGTACATTTTAATACACTATTCATTTCTTGAAGCGTGCTTTTCATGGCAGTCATATCTTCACACAATTGGTTCTACATATAAATAAATCATTTAGATGTTGGATGCTAATTTTCAATTCCATTAGTTTATATATATCTTTACCGTAGACAGGTTAAATTAATACAATAACAGAGCACGTTATTGAAATATTTAGGTCCACATGCCAAGTTAATAAATGACAAATATTGTCACAATACAATTTACTGCCGCGCAGTAATGTCTACTTGTAGTGGATCTTATTTTGAATTAATAGAATCCTAGTAACCTACTTATTAACTTCCTCATTAAGTAACAATCAAGTAGCACCTTCAACTGACACGTGTAAAACTAGTAAAAACATCAATATCCTTTTAAATTACTCAACAAACAATTCATCAAAACGTCCGCACGAAATCACTGTTCTAGAATTTTAATTGGACCAACTATTCGCAGATTCCCAGCCCGCCTATGCTTATATGCAAAACATCCATTCTAATAATAAATCCATTCCGATAGGCCGGTCAAGGAGATTCAGTTCTCAGGCCCTTATGAGTTATACCTTATAGGGCCGTTTGTTACGAACGCTTTTAATCGTCGACAAATATCTACCAGACGAGAGCTCGTGAATTTATTGACCATCTAGAAGCTTTAAGATCTGGAGTTAAGTTTAACGATTATTGCCTAATTCCTTTTGAAAATGCTTTTATATGGGAGGATTTCGAGTTGGTTGTAGAAGTGCTGAGGTTGGTAAAGTGGCTTGATGTTAGATATTTTAGATTGGCCTTAATGAAACCCTTAGCTAGACATGGTTTTCAACTTTAACAAGGATGGCGTGGTGGTGAATAATTTTTTTTTTATTTCAGCTCATGAAAGTTTTGAAATAGTTCACATAATATGCTCATGTAAGATATTATGCCGCAGATATCAATGTCTTTATAAATGGAGATTGTTTAAGCTCGACATTTTAGAATGGTAAAATTTGGTTCTAGAATTCTAGTCCAAAACAAGGTTTTAATTTATTTCCACCAATATATTAAAGCCAAACGTGATTGTATTTTGGAACAATTACCAGTGGAATGCTGTTATTATTAATAGCTTGTGAGCAATAAACTAGAGTTAATGTTATCTTTATTAATTTTGACGAGATAAGGTTAAATTTTTCAAGAATAATGATAAAAAATCGAAGTTTCGAAATGGTAGAACTTGTAGATTAATAGGTTTGATTAAAATTTTAATATAGAAGATAAAGATCATTAGTGGATAAATAAATAGCAAAAGAAACACGATACTCAAACAGCCTAATAAAATAAATCAACGAAGATCAACAACTATTTCGAACATTAGCCGAGTCCTTTAGTTGATTTACTCAATAAATTGGGACAAATATTTTCTTTTACGAGCTTGTATAAATAAAAAGGAGTAACGAATAAATCGTATACAAATAAGTGTAGGTTTTCATAAATTCGAAATAAATTAATAGACAAAAACATTTTTATACAAACTTTTTCGTTTCATTGCTATTAACCATTAAAGAAATCCCAAGTCGGAAGCCAACCCTGGGTGCAGCAGCCACGTAATGATGCAATTAAAACGGCCAATCAATATTAAACGTGTTTACAAAATTTGGTGTCTTTGCAGTTGACCGCCACCATAAAAATACATTATCATTGGAACACAACCAACTTGTTAAATTACAACCCCGTAGAATAAGAGGAAGTGGTTCTTATTCAGCTTGCAAAACTTTACCTAAGTAAAAACACGTAAAAAAAACGATTTGATTGTATCACCTAAAAAATATTTACTTTCAGCTTTGATTGTTATATTTATAATCATCCCAAAACAAAAACACATTATCTAGAGGACTCCCAACTCTGATTCCATTAACTGAGACTGTCCAGTCTTGCATTCCCAAATAAAATAAGGAAAGAGCGTCCCCTCGTCGTCCCCAAGTGATAAATAAATAAATAGAGGAAACTCTTGGTCAGTTCCGCAGCACTTATTATTTTCTGAGGTCCCGCGTTAATTATTAAAGGGATTCTTACTCAATTATACAGAAAGAATTATGAATGTAATATTCTATTCACTATCGTGTTTCATAATAAATAAAAAAAAAGAAATGCGAAGAAGATCAATGAGACTGACGTGGATTTAAAAAACTTTTTAGGGCCATTATACATATGAAAGCGGCGACCCCAAATCATCTCTAGTGCTTCGTAAGAGGGTGACCAAAGTTGACCTTCGTCTTTGGGTTTAAGTAATATTATACATTTTTTATTCCTCACAACAGTAATTCTTGCAAATTCTTCTTGAAATTAAACAATTCACTTATGTGAGTATTTATTTGTTTATTGCAGTGATAAGTGATCAAAATTAACAATAAAGATATTGTACATTTTTTTTACTAGGTACGGTGGCATAATAGACGCACTAGCTACAGGTGGCATCTTCTATGACCTTGCACCTTGAAACCAGGGGTCAACCGTCAAAAGCTTGTGTAATATGTAACTACATATATGTATATATACACACAGACAACAAACAAAACATCCATACACACAAATGTTTGTCCTGAGAATCGATACCACGACTTGTAGCGTAGCAGTCAGTCTCCAACCACAAGCCCAACTGGGCGTCACTTAGTATGCATACATAACACCGAAATATACATCATACGACACTTAACAAAGGTACCTCCGGTATCGAGGCCAGCTTAAGCCGTAGCACATAATGATTAAGGGTGCGGTCACATTACATAACGTCAGGCGGTTATTAATGAAGATATACACGGGGAACCAACGACGGGTAATATGGCAACATTATAGAGGATACCTTTAGATACGTAACAAGATGAATGGTTATTTTAATATACGATGAGGTATTATCTGTAAAAGGATAATCTTGGATAGATGGTTGCTACGAGGAGATTTAAAGTTGTTGCTATCGAAGTTGTGTTAGTTTTAACAGATTGGTATCGTTAACATTTGTGAAAAATTTACCTAAAATTTGGGTAATTTTTAATTTAAAAAAAATATTCAAATATCCTGTTATAATTTATTACGCACGGCCATCTGATAATTTTTTTTTTTTTTTTAATGTTTTGGTAGGCAAACGAGCAGACGTATCGTGGTAAGCGATTACCGCCGCCCATGGACACCCGCAACACCAGAGGAGCTACAAGTGCGTTGCCGGCCTTTTAAAAAGGAATATGATCCTCTCCTAAGTAGAGATTTTACTCTGGAGCGCAAATAACTGATGTACCAATTTTTTTTAATACATACATAAAAAGATAGTTACACCTAAACACAGAACAAACACACATGATCTTGCACACAAATGATTGTCCTGGGTGGGAATCGAACCCACGACCTGTGGTGTGGTCAGGGTCTCTAACCACTCAGCCAACTGACCCGACAAACGTCTCTACGGCTATCACGGAATGAGATTTAGAATGCAAATGCATAATACCTATTTTCTATTTTTATTTAAATACTTTTTTTTAAAAATCATTTTGTATTTTATTTGAAATACTTTTTAAGACGCATTTTCTATTTGCAAAATTAAAATACTTTAATGTTAAGTTTTGCCAACATTACCAGAAACGGTTCATATAAAATTTACCTTTAGTACATCTCTGATCTCTTACCTCTATAACTAGTCTATATTATAAATCCACGTACGTAAAATAAACTAATCAGACATCGGTTTACAAACACGCATGTAATTCCGATAGAATTAAAAAGATAACAGAAATCCAACGATGTTATTAATCCTATCGTTAAAACGTTACATTCGAATAGTTTCGTTAAATAACTACCTATTACATTATCTCGCCTATAAATATGTCAGATGGCATTCGAGAGGCACCGGAGCGAATTTATGGTCTCATTTCTAATTCTTTAAGTATCTAGAAATGTATCTGTGAGTTATTGTTTCAGTTATCAAATGCGGTGTAATAAATTGGTAGTATGTGTAGATTCGGTTAGCATTGTCATTTTTATACCTTATTTAATTATCTATGGATCAATTTGAAGGGATATTACGATGTAAGAATTTGTGGCAGCGGTGGGATCGTATTTTTTTTTATACCACAAGGGCCGACAATTAAGCGTACAGTCCACCTGATGGTAAGTGGTCACTGCCGCCTAGGGACTGGGGCATCGACAATGCGTTGCCGACCCGGAGACGTGAAGTTGCTAAGTCTCATGTGTCTGTAATTTCATCAGCCCCCTTAATTTCTAACCGAAACACAGTAATACAAGTGCACTACTGCTTCGCGGCAGAAATGGATAAGGTGGTAGTACTTCCCCGGATGAACTCTGCACTAAGAGCTCTTCTACTTAAGCGTAAGTATTGCCATACACATATGTAAAATTTGAGTGACTAACAGCTGTGGATTTTGTAGTTGAAATAAATTAATTAATTAATTAATACTGGAGTTGTACGCAAAGGAACAAATCTACAATTTTTTAAATGGTCATTTAATATTATCAGTCAATCATATGTTGCCTGTCCCTTGCGGTCACAGGGGATGTTATATTTCTCTGGCAACAAAACTCTATGTGTTTATCCAAGTTTGTGACCTATGTGTCAAGTTTCCTCGATATCAGTTTGCGTGAAAGAGTAACAAAAATCGATTCATGCATCCTCACCAAAATTTCCATTAATAATATTGCCAATGACCTGTATTACACACATTAAAATTTCCAATTTAGTGGCTAAATAACCAAATAGAATAACATAATAATTGTAAAATAAGATTAGTTGCTTACTAATAAGGTTCAATACTGAATATTTACTAAAATCTACTTTCAATATAGGTAAATAATCTCGTGTGGGTGTGTTATTGAACTCCCATTTTCCGTTCAAACATTTACCTACCCGTTGTTACTAAGTCTACAAATCCAAGCTAAATCTGTACTATGACTATTTTAGTTTATCTTATAGTTAAAGATGTTCTTCTCGTAAACGACACAATAGGTCACGATGTCAATGCCGAGTAAAATAATGAAATAACCGTGCTAAATAAACTTTCAAATACAATTTTGTCGTTAAAAGTTAGTTGAGCGTAGTCAAACGACCGGATTAGTCACGTAGTTTGCAAGGTCGCGTTATAAGATAGATTATTCAGATATTATACGACACGCGCGTGTCAATGTGGTAGTGAAATCTATCGACCAATCAGAGACGGTTGTTCTTGGTGTGAGTGCACGATAGGCGCCACGCGTATGCGTCTACGCAGATTGCCTGCATAATGTTAGTTTTTGTTTTCCTGAACGAAAATAAATTATTGAGTGCTCGTGTTTATAGTACTATCTTTATTTTTGCTTGGGGAGTCAATAAACTCATTTTTCTTGAACATCCGTTTAAAACTAGATTTATAACATTATTTTCTTGGATTTTACCATGATTTTTAATGTAACCAGTTGAATGTTGAATTTATACTTTCATGTTATTTATTTATTACAAGCTCATTTGAACCAGGTTAATTAAAATTGATTTCCAATTATTTGCCGCCAAAGTTAATTATTCGCATAAACATTAAAGCAATATAGACTTTATTGATGTTTTAACACGTTTAATTCAAGAGGTTAATTGAAATCGTGTTAAAATTATAATGTCTGTATTAATTTAATTATTTTCGCTGATTTTGTTACATTTATATTGGCTACTAGGAGAGACGCGACTTTGTACGCGTGATAACAAAAAATTAAGGTGCCTTTTATTTATCAGCTCGATTTTGAAGAAATAAAGCCTATTTGTTGCCAAACTCGAGGGTTAAACTAATAGCCACTAAAGAATTCCAATCCACCTCCTGGCTGCATTATCAGATTAGATCGATGGCATCTAATTATTGTATCGTCCCGGATCCCACAGATTCACAATGTCGCATTCAAATCGATATGAAAATTAATAGATGGTTCAAATAGAGTTCCAAGTTTAACATAGTTATATTTTAAGCTATAACAGCGAGTTAAAAAAACATTGATGGATTTACAGTTACAAAAAGTTACATGAAGTGAATCTAACATAACAAATGTAAAAGTTTTGATTCTTGTTTGTGTGTGATTGAAAACTTAAACGGATTTAGTGAAACTTGGCCTCTGATTAGTATTTAGGATCCTTCAATAATTAATGAATAATAAATATCCTGCTAGATTTATTCCCAGACACATAACTTATAGACATGTTCATGCACACAAATTGTTGTCCTGGATGGGAATCGCATCTGCGACCTGTGGCGTCGCAGTCAAGGACTCTAACCACCTAGCCAACTGTCCCGTAAAACGTATCGTATTTATCCTTAGTCAATAGTTTCTTATTGTGAGTAAGATTTAACTTTTCAGTTGTTTGTTATCGATTCTATGAGAGTTGAGATTAATGATATCTCTTTTATTTCTTCTCGTTGGAAATAATTAAAAAACCGCACAAATCCGAACACAGCAACAAGTATTCGATTGTAAACGCGTTTCTATCAGTTGTTTTGGACAGAAGCCAGCGATGAATTAGTGCACCAAAGAGTTATCTGCGATAGTATGGGGCTTGGGGACAAGGGACCCCGAGGAGGTTTAATTAATATGGGGACAAAGAGTTTCCTGCCGTCGCTTCCGAATAAAGGACTTGGATATTATGAGCTCGGACAAAAGGAGCGTGGAAGGAGCATCAACAAGGTTGTTAGGGTACTTGAAGACTAGGGTTTGCGGAAATGTAATATAAAAACTTAAATATTTACTAAAAAACACTATGAGCTTTATTAGATGTTGATTAAGGGGATGACACCTAATTGGTAGTGATATTGAGTGCCTAGGGGAAATGTGTGGGTACTTATCTTATAACAACCACTGTACAACGATAGTATATGTAAGCATCTAAACATTAACATTAATAATATAAAACCATGGTACTGGGTACTAGGCAGATATATAAACAGATGTGTTTTGTTATAGTTGCGGTTTTCTCAAATTCTCATCCATTTTCAATATTACATATTCTTAGAGTCCATAAAACCCTATCAAATTAAACAAAATAAAACGTCTGTTAGAACTGAGAACGCTATTCGCTACGGTTATTGATACACACAAATGTGTGGGAGTCCTAACTTGCAATTTCAAAATGGTACTGTCTGAAACAAACACTGAAAGCTTGTCTTTCAACAGTATCCGTCAATGATCTTGAATGATGATGACTTCCCGTCATTACGGGGTTTAGTTTAACCGTTGACGTTCCAAATGCCACAAATGTCGTGAAGGTCACATGTTTTACAAGTCAACTGGTTGTCAAGGCCTGTTGATACAGTGGTATAAATATTAGTTTTGGGAACTTCACTTTCGGTGATTTGGTTTTATAGTTGTATTATTTTTTTAATGTCAGAAAGATGACAAGGTAGTCGAACTTGAGGCCTGCCAACTATTATTATAGACTGTCGATTAAATGTGTTTATACGGTAATTTATTAACGACTTTTAAAAACCTTACTTGACAGCAATGTCATAAGAGTATAGTACCTCTGAGAAATTTAGATACATGATTAGAAAATCTTTATTTTTTTAATAACATTTAGAAATCATAAGTTACTAATAAATGTAAACATTGAATACATTTATTCGACGGTCTAATGGTTGGACCTTCCCCCGTCCCTAAAATATCTTTATAGTATACAAAAATTAATGTTTGTCTGTATGTCCTTTACAGAATTGTAAACTATGCAACGGATTTTAATGCAGTGACTGTATTGTTGTTTCTATATTGTATCTGTGTGTAATTTGTGATGTCAATGAAATTGTCCATGTTGATGCTGTGTCCAAAATAAATGTTTGTTTTCTTTCTTTCAGTTTTCAGCAATAGATAGAGTAATTCAAAATTCAAGAATAAGGTTTATAACCAGAATTGAAAACGGGGAAAGCCGCAGGGTGCAGCTAGTACCTAATAAATAATGAAAATAGCCTTTATTTCAGATAGTATTACTTTTGTAGGTTGCATAGCTTACTTATCAATATTAAAACTTTACGTTAACCCATGCCATGCCATGAAATATAGTGTTGTTATATATTGGCCAATTGCAATATTAAAGGGTCTTGAAGTGTTTTCAGGCCTCTTTTGAACTACATGTGGTTGCAGAGAACCGGTAATGAGGACATCCATCCACATCGGAACTTACAAATTAATCATCATTGTAATCTGTTGATTTTGTTTTTGCTTAATTCAAAACTCAAAACCATTTATTCAGTTTAGGCCTTCGGAGGGCACTTATGAAGGTCAAATTTAAAGTAACTGAAGCTACAAGCTTTTCTATTCCGGTATTGCTTTAATGCTGTAGATTTGACACAAACCAGTACATAAAACCACTATAAAATCACGCATAAATACATTAAATAAATAGATCGTAGACCCATAGGTCATGGGTTCAACTCCTGGGTCAGGCAAGGTAATAATAACAATATTAATGTTTCTATGTTTAGGAATCATTACCTGTAGCCTGAGATTGGCAAAGTGCCCGACAGACGGCGACAATGGTCACCACATGTCACTTTGGGAGTTCAAATATCTTACGTGGAATGTTACACCCATATTCTAAGACGTTTTCCTCAAAGATTCCTCGACTCCATTTAACCTCACTCCAAGATTAGTATTCGTAGTTACAAAAATCTCCTCCACTCGACTTAACATCTCTCACTCGAGGTGAGAAAACAACTGTCAACTTCAAGGTACGTCGGGACCAACCTTAAGGAAGTTTATTGCGTGTAAACCGTTACTGAAACTCATTATTTTATTTCATTAATATTTTATCTATAATAGAATGACGATACATGTTACCTTGACTTCACTTCGATTCGATATCAGTCGGGTTTGATCGAGTTTTGCTCAAGTTATAACTTAGAATACCAATTTTGAGGATTCCTCGAGAAAATGCTTAAGGTATCCTCAGTCGACTTGGAGTCGAGTGATGTATGAGGAAACGTTTAGAATATGGGTGTTAGTCCCCTTTCATTTGGTTAAAATCGTAATCTTTTGTTTTGTCCTATCGAGTCTTTTCGTGGTCTGTTCTTTTAATACGTCTTGTCAACCAGTCATAACAGTATGTTGGTTGGACAGCCCCAACACAGAAAACATATACATTTAACCAAAGTACTTCGGTACATAAAAGGATCTAAATTGCGTATTACTTCAGTCAGAATAAAAATTATTTAATTTTATGAAATCGTATTAAGGAAACGTCTTAGAAAATGGATGTTAGTCTCATTTTTACCCCTACCTACCTCTAAACTTTTAAATTGTATACTCCAAAGATTTTGAATCGAAACTAAATGTTTTGATACCGAATCCAAATGACGATATAATTTCCAAAAAGCATTTTGACAATAAATAAAAAATTGCCGAACATAATAACATAGCACTTTTATCTTTCAAAAAGTATTGGACATGCTATGTCATATCCGATATCTCTCGATTTATGAACAAAAAGCGACCGGGAAACCAGTGGTCAATAGTCAGTGCCATTACAATGTTCCCGGTGATTGCATAGCACACGTGGTCGGGTGTTTTAAAGTTTATTGCCCCATGGGAAAACCGGCTTTCAACACGACAATATTGATTTATTCATTGAAATTACTATGTGCACTTCTGTACGAGCTTTATACAAAGTATTTAGTGTTGCTACCGTTGCGTTCTATGGGTCTGCTTGCGTTTCTTTCGGATTATAAAAAGTAGGTACCTCTTATAAGGAGATAAAGTTGTCACAATTTAATTTGTCGGGATGGGTGTGTAGATGTATGGGTGTTAGTTACTCTTTCTAAAGCATTCTTAGCTATATTAGATTGTGATGACTTAAATTGATTGAAATGAAGTATTTTATACAAATAGGCCTTCACAGGCTCTTATGGATGGTCAGACTCTAACACCGGTTCGGAAGGTTGCTCTTACTGAGAAGAACCGGCAATAAACTCAACAATTACTATTTTCTTGATTTATTAATGATGATCCCTCTTCAAAGTTCTGAATAGAGAATCGCAATGTATTGAGTCATATGTACCTGTAAGTTAGGAGATCATTGCCCAACAGAGGGTTGAAGTGAACCGACATAATCATAATGATATGTTACACCAGTTTATATTTATTCAGAATTTATTTCTAGAATTTATGATGAAGTGAGTCAGAAACCGTGCTTAATAAAACTTCACATCATCTAAGTAAACGTTATGATGATATCATTTGACGGGCCAGTTGGCTTGGTGGTTAGAGAGCCTGACTGAGAGCATGAACATATCTGTTTGTTCTGTGTCTGGGTGTAAATATCTATATAAGTACGTATTTAAAAAGTAGTATATCAGTTACCTGGTAGCCATAGTACAAGCAGTACACTCTGCTTAATTTGGGATCAGGTAACCATGTGTGAAGAACGTCCGGGAGATTTTTTTTTATGTTATGGTAGGCAAACAAGCAGTATCGCCTGATGGTAAGCGACTACCGCCGCCCATGGACACCCGCAACACCAGAGGAGCCACAAGTGCGTTGTCGGCCTTTAAAAAGAAGTACGCTCTTTTCTTGAAGGTTTTCTTTTATATCAACATAACGGTCAAACAATCATATTTATTAGTAGGGAATTAAAAATGGTATTGTCCTGTTATTGTATATGACTCGAAATGGTAATTACCATGGTTCTATAAATAGTTTACCTATGTACATTTGAAAAGTGAAATATGGAACCCTGAAAGCTTGATAGTTGAATTGTTAGGCAGTTTCTTACAATCACGACTGCGAGAGGAGTAAAAATAATATCGAAAAAGAATGCTATATTTCAAACCGAAATTCTTTTTATAGCCAAATCGGTCCAGCCATTTTTAAGTAACGCGCTCATCAACGAACTACATTTTTTTATTACTTTTATAGATAGATAAGATAGCTAGTATTAAATCTGACTCCAGCATGCGTTGAAATGCATATTATACGCTCAATATTTTTTAATAATTTCTATTTTTTCAGATAGGTACCTCCTACCCGGGAGCGCTCAAAACAACTCACCCAATTTTCATCGTAATCCGATGTATGTTATAAGAAAGCACAGAAAACAAACATTCATTTTCGTATAACTATTAGTACCTGGATGGCCGGGTATTGCTCGGGATTTCTTTACTAACGTGACTTCTACCGTATTCTCCTTTTTAAAGCACTGTCATATATACCTAGATACGAATTAGATGCGATAATAAAGGGCTCCCAATAACAGTATTTCTCACAAAAGATGTAACTTGAAAACCTTACCTTCTAATGACATTGTAGCAGTTTTCATTGCCTAAAAACACAGATAAAACGACATTTTCTGAAAATGAACCCTAGCTAGATCAATTGAACGCCCCCGAAATCCCCTGCATACTAAATTTCATGAAAATCGTTGGAGCCGTTTGGATAAGAATTGATCGTTTAAAGGTATTATAGGTTCTATTGATGCAGATCAACTGTATTATAAAGGAATAAGGTATTATTTTCTCTGTCATTCTTAAGAACGTCCGATTATAGTCAGTACAAAAATAACCAATACCAAGAGCCACTCAGCGGGGATCTTCTATGTTTGTCTCGTTAAATGATAGAATTAATCATCACCAGTCAATCACTCAGTATATCACACAACAACACACACAGACAGACACAGATGTGTCAACTGAACTAATTAATAAGACTTCTGTGTCACTATACTCTATTTCCGTCTTTCAATTTCCTTATCAATTCGTTTTAGTTATTAACGTTTAAATTTAACAAGAATTAGGCTTCATTATACTTAGTCATAAGTTCTAAAACTAACAAGTATAGAAAAACAATGAGGCAGGGTTGCTTCACTGCTTTATCCATGTTTAGGGCTGCGTAACCAAGTGGTGCCAACCATCACTAAACCTCCGCGGTCCGTCTGTCTGTCAACAGGCTGCGTATCTCATAAACCTTGATATGTAGATAAATATCATGTTCACTGTATGTGTGACTACTTACCGATATAACATCAATATAATGATCATGAAACTATTGATATTAAAGTTTTGTCAAATATTGTACGGCGGTACGAAACCTTTTGGAGTGGGAGTCCGATCTTGTCCGCTTTTATTTATATATTTTATTGTAATTACAAGTTCCCTACACAATACAGCTGTTTATAATTTTATTTCCTCACCAATTCTGGACTACAGATTATTAGAAAAACAAAGAAATATAACGTTGCTACGTAGCCTACGTAGTAACAACTCATTTGGGCATAAACCCATATTCTAAGACGTTTCCTCGAAAATTCCTCGACTCCAACTGGACTGAGGATATCGCATTTTAATCCTCATAAAGGAATCCTCAAAATTGGTATTCTAAGTCATAACTTGAGCAAAACTCGAGCAATCCCGACTGATGTCGAATCGAAGTGTAGTCAAGGTATCATGTCATTAGTTACGTCATTCTATTATAGATAAAATATTAATCAAATCAAATAATGAGCTTCAGTTACTGTTTACATACAATAAATTTCCTTAAGGTTGGTCGCGACGTACCTTGAAGTTGACAGTTATTTTTTATAGTTGATTTTTGTAACTATGAATACTAAATATCTTGGTGTGACGTTGAGTGGAGTCGAGGAATTTTCGAGGAAACGTCTTAGAATATGGGTGTTAATCATCAACTCTTATGATTCATTTCAGGTTAAACTGAATTGTTTTTGTATCCAAAGATCTTAAACAGAAAAGCATATAAGTTTAAATCAAGATGAATCGCAATACGCCGACAAACACCCAGACGGTCCACTTGATAGTAAGTGGTAACAGCCGCCTGAAATGTGCAAAATCGCGGCATCGCCAATGCGTTGTCGACCCTGAGACGTGAAGTCGTAAGTTTCATGTGCCTGTAAATAAGAGTTAAGACAATCAGATTGAGGTCTCATAGCTCTATAATAAATGGTTTAATATATAAGTAAACAAGGTAAAACAGAGGACAAGTGAACCGAAGCGTTTTCCTGGTAACCTGTTGCTAAAATAGTTATCCTCATAATTAACACAAACTTATGGGTACTCTACGTTGAGCGAGTTAAAGACTGTTGAAGTGGATCGGTTTTGAGACAACCAATCCTGCGAGGAAGAAATGACGTGATGTTATCAATCAAGGAATACTATTGGTCTGTTCATCTACTGTACCCATTTTCTCCGTCAGTCAGTAGTGCACTTGTATTGTTGTTTCGGTTAGGAAGGTTAGAACCGTAAAATTAGAGACATAACAGCTTCACGTCTCAGGCTCGACAACGCCTTGGCGATGCCCTTGGTGTTGCAAATGTGCATAGGCAGCGGTGACCACTTACCATCAGGTAAGGTCCCAAATAAGTAAATAGAAGTTGAGTTCTTAGTGCAGAGTTCGTTCGGGGAAGTACTTCCACCTTGAAGTTACTGTATTATTACTGTTTTTTGATAGGAAAAGGGGGACATTAAAAGGACGGGACAGAGCGTTGACTACGGCTCTAATATTCTTAATGTTAACCGTTTACCATCAGGATCAGCGACAGCCTCTTCATTTCGAAAATTATCAAAGCCATTTTTTGCAAAGTCAAAGGCGAGATATGACCTCAACTATTATGTGATAGCTTCAATAACTTTAAATTAGACCTTAAGTGCCGTCCGCGGCCCTAAACTGAATAAATGGTTTGAATTGTATTTTTATGACATTGGATTGGCATAGCTCTATTACAATTCTCAAAAAGCTCAAATGAAGAGAACAAATATAAATTTTTCTTTACATAGCTCTTTAAGAATTGTAAAAGAGCTATCACAATTCCAATGCCACAACAGATCAGTTATTAAAGCTTGGTTAGATACACACTTTCCTGTTACGTAAAAATGTATATTTGTTCCAGGTTCGTAATTAACCGGTTGTAGCTTCAGTAACTTTAAATTTGACCTTCATAAGTGCCCTCCGAAGGCCTAAACTGAATAAATGGTTTTGAATTTTGAATTTTGAAACTGAAATAACTGTACCTACGTAAATAAATCTACCAATATCCTATCCCATTGTATTTACCATATTTCTATAATCAAAATGCCGATGGCTGGAGAATTCGCGTGTATATTTCGCACCCGCAGAACGATAGGGGCTTAACTCAAAAAATCACTTTTGGCACATCTCTGATTGGGTCACTTTTGCACTGAGCGGGGAGGGTGGGTCCCAGTGTTAAAGAGGCTGAAGTATCTGTATGCTTATTCTATCATTAAATTGACTATGTTATTATTCATCTAATAGAGCGTACTTTGTTTAGTATCTATGATCGTAACTCCATTTCGCAAAATTTTGAGTTAAGCACTTATCGTACTAAGGGTGCGATTTATCCAGGAGTTCTGGTGTTCATAGTGCAACCACGGACATATATAGCCTAGTTTCGCCCGGCTTCTTTATCCTCTTCCTCAAGAGATCTTACATTTGATCGGGTTGAAAAGTATCCTATATGTTATTCAAGGACATGCTCTATCTACGCGCCAATTTCCATCAAACTCTGTTTGCTGGTTTTTGCTAGAAAGAGTCAATCATCCAAACATATCTTACAAAAAAATCGCGATTATAATATATTAGCTATCCCCCGGTATTACCCGCGTTCCCCAGGGATATTATATTTTCCCGAAATAAAAAGTATCTAATGTATTAATTTAGATTATAAACTATACAAATGAATAGTCTCATCGAAATCCGTTGGTTAATTTTTGCGTGAATGAGTAACAAACATCGATTCTCATAATAATTCGCGTTTATAATATTAGTAGAATTCATACAATACACGTTCATTGTGAAGATAATAATAGGCTTTTAATAAAGGTTCAAAACACGCGGTATGATAATGTATAATGACCCTTGTGCATCACGCAAACTCCAGATAGCCACAACAAAAAAAGTTTGCGTTTACTTGGAAAAAAAAAGTATTGAATTTATTTTCAAGCAATTATTCTTTGTTTAAAATACAATATATTATTTGACGGGCCAGTTGGCTCGGTGGTTAGAGACCCTGACTGCCAAACCGAAGATCGCGGGTTCGATTCCCACCCAGGACAAACATTAGTGTGCATGAATATGTCTGTTTGTTCTATGTCTGGGTGTAAATATCTATATAAGTATGTATTTAAAAAGTAGTATATGTAGTATATCAGTTACCTGGTAGCCATACTACAAGCAGTACACTCTGCTTAACTTGGGATCAGGTAACCATGTGCGAAGAATGTCTTGGGATATTTATTTATTTATTATTAATTACCTGTCCCCCGCGTTTCCCAATGAGTGTAACATATTCCCAGTAGAAACTTAATATAAGCGCATGTGCTATTCCAGACCATAATATATATCTGTGCCAAATTTCATTCAGATCCGCTCAACCGTTCTGGCGTGATGTAACAAACGTCCATTCATCCAAAGATTCGCTTTTATGTTAGTAGTAAGAGTTATTCTGTAGCTTCAATACGTACCTTTTAAATCAGAACAGCATAATTTAAAAGCTTTTTTTTTACCACAAAATATCTTAACTTATTAACGCATTTTTTTTTTGACGAGTGTACACTCACGGGCAGAAATATATAACCATGGACAATTCAAAATAATATCTGATACCCTTCACATAATTCAACAGCACTGTCACTACTTACAGCGACAGAGATGTTGTAATATATTTCATTATATATAGTAAAATCTTACCTTGGATACCACTGTTTTCAACAAACACTTTTTTTTCTAAATTATTAAAATTACTAGTAAGTGCCTAGTTATAAGTATCGTGTTTTTGTCACAATTTTGTATGATGAAATAAATTTATTATTATTATAATAGTTGAGCCGTCTACAAATGACAGAAGGGAATATAAATATAATAAATAAATATCCTGCCAAATTCTTTACATACCATCTGATCCCAAACTAAGCAAAGCTTGTACCATGGAAACCAGATAACTGATATACTACACATATTACTGTTTTCACCAAAATACTTATTAAGATGGATATTTACACTCAGACACAGAAGTAACACGATAACCACTTGGACTTTAAAATAAATTAGATATAGGTAACTATAATTATCATTAGAGGCAGACTATTCATAAGTGGTTGTAAAGGCAGATTTCAATAATAATATTTTCATTTGATTTTTCATTTCAATGTTTGTAATTTGTTTTGTTCACCAATAAATAAATAAACAGACATGTTCATGTACACAAATGTTTATCACTAACTAAACTAGCCGGTTGTTACTGCGTACTACTGTTACCTACATAAAGTCTATGTAGTTACATATTTATGCTCTGACTGTACATGTTGGTACCAACCCTCAGTGAGTATGACGGTATTTTATCGGATTTTTTATCGACACGAACTTTGTACAGCGTTTAATTTTATTAAAACATAACACAGGACAATGCACTTTGTTAATTGCGAATTCATTAGGATTTTATAATTAAAACCATTTATGTTTCGTAGTAGGAAGTATCATGAAATATATTTATTCAAATAGGCCATCACAGGCACTTATGAATGGTCAGACTCCAACTGTATATAAATGGAATTAGATATACCCAGTGGCGTAGCTACCGGAGGGCTAGATGAGGTAGTGCCCCGGGTCTATTAGGCTAATATTAAAAACGTAGGTACAAAGTCAATCTATGATGGTAAGTTGATTGGTCTTTTGTAAAACATTTCAAAGTGGCCAAATTACCGGATAGATAGTTATCCTAACTAACTAATATTATAAATCCGAAAGGTTGTGAAGATCGATGGATGGATGCCCTTTCACGGAAAAACAACTCAATAGACTTGGATGTTACTTGGCACAGGAAGTTTATAATCTGGATGAACACATGGAACACCTATTATACCAAGAAAATTTAACATCTCTGAATAAGGGTGGGTGAATATAATCGCGGGGAGATTAATTATGATAAAATTAAAGAAACAATTTTAGCTAAATTATGCAATGTAAAGATGATCGTCTAGTAATTAAAACTAACCAAGTACCTAAATAGGGAACCTAACCTTTGCTTAGTTTGGGATCAGATGGCCGTATGTTCAGAATGTCCCAGGGAATATACCCTTCTGGCTACATAGATACATTGAGAAAAACTGTCTACGACTTATTTGGTATCCAGAACAAGATAATGCAAAAGATTTTTCAAATCAAATTAAGTGAGACGATATTTCGAAAACGTTTCGAAGGTACCTTGACACAATTGTTAGTAAAAGATCAAACAGTTCACGTCTATCAAAGTCTTAATTAGAATTAATTACAAAAGAGCCCAATGTCTCACCAAAGACGCCGCCAAAGCAATTACGCCGACCAATTTTATATAGGTAACGTTTCGGCAGCCATTTTTGTCGCGTACAACAAAAGAATCATGGATATTGTTAAATGCCCACTAATTTTACCGTCGGATATTCGACTTTATGCCGCGGCAGTAACGGGATGGATGTTAAATTTTTTATGGTGAAACTGTTGTTAGGGTGATCAGCAGGGAGTGCGTTTTCATAAAAACGACTTTATAAAAGTTTTAATTTCTTTTTATAATATATTTTTATACTTTTATAACACCGTTGTGATTTGAAACTCGATGAAACGTAAAAGCGACCCTAAAAAGAGACAAGCATACATCGCAGATAGCATTTAGGTTAAGATCCTAAATGCTATCCCAGACTATAATCTATCTATGTGCCAAATTCATCCAGATCCGTTCAGGCGTGATTGAGTAACAAGCAATCATCCATTCGTCCATTCAAACTTTCGCATTTATAATAGTAGTAAATAGGCTTTAGCCTGCGTTTAATGAGGCAGGTAGTTTTCTGAAGGTGTCACTTCAACTACGTGTGAAATGCACACTCTTCGTTGTGTTTCGTGTATTCAATATTTATCATACATGAAAAGATAAAATAAGTACCTAATACAATTATTATTTATATAATTCTAAATTGGCGCCTCAGTTGTGTCAGCGTGATAAGATAAATCTTATTATATTCATTATTAAAACAACGATTTCATGCCAATTATAATTTTGACACAAACAGATCTCTTATTTACATATTAATTATGTGTATAAAACATTTCAATATAGATTAAATATACATCGCTCATTGTTTCAATGGTACAGTTCGTGGATTTTACCACAAACCAAACAATTAGTTTTGTTTGGTTTCGCGTTATATACCTACCTACGGACAACAAAAAATGTTTACGTTCACTTGGAAAACATAAAATATTTTACGGGATAAAATATATAAAAAAGCTCGTCAATAATGCTGTATTGTTTAATTAAATACGTACCATTTGAACAACAAAATAAGTTAATGTTATTTTTTATTTTTAAACAAAAACATGCCTTATATTGTATGCATACGTTTTATATTACGCAAAGTTTATTTTTTTCTGAGTGAATGCAAATATTATTTGTGGTGTGTATTTATATAAATATTTTATATACTTTGACTGTACATTATATTTATTAATAAGCACTATAAATATTATAATTCTAAAAGTCGATACTAAGTTAATATAATTTAGGCCTCTCGGTGGTTTGCGGTATAAAGCTCTGCTTAGAGGCCTAAGGTCCAGGGGCGATTCCAGGGTCGGGCAAATTAGTTTTTATGTTAGAAATTATTTCCTGTTGTCCGAGATTGGGAACATGCCCGAGAGACGGCGTCAACGCTCACCACATGTCACGTTGGGACTTAAAATATCTTCAGGGTCCCAATACTGATACCTCTGCATACCTTATGGGAGCGAGAAGATATATTGTGATGATAGTTTTTGAGAAATTCAAGATAGTTGAATGTATCAGTATGAAACTTGGAACTTCGGTCATAGTCTCGAAAAATTGAGTGTCATCCCCCTTAAGTCATAATATTTGCCATTTATTAAACATGCCATGCGATTTTTATTTCTCTTTATTACGATATAAAAACAAATGTTCTTTGAGGTATCTCAAAAAGGCCTTTTCCCATTCCCATGCAAGCACGGCCTTTAATTCCCCACAAAACAATTTTGTATGAAACCGACAACTCAGTATCGGTCGATTTGACACGACACCGCTAAGTCACGGTTGTAGGGACGCAACCTTTACTGGGTTACGATTCTGTAAGACGAATGACACTAGCTGAAAGATGTTTCACCTCTATCGTCTCTCTCTTTCGCTAACCACGCAAACACGTGAGAGGTAAGCACTCCGAGGTCTCGTTGCGCTGGCTCGGCGACGAAGTTGGTAGTAGCCGAATAGGTGGGCTGGTAAATATGAAAGGCTTGATTACCGTAACAGACATAGACATCGCAATTTTCAATTATAACCCCAATAACATTGTATTGCCGTAATGAAACGAATCCGGAATCTAGAACCCCAATTAAGGTAGCTCATTTAACGATTCTTCAATAAAACTATCGAACATGCGGATATTTTGATTTCAAACGGCGAGACAGAGGTGGAAACACTATAAATGTCTTGTTCATTTATAATTAAGGTTGGTGTAAAGTTTTGATACCCTGCCACGTCACTTGTTGAATGAATTTATTTAAATAGGCCTTCTCAGCCTTTTTATGAATGGTCAGACTCTAACGCCGGTTGTGGGTGACAGGCCAGTTGGCTTGGTGGTTAACGCTCTGACTGCCAAACCTAAGGTCGTGGGTTCGATTCCCACCCAGGACAAACATTTGTGTGCATGAACATGTCTGTTTGTTCTGTGTCAGGGTGTAAATATCTATATAAGTATGTATTTAGAAAAAAAGAAGTAAAATGTAGTAGTAATCAGTATATCAGTTATCTGGTTCCCATAGTACAAGCTCTGCTTAGTTTGGGACCAGATGGCCGTGTGTAAAAGAATGTCCCAGGGAAAAAAAAATCCTATCAAAGAATATTTGTGCTTGTCTGTTTGTTCAGTATCAGTATATCTATAATATATATTTTATAATATATATTTTAGGAGTAGTTCATCAGTCATCTGGTTCCCATAGTACTGCTTAGTTTGGGATTACATGGCCGTGAGTAAAGAAAATATTATTCCTTCAGTTAATCTTTTTAGAAGCATGCCCCTATATCTCAATAAGTTAAAAAGTATATCGTACGTAACTATTCCTGATACTAATTATTTAAAACTCATTCACGGTCGAATAAGAAAACATATATCTAATGATTTTGAACCAAATACCATATTGAGTAGTAATCCAAATATGGAACTTTTAAGAAAGTTTTGTAGAACAGGCTTTGCGTTCATCTCTCAACAAAGGACAAGTTCCAATAATTATATTTTAAGCTTTTACTTAGTTAGTACTATATATAGTTAGTAGTATAGCTTATACAATTCACAATTTTATTCTTACATGTTGTACAAACTAGTCACTAATTACTTTGATACTTGTTTCACCTAATTCTCTCGACAAAGACCTCCAAGGACTCCCATGCAACTCGATCTCTGGCTATTAGGGTCCACTTAGGGCCCGGCATTAGTCTGAAGTGATCTGACTGATAATTAATGATTATTTAATTAAAATTCGACCTCATTCTTAATTATAAACTATCTATATAGAACGCAATCTATTAAGACGTAAAATAAAAAAAAATACCAATTAAAATAGCTTTAACGCGCCGCGAACTAATCGGAGCGTGGAGCGGACGTGCATTTTACGAATCCCCTAGGACAATCGATGGTGCAAGAGCCTTTTACAAATTCTTTCTCAACACCTCTATTAAATAGTAATTTCGCGGTTTTACCCGCGTTCTAAGGGGTTCTTTTTTACCCGGACTATAACATAGTTACTCGGAAATAACTTTCTATCAGACAGGCTTTTTTTTTTAAAGATGCAATTGTTCATATTAGTCTTTACACACATACCTACAAAACTAGCACTCTTCATAATATAAGTAAAAAAATTTAGTGGTAGGGTAGCTTAGATCATTCAGTGAATAAATAATATTCGTGAAATAATAAACAAAACAATCCGAATGTAGGTATAATAAAGAGTATGGACTAAATAGTTTCGCCCACATATTCCTTATAAGACTAAAAGACCTGAGACTTGTTGAGAGATGTTACTATTTACTGAGATTAGGTACTAATAGATAATGCCAAAGGCTGCAAAGATTCCCTCTTCCATAAAATTTAAGACGACAGTTTCGATGTCGAACACCGAGAGCTTGATCACAGGTTCGAATCTTACAATGACCTTGAGGTTGTGGTAAAAGAAGACATCGTGAAGAAGCACGCTTCGTAGGGTACTTCGTTGGCTAGTACCCGCCAGGCTGGCTACCATGCTCAACTTGTCAATTTACCATCAATCACCTACCAGTGTGATCTTCATACTATAGGCCCACATTACAAAGTAAAAAAAAAACAAAAAAGACCCCGATCGCAAATAGGTGATTATAAATTCTGGAAAACCCATAAGTATTCCAGGAACGCGGGTGCAACCGTAGGGCTACCTTTAAATTCTGAGGAAACCATTACATCAGTTGATTGATACAAAAGAATGTTCGACCTAAGCCCTTCATCGCGCTGTCAACACCATATTAGCGGATAGAACCGTTTATAGTTAAATATAGAAGAGGCAGGTGCCAACCCTGTTGAGCAGCATTTTTGCTGGTGCCATCGGCGCACGCAGCAAGTCTTACAGGCTAGTAGTTTTGTATGGAATTAAAAAAAAGTATATTGAGTGGTCATTTGCAGTTTAAGTGGACGGAGCGATAAAATTACTAGCTAAGTTTTTTTATCTTACTACTATGCTACTTTGGATGTATGGATGTTACTATCACGCCAGAACAGCAGAACATATCTTGTTGAATTCCGGTACAAAGATAGAGTATAGTGTTTTTAAAGGCTTTTTTCCCCGGGTAAATGTAAGGATAAACTTTGGGAGGCAGCTAATCACTACATAGTATAAAACAAAGTCGCTTTCTCTGTCCCTATGTATGCTTAAATCTTTAAAACTACGCAACGGATTTTGATGCGGTTTTTTTTAATAGATAGAATGATTGAAGAGCAAGGTTTTTATGTATAATACATGTGACATCCCACGGGAACGCGGGTAAAACCGCGAGAGAATTGAATTAGCATAATTTACTTTGACGCAGACATAGTTTAAAGTTATAATAATTTATCGTCAGAATTTTTATTTTAAATCTATCAGCCATATTGCATGTATTTTAATCAGAATGTCAGGGAATCAGTGGGAAAAATGCTCCTCCTAAAAGTATAAGAAGTTAATAACTTATTAATATAATGAAGATGATAAAGATAAAATAAAACAAGATGGAAGAAATGCTAGTCAAATATATCCTTAACACCCCCTTTTTAAAAATAGACAAAACGTAAACAAAGACGCAGTGATCGTTAACCTTTTCTTTCAAAGTACAAATCATAAACAGTAAGTATATTTTTAAAGTGTTACCTTGCTGAGTTTCTTGCCTCGTCATCTCAGTTCAATGCTGACTTCTGAACAGGAGGTCAGTAGGTAATATCTGTAGCTCTGACCTTTATAAGTACCTTCTTAGGGTCTACTTAAAGGGACGTAATAATAAGCTTTGATTTTTACGCCACATTAGATTTCAAACCATTTACTAAAATTTATTATTTAAACATACCTAATTGAAAATTGTATAAGTAAGTGTCCATTATTAAAACAATAAGATTTTAATAAAACATATAACAACATTTTACGCTTATATCAACGCATATTGATAGCCGCATATCAAGAAACGACGTTCAAGTATTAATAGTGAATAGATTAGAGAATTAAGATTATTTTTGGATTACTTTAGGCATTTACATTACGTGCGTTAATAAGACCTACAATTTATATCATTAGAATAGAATAGAAATTTTGTTTATTCGTGTAGACCTTCACAGGTTCTAAGTCGTATTTACATGGTTTCTTAGAAATATTACAAACTATTAATAAAGATATTAAATAATATAAATTCACAATAAAAATACTTAAATTGATAGCTTGTCAGGCGAGCAATTCATAGCCAAAGATTATTATCTTCTAAATAACCAGATATACTATAAAATCCCTTTTGATATAAAGTATTCTTATCACTTTTTTAAACATGTCAATACTAGCTCTACTACTCGTTACAATACCAACTTCCATCTTGCGGTTTTACCCGCGTTCCGAAAGACCCCTATATATCTTGGGATTATAACATAGCCTATGTTACTTCTGAAAAAAAATGGTTTCTAATAGTGAAAGAATTATTTAAATCGGTCCAGTAATTTTCGAATATAAATAAATAAATATCATGAGACATTCTTTACACACGGCCATCTGGTCCCTAAGCAGAGCTTGTACTATGGAAACCAGATAACTGATATACTACCATTTTTTCTAAATACATACTACGTACATACGTACGTATATGTACATCCAGACACAGAACAAACAGACATGTTCATGCACACAAATGTTTGTCCTGGGTGGAAATCAAATCCGCGACCTTCGGCTTGGCAGTCAGTCTCTAACCAGCAAGCCAACTATATTCATTACAAACAAAAACACGCCATTTTTAACTTACAATAGTGTTGATAGATCTTCAATTCTTTACAGCAAGGGTGGTATATCCGTTAATCAAACAGGGTAACAATTAAGTACATTTTCAAAAATATTATATTGAAAAATTAATATCAACACTGATGTCCGAGGCATTTCCCACAACAATTTGTCTTTTGAATACCTTTACGTTTACTAAACATGCCGCACCCTATGATGTCCGTTTTGACGTTTAACAATGGCAAAGAAAAATAACCTTTATTCCTTCACCTAAAAGGTGCATTTATTGATCCAACAGCTAACTGTATGATGATTGAAATCAACCTTATTCCAAAGCAATACAGTTTCTTTTCCTATGACAATCTGAAACGTCAAAACGGCCATCATAGCGTTCCGGTAGTATAACAATACACTTGTACGACAATGTTTTATATACAATTATCCTACTGATATTATAAATGCTAAAGTTTGTAAAGATGGATGCACCTATAGATGTTTCTTACTCTTTCACGCAAATACTAAACGGATTTGATTGAAACATCGCACGCAGATAGGTTTATAACCAGGATTAAGACTTGGGATACTTTTTATTCCGGGGAAATGTAACATCCCCCGGGAATGTGGGAGAAACCGCGAGTTAAACTGATTATAAAGCGAATGTTTATGAGGATCTATATATGGATGTTTGTTACTCTTTCACGCAGAAACTACCGAACGGATTTAGATGAAATTTGGCAGATACATAGATGGATTATAACTTGGATGAACGCATAGGAACCTTTTTATTCTACTAAAATGTTATACTTCTCGGGAACACAGGTGAAACTGCGGGAGACGCCTAACCTCGTTGTTTGTCTCAATTGAAACATGAAAACTATACTAATATTGTAAAGAAAGTGGTAATTTTGTGAGATTGTATGTCTTTCTAGGTCTTTCACCATTTTAAAGGTGGGTGTTCTATTCTGAATGGCTATTCACACGTTATGTTATTATCTCGGGATAGCATTAGATTCTCAAGAACTTAGGTACCGCGATACGGAGAGCTAGTCTCAAATAGCCGATTCAAGGAATCACCATTAAATCGTATTTATTATTTACTTCCGCCCCGTGATATGACTCGTCTTCCCGTGAGCTATGCCCTAATTTATTAATTGAAATACATATATTTCAACAGGCCTTTACAGGCACTTATGAGTAGTCCACTGTCTAACTCGAACGCCGGTTCGGAAGGTTACTTTTGCTGAACAACCGGCAATAAACTCAGCAATTACTCTAATTAAAACAAGATGTGTCCTGCGAGAGCGAGCGCTACACTTAAGCGTTGTCGTCAGTAATTAAAGTTACTAGGTAATACCCAAGTTCCATCTAGAATGAACCATCTAGAATGAACCATCTAGATTGCTTCATCAGATTATTCGTGAAAATGTAAGAAACAGACAGTGACAGAGTTGCTTTCACATTCATAATAATTCTAGCTTCTTTCTGAATTAATGTTATGTTTTACTAAAATATACAAGCAATCCAAGAAAATTTACGTAGTAAAGCACTAAGGCATTGGGTTAACTAAAATAAATCTTCAATCTCTTCCCTAGATTTGAAAATGGCTTCTTTAAGTACCCATCGTGTAGTTTTAGCAAGCTCAGTTGTCTCGTCGATATATTTGAGATTTCGGAAAACATTGTGAGAAAACCAAAAACGATCAAAGGGTATTTTATAGTAGGCGGCCTGGGTGTCTGCTACCCTCAAGTTGAAAATCTGTCCAAAATCCCATGGGCACCACTTACAATGGTGAGATCGTGGTCAAACACAAACCCTTAAACATAAAAAGTATGCTTGCTTGTCAGCAAAGTCCATTTTTTACTTACAAATATTTTTTTAACTCTAACATAGTGTAAAATTTTATGCAGCCAAGCGTGTCAAATGGCCGTAAACAGTATAAACATGCGCCTAATTTATGAACTACCACCGTCAGAAGTAGGGCAATGGACAAAATAAAATTTCGCATGTAAAAGTCCGTCATAACTCCGAGTGGAACCCGAGAGCGAGCGCTCAATTATTTGCACGTTCATACATTTGCATGGAATGTAATTGAATGCGTCGGAATGATTGGCGGATACGATTTATTTACTACGAACGTTGATGGATTCCCCATCGCTAGTGAATGCGTCGAGCTCGGGTATTCAGGAATGATATCGATGATAAACTAACTATCAATAAATTGAAGTGCTACGTTCGATTTTCGATGGAGATTATTAAACCTGGCCAATGTTTATTTTCAGATTACATCTAAGCTGTCCATTCTAAATGTCCACTCTGAATGGATCTATAACCTAATCGAAGGATGGGGAAGATAACATTCCCTGGATTTAAAAAGCTACTATTTTTTAATTATCGTTCCACTGATCCTTAAATCAAAACTAAAAATGTTTTTAAAAGACTAATAGACGGTTGTATCCGGACAGGGCGAGAGACTTTTTATAAATAAAATACACCATTTTTTTTTTCATTTTACACCGTTTTTAATTAGTGTCTTTTTTTTCGTTTAAAGTTTTGTGTACTTGTTTTTTTTTTATTTCATATTTATTTGTAAAGATTTCTAAACTATATGTAGGTAATGTAGGTAAGATTTGTAAGATTATAATTATTGGTGTACTTAATTACCATACAACTCGGCATATGTTTTTCGAAATTCAAAGTAAAGTCTAGTCTGTAATACAGGTTTTACCTAGTGCAGACACCAGTTTCTCACATAGGAGTTTAATTTAAGCAGTCAACTGTATACCTAACATTATTCAGTACCTTTGTGAATGAAAAAAGAAATACATATATCCAAAAAAATACACTAATCAATTAAAGAACTCCAATTAATTAACATAACAGCATGTTTGTCTGTCGCTGCATGTTAAATAAATAAATAATATATAAATATCCTGGAACATTTCTTTACACACAGCCAGAAAGGAATACTATGGAATCCATATACTTGATATACAACAGATACCACAATTTAAATATGTATGTATATATTTATATATATATGTAGAAATAGATACTTACTCCAACAACCAAACACATTTAATAGACATGTTCATTATCACAAATGCTTTTCCTGTGTCAGAACCAAACTCATGACCTGCGGCGTAACAGTCAGGATGTTGTAGATTGATCTTGTATTGTACTCGTATTATCTACATTTGGTAATGAAATACAGAACTCCTACTATCCTACTGATATTATTAACTCATTCCCTCACACGTATTATGCATATATATTATATACTACCAAGTTACCAAGTTAATACCAATATTTTAGTAATGACATTATCACCGATGTGCGGAGAAATGTAGTACTGTCTTTGTCAAAGAAGATGTGTATTTTCGTGTAAAAGAAAGCGTAGGCTCCGACTGAAAACCAGCGCGAGGGCATTTTTTTAATAACCTTAGCTTTTGGATGAGCCGAGACCTATTCCTGGCATCACTCAGCATTGCTACATTTTTAAAACGTTTGGTGTATTGTTTGTTTTTCTCATATTATTTTATTTTTTAATGTAATGTAATGTTGTGTGTTACCACGAATAAACATATTTTCTTTCTTTCTAGTTTAATTAAAAAACTGGAAAAGGTTGAAAGAGTTAATGCGAATGTCTGTGATGGTGAATGTTTGTTACTCTTTCACGAAAAAACTACAAGACGAATTTGGATGAAACTTCACACATGTCTATGTGTGAATTATAAGCTGTCTAGCTTATAATCTGAATTAATATTTGGGATACTATTTATTACGGGGAATTGTAACATCCCTGGAGAACCCGGGTAAAACCGCCAGTACCATTCATTCATAAAGTACCAATTAATATAAAAATTACAAGGCTAAAAGGGTACGCTGTACATTGACATAATATTGGTTCGCCTCGGCGCCACAACGACAAAATTCAGCTGAAACCAAGAGTGACTCAGCAGACTACCCAAACATTTTTTTTTTGTTATTTTAACATCTGTGGTGTGATTTTTAAGATATTAACACTGTCTCGACGATGTTTCGTCGTAGCCTGTATGCCCTGTCTCTTTCGGCCACTATACTAACAAGTGAGAGGTCTCGAAAGCCTTTTCACGGACGCAGTTAAATTTAGAGAATACAAGGGCTATACTAAACGCACAAATCATTCGTCCGTGAAAAAATCGGAGAATTCAAATAAAATAAAGCTATTAAAATATCAATTGTAAAGCATGGTGTACACAGAATCAGAATTGCATTTTTATCGCCGCATTGACCGGTCAAAGCGTGAGTCATCCGATCCCTTGCGTTACGTCACCGCCATGTGTCGCAGAAAAAAAGACATTGTTTAAACAAGTCTGGCGATAATAAAATCGTTAGCGGCTAATAAAACAGGCTTTTTATGTATTCTTCTATTAAATAAATAGATATCTGTTCAGATGTTTTTGATTGCGCTATTTTTTCTTTTCAGTGCTGTGGACTGGCTGAGCTAATTTGATTTTTTGTCTGTTGCTATGCAGACCTTAACACAACCAAACGTGTTGGTCATCTCTATATAAAAAGGATATCTAAACTTAATACGGCTGTCAAGTAGGTACTTAGGTATTATTCGTCTATCGATTTCTCATAATTATAAAATAATAACTCTTTAATATATAATATGAATTTATATAAAAAAAAAACATTTATTTAAGTAGAAAATACAAAACACCCTAAAGCATAGGGAAAACCGATAACTTCATCAAATTAGAAACAAATTTATAAAAATAAACAATTTAACTTCAAGCAAACAACATTAGTTATTTCAATGCCACAACATTATCTGACGTTTAATTAACTGGTAATATATCAATAAAGTTACATAACAATAACTTAGCAACATTGAAGTTAGTGCTCGCTCGCAAATAAATAATTAAAGCAATGAAACAAGTAAATCAAAGCAACAGATAGATAAGTCGGGGTCGTCGCTCGTACGGGACCGGACGACCGTATCTATTCACAGATAACCTACCGACATTCTGCACTCGCCTTTATCTATATTATTAAGCTAAGAACATAAAAGTGAAATGGCAATTTGGGAAAATTGGGCGAGTAGTAAAACAGAGATCTTATTTTTTTTTTATTCAGGACACTTGCGATCAAAGCTACTGTATTAAACGCCAGTGGAAGTTTATCTAGACGACAACTCTAGTTCCTATATCCACCATTCAAGTAAATCTTCAGAGCAAAATAGACCCTAAAGGAATCCAATTAGTACTGGTCAGGGACCATCTTAGCTACTACTATATTCAAAGCCCATCACAATCATCAAGACAAACAGAACATGCAATCATTATGACTATTACTCGCTAACACCCATCTGCACGAAGCATTATCTTGACAACCAAATTAAAAGCACCGCAAGACCATTAAACGCTGCAAACGGCAGGGGTCAGGGAGAATTGGTTATGTTGCTCATAATTCAGCAGTGCTACTTGGCAGATAGCTGGCATTTTGTGGTCATTAAATGTGCTTGGGTTAATGAGGGAAGGTGCTGATAGTGTTGAGTAAGCATTTCTGCTTGATGGATATTCGTGTGGTTTCTTTGAAACTGTGTTATGATGGTAATAATATGAAAGTTGGATAAAATTTTGTACATTAAATGGGCAGGTAGATTAACTTCGGATGTAAAGCACTAGAGATAAACTCAAGAAAGGGAAGCCAAGTATACTCGTTTAGCACGCTTGCCCAGAAAAAGTCCTATTTACTTATCTTCGAAGAATAAAATGAAGCCTATTCTTATGAATGTCGGCAAACTCTGATTGTAACCGAGTCTTTACACTACCTACAGCACAGATATCTTAAAGTTTAAATAGACATGGTATATATGTACATAAACACGTATTAAAAGGGACCTCCATCAACAAACATCTTCCAAAAATTCCAACCCCACGGAACTTTTAAACAAGGCCACTCTTAATGACTTTTTTTCTAACATATTTACATATTCATACCACATCCTCCCTCTCCCATGTCGACGCAAGGGTTGCCACTATCTTATTCAGAAGTCTTCTGAACTAAAAAATAAGTAAAATAATTTGACAAGCGACCTCTCTATTCAAGATACACGATACAAGAACATATGTTACCTAGAGGATGTTCATGTCATCATGCTTCATGCTTCATGAAAGGATTTATTGGGTTATTTGGAAGATTTTTGAAAACCCTATTCTCTGATTCACAACCGAGAATTTCATAGAATCAATTTGACTAATTTCTTTAAACGTAAATATTGACTCATCTATAGAAAAAAACGCCTCGTTTATTGTTTGTCCTTACAATAGAAAAGGATAACGTGACATCCCTATCCTGTACAAGCAATCAAAAGCATGCGCGGCGTCGAAACCAAAGGGCAAACAAATTCCTGCGCTCGCGCACCACGTCGCAGGTTGACATTGACGATCAACATCCGGGCGGGGAAGAGGGAGAGGGGAGGTAACTTGTTCCAGACACTTAATTGATGAAATCAATAGAGAAGTCCTTAGAATAGTGTCCTAATAGATATATTCTTTACTGAATATCCCCCACGCTAACATCGGCGCGTCCTCGAGGGTGGTTACATTTTGTCGGAATAATAAGTATCCTATGTGCCAATCCAGGTTATAAACTATCTATGTGCACCATTTCATCCATTAGTCGTTTATTCTGAAAGATTAAGTAACATATCCTATGTCTCTGGGCCATTTTTGATTGTAGGTCTTTATAGTTGACTGCCCAAGAGCACAAACAATCAGATCGGCAAAAGAGTGACCTGATCAGCAATGCACAGGTCATACAGGCTAAGTGCCTTATTTTTTTTGAATATCGTTAATCTTGGTTGTTAATCCTCCTATATCGCATTACAATCAAAGTTCTGCGATGTTTACTACAATGTGTTATGGTACGAACATGAATAAAGTGTTTTGACCCAAAAACCCTAAGACAATTCATATTTAATTGCTCTCAGATTTGGGTACAGTTGCGTAATGCATGCCCATCGGCGAATAAATGTCAAGTTTGAAGGTAGTTATTACGGTTCTCGACCTTTTGAGAGCTAAAGAAAAACAGTTTTTTGCAATCTCCAAGAATTACTTTCTCAATAAAGTAGGATACGTTTGTTCCTTTTATGATTCTTGGTAATTTTTGTGGTTCGTGACTATGCGTCTGGTGAAAGAATTCCATCATGAATTTTCCATAAAAAGTTAATTTTAAATTGTCACTTCAAATGAGATTAAGCTTTCAATAAAGGCAACTATTAACTCTACAATGAAACCCTTTCTCGATGGTTACCATCTAATCTAATTGCTTTCTTAAACAGATAAGTAGGTCTACCAGGAATTGCTTTCACCGAATCAAATCGTGATCGTTTCGCACGAAACCGGCAAATATTTTTATTTTTTGTGCACCTAACGTTGTATGGTTCTATTTGTTCGACAAGCTGTATTTTAGTTGAAACCGTCACTGTTTTCCTAGTATTTATAATTGACCGTTAATGTCCTACTGAGAGAACATGCCTAGACCTTAAAAGCTTACGTTAAAAGCGTGGTTTAGTCGACTCGCCCTGGAGCATGAAAGATTGGCGATCACGGAATCTAAGCGAGTCGAAACTGTTTTTGCTCCTCATATGTATTTTTCTTATTCGGGACACTACCTTTCGACACCGAGCATCAACGTATAATTGCGGTTGATTCTGGCTCTAAAGAGCGGCAGAATCGAGAACATGATTGATGTCACTGGCCCAACTCGAAAAAGGTATTCTGAACAGATAATTTCAGAAGACGGCGCCAGTAAATTGTAGGAGAAAGAAAGATAGAGTTGGGGAAACTATACGCCAGCAGGTATTTATGAAAACTGCGGATCTCGTCTCTATACTAACATAATCATATCATATCACAAAAGATTTTTTTTCCATCGTGAAATGTTAGGCATACATAAACCACAACTCCTACGTATACGTATGCTTCAAAAGCCATTTGGCCATTACATATAAAGTAATAACAGGAAAATAAAACCATACAAGACCTTGATAGCAAGATCCGCCTGACAACCAACCTGTATGTAACGTAAGATAACGCATCGGAATGCGAGGTATTATATTGATTCAATTTACAGGAATAACGTTTAATTTCTTGCATACAATTTTATTATCCTATGGAATATGAACGGTTTAGTTACAAGAAGCTTCTTGACTGATTCTAACATTGTTATCACAATTCAAGATGATTTGAATGAATTAAGGCAAATTAACTGCTAGGTCCAATATAAAGACGGACTAAATTACAAAAACACTGTAGATAATATTAAAGTAGACCTTTATGTAGTGAACGAGACACTTATTTGAAGGACTGGCCCACGAAGACTTTCTGTTCAAAGAGAGCCCTGTACCAGAGTTTTAGATCAAAGACACCCACAGACAGTTCCTTCAACCCGACGATATTTCATTCAATCTTATTGACATTACTACCTAAACCAACAAAAAATTCTATTTAAATGTATATTTGTACAACGATAACTTTTTGCTGGTGAATTATTTTATCAAATGACAAAATATATGTCACACACAATGTTACATTCGGCAAAAGACGTGACATTATCTTATCAACAGTCTGGGTCGGATGTAGAACTGATAATACTTGCGTAAAGTATCACTTTACTTGTGTACATACTATAATTTTAATGGTCGATAGTTTCATAGAGTAAGAAAGTATTCCGCCCATTGCCAGAACTAATAATGCGTGATTCTCTGAGCCAATATTTAAATTAGGTGGACTCGTTTGTTATACATGTCAAATTGTAACATATTTATGAAAATCAGCCGATTTTACATACAATAAACGTAACTTAATATTCTTAAGTCCTTTTGTAACAAAAACCGGTTAACGTCCGTTTCAATTAGGTTTAAGCCTTGAAATAGGAAGACTGCTATTTATAGACCGATCGAACAAAGTAATATCAAAAGAATCTATGGTGTAAGTAATTGGGTATTCGAAATGTAGAATAGAAATTCTAAATATAAATTGTGAAATATTACCAAACGGTATTAATGAAGCTACTAATATTCCGGTCAAACAATGACCTAACAGCGTGTCATTTATTTTTGGGGCTTCGAAACTGGTTGATTCTCCAATGTTTTAAGCGTGGGTGTCAAAACTGTAGGAAGGGCGGATTGTGACATTGAGACGTACCGAAACACTTAATGAATAGAAATGGCTTCTTATTAGTTATCGTTATTTGAGGTGAAAGATAATAACTTATGGCAGCATACAAATTATGATATTCAATCTAATCTTTTACATCTCTCTAGTCTTAGTAGAAATATTTTTAGACTTATCGTGAACAGTTTAAAAATAACTGTTTTGAGTTATCTTAATCGAGCATGTACAAACAAATTCCTAGAGATAGCCATATTGAATTTTTTACGAGCTTCGATGTTTTTTGTCCCGTAATCTGCTGACTTCAGATCTTGACGAAATACTAGACATAAATATAACTTGTCATAAAAAAGCTATTTAAGTCACCGCACTTGAAGAACGGATCAATAAAGCAAAATCTTAGGAAATCAGTACAGGAAACTAGATTTTATTTATTGGTGGGTAAAATAAAACATTTAATTGGACATAGATAGGTACTTAGTATAGAATAGCGTGAAATTGGTGGTAGTTTTTGTTGGAAACAATTTTAATCACAATAAAACTTCACTGGAACATCCAATTAAATTGTTCATCAGCTTCTGAAACCGCATTTGAAATTCCGTCAACTAACTAACAACCATTACATGCAGAATCCTCCAAGCACCTGCAATGCACTAACTAGAATTTTTAATGGAATTACAAAACGCCCAGTGGCTATCTTGCATCCTGCCCTGCCCGAAGCCAGTTAGGTAACAGTCGTGAATGAATATAATGCAGGCAAATGTGCCGAGTGACAGCCGGACAGACATCCTGCCGGGACGGCACCGCATACTAGATTATAATATCCGCAGAACTGTTTTATCTACGTTGAATTGTAATGGGAGATCTCTATTAGAATGAATTTTCCAGATTTTGCTTCATGGAGGTTTTCAGACAAATGCTAGATCAGGAGTTTTAGGATTTGGTATCAGGAATAGTTTGAGGATCGATATAGGTCTCACAATTTTAATGTTTTGACTGACCTGGATCCGAGTCTTGACTCCGAACAGCAGGCAAGATGGAACAGTCATTGTGGCAATCCAAAAACACCTCTATATTCCTAAATGGATAATAAAGATGTTATGGCAGAACTGAAGGCGCTTAGTGTCATATTCCTTTAATGCCGATCGCATACCTGGAGATACCTTGTGAGAGTTAGAGAATCAAAAAGCACATAAAGAATACCTACCTATATTAATATTTATTAGGCTGGTATTATACAACAAGCACCTACAGTTAATGATTATTACATTAGAAAAATGATAACCCAAGACATACCAACTATCGTTCTGCCCTTTGTCATGTTCCCAACCTTCAAATGATAACAGGAATGTTGATAACAATTAATAATTAAGCTACAACAATGTATAAAGGTCAGTTCTTCTTGATCAAAAAATTTGTATTATTTTATTTGGCAATGCATTAAATGTTACAAAATTAGGGGCAATAAAAATAATGTTATGTGCTTTCCCATACTCTTATAACTACTTAGCTAAAGAGAATAATTATATTTCGCATTTAAATAACCATATGCATAATGTTACATGTCGTAGTGTTAATTTTAGTTATTTTGATATGAACTTGTTAGTAATTTACAATTGAAACAGGATAGTTACAGTGTTTATTCCCAAAAAAAAAGAAGAAATTGATTGCATCACTTGCATCATATAATATTAATTATGGGATAAATAGTAAGAACAAGTAATTTTAATATTGAGTATAGTTCTTTAAACAAATAGTATTGACAACAGAAAGCTCAACGTAAAAAAAATCTAAAAAATCAAAATATTAATCGTTTCTTTGGCAAAATTCTTGATATTCATTTAGTATTAGATCAATTAAATATAGATATATATTATGCTGTTATGCACTTGATAGCTAGCGATAATTTAGAGATTATAAACTATTGGAAATTAATACGTTATATTGTAAGCAGTATGGTCCAGTTCACAATTTATCGACATTTACAATCTCCAAAAACTAACGGTGTTCACAAAAATACGGTGACATATACATTCTATTTAGGCGAAAACGGGATGGGACGCTAGTCGTAAAAATTACGTTAATTATTTATTTATTCATACCCCAGCTTCAAACTGTTCGATCACTAATCGAAAATATTGATAATTGAATGATGATTAATTGGAGTCGTTATTAAGAATTTGATAGGTTTTAATAACAATTAAATCCATATTAATATTTGTGCAAGAACAATAAATAAATGCATAATAATTATATACCAATAACCAATCCAATAATTAACCAACTAACCTATTTTTATGGTAGACTAGCTGTCCCCGCGGTTTCACCCACGTTCCCGAGGGATGTAACATTTTCCCGGCACAAAACGTATCCTGTGTTATTCTAGGGCATTTTCTATATATGTATATATGTGCCAAGTTTCATGCAAATACGTTTGGTAGTTTTTGTTTGAATGAGTAACAAACATCCATACATACAAACATTTATATTTCGACAGGCCACTTGGCTTGGTGGTTAACGCTCTGACTGCCAAACCGAAGGCCGCGGGTTCGATTCCCACCCAGGACAGACATTTGTGTGTATGAACATGTCTGTTTGTTCTGTGTCTGGGTGTAAATATCTATATAAGTATGTATTTAGAAAAAAAAAGTAGTATATGTAGTATATCAGTTATCAGGTTTCCATAGCAGAAGCTCTACTTAGTTTGGGACCAGATGGCCGTGTGTAAAGAATTTCCCAGGAAATTTATTTATTTATTTAATTTAAGTAGGAAGTAGGATAGAATATAAGCAATAGCTTACGAATAATAAATTATATATATCGTATCTTTATTCTTAAATATTACAAATTTGCTCGGAAGTTAGGCATCTTCTGACCGAGGTATGACATCATCTCTGTATGTAGATGGAGTTCCTTAAGGTTTAAAAATTCTCTTCTCAGTCGAAGTTTTTTTTATTCCTAGCTTACCTTAGTCCAAATGGAAAGTAGATATTACAAGATATATAATTTAACCTGGATATATTCAAGGCCAGACTGAAAAGGCATTTTCTGGGTAGGCGTGCTATATCCTCGGCCTCGTCATAACTCCTTCTGGGGTCAGTCGAAGCCAAACCCAAGCCTATAAAATCATCAAAAGATAAGAAAGGCTTCTGTCATTCGACTGTAGATGACCACCAAATCGGATAGCCAATACAGCATTTCTGAATAACCCAGCATGTCTATAGACAGCGACTACTTACCGTCAGTCAGCCAGTCTTCACCTGTTCACCTAATTCCAAATTAACACATTAACAGCCATCAAATTAATAGTAAATGCTAGTAATCGTGATACTCGAGTTCAACACTGACCACCTGAGACTAATTTACTGCACGCAAGTCGTAACTATTACATAAGCACTACCAATATAATATGGGGTTACAGGTCAGGTTCGGAATTGCTTCCGTTGTCAAATTGAGCTGTATGTAGTTACTGTACCGATATTTTAATTTCATTAACGCCTATAATTTCTTGTATTTCCTTAATTATAATGAAGATTTCTAAGTTTATTCCCACCATTAAACAAATAAAGAAAGTTAACTTACAATCGCTACAAAACATTATTGCTCAATTGTTAGTATTGTAACCACTTAAATCATGATAATCCCAAATTTAGAACAGTAAAATGAGCAACGAAAAGCGATTACTGTGCGCGAAACTATAAATCATCTTTCCAACGAACACTCAAGCTACAAAACTGTTAGACAATAGACCCCTGTTTATCAGAGCACCAATTAAAACTTCAGAGGATCTACAAAGGGGAACCATTCAAAAAGTTTCGTTTTACACAAGAGTTGGCGCGCCCGCGCCGCGTCGAGCGGATTTTTGATTCAGTCAAATGAAATATTATAATTTACACCCCTCATCATATGCACATGCCGGGAGAGGAAACTTTATTAAATTTTCGTTAGTTTCATTTTGCGCTTGAGTAAATTGAACCAGGCTGATTTATGTAGGGACAGGTTTAAAGCTATGGTTTACGTTATTTTTTTATATATAGAGTAAAACTCCTATAAAACTAAGCAGCAGGTAGGTTAACTTAGTTAGTTTTGATAATTATCATCTGGTGGCAGTGTCTGACGTTAGAGTACTTTATTACCTTCTTCAAAATCCACTTGTAGTTTAACCATCAGACTTACAAGCGGTAATCATCAATCATCGACGTCTGGTACGGCCACAGCCCCGGCCACACGTCGTCACATGTCGTAAAAAATACCAGGGATCGAATTCCCGACCCAACCGGTTTAGTCTCTCACACAACTCGAGCCACCCCACGACGCGGCAGTTGAGTTCGTGAATGAATTGAGAATTTTTGTTTTTGGAATGTGCATCAGTTACTTTCGAGTGAGGATTTGGGGAAGTGAGCCTTTCATTACTTGTGTTGGGATCTCGGTCGGCTTAACATTCAATATTTTGTCATGTTTAAAACATAATTCAAAGCTGGCAAGGTCTTTTTTATTTATTGTTTCTTTGGTTAAAAAAGATATGGTAATGATGAGTAAAGATATGGTATCTTTCATAGCTTTTCGAAAAGTAACTCTTTCATTACTTGTGACTGTATGTTTGTATCTCGGTTGGCTTGGTCATATTTTAAAAGCTGACGAGTTATCTTTGGTTAAAAGATATGGTCATCATTGTACAGCTACATAAAAACTAACATTAATGGTAATTATGTGTTTCTGTCAATCTAGACTCAATATGTATAGTATTGTCACAAACCTTTGTGGTTTTTAAATGCTACTATGTAATCATTATTTTATTCTTATTTTGAACCTGTAATAAAAGAAAAAAAATATATATATTTTATAGAAAACTAAACTTAAGTTATATTCCCAATCAGGAAGAGCATTAGTGTACATGAACCTGGGAGCTTCTAAATGTGTCTAGGTGTAACCGATATATTTTATGTAGCAGATTAGCTGTCTGGTTTTCATGGTCAAAGTTCTGCTTAGCTTAGGATCAGATGAGAACGTGTGAAGATGATTCAGGCCATTAATAAATAATATTTTACTTAAAATCTATAGATAATTGTGAGGTCAAATCTAGTTATGATGTACAGTTAGGAATGTAATGAATGGAATACCGATGGTCAAAACGATACGCACCACAAATAGTATAGTATTGTTAACGACTAACAAACATCCCTTTTAAGTAACCTAATATTTGTAACAAAAACTAACTTGAGAGTCGTTTCTGTCGGTTTACACAAGTTATTTATAGTTGCAGTTATCACAGGCACCACAGGCAGACACATGCGCAGGCGCACGGAGACATGCACCAGATCTACACGACTCTAAACAATAAACATACAGACACTAATTACAACATGGTGCGTATGGCAGCATGAGTTTTTTACCAAATGAAGACTTCAGACTAAAAAAACAGTTGTATTTTAGCTGAATTACTAATAATTTATGATTTGATAATGATATTGCAGAAACTGTATATTAGTGAACCTATCCAATTAATATTATAAATATATTTATAATTATTTATCTTTATGTATGTCTGTTACTCTTTCAGGGCCCGATTCTCTAAGGAAAATTACACAATCTCGAGGATGTTTCGTCGCGGCCTCTATGCTCTGTCTCTTACTACGCTAATATTACTAATCACGTGAAAGGTAAGCTCTCCGAAGCCTCCGTGAAGCGGCTCGCCGACGAAGTTTGTATTAGCTGAATAAGGAGGCAGGCAAAAGCTACTGGATTTGGATGATACTTGACACATACATAGAGCATTCCCAAGAATCATATATAGGCTAGGTTTTATTCTTTGAAAACGTAACATCCCTCAGGAATGGCAAAGAAACCACGGGGGACAGTAAGTAATTAATATGAACGGATAATGTCGATACTGTTGTGGGTCTAAACTGTGGTGCTAAACTTAAGAAAACCTTCGTGCATCTTAGTCCTAACTTACAATTGGAATAGTGTTTTGGTGTGTGGAAAACGCGTGGAAATTTATGGCTGTAATGACAGAAAATCTCTCTCACTGTTTTAACTTTAAAAAAAGATGAGACATAGATATAAGGTTTGTTCAAGTTGGTATAACATAATTGGGCTCCATGTCTCATTAATCAAGTAATGTTAGTCTAAAAACCGAAGAGCCATACAACGACCTAACTATAGCTAAATCTATTAGACTATAAGCTATTATAAAATGCCGAAAACGTTAAACATTTTCAATGGCAACATTGAATTCGACAGAAGCAAACTATAACCTGCACGTGCTTATTGTGTTTGCCTCACAATAAATCAGTATCTAGCACGTTTCGTAACGCAATCGGCCTGTCTGCTTGCTTGTATGTGTTAACTTGTGAAAACTCTTCGAGTTTGAACAGTATATTTACATTGAAACATTTCTAAAAGGAATGTACACGAAATGCGTGAATGGAAGTTGTAGTATTTCAGTCATTCAAAAGCTCTTGAAAACGTCGAAGCTAACGAGTTAGTAAAAAAGATATCTTCATGAACTTTTTAGTGTGGAGAGCAAGCAGTGATTTAGAATCCTGTTTTCGGTAGGATGTATGTATATTACACGCAGTAATGTGGATAAAGACAACTAATATGAAAACTCAAAATAAAAAAGAATAAAATAAATAGTAGTATATCAGTATTATATAATTTCCATAGTACAAGCTCTGCTTAGTTTGGGTTCGGAGAGCCCAGAGAGAGTTATGAATGTTCCAGGACATTTATTAATCAATATAGTATAAGCCTAATGTAACTGAAGAATATTCAGTGAACTAGAAATGTTCCAAGATTTACAAACGCTTACCAGAGCATTGTCATACCAAATGCCTTAAACATCTCGGGTGCATCTAAAAACGTCCCCGCATGATTCAGCCTGATTAATTTCATTTACCCTCCTTCTGAGTAATCAATTCAAACAAATAAAGCTAATGATTTATATGTTCCGCTTCAGACAAAAGCTAACACGTGTCCTCAGATTTGCTCTTGGGAGTGAAATTATTATCTTATTTTTAGTCTCGCAGCATCAAAAATATGATTCGACATACCTTACAACACATTGACACAACGTCGGTCGTTGCAAACAATGGACCTCACACACACAGATCTTTCTCCCACACCAGCGTAGGCGTCCCCCCATTGGTGAGAAAGTCGAACAGACCACAAATACATAGGCAATGCGGTTTTATTTCACGATCTCGCTCTGCTCTAATGCTTTTGTGGTAAACTAATGTACGCACATGTTGGAAGTTTATATTTGTATGTAGCATTGTATTGAAATGAAAGACCTAGTTAGCCGGGAATCTATTATGTAACGTAATATCACCAAGTATGTTTTGTGAAATCTTCTAGTCCTTAGTCAGAACAGAAACAAATAAGGCCGACATAATGTTAAAATCGAAATAATTAAAAGATATCAAGAGATAAAATAGAAAATGTATCCCATAATTTTAACCAACCTACAGCAAAATTGTCAGCTATAATACATAAAACGTTTAATGTTCGAAATTACGAATGTAAAGATTTACAATTCGGTCCGTTACTGTTTCATTTCATGTAATGCCATAACGTTTTATAGCTCCGAAGCTGAGACACAAAGTTTTAAGTGCGATTCGCCAAGACCTAAAGGTACCAGAGGAGCCATTAAAAGCAACGGCAGTTGACGCTTTAACTCTAAAATTAGTTCTTCATTCTCGTTGAAGGATAGTCTATAAAACCGCAATATACACGTAGCACACAAACCAGTTCTTTGTTGCAAGTGTAGTGGTATTAAACGAAGTCGACCCTCGACAACATACGTTCGACCGTGTACTATGGAAACGTTTTCTAAACCAGTTATGGTTTCCACAGTACTCGAGACAGCACAGAATGTTGTGATACGTCGCATTTGAAGCAAGCAGCCGGTGTCAATTGACGAAAGTCGCTCTTGTGGACAATTGCCACTGTTTCGTGGTACGGGCACGATGTACGAACGTCCTTGCTGTACAGAAATTACACTGTTTTAGAATGAGGACGCGTTTGTAATACGCTCTGTGGTTTTATTCCACATTTCCGAAGCGGTAACGGATCCCGACGGTATCTGAAGTAGTACATTAATTGTTGCTGGTAAAAATAGTGGAGTAATATTCAACTTGTTCACAATTTATCTTCGAATGTCGCGAAATGATTTAGATGTCCTCGGTTTATTTAATAATTCATGATGTTTGCGATCGTGAGGTAGGAATACATTTATGTCACATAACGTACGTGGAATATCATACGTCACTGTACCATGTAGGTACTTGTTCTTGCTTGATGTATGCAAAAATAATTTCAAAGGGAGTTAGTTGAGTTACTACTATTACCGCACAACATTGCGGTAACTTGTTCGTATGTTTATCATTTTTAGGATCAATTCAAATTTTTCAACCAAAGCTACAGTCATAATTAAATCTAAAGCTTAATTAATTTTATCAAAGCACAAGGGTCCCTCATTTCCAATCCAATCATATTTCTCGATTCAACATGATAAAGTGTGAACAGTAATTGAATAACGGAAGCCTGATTAGCCTCCAGAAGTAAGTTGAAGGAAATGGAACAGGTTTAACATCCTATCCATAAGCACGTGGTAGCAAACTATAGGCGCCATCAACCGGAAAGTGAATCACAAAATAAAAATAAACTTACAAAGCAATCAATGGTTACAGTTCTTAAAAACGGACGCAATGAATCATGCCGGAAAAAATATGAATTCTAAAATATTAACATTAAAACAATGACCATTCTGTCGATTTGACTCAAATACACTGAAGATAACACTTATTCAGTATATTCCAAAAAAGTTGTCAATATTATTTCTGAAGGTGATGCGAAGTTACGTAATGCATCCATTTAAGTTTGCAAAATAAAGAATGCAGACGTCTGCATACTATACTACATAGCTTACAATATTAATCCAGTTCTCGAGGAAACATCTGGCTGTATGGCCTCAATAAACGATGTCATTTTATACAGTGTTAGTAAGACCAGCTTCGTTTCCCATTCAGATTCTTTCATACTTCGGGGCACTTAGGGCATGTATTGGCTTGATTTACTTCACAGGAAGGTAACAATTTGAGAACTGTCTCGACAATCGAAGGATGTATACCAAGAATTTATAGCTCTCCAAATGATTATACCGTGTCGCAATCATACGATCCATAATGACTGACGTAGGTAGACACTGCTTGAATGTCATTTGTTTCAGTTAAGTCTTTCAATGTTAATTTATCTCTGGGCTATGTGTGATTGGAATTTGAATGGCTGAATTAAAGCGTCAAGAAGTTTGGGGTTTGAATTAATGATTGGATGGTCGAAATTTGAATATTTTGGTTAATGATTAATTTGCCAACTATGATCGTTACTAAAATTATGTATAGCGAAGTTCAGCGTTAAAAAACTAACAATCTGAATATTCGGTAGTGTTTTAGTCACTTAATACGCCTTCAAGCTATCTTACCATGCCTACTCTCACTTCTATCGATAGATAACTAGAACAAATTCTGGGTTCCAATTATATTAACTGTACTTAATACAATCTGCAATAACATTATTAACTTTTAAACAATGCTTTTATAAAATGGGACCGCCACTTCGATATCAATGTATCAGTTACCAAACTATCAATCACCATAAAAACTAGAGCGACGATATGATCCGACTCGGTTCACCGCAACAGCGGCAAGTGAAAAATAACTCTACAAATGGGACTTTTACGTGGTGAAAGCCACGTGCAAAACCACCGGCGAAAATTTACTAAAAGTCGATCGAGCCGACGCCGACATGCAAATTCACCAGTGGAAATGCAACGTGACATGACAGGAGGGGAGCAGGGGGTGAGGCAGCATTCCTAGCGAGGCGGCTGCGAGACACGAGGGGGGAGGCGGTCATCGACCGTCCTCAGGCGGCCGCGCATAAACTACGCAGCCGCATAAGGTCAATACAGCCGCGCCATCGACGACCGGTCCCCAAATGGCGCTCGAAGCGAAAACCATTTCGAAACACCATTGTTCCTACTTGCAACTCGAAAATCAATTACGGACTCGTACGGAATCTAATTTAATAGGCGGTTGCGTAATATGGGATATTATCTAAAAAAGATTGGACGTAATCCGTTTTGTTGTCGCCAGAAGTGTCCGAGCCGGTCCGTTCGGCCGAAACCTACTTTTACTGGCCGATTAGTGCGGCTGAGCACACATATTAATGGATCCGTTCTGCTTTATTGCAAGAAGGATTTTACATTACATTATGGCTTATGTTATGCCTTTTAAGCAAATAACTCTTGAGTCGTCACCTGATGCGATGACTCATGAACAAATTCCGATCAACTTGATGCCTGGGTATATTTTATAAGGACATAGTTAATAGATCCGGATGCGTGATAAATATGGTATTATAGCATTTGGATTCTCCGCTAGTTCACAAAGTGCTTTAATTATATTTCTACCATTTGGTTATTAAATCCCGCAAAATTTCAAACACGGTCTTAACCATTTCGATCTGTCACGGTGAATTTACGAAAGTGGGACATCAGAACTTCATTTTATAACAACATAAACTAACGTTTAGTATCAGTTATTTATTCCTCTGATACAGTAAAAGAGTGGCTATCCTAATATTATTTATCAGCTTATTATCACAAACGATACCAATGCACAGATAAGATTCGTTCCGAATAATATGTGTCAGTAGTGTTTGATAAATGTACCATATGATGAGTTCATGTCATGGTTGTGATAATAATTATGACTACTTCTACATATTTGAACAATAATTTGGTAACGGTATTAGCTGATACAATCCTTAATGTAGTCTGTGCAAAAAATCACATCATGGTACGATTTGAAAGCACTATTAGAGGTGACGTAACCTAAATAGCTTAAAAAGTAACGGTTCCTGCATGTAATAACTTAATTTTAAGGACTTATAAGTAATGTTTTAGGAAACTGTAGTAGACCTCAGGTGTTAGGTGCCTTCGGTTATTGTCTATTATAATATGCAAAATTACACAAGCTGCTTCACAAACTACTAGTTCAATTTAGCCTTCACTTAAACTAGTATAACTGCATTAACATACTTATTCTACAAGATGGTGTAATCCTAAAATGAAGTAGCCTACGTAGACCTGACTCATAAGGAGTGGACGATGATTTCATATCATACGCTAATTGAGTCAGCTTTTCCCTAAGTATTGTAATACAAATATGTTTGTAGTTACTTATTGACCTCGCATGAATCTAAAGATCAACCTTCATCTTAGCAAAAAAAATTATTCATAAATAAAAAATCAGCTTACCTTGGTTTTCCACTCGTCGATTCATTATCGGTGGCGCTGCCTCGTGGTGTTGTTATATGTTTCAGAGAAAAAATCTATGCTGAGAAATTTATTTGATTTGAATGCTCACTTTGAAAAATCTTTGAATAAGTAAATTTTGAAGATTGCCGTCCCGATTTCAATGTCTACGAAATCCTTGTTAGATTATACCTACAGTTATTGTATCTAAATTCTTTTAATTTTGAATTATCAGTAGGTTGCTGGTAGATAGTTAGTTTGGATCTTGGTTCATATATTCAAGATATTCATTACGAATTGTGTGGCTCAATGGGTTCTCGTTATGAATGAATTAATTGATAAATTTTATCGATACGTTTTGCGTCAGACGTCAATCAACTAAAAAAGCTTCAATATAACCATTTTGTTTTCAGACAATGTGTTTAAATCGGACCATAAATGAACTAAAATTAAGTCTTGTATTATTGGCCTCATTTATAATATATCATATATGTTTGAATTATAACTTGGATTTTGCATTTCTACGTTCCTAAAACATAATTTATTCTATCGCCTAGACTACTTAATGTTGAGTGGCGCGCATTATTAAATAACTCCCTAAAAACTTTACAAAATCCTTCTGACGATGGCGAACAATGCCGCGTACAATGAACAATGTAAAAGTTTATTTTGAACTCAACTACTCGCGTTTTTTGCTTATCTAAACCGCCATCTAGCATTACCACAGAGATGTTAATTATGCTATTCTGACCAAACAAAGGTGCAATTGTGAGCAGAGAGATGAAATTTGAATATATCCAACGTTCGAGTTAAGCATAAAACGTAAGTGCAAGCGCGCCAGCTCCGTGGATCAAAATTGACTTACTTTCATATCCGGCACTCCATGACCACATGGAGACCATCGCCAGCAGCCAGTGGTACATGAATCCTTCGATCTTCCAATAGAGGGAGGCGAACAAGGGTCTGAAGAGGCGCAGCACCATCATCCACATGACGTAAGACGGGATGCAGTATATGTTGTTGACGACCGCGAATGTCGTTCTCGCCACGATCCGCACGTACCGGCTGAAACAGCAGGGCCGCGTCGGTTCATCCAGACCGTCTCGCTGCACGCCACGCGCGCTTCGCAACCCTCAGGGCCGGCCTCAAGGCAACGACAAACACATGATTGGTGACATGAAATGTGACGTGCTAGACACCACAGTCGAGTGACGCGAGACGCGACCGACAAGGGTTCCGTGAGCTAGCGAGGCGAGCCGGGATGGCACCGTACCGCGTTCTCCCTGCCGACAGCTGCCGAGACGCGGGGGCTTTCGTCATGCGCGGACAATGGCGCTGCGCCGCCGTTCTCAATCAAACACATAGTTACATTCGACGATATTTATTAATGGAATCGTTCACGGGTTCACTGTCGGTTATTTCGTTAAGTAGACTGCGAGTACAAATTTAAAAATCGCCCGTCGGCGAGCGACGGCCTCGCTCGCCGGCGAGCTCACATGCGATTTCGTTTGCGACACACATTTTACACCGATCGACGTTAACATTAACTCGTACGACGCGAGCACACATAGACAGACATACACAATTTTTAGTTTACGATGCATACTGTGGCACGACCGCAGCCGGCCGAGCTCGTCGTGTAAAATCAATACAAAGTTCATTTATATAAAATTAAAAAACGACATCGGACCGCTGAAATTATACAAAAATTACAATATTAAAGACTGTACACTATCTAATATATACAATAGTTGCCAGCATAGATATGTGCGGGGGCTTTATATACAGGGCGGTGGGGTTGGTGACACGGGCCTCCATCTCGCACAAAAGGCGATCACACGTTATAGTCGTGAGCTATGTGGCCGTGCACCTGCTCGAGGCGGTACGCGAGCCGCTGCTTTTGCGAGAACTCGTCCTCCTCGAGAGTCACCGTCAGCTGCTCGTTATATCTATCTGCATACGCGTACAGCTCGTTCAGGGCACAGTTCGTGTTAAACTCTTTAGTATGGAGACGCGACTCCTCCGCCAACATTGCGTTCATATCCTGGTCGGATATCGCTGGCATCAGTTTTATATCCGCATAGTAACGCTCTACCCACTCCTTATAAACCGGAATATCTTTCGCGTATAGAAGCTTTGACGACGGCGAGTCTTTACCGAGAATGTGATCGGACGTGGAACAAGAATCCATAAAAGTTTGGGCGATGACAGACAAGCATGAATCTACCGTATTGGACTTGTGAACATCAAACACGAAGTTAGGGTTTTTAATAAGATTCACCCAGAAACGAAGCGGAAGGGAATTGCTCTTCCAAGTGTGCACTACTTCGGGATCGGAGATCGCGTGTTGTAACGCCTGATCGTCGAGGAAGTCGAACATATACTTTATAGCGAGAGGCAGCGCCGAACCGCGGTGCGCTGTGCTGAAAATAGTCTCGAATAAATCATCGACAAACTTTTGCAGCGTACCCTTAGTGGCGAGTAGACGCGTGAGATATATTTCCGAGACCATTTTATTGCCACGCTCTCCCTCTTTGCGTGCGTCATCATCCTGGTGCCGCACCAAGTGCCAGTATTTAAAGCCGCCACCGTGTTCATATTTGAGAGGGCTAGCAGGAGGACTTGCCGAACCGTATTTACCGCGATTGAGAGTTTCATACGTATGTGATTTATCGTTCTTTTCCATATTGGATAGATTGTAAACAGAACTTTGTTTAGCTACGAGACTGAGATAAGCGGCGTCCGGTACGCGGTAATGATTGAGAGTATTGAGTTTACGCCATTCGCCTTCGCATTTAGTAGTACTATCTTCATCATAGAGAATCAGTCGACCGCAGGCGCCCGTACGCCATTCCAAGTCGAGTTCGTCTCGACTTGGTCTTGAGGAATATGGAGTAGCACGGTAAATAGCATCTAAGCATTTCTCTTTAACCTGACTTATGGTATCACAGTCGAGAACTTTAACTTGTACGTTCTCTGTAGTAGCCTCTAAGCCGCTAACGAAAAGAGTCTGTTGCGATATCGACACACTTACAGTCAATGCTTTAAAATCTATAGACTGCCTAATGAGTTTCTCTTCGCTGAGAGAATACCGAGCTTCAGAAGTTATTGCGTCTACAGGACCCTTATCTACTTGACCTTTCATCGACCTAAACAAAAGATAAAGTGGCTCTCCAGCACATTCACGGAGGAATTTATATAATAAGAATGTAAACCAAGCGCTGAGCATTTTCTCGGCGACGCTCTCTGTACGCCTGAGCAACAACTTGGGATGATTCTTTCCTTCCATGCACTTCTCTATCAACTCAGCTAATAACGTCTTTAACACATCAGTACAATACTCCATCTTACTCTGCAGCGTAACCATAATAAGGGAAGCTACATTAACACGATCACGCATTGAAAAATACCTATTGCTTTCTAAAGTACGAATAAATAATAGAAGGAATGTTTTATTCATAATAAGCTGCCCAAACATTCTCAGACCTTTTTCTCTTCTAATAAGCTCTGGACGCTCCCATTGCAGGACGGCATGGTCGTCTATGTTAGGGAACAAAATTTTCATGGCGTACGTACGATAATCGAGGAACGGTATACCGCCCGTCACGTCACCCGTCAAATCGGTCATTTCAGTTTGCAACTCGGCAAACGCTTCCTTACATTCGGCAGCTACTCTTAACTCTAAAATATCCATTTGTTCTTGCATATTTTTTAATACCCTAATATTTTCAGTTGATTTTCTCCTATACATAACTAAAAATCCAATAACTATCAATAAGAGTATAGCTATGCTGGCACCGACACCAATCAATGCCGGCTTACCGATAGCAGCTTGCAGGCCGGCCTGCGATGAATAAGACAATTTGCCAATCTTGAACGTGAGAGCACGTCCGACTTTGACCACCACCTCAGGTGTGTCTACTCCGTCTGGCAACTCGTCTCGAGACGGGGGCCGGCAAGTCAACTGATGTCTCGACAAAGACGTTACATTACACAAACTCTCGCCTATATGAACTTCTACATCGCCCTCAGTACAAGCCCTATCTAAATTCTGACCGTTAATAGTCAAATATTCAGATTTATAATACTTAACATCCTCATCAAACTTCTCGTATAGCGGGTCGGGATAAAGCAAAAAGGGGTCTCCTAATTTGTTAGTGAGATTTTGCACGCTTTGTACGTCGTCCATATTGAAACCGTATTCTAATTCTAAAGGTCTATCTGGATCTAGATTAAGGCCGGCGCTTTCAATCCCGGGAGATTCACAGATGAGATGTGTTTGAAAATCAACTCTATGACACGGGGCAATATAAGGTCTATTATCGTGATAGACGTATATTTGGGGAAATTGAATTGAATGGAAATTTCGTCCCATCACTTTGATGTTTATCCCACCGGACGGAATTCCTTTCGGTTGCTTGCGTTGGGTTATTAAAGGCGGACCAGATTCTACGGAGACAACAACAGGGTCTTCTATGTATTCAAACTTTTCGCGTTCTAAAGTTCGCATACCATTATCGAAACGCATTCGTAATGTTCCCATTTTCAATTGGTAAGAATGACTAGTTCGACAAACCGCTTCCTCGTGCGAAACTGACAATATAGAGCAAGGGAGATCATCGATAAAAGCTTGTATATTACTTCCTGCATTGAGATATTCACCTGTGATACGTAATTTTGTGCCACCGGACGATGGACCATATTTCGGTTGAATCGAGTTGATTTTCGGATTTACGAATGCATAATGATGTTTAGATTCACCGCGATAATCTGCAACGCGGACGACCACGGGGCCATCTCTGGGTACTTCTTCGCCCGGACCATCGACAGTACATACGATACGCCTAGTTTTAATGTATAATTCGATAATCGGCTGGCATTTGATCCCTGCGATAGTGACACCGTTATAGATATCCGATATATTACGACCTAGATTTATTCCCTCGATAGTAATATTAGTTCCTCCGTCCCACGGACCCAACTGCGGCTTAAATGAGTGAATTTCTGGATTTGGACATGTTTGAGTACGATTTAACCATACGCTAGGAGCGCCACATTGTTCCTGAACCTCACATTTATCGGAACCTTGACACCACCCACACCCAAACTTCTCTGGAAGAGCGAGGCACATGCCGCAATTGTCTGCCATATCGTTACAACGGTAAATGAGTATGTGAGTATTATCCGGATTATCTAGAGGCTTCGAACCTCCCCATATAACAGCGAAAGACGCCGTAATGTTAGGAGCACGCGATGTGTATGTAAATTCAACGGCTTCGCAGTAAATAGTATCGGCTAGGAGTTGGGCATTTACATGAGTCACACGTCCCTCTATATTGAATTGACAAACGAATCTCGTCTGAACGATAAATTGACCTATTATGTGAACTTTAACTTTTATGGCTTTCTTTACACCGGATGGAACTAAAATTTCGTTTGTCCCGTCAGACGTGGAGTTTATAGTGGGACAGAAACCGGGTCCTGAACGATAACTAGGACCTATTCTACTAACGCCTGTAACTAAAATGTCGTTCCTACAGTTTTCGGCAGTGTCATGTGTGCACCGGTGACCGTCGACACACCAATCGCAAGGGAACGAAGAACTGACACACTGTGTGCACGAGCTGTACGTATTGCAGTCAAAGAATGTGAAATTTGTAGCTACAAAATCAGGTCCCTGAGTGGTGCGCACCGACAGTTTCGCTGTAAAATGATGCTGACCGGCGGGTATCGGTGGGAGCGTGTCGGTGCGCGGGGTTGTACAATTTACCCCATAAGGTTTCCTAGTTGCATTCGTTATTAAAGTACGATCTAATGCGGTAAATGCACATAAGAATTGTCCATTAAGAGTAGGCAAGTTTTCGATGAGTAAATCTAATGTTCTAGCTGTCGTTCGTTGCAGTTGATTTGGTGTCACTTGGGTAATTGTTGTGCACCGACCGCTGCGATAAGAGATCCAATATAGGGGATCTTTAGCTGCATCTTGGCAGTCTGAGCGTAAGCTGCACTTATTTTCGAGTGAACACCATCCACAATATGGGTCTTTGGCTCCGAGACATGTTAAGCATGATTTATATACGCTACACTCTTGAACTTTCACTTTCGACACTTTACGTTCAGTCATTACATATAAATGCATTAATTGAGTATCAAAGAATAAGTCTTTATTCACTGGTGAGCCTTCATCGACTACAATATCTCCGTATTCAAACGCTGAGGTAGCGCTCTCAACAACAATTTTCTTGAGATGTCCCTGTGCTGTGCCCGCAAATACTACAGTATAATCGCCAGTAGCCGTGGCTGCTACCGCAGTTAGCCTCTTTGTAAATACAGCCACGGGTACAGCTTCCACTGGTTGTTCGCCTCCCAGTGGCGTATTCACGTCTAATCCACAGAAATCTTCACTGATTGATTGTAATTTGGTTCCAACACATGCGTGAGATGGTGATATGAAATCTAGACCACGAGATCCGTTTCCACTGAAGCAGGTCTTTATATTTTGCATGAACTTGCGACGAATGGCCTTTAGAGAATAAACACAGAGCGCTGACAGGTCTGATGGCGTGTTGGTGTTTATTGATTCACTCTGACTGAATGCAGCGAAAAGAACATCATGCTGAGCAGTAATTCCAAGCTCTCCTGCCAGAACAGAACCGGCTTTTCCAACAAACGCAGCTTGCACAAGGTTGTAGCCAAAGTTACCCCCGCCTTCGCCGGTACAGGACATGGGTATTTCAGTATACGAGTAAAAGTTCTCATCATCATGGCAAACACGCACTAACTTGCTATAGTAGGTGTCAGAACCCACGCCCCTAAGTTGTGTTGTCAAAAAGTAGCTGAATCCTTCTGAACTGAAACCGTAGACATAATTGATGGGATACCTCTCACGGGATAATGAATTGACGAACATTCTAGTACCAGTTGTAACTGCCGTTCTGGCTATTGTAAAGAGACGGTCATCTTCGAGAGAGCGGCTGCTCACAGTAGGAACTTCAGAGCGATAGGGCGAGTTTCCTGTAAAAGTTACTCCCACGTACATCACTTGCGTCATCGGTGGATTCGGCGGTCCAGGTGCAATGAAAGCTACAGTCGACGCCGTCGCATTGTTCGCCACGACAGGTTCGCGGACCTCGCGCACATCATGAGATATATTATTTAAATTCCGCACAGAACATAGCCCCTGTAACACCGAGCCGCACGTTATGAGGCGGCTAGTCGCGTAGTCAATCACGAGAGCCTTGTTCACATTGTCTGTCGGCTTTTTCACATAGTTCGCAGGGCAATCGAAGGTACATAGAGCTGAATCGTTGACCGGACCGGTGACAATCCACTGAGCGACTTCCAAGTCGGGGGACAGCTGGTAGATCCTGTTGACGGCACCCACGTAGACACGGCCCGTATTGCGGTCGACGACGAGATGATCGAAGAGAGAAGTCGGCGACGGCACCGGATCGGTGAATGTGCGCACCACGTCCTGCGAGGCGCGCGCGGCGGCGCACGCGGCCCCCAGGGCCAGCAGCACGCGCCACATGACGCGAGCGCATGTGGCCGGGGTCGGCACTCTACCGCGCGCGCCGCCTGCCGCTCGTCGCACCGCCCGCCCGCCCCTTACATCTGCAACGCGAGACACCAACTCAGGCGCACTGTCCGCGCCGAGGCGTCGGCCCGGCCGCTGTTGCCGCTTCATTCCCATCGCACCGCACCGCTCCGCCGCCTGCACTCGCCTATTTGTTACTACTAATGGGCCGGTCAAACCTATAGACGATTTGCTGACGACGACCTAACTCGAGTATTACGTGATATCTTTTTTTGTGTTTTACCCGCAGTACGCACGAGTACACGCCATGACTCGGAGAGGTCCAGTGCGATTGGAGCGAATTCGCGAGCGTATATGAAGCGATGACAAGGTGACCGTCTTTCCAGATAAACGATATCGGTACCAACCTATTTTTTTTGCACATGCACGACCGATAACCTTACGAATAAAAATGTTGAGCTTACTTTCTTGACCATTGTCGTTTATATGGATTGTGAGATAACAATTATTTAATCATTTTAGTTGTCTCCGTGCTTATATGCATTTGACATTCACTAGTCAGGTGCTGACGTACTAATGAAGTGAATAGTCCTTAGTATTAGGACAAGGGCATCCGTCCGGTACTCAAGACTGCGACATTTAGAACACGAAAATTTTATGTTACATCTTAGAATTTCGATTAAATTGCAAGTTAACGATTTTCGTTGATTGAGTTACATCGTAATTTTCCATTTGAAATGTATTCAATTTATTGATCTTATGTCATAGACACAGCAAATTGTTTAATGTAATTTAAAGCTAATAATACCGTTTATTTACATTTATAAAAAAAAAAATATCTAGTCTCGAGTACCGAATTTTCCCGACAATGTATCGTCCCATTGAATCGTGTCCGGATGCCCTAATTAAGACGTTGTGCAGATTGATCAATGAACCGTTCTAAAATAGGTTAGTACCAGGATAGCGCAGTCACTGCGACCCCGACGCGGTCAGTGCACTGATAAGTCACACGCCGACGAAAGCCTCAGCATCATTATAAAAGGGAATAACAAAATAATAATTTGGCATGCTGTTCGCAACGAGGGAGTGAACGTGGTAGCGTAACGATAAAGAAATAAATGAAAAAGAAACATCGGAGGAACTAAAAACATCGACAACTCGTAACATCGAAGTTATACTTACAGAAGTGCCATCGTGGAGGAGTGTGTGGGCTTGTAATGTGTTCTTTGTATCAAATGGAGATCATAAGCATGTAAAGCGCACTCTCATAGTGCGATGACAGCGATGTGAGCTCGTTGCCGAGACCTGTAACAAACAATGTCATGTTTTAAGCCTCATGGGCATCGTTCTATCAACTCTCTATCATGTTCGATCAGAGAAAAATGTATTCTTAATACTATACCTGATGAGAGGTTTGAGAGTAATTCATCCATAAATCTGAATATTTTCATGTTTTTTAACTACGATTAGCTGATATTTGAATGTTTGAATTAGGGCTTTAATTTAAGCTACCGACAGACGATCTTACAATACGTTATCTGTGGTACCAATTCGTTAGTATGAACTATAATAAAAAACAACTTTTGCTTCTCATTACGATAATGATGACCTAATCAATGCGTATCAGCAGATTACAGAAAACAATTAGGTATTATGTGAAGTAATATTAACTGAAGCACTTCATTTTATAAACTTGGTCGGGAATACTAACTACTAGGTTTCGGCCAATGCAGCGGCTATATTATTTATTTTATTCCCTTTAAATTTAAAGGTACCAATTTGAAACCCATGCTTCTGTTGGAAATTCTTCGAAACAGGTTTTCTTAAACTGGCTATTCTGAATCATGGCACGGCCGCCAGACACTGTTCAGAGGTGGTTTTATTTTGTTTCAAAAACGTTTGTGAATATCGGGTAGATATTATTATTTACCATTCTACATATATACCTTCTAGGTATCTATGGCGAGAAGCCCGAATTTGGACGAGATTTTTTGAGGTGACTTTAGATTTATTTTTATAAAAATTCAAAAGAAATCTCCATAGCTAAGTCTCAAAGCTATAGTCTACTTCACAAATTTTCTCAAGACACCAATTCTATATGGTATTCCACATTGGTTTACAAGTTTACGGAAAATTTAAACGTAAATATTGAAATAAATTTCTATACATTATATTAAGATGCGTTTATATACCATACAAGTTTAGTCTAGATCCTAGTTTTAAACATATAATTTAAATCACTGAAAAACCGTAAATATAAACCTAAAATCCATAATTATCTGTAATACAATGCTTAATCAGCATTTGAATCAACCTTTTTATTATCTGTATTAAAAAATATTATATAACTTCAGTTAGCTATAAGAATAGTTTTACGAATTGAATACAAATTGCAATTAAATCAGATATTCAATTACCACTGATATTATGGTTGCATGAAGCCTAAAACGTCATTTAATTGGCCATGTTGTTAAGAGCTTCCATGGAGCATGTGTTCATTACTCATTTCCTTACAATGTAATACCATCTTCAGCAAGACGAAAGTATATCGTTCACAGTCGATTATAAATTTAAAAGAGTTATGTTCGTACAAATGGTTATCTTGGTTTTATCTTTTGATATACGTCGGAACGTGTTTGTTATCGTATTCTTCAGATTATTCATTATTAATTAACAATTTAATATTGGTTTTTCATAGCGTAATTATAATAACAAGGCTGGGAATATTATTATTAAACAAATCAATTAATTATAATTAAATAATTACACAAGATTGAGTAACGTAACTTAAGTACTTAGTTAAAGAGAACTGTACAAATTTTAATTAGGTATTAAATAAATAATAATAATAAATAAATATCCTAGGACATTCTTTACACACGGCCATCTGGTCCCAAACTAAGCAGAGCTTGTGCTATGGAAACCAGATAACTGATATACTACATATACTATGTACTTCTTTTTTTTCTAAATACCTACATACTTGTATAGATATTTACACCCACAAAGTGACACAGAACAAACAGACATGTTCATGCACACAAATGCTTGTCCTGAGTGGGAATCGAACCCGCGACCTTAGGTTTGGCAGTCAGGGTCGCTAACCACCAAGCCAACTGGCCTGTCTTGTATTAGCTTTGAACTCGCCGACTTTCCAGGGATCGTGTGTTTTTCCGAAATAAAATGTAACCTATTTGATTGATTTAATTTACATTTCACATGAATTGATGCATAATTGTGTTATAAATATTCTGTCATTCACATTTTTAATATATGTTGATTTATTAATCAGCCTCTAGCAAAACCTTCCTCTTTGTCTGGTCCAACTATATTTTTTTTCTTGCTAAAATACTGGATAAGATTTGTAAAAGTAGTTCTTAATAATAACCATCGATAAGCTTTCTCTGGATAATGATTACTGGTGTACATTTGATTCAAGGTCATTAACTAGCATCAATTAAAAATTACAATACTAAACTAATAGAATAATATATGTAACATATTAAAGTTTACATGATTAAATTAACCATTTATTTAATTTATTGAAGTACATATATAATTTCATGAATTAACACAATTTATTTTACCATGTAATTCATAGATTCGTTAGTAGGTACATATTTATATATGTTATCTTTATATATTATACTGTTGTATACCCTAGAAATCAAATTGTTCTGTTTATTAATTTTGTGTAGTAATTACAGCAGTTTGCGGTTAATTGGACACAGGATAGTTTTTATTGAAGAAAATATAATAAAAGCAGGAAATGGTAATAATATAGATTATACATAAGGTGGTTTAGTAAGGTGCAGTACAAAAATATCTACATTTTACAAGTGATCTTTTAGCTTTGTTTTGAAAATTATAGAACAGTCCACAAGTAATTTATTAAATATTTATTCTAACCAGTAAGAGAATCCAAAAAAGAATCTCATAGTAATTCTTATTTCTTATTATGAGTTTAAGATAGAAAAATTTCAACTACTCTTACAAGCGACTTCATATCATTTTATATTATTATTTATATTCATATTATTTTGTTATAAAGTCTTAAGTGTAAATCCATAAAAAAAAAGATACATTGTGGGTGATAACTAATATGATATGTTATCTAGCTTTTATAAAGAAACTACTAATATTTGAAAGTGGTAAGTGCAAAAACACAGGGAATATTACAAAAGAAAGGGCAAACAAATTAAAATATAGGTACCAACAGCCATATCAGACTTAAGTCTTCTGAAACTGCTAATCTAAGCCATGATCTAGGCAATGCCAGTGAACTTTTTATATGAAAAATGCCCTTTCATATAAAAAGGGCACACTCTGGCCAGACAGTGGAAAAGAAGAGCCTAATAAGTCTAACCCTTTTTTTATTTAAATACTAGTATAATGCACTTGTAATTTATTTATAAAATTCCATAAAATCCTTGACCTTCAAGTGAATTAATGTGAAGAAAAGTTAATAAACAAGGTCTAAAATACCTAGAATCATAAATCCTGCAGAAAATAGGTATTTCAATCATAATTAATTCTAAAATGAGTACACACTTTCAAAGAGCAAAATTGATTAAAAACATGAAAATAAAGTGGCCTGATGATTATCAAGCTATGAGGAGTAATAAATATGATTAAAACTGAACCAGAGACAATAGCAAGATCAGGTGGAAACTTATAGCAGTAACAGCCAGAGTCTGCTAGTTCTTCTATTCTGTAACAACTGTGATCAAATCATTAAGAAGAAAATTGTAAAGGTGTGGCTTTATCCCAATGCTTACTTATTATTTGAGAAATTAATTACACACATTTCATACAAATAAAATCTCATAACTTAGATTTAATTTCAAAAAGTGCTTTGTGAACAACAAAAAAAATCATCAGACTGTTTGATAAATCATAGATAACTATGAAGTAATTGAATATTTTTTGCACTGCAAAATTACAACATCACAGAAACAATTCTTTTATTAGTCAATTTGCAAGTTTTATAAAATCAGAAGAAAATCAAAAATGTGTCATTCAGCAATAAATAAAGAAACAAAATCCTGCGCGGTACGTACGTTTTTTATTTGAATGTAACTTAAATCAATTTATGAAGTCCGATTGGCTCATTTTAAGTTTATTCCTACGTGATCTCGACTCTTTAGTACAAGAGTACCTACACAGACGCGACGACCGAACGACGACGGTGCCGCAACATTTGACTACATTGGATTCCATACAACCACCCACACGCTGTAATCCACCACCCACGCCCCCGAATGACACGAAAAATGCATCACATCGTACTATAGTCCATTCTTTATTGTAGCTGATTGTTACCAAAACATTGTTTGTTCCTATTTCTTCATCGAGAAAAGAAAGTCAGCCATTACCGTACCGCGCACGCGAGTCGATAAACGGAAGCCATTCCAATATAAACGCCACGCGTTCCTGTTCCAACAATTCCTATAATAATTATCTGTAACCAACTCACCTTAGATATAATAATCTCTCTGTTGGATAAACAATCCTTTGGAATCCAGGATATGAGAACTCGTGAACACTATTGCACCACACACAATTCTTTGTATAATTATTTCACTTATTCGTAAATATAACACTTAACTCCACAAGCGACGGTTTAAATCACAACATTATACTTATAAAAATACCGCTATCGGGTATCAAAGCCCGTTTCAATAATAAAATAGCACGTTTGCACAAGGAGTCCACGACAAGAGCATCAGTCTTCGAACATCGCCGTGGAATGATTATGGTTTCGCTTTTCGAACGAGTCTAGGCGTGACTGACCCGAGAAAACCCGAACGCGCCCGATTCGTTGAAATAGTTCTGTGGCAGGCCGCTAGAGGCAGCACTACACGCTATTGATGCGTTCTGAATTAAAGTTTCTCTATGGTTAGTGGTGGGTACACACTGAGACTGTATCAAACCGTTTCTAAAAAGCAAGTCTGTAGTTGGTAGAGTGGAGCTGAGTACTTTTATTGAATGAATTAGCACGTCCGCATGTACAATACATTTATACTACTTATAATTTATAAGCTCCAAAATAAATGTCCACATTACCAAGTTTACTTACCAATGCCATTCAAACTTCACATTGTGAGAACTGATTAAATCCATAGTGTCGAATTTTATTATTTTCGAGAATGGATTTTAAAGCAATAATTATTCTTTAAAACAATGTAGAATCTTTAAAGTCAATTTAATACAATATCTTGAAAATAGATGACACTGATCAATAATAGATGATTCAAATTGGCCTAAACTATTTTTAAAAGCCAGGCAATTATTGAACCCTATAACTAAGGTAATCCATGAAGGCAGCCGCACGTCTATCAAATTGTACTGACGACAATGCAAGACACGACTTGCATTTTTCTATTTTGATTACACTTTGTTGAAGAGGGAGCGGCGTAATGAAGCTTCAGAAAGCGGATATCTCATTTGATTATGTAGTCAACGAAAGAGATAGAATAGTCAGGCAATTTTTTTTTAAATTATCTTTCTACAAAAACCTATATAGCTTTATATATTTACTTGTGAAATGGCTTAAACTTACAGAATTAAGACTATATTCCTTGTTGGTTATTAGCAAGATTATTATTGGTTTACGTTTCCATTTATTACCTTTTTTTATCGGCCGTTTTATATTGGAATATTATAATAAAAATGAATAGCATTTACTGATTTAAGCAACTGTAATAAACTATTTAACAATCAGGCAGGCCCATATTTAAAAAAACTTATTTTTTTTATAATCTGTGCCTGCCTGCCTACCTGTCAAAAGTCATTTTAAAATAATTCGAAGGGACGAAATTTTTGGGGAAGATTATTTACTAAATCATGGCTTCATCCATGTTCAAATTATCTTCTGCTTTGAATAATTCATCTAAAAACTTCCGATGCGTTGTGAGACTCGTCAACAAAAGGTATCTTTCAACAACAAATGTCTATTCGGTAAGTTGCATAACCAATCTACAAAAATTTACATAATTTCGTTGCCTTACCGGTTGTTATTATTTTTCTAAAATATAAACATATTACATTAATACTTCCTGATTTTATTATGATATTTTCTTACTTTATGTTGGAGGTTATATCCATATAGGCACTATATTTAATATGCAGTTCAGGCTAATGATTTGTTTTACAAAAGCATTACATATAGAAATACTACACATAATACTGTACTGTGCTGTACCATATACTGTAAATTTTATGCTGCTTCATTGATAAAAATCTTACACTAGATATTAAGGGAATTTACTTCAAAGGTTGACTTTGATATACAGTAAAATTCCTAACTCATCGCTCGAACTCATAACTTTTTTCATGGAGAGATTAACAACTGCTTCCATGAAAATAATGGCCATAACATAATTCAACTGAATACAAAGATTGCCTGTTCTGGATCACACAGACTATCTTTATTGTTTGGTTGCTTAAAAGTCGGTATTATTCAAATTTTCATTAAATATTATCTAAACTATAAATATGAACATAGTAACTATGGAAGTGTTTGGAATTTGTGCATATATTGAGTAATGAGATCTAAAAAATCTGTTTTGACAAATACTTTTATAATCTTATACCTTGGTGTCATAGGCTAGAACCAATAGCAGACCAGCACTAAAAAGCCTACTTGAGTAGTAGAGCTCTTAGTGCAGAGTTTGTCCAGAGAAGTACTACCACCTTACCCATTTCTGCCGGGAAGCAGTAGTGCACTTGTATTACTGTGTTTCGGTTAGAAAGGTAAGGAGGCCAGTGTAATTACAGGCATATGAGACTTAACAACTTCACGTCTCAGGGTCGACAACGCATTGGCGATGCCTCCAGTGTTGCAAATGTCCATAGGCGGCGGTGACCACTTACCATTAGGTGGACCGTCCGCTTGTTTGTCGGCCCTAGTGGTCTAAAAAAAAGTTTATGCTCAGTTCTTACCATTTAGTTTGCTTTTAAGACTTTTTGTGTAATATAAATTTAATGTTTCATAAAAAATGCTATTCATTCTTTCATAGAAAAATAATCTTTATTTACTTTTGAGATATGGTTCATCTTTGATCCTATGGTTAATTAAATGATGATGCTGATGAACCTTTGGATAATGACATAGGGTTCATTTTTCTAAACTTTTGTAAAAAAGTTGTCAAAACTGGTGTATTCAATTGCAATAACCTGCTACCTAGCAACAGAATAGATTGTCAATTGTGGGTATTTTTTTCTTATCATCATGTTACTCTAGAAAGGCTGTATATACTTAGCCCTATGTTACGGATATACAATCTAACCTCTTTGGTTATCAATTTTCATTGGTTAAAATACCAGGCTCTAAATACCGAGTTCATCCAGGGAAGGTATTACCATATTGATACCCCATACACATTTCCACCATGAAGCAAAAGTGCACTTGTATGGTTCTCATAGATGGCAATGCATATTGCCTAAAATTGACATCGAATTAAATCCAAAGATTACAAAAGTAAACTTGCAAAGTGAGAAATATATACATAAAAAACATTATTTGTCTAACAATAAGGATTAGGATAAGGTCAAGAATATTATTGTATTGTAACAACTGCTATAGATAAACCACAATGGTTTCCACTAGCAGTTTTAGTATATATTAAAAAGAATTATAATGATTAACAAATTAAAAAAAAGCTAGAAATGTTATGGTAGTCAAATTACAGGCACATGAGACTTATCAAATTCACGTCCAGGTTCGACAAGGCATTGGTGATGCCCCTGGTGTTGCAAATGTCTATTAGCAGTGGTGACTACTACCAGGTGGTCCGTCTGCCTGTTTGTCATAAAAATTGTTAAAAAATTTCATATTAGTAGGTTCATAGTAAATATAACATTCAGTAATTTTCTAAATTGACAGGATGTTAATTTCAATTGCAGTTTCTAAATGATGCACTCATATTCCATAATAGATAGGTATGTCATAGTTTAATGAAACAGACAATTGTGACTATATTATGGTCACTTTAAACCACGCAGCTTTATTGTTGGGTTAATCTAATTAACCAAATGACGATTGTATGTATGATCGTAAATATTTGTTGTACCTGTTGGCTTGGTGGTTAGAGACCCTGACTGCCAAGCTGCAGGTTGTGGGTTCGATTCACCCAGGACAAACATTTGTGTGCATGATCATGTCTGTTTGTTCTTTGTCAGGGTGTAGAAAATTATATAAGTATGTATTATGAAAGTAGTATATCAGTTACTTGGTAGCCATTGTACAAACAGTACATTCTGCTTAATTTGGGATCAAGTACATGTGTGAAGAATGTCCTGGAGATATTTATTATTATACATAATCTATTTACTTAACTATTTTAAAGTTAGTATATTAAGAAAACCACCACATTCAACAGCAATTATTATGTTTTTATTATACTTAAGCCTGCGACATTGTACCTGTGTTTACTATAAATATTAACAAGTTACTATAGTTTCATTGCAATCGTATAAATTGTATAAGAAGGTACAGGATTCAAATATTTTTACATACATTTTTATATAGAAAGATATATTAGATATAACATTTTTTTATTTGAAAAGTAAAGTAGTCTTAGTCTAAGCTTAGGAAGGCTATGTTATCAACTATATAGATTACCGATTACCAAATAAATAATAATAATACATTTTTATTGCCAGAAAAACTAATTAAAATAACACAAGAGATAGTACAGAGCACCAGACATCCTCACAACTAAAACAGTTTGACAGCGAGTCCCAAGCAAAGCAGAGCTTGTATTGCTTGTAAATACCAATGTGTTTGCGATCTATACAGAGCCCTGGAAGGAATAGCATCCGGATTGCGTAACTCTCTCGGATTCAATTTGTAAGCCTATTGCATTATAGATTGATGGCTCGGCGCCCGAGCAGTGTGGGACAACAGTCGTAGCACCGTCAATGTAATACAACATTCACCGCAACGACGATTCAGAGTTTCGGCTGAGAGCCATCCGAGCGCGCCGAAATTGTCCGCGTAAGGATGTATAAGGGCCAACAGAGGCCCAACACCTTCCTCCTAGATTCCCAGAGCATATTCACACATATTCATAACACAATCGCCCTGCTGGCTTTCAAGTCCCTCACTCGGAGCACCGGTAGATATTTACCGGCCGATTCGAAGATGAAGGCCACCCAGGCCTTTCGTATAAAATGCACCTTATCCTCATGCTATGGATTCCTTACTAGGTTTTCCATCACAGAAAGCTTATTATAGAATTGTAACTTATTTCATCACACAACTCAGCGAGTGAGCTATATCATTCAAGATTCGAGATCTCTAAGACCCGTTTTGACTCTTAAGTATGTCATTGAAAAATCGGCTTTCTAGCTTTTGAGATAAGGTTCATTTATTGATTTAATTGTTAATTGTATGATGACCCTTGTCGTAACGAAATAAGGTTAATATTTCTATAACATTCTTAGCTTCGGAAATTTTAAAAGCTGTTCAATAACTTTAATATCTTGTCAAGTTTGCAATTGTAATTGAAATTTACTTGTAAGAGCGTAATTCATAGCAACAGGTTACGATTATTTGAACTATGGCATTGTACGGAGCTGTAAATAAATTATGTAAATTGCTACTAAAGTTAAATCAAACATGTTAAATGATAACGTACTCGTATCGCACACATTGTGGTAATAAACCACGTTCAAATCAGTCTTCCTACGACTTTCAATACGGGCGGATGAAATCACTATTGATAAAATAAAAGTATAAATTCGCGATCATACAACACTATTCAAACAGTTAGTGGAGGGGACGTCTGGCGTGTATAGTTTCTTCGCCTTTCATTCCACGACGTGGCCATTCAAACTCGTTTTGCTCCTAAAACGGGTCTAAAATAGCGGGTTCCCAGTTTTAATTACGAACTTGAAGTTTCATTTATTATTATTCAGTCGGCTTTACAGCCTATGCCATTAGCAGATTAAATACTATTGGAACGAAAAAGTTACTGGCTGGCAACCAGTGTTCTTTATTTGAAAAAGTACGCGATAAAAAATTGGAAATTGATTTTGGCGGGTGCTGTCATTGCGTATAAAAAAATCGGCGACTATATTTATTTTCTACCGTGTTCATTCTATGTGTTTGTTTGTTGTGAATTTTATTATATTTGTTGAATAATGGCGTGTACTGTATGCATGAATCCGGATGGTGGTCCCGTTAAAATGGTAAGTGTTGTAATAAATAAGATGTAATGTTTTGTTACGTAAATGTCCGCTGTGAATACATGTTTTTGTACACATTTTGAGATAACGTGATTACATTTGTACATTATAATACTTATTTTTCTTAATAAATGGTAAAGCAAATATTCAGTTCACGCAGTGACATAACCTTACTTGTAAGAAACCGGCTTTGATACTTATATCATTGATTTGTATTCTTAAACGTTACAAGAAATACTTAGTTTTGTGATTGGTTTCTATCCACCTGTCGATTTAAACTAAAAGTTGTTGAGACCTAAAAGGTCAGTTTTGATACCCAAGAGAGTTAAAGATAAATTAATTCTAAGCGCTTGTGATAAGGGTCATCAGCATCAATATTTTTATTAAACGCTTGCGTCCCCCGTGGTTTCACCTGCGTTCCCGAGGGATGTAACAGTTTCCCGGCACAAAAAGTATTCCAGGGCATTTTCTATACATGTGCCAAGTGTCACACAAATCCGTGAGGATATTTTTGCGTGAAAGAGGAACAAACATCCATACATACAAACTTTCGCATTCATAATATTAGTAGGATTGGATTAAAAAATGAACCCTACGTAACAAGAAATAAAGCTCTAAATCTTGGAGACTAATGTATCTTCAACCTAGCGTTCGATGTTATTACTTCTAGGTGTTCTAGGCAGCAGGTTTTCTTCCAATATGTATATCTAATGACTAAATGCCTCCAGAAACAAATACAAATAAAATTACGTCATTTTCAACACGGCGTTCAAATAGCTCTTTAAAATGTTTATTGGATATGCACGATTCTGCGATTTGAGTCTGAATCATTTGCGCTAACTCAGTTCTTAAACCTAAGCACCTAATCTACCTGCATAGCTTAGAACCAAAAACATGGGGATTTTATGCTGATGCTGTAGTGGCAGTTGTGTGTCGAGCGACTGCCTCTTGCAAACGGAAATTACAAATAAAAAAATTGTCATCCAAAGTCATTCCATTCTATTTATGGTACATAAGACGGTTCATAATCCGAACTGATTAAAAAAAACATTGACTATCTGGTGACTATCCACCTGCTTGTCTTCTTTTTGACACAGCAAAAAGTATTAATGAGGATTTTTGTCCACAGAGAATCGAGAAGGACACCTTCGGTGAGTTGGAGGTCCCTGATGACAGACTGTATGGAGCCCAGACCGTCAGGTCTGTCATGAACTTCCCCATCGGAGGCATCGAGGAACGCATGCCTGTAAGTTATTTTAAATTGAACTTTAATAAGCAGAAGTGTAGGTTTATTCTCGACCTTCTTGCTCTCCGAGAAGGTAGTGGAAGGACTGTAGTGTATATATAGTTAAGTTTCGCTACCAATTCCGGTGACCCAGTGGTAATATTCATAGGTATATGATTTGCCACAAGAAGGCTTTACGTTAGGGTCGGTGATCTGAAAGAGGATATCTCTATAAATTTATAATTAAGCTTCGACTAAGGCCGTTTCTTGGACCTTAAGTATTTGTACGGTTTAAGCCAGTGAGCCTACTTCTGTAAGTAGGCTCATCGTCAGCAGGATTTCGTTCTTCCTTCATACATCGGTTGATGCCACGATGCGGCAACGATGCTGAATCTTTTGTCACGCATCAACGAAACGCTACTGCTTCGCCATAAAAATTCATCATGAGTGTTCATAAATATGTACAAGTATAAAAATATTTTGCTAAGGCCATTATCATTCATCAACCTACCACATGGTCCATGAAATTTGGTTTTACACGGTTTCTAGCCATAAACAATATGATCACTTTGTAAATGCTTGTGTAGGTATATTATACCCTAAACAACCTTGATTTCAAATCACGTGAGCTCTCGTTTGGGTATTGCATTGCATCGGCTTATTTAGTACTCAATAGGTGTCCATGGCTATAGAAAGTGCAAACAATGGACGGATTGCGTTGCGTTATCGAGTTCACATAAATATCCGATTCACGTAGTTGGTTATCGAAAAGCTATTACTCTACAGATACGTTAAATAGCTAATTACTATGTTAATTGTCGACCTTAATGCAAATTTGGATTTACTAATGTGTTTTTGGTAATGGATGTTCATTAATACGCTGATGCTTTTGTGGCTTCGATGTGCAGTGCGAGATGTGGCCCCGTGGAACTGGAGTAGGGAATAAAGGGTCGGATGTGGTGGCACTCTTTATGAATGTTGTTCAAGAGGTCTTAGTCGATGTAGACATTGACTATGTAATGAAGTTTGCATTGTATGTTAATTAGACGCTTCTATCAGATAGTGACATAATCATTTTGAATCGATTTAAGTTGGGAGAGAAGCTTTATTCTTGAGGTAGACGTTTAAATATAAATTCTCGGTGATGCGGGGTTCATAGTTTAGTTCTTGTATCCATGTTTAAATAAGTTTGAAAGTCGAGTCCCAGGGATTTAAACTACGAAGAAGATCTTTCATATTTAAGTTTGGAGATTCAAAGGATATCAAGGCTCAAAAACATAGAAAGCAAGTCTCCACTAGTTTTCAATTAAATGGCACCCAATTTGTGTAACACTATCGGTGTTTAATTAAAGTTTGATTTCGCAATAGATTCATGCTTCGGCGAGCGCGTAGGGAAATACACCAATCGTGGAGCCGTTTAAGTATAAAAAAAAACAGATTTAACATCAATTCTGAGAGTACATAATCACCCTGCAAGTCTAGCAATCAGTTACGTTTTTAGTCACGTAATGGTTAAAACACAAGCTGATAATACAAAGTTCCCTTTCTACTTATTCTTGTTTAGGTACTTTGTTTACTTATTCTCGATGTGGATGTAGGCTAACGTTGCCGTTGTACATGACCCACAATTACATAATGTGGAGCTATATATATAGTATAATTGTTTTTATAAAGCGATAACGATACTAACTAAGCGGACGACTGATAAGAAAATAATGATGTTGTTTTTTTATTGTGTAATGTTGTATTATTCTTGTAAATAGTCGCCTTGATGTGGATCATCCACACATCATACCCCTCTTCACTTGTAAGGCACTATAGCCTCTAGACTCCAGGGGAAGTTAGGATTTCACTCTTCGTCCAAAGTCCTTTTCGTCCAATAAGTAACCAAGTATTCCATCACCGTCAAGCCTATAGTTTATCGATATATTTATATTTGCTTAAAACTCCGAGATTCGATAATCCGCATTCTCATGACCCTGATAATGCAGTACTGAAATACCTAACATTCCTTTCAATTAATACAGCAAATTTTAATATTATGAACATAAATTAGAGACTTCATAGCGAGAACTTGTTAAGAGGAAAATGGTTATTTGATTAAATCTTCGAAAAAAATACATTTTACCTTGCTTAGTTTCTTACCAGTTGTTACTGAGTTCTGTGCCCTGAGCACGAACATCCAACGTAAGCGTATCTTCATCGTATCGAGTGCGCTAAAATTCAATGCAATGGTAAAATTATTGTTTTTCTTGACATTGCACGATTAGCTAAATGACGTCATTCTAAATCCAATATGGTGGACGTTATAAGTTTAATTCATAAGCCACCTCTTTCTCTTGGGCTACCCATGAGAAGGTGGATGGTATCTTAATGTAAGGTCTTGCAGAGGGTTAATCGAGTAAGAGAGTCAATCTCATTCGTCCCTTACAAAAAAATTGAATAATAGAAATAATGTTTTGCCGAGTAGTATACGTGACGTTTTTCATTTAGTAAAAACGTTTTTTTATCTGATTATTATTGAAACAAAATTTCATTCAAAGTCGAAGACTGTTATTCTGTTTAGAAACTCACACTTTGCGTTCCTGTCACCGTGCCATGGCATAAGCTAAAGTCATTGGGTAGTTGATAGCGGGTTTGGTGGCCGCAACTAGTGCCTAGTCACTGAGGGTTTTCCTTTTTTCATTTCAGTACCCTGTGATTATAGCCATGGGCATTCTGAAGAAAGCAGCCGCGAAAGTCAATATAGAATATGGCCTCGATAAGAAAATTGGTAAGTTTTAATGTCGTGGAAGAACTTGGTGGGGGAAAACATAACGAGAATCATTGCACGATAGTGCTTTGTAGTATCAACACTCAAATTGAATGTGTCCCCAAACCAGCACCCTAATTGTGGAACTCATCTGGTATTAATGTTGAAGCCTATTTCGTAATAGATTGATGGTGCGGCGCGCGAGCATTGTGGGACAACAGTCATAGCGGCGTCAATGTAATACAAAGTTGACTGCAGTACGTTCTGGGCAGTGTGTGCTTCATCATGGTCATGTCATTGACGGGCCAGTTGGATTGGTGGTTAAAGACTCTAATCGCCATGCCGCAGGTCGTGGGTTCGATTCCCCCGCCCGGACAACATTTTGTATCGAACATGTCTGTTTGTTCTGTGCCTGGATGTAAATATCTGTATTTTAAAAAATTGCATATCAGTTGTCTGGTTTCCATAGTACATGCTCTGCCTAGTTTGGGATCAGAAAGCAAACATGGTAAGATTGTGGTCAGGCACTCATAAGTCTATGCACATCTAAAGACATAAGTTAATAATTGGCTCTTATGTTTAATACGATGCAATATTGCAGCGGAAGCCATCATGGCAGCGAGCGAGGATGTCATCTCCGGCAAGCTGTACCGCGAGGGGCATTTCCCCCTCGTCATCTGGCAGACTGGGTCTGGCACGCAGAGCAACATGAACACTAATGAGGTAGGCAGGAGGGGAGGCTAGATACTAGATACGGTTCTGTGTCTCTGGTAGTGTAGTTTATTTTGTACATGAAAATAGAATCAGCATGACCATGTACCAAAATCTTTTATTTTTTTTGGCGATTATTAAAGAGAAAAAATAAATTTTTAAAATTGTTTGTCGGTCGTTTATCGTGATCAAAAAGTCCAAAATATTATTAACTCCACCGGTTTTATTTTTGAAGTTGTCGCTCTACATTTTTTTTTGTAATTCCATTACCTTTTTAATTAAAAAATCCATTTTAAATGAAAGAGCACACTTCAACACAATTTTTTTTACTGAAGGACAATGACTCCATTGTATAGGTATTATCCCGCTTCATAGAAAACACTGACCTTCCAAATTTCATCTATGTTTTGCCAAATTTTACGAGTAAAATGTCTGTGACATACGGACATATTATGTATACTACCTATATTACTATTTTTGAGTATCCTCACATAATTTTTTGCAGCCCCACAAAACAAACGGACATACACACAAAAGTCTTACTTCGTCTTAGCCGCGCGATAGGTTATCTAACCACGGCAACCGGCCTGTCATTATCAGACACTACGCTTCCGTCCCGCGGTTTCACCCTCGGTTGTATAACATAGTATATTTAGGAAATAGTGTAGCTTTTTATCACTGAAAAAAATAATGAAATAGTATGAGTTGTTTCGGGGCTACATCGAAACATAAAAACTTTACCTCTTTGTAGTAACTGCCACGCCATCGGCGGTGTGCTGAGTGTGAAAAGAATATTTCCCAGGATATTTCGTTAGTGTTTACACTATAATATTTATTATCAATAGAAAAGATTTGTATTTTAAACTCAAAGACTAAGTAAAAAAATCGAAACTAGGAGCTGAGAGATAGGTCATGCCGCCACCCGCTGGCTAGACCAAGGTCTGACTTTTCAACTAATATTAGTAGACTTATTCATAGGTACCAATATTTTCAGGTAATATCAAACCGTGCCATCCAAATTCTGGGCGGCAAGCTAGGCAGCAAGGAGCCCGTGCACCCCAACGACCACGTGAACAAGTCCCAGTCGTCCAACGACACGTACCCGACGGCCATGCACATCGCCGTCGCCATGGAGCTGCGGGACCGCCTCATGCCCGGCCTCGTCGCGCTAAGGGACACCCTCAACACCAAGTCCAAGGAGTTCGAGAAGATCATCAAGATCGGCAGGTGGGAAAGTCCTCATGCTTTTACGTGTCAGATGCATTTGCAATCGAACGCCGTTTCGATCGATGCGTTTCAGGGACGTCAAGGGGTGTCTATTGTTTGCCCGTAAGTCGGCCTAAATGCAAGTGTCGGTCCCCGCAGGACGCACCTGATGGACGCGGTGCCGCTGACGCTGGGGCAGGAGTTCAGCGGCTACGCGGCGCAGCTGACGTTCGGCATCGAGCGCGTGTGCTCCACGCTGCCGCGCCTGCACTACCTGGCGCTGGGCGGCACGGCGGTGGGCACGGGGCTCAACACGCGCGTGGGCTTCGCCGAGAAGTGCGCCGCCGAGATAGCCACGCTCACAGGTACTAGCGCCATCTGGGGACCATAAACTCACCAGAGACCGACTAGTCTATTAAAAATAATATTAGAAAGCAATACGCTGTCTGGGGCTATCACCACTACAATATTTGGACCCCGTTAAAACTAGTTCGTTTGATTAAATTTACGATCTCGAAATTTGTCAAAATATCTCCCAACAATTTTGTCGTGTTCGTAAAATCATAGAAGACGTCTACTATTATTTATTAAGTATAAAGAAGAAGCAGAGCACCTGCTAGACAAATTGTTTCACTATGTGACGGGTTCACTATTCCGGATTCCACATTATATAAAGATTTAAAAAAATACGGTGGATTATTGCGGTATGAGTTGCCCTTCATTTTTATTTATGATGTGATTTTAAATATTTCTTCAATATTGATAAACAAAAATGTGATTCAAATAACAATTTTGGGCCTACTATATTTTTCAGGCATCCCCTTCGAGACAGCCCCTAACAAGTTCGAGGCGCTCGCTTGCCACGATGCTTTAGTGGAAGTGCATGGAGCCCTGAACGTGATCGCCGTCTCCCTCATGAAGATAGTGAACGACATTCGGCTGCTGGCGTCGGGGCCGCGCTGCGGGCTCGCTGAAATTATGCTGCCGGAGAACGAGCCGGGATCCTCTATTATGCCCGGTTTGTGTATTTTTATTACTTTTTCAGACCATTAGGTTTTGGCATTGAGACTCCATTTCGGCTTAATACCGGAAAAAAAACAATACTTTTACATTATTATTCCAAAGAGTATAAAGTCTTACGGGTTTTGGAAGTAGTATAGCTCTTAGAACAGAATTTATCTGGGGAATAACTACCACCCGTAAAACAGTAGTGCTTTTGAGTTTTGGTTAGCGGTGAAGTATATGAGACTTAACAACTTCACGTTTCAGAGTTGACTGCTTTTGACAATGACCCTGGTGTTGCAAATGCCTATTACCACTTACCATTGATTGACAGAAAAAATAATTAGAATATACCAACTGGTTCACAGGATATGATTAGAAACACAGAATCTTCTTTTTTTACTATTACAATACTACAAACTGTTTGACAATAAATTGTATACCATCTAAGAAACATCAAAAAATATCAACATAACACATTTTCCAACCTGACCCATTGTGAATGAGCACCTTTAAAAAATTGAATTATATTACATTATATGAAATTGATCAATGACATAATTTCGTTTTCCAGGCAAAGTGAACCCGACCCAATGTGAAGCGCTGACGATGATCGCCGCCCAAGTGATGGGTAACCACGTCGCGTGCACCATCGGCGGCAGCAACGGACACTTCGAGCTGAACGTATTCAAGCCCATGATGGTGGCCAATGTACTGCGGTCTATCACACTTATTGGTACGTGTTTTCAATGGCCAAACCATAAGATTACCTCTTTTAATAATATAATGTTAAAATCCCTCTGAAGTCGCGTAACGAGCTTGTCCTAAGTTAAAAATGACATTGATAATTTACAACAAACCCTACTACCACGCATTTAAGTTAATGTGATAAGCGAATAGGTAGTTCGTCCGAGGAAGTACTACCACCTTACCCATTTCTGCCGTGAAGCAGTAGTAGTGCACTTGTATTACTGTGTTTCGGTTAGAAAGGTAAGGGGGCCGGTGAAATTACAGGCACATGAGACTTAACATCTTCACGTCTCAGGGTCGACAACGCATTGGCGATGCGCCTAGTGTTGCAAATGTCCATAGGCGGCGGTGACCACTTATCATCAGGTGGACCGTCCGCTTGTTTGTCGGCCCATGTGGTATAAAAAAAGTAAAGGTGTAAAGTAGATGTTTATTTTAAATCATAAAGTTCACAGTCTTGTCACTAAGGTTACCATATATTATTAGATGTCTACGTTAGACGATCTACCGCAGTTGTATTATCTCTAAATAAAACCAATAAAATATGCATTAACTATTATATTCTTCCAGGTGATGGCTGCCAAGCGTTCAACAAGAACTGCGCGGTAGGCATCAAGGCGAATGAAGCTCAAATCGCCAAGATCATGCGGGAGTCTCTCATGCTGGTTACTGCCCTCAACCCGCACATTGGCTATGATAAGGTACAGTAAATATTCTATCACTATGGGCTGGTTGTAAAATTGAATATCAGTTTTAATCGAAAACCATTATGTATTCAATACAGAAAGATGTTAATTTATACAAAGCAATGTGTCATAATCTAATGATAATAAATGAAAATCTCAAAAAAGTGGTATAAGATTCATTTAAGTAAACAGAAACAAAAATAAACGTTTTCGGATTTTATTAAATTTGGGTTGCAAAACTAAAGAAAGTTAGGGAGCTACCATTTTTATACATGGTCTTTGGTTTAAAAAAAGAAAATGGGTAGCACCATGCTACTAAATACTGGGGCTACGCTCTATTATTGATCTGGTCTAATTATTTTCGATTTGTGGTGGGTCTTTTATAAATTCTCTTAAACTATTTAATATGTTATTCCCAGGCTGCCCAAATCGCGAAGACAGCCCACAAGGAAGGCGGTACACTCAAGGGCACGGCTATCAAACTAGGAATCCTAACAGCTGAACAGTTCGATCAATGGGTAAAGCCCGAAGACATGCTTGGACCCAAGTAAAACTGTTATGAAGACTTAATCATTATAATCAGATTTGAAAATGAAACATGCTCAAATGTTTGTTGGTTTTGTACTTAAATAGTGATTTTTCTGTGAATCTGTCAGTCTGCAAGGAAATTAGATTTTGTGCCAGAAAGTTTCTAACAGTATTATACTTTTATTATCTCTGTAAACACTTGTTAGTATAAACACTAGATTTTCCAATAGTTACTTCTGCAGTACAAATTTAGTACCATGACAAGGAAATGTTGTTTAATTAAAATAGGCATTTAAAGGAATTGTCTGATAAACACTGGTACAAAAAAACCTTTTCAAAAATATTGTTTTTAATTCTGATTATAATGTTATTAACATCTTAGGTATGGTTTTAAATGACAATTTGAAACAACCTTGCATTTATGGGTGCAAATTAAATTTGTTACAATTGTAATGTAAATTATAATAAAGTTATAAATTGTGTCAAGATATTGTCATGTTAAAGTGTATTATGCATTTGTAAATACTTTCATAATTCACATTGTTTTTAAATAGATGTTATGTTCTGATAAATTTACATTTGTACTTAAAAAGTGGACATAGATACACATGTTTCACTTTTATTGATGTTGAAGAAATTGTTTTTGAATGTGTTGTGAGAATATTTATAATTCTGTTATTTTTTTCTGAATAATTATTATTTATTATAGTCATTCAATTTGTTTTATTTGAAAACTGTTGTCGATTTTCCTCCGATTCCTATTTCAGAAAGAAAGTATTAATAATATAGTCTATATTTGATCAAAATGCTACAGATACTGATGGACAAACAGTTGGGGTGGGGGATAGGAACAATCTATTATTAATTAGCAATTTTATGAAGACCAGTGATAAATTCCATCTGCCTTCTCAGTTGTGTTCAGTCCAATATGTATTCTTGGTCCGTCACCCTTTGGTGTATTATATAATACAAGAAATTTAGCACTGAGCTGACTGTTTGCATGATGCTAACCCTCTGAGAATTGTTAGTTGTAAAATATAATATGGAGATGTAATAATAAATAACACAAGCTGATGCTTCAACTACATTATATTTAGCAATCATGTTTTTACATTTGCACAATACATTATACTTACATTAATTTGGTTCATCTTTGGTGATTCTTTATTAATATTAATATGAGATCTCTTTTGGAATATACAGTTGATGTTAAAAACAATACTGTTATTAAATAAAAATAGAGAGCCAATATTACATTTTCAAATTTTCTTGAGACAATGTCATAAACAATTTGCTATAACTACATACTTATAACTAATTCAGATGCTTTAAGACTAGAAGAATTAAATTTAGGCTACAGTAAATGCATTCATCATAATTCATCATGGAAGGCATTATACAATGTTATGATTATGTATAAAAGAGTACTCTTAGAATAACCATAATTACATAAATACGTCTTTGATGTTTTGAAACTGTTTTACAGCAAGGTCAACTGACAATTCAAAGTTATATGGAGTCAAGCGATCGAGGCTTTGCAGTGTGTCTTGAAAACCAGTATTAACAACATAACTTGTGGAAGAATAGTATGAATCTATCAAAGATCTACTTTTTAACATAATATTAAGCCAAATAACAAGCTTGTGTGCATTTAGGGCAGCACAAACAAATGCTTTAAAATGTGCATCATAACTTCTTTTATAAGGCATGTGGGAAGATATTATGCTCCCAACTGCACTTAATAAACTCTGCTTATTTGTTATGGCAGTACCTCCAACTATATCTAAGTTAAAGCTCTGACTTAATTTTCTAGCTGGTGTTGAATTGAATCTGTCACCATCATTTAATTCATAGTATCGTAATATAAGCTCCCAGATATGTATACAGCGAGATGTAGAAGATCTTCTGACAGGGAAACATCCTATAATGGGTACTAAAGAGCTTGATTCAGGACCTGTGAGGCCGTGTTGGAGTAAATCTCGCAGATTGACAGCTAAATGCTTTCGTACAGCTGTAGTTAAAGGAGCATCATTAATGACAATGCCTCCTTCCTCAGATTCACTGTCATAACTATCAATAATAGCTTGTGAGGGTCTCTCCCGTGATACTAAGTGTAATACACCATCAATAGACATCTCTAGTTTAGCTCTCAAGTTGCCCCAGTGTGATACAATAGTGGAAGACTTTCTATCATACTGCTTATTAGTATTTGGTGAACAACCAAATTGAGAAACAGTAAATATTTGTATCAAAGTAGATGCTTTCCTCATTAAATTAATGGTTTCTGTTCTCAAATCATCACTGCTTTTATTTTTATTGAATGTTTTGTCAAATTTCTCCGATTTAACATTTTTAGTATCCACTTTTGCTTTGTTGGGCTTTAATTCATCAGTTTTCATCAGCTTGATGAATTTCTGCATGTCATCTATGTGTGCTTGTAATTTGCAAATAATTTCCTCTTTGGAGAGATGTCGGTCAGCATACTGCTTCACTGCACAGTTTATTTGATGTTTTAACTCATCCGCACTCAATGGTTGATGGCATTCTTCAACACTTTGGTCCATTTCACTTCGTAAATGTTCTATTAGCATCCTGTGTTTACTCTCACCTATCGAGTTAGGATCTGCAGCTAATCTCTCAAGTTCTTGCAACTGTGTTTTCAATCTTTCAATGAAATGCGACTGGCGCGACCTTTGGCGTCGGATTTTATGCTCTAATTCAACGCATTCGCTACATGAGGCTTCCCCTGAGCTCCCTTGCGGAGCTGCTCTAGAGTCAGGTACTCCTCGTGACGTAAACTCTTCCAAGGCCTTCAGCATAACATCCTTTTCCTCTGGAGGCGCTTTTAAAATCTGACGCAAGCGGAATTCTACTTGTGCGAGATGGGATGTTAGAGAAAACACTGATGACGATAGAATCTCTTGCTCCTCTTCCAATGCGTGTATCCTATCGCCAGGTATTTGTTCGGATCCATTTTCATCACAAAGGTTCTCCTTAGGCGCTCCTAAAGGTTCACATCGCGGTTCTTGCCATATAGGAATCTCGTTTTCATCGTAATCGCTAACATTCTCCATTTTTATGGGTTTTGGTATTTATATCACGAAATTAACAGTCTGTGAAACATGTTTCATTGATTTTCCATAAAATAAGCTGAACATCTGAAAATGTTGGAAAGACGTCACAAAGAAAATGACATTTGCATTGACGTCAATGAATGAATGAATAGTGTAAAGAGTGAGTGAGTAATTTTCAGTAACATTTAATGTACCCTGTGGGTGGAGGAGCTGAAAGAACATTATAACGTATTGTTCAGCCGCTTATTTCTCTGACCCGAAATTGAGGGGCGGACTAGCTTTTCAGAAGTCAAATATTTATTTCTTAAAATGTAAGAAGCGGCAAATCATAAATAAGAGTTGGAATTTAAGGTTCAAAAACACAATAATAATGCGATTGCGACCGACCTTTAGTAAAGTCAAAGCTGTTGCGAGCATTCATTCATAGATAGCGTTGAATTATAATCGAAGTTCTAACTAAATAAAACTATCAGAAACAATTCAATTCAGCACAATCGTTTTTCGTTTTTATTTTATAAAGTCACGAGTTTTAGCCTTCACTTACAATAATTAATTATTGTTGTTACCTCTGAAGGGATTCATTTTTTTGGAATTTTCATATACAATATTTTAAGCACACATCAAATTTGTAATAATCCTGTATTAAATCGATTTTAACATTTTATTATGATTGGAAGCACTGTGTAGGTTATAATTATATTGAAATGATGTATAAATACTGAAGTTTATATTTCCAAATTAAAAGAGTAGTAAATTAAAACTAAACACAAAATTCAATTGACTAGAATTCAATAAAAGAAAAATGCTTTGCTGGATTATCATGGTAATTTACCAATTCTGTTGCTAAATTATGGCTATTTTAGTTCAAAAGAAGCCATGTAGCTTGTCATAACTGTGTTAATTAATTTCAAGGTATGTACAGTCATTAGCACAAATATTTAACCATGGAGATTTCAGCAATCATATCTGAAATCATTATCCATTCATTAATTTCTCTTCTTTCAATTGTAGACGGCTCAACTAACAATGTGAAGGGTATCAGATATTGTTTCCAAACTGTCCATAGTTATATAATTATGCCCGTGATTGTACCTATTAGTGGTAGGTTAATTAATAACGAATTAATAATCATAGTTATGCTTCAGCGTCAGAAGTGATTGATAAACATCTAGTAATATTATTTAATTATTAGGTATTGGCTATTTTAATTATAAAGCTATTTTTATCATGATACGATTTTCGCTACAATCTTTATAAAATTAGGACACCTGACTTTAATGTAAAAATAATTATAGTTATATATTAGGTCGTTAGACCCTAGAGGACTTCAACCTAGTATATTCTAAAGTCACCCAAATCAGGTGAGCACCCGAACTGCTGTGATTAACTGATAGCACTGATTTAGAACCTTTGCAAATAGATCGATAATTTACCTACACGCCATCCTATAGGTACTTGTTACTAGCAATAACTTGAAAGGTATAAAATGAAAGATGGCAGTAGCTTTATTGTACACTAGCTGTACCCCATGGTTTCACCCACGTTTCCAAGAAATATTATGTTTTCTCGGGATAAAAATAGCCTATGTGCTATTCCTGCTTGCTATCGACCTCTGAGCCAAGCTTCATCCAGATTCATGCAACCGTTTTGACATGGTTGAGTAACAGACATCCATTTATTTAAACTTTTAAATTTATAATAGTAATAAAATCTTATTTTTTAAGGAATTAGTGGTATTCTTAGAGTAGTAGAGCTCTTAGTGCAGAGTTCGTCCGGGGAAGTACTACCACCTTACCCATTTCTGCCGTGAAGCAGTAGTGCAATTGTATTACTGTGTTTCGGTTAGAAAGGTAAGGGGGCCGGTGAAATTACAGGCACATGAGACTTAACAACTTCACGTCTCAGGTTCGACAACGCATTGGCGATGCTCCTAGTGTTGCAAATGTCCATAGGCGGCGGTGACCACTTACCATCAGGTGGACCGTCTGCTTGTTTGTCGGCCCAAGTAGCATAAAAAAAAAAAAAATCTAAGGGACTTTTTTTCACCTCTCTTGAACACGTTTTTTCAATTAAGTTAAGAACATAAATTATAATGAGGTTGCTAATTAGAGTACATATTCAGATGTCAAAGTCATATTTTCCTTGCTCTTTGTCGCCCCTCCCATTATTATTATACGGACGGAAATGAGTCTGTGAGTTTCAACTTTCCCGCATATACCGGAGTGATTTATTTTATTCTGTGGTAAAATTTCCAATATCGAGCTTAAATTAAGGCGTTAATATCACTTTTGCGGATATACAGGTTCAAAGATTTGAAATGGTGGTAGATTCTTTTTGCAAGGTAGTAGATAAGAGTAAAAGTTGGTAGATCTACCGAAAAGTTGGTGGAGTTGGTAACACTGATTTATTATCTGCATAAAAAAAACATTTTTATTTGGTTGTAGCACCGACGTACAATGAATGAAACCAAAAGCAGTCATCGCATTACGCCTAATGGAAATTAGAAATTTCAAGGGATTCCCATTCTTATCCAATTTCTAAGACACAAATAACACAATTCTAAGTAAAGGGCTCATATGACAATAAAACATTAATAAGATAATGTTGTTTACTTGTGCATTGGGGTGAAAGGGGGAAATTCTCCCGCTTAGTTGCATGAAATATTAAGCTAACTGCAATTGTATGATGGTTTACCATATCCAACACTAATCAAATTCAATGACTACTGGATATATATATCTACCTAACCACGAATTAGGTATATGAAGGAATAGAAAACAAAGTTAGATATTGAAAAATTAATTTATCGGTAATTATTTTCGACTTCGAAAATTATGAAACGAATATATTTTTCGGTATAAAGATAGCACGAAATTTTAGAGCGTTGAGCTTGTGAGTTGTCCATAGTGGATATCTAACAATTATTTTATAATTTTTTTTTGCATATTTTAGAATACCTTGAGCATGCCCCAATTTTTTTTATGATCTAAGTTTTTGTGTAGGTATGGGTTCCCATCCGAGTTGAAAAACCATTCGTATTTTAACAGTTCTAACAGAGCTTTGTGTTTATTTAATGTATGATTCTTGAAAACGTAAAGCTTTTTTTTAATAGTCAATAATATAATAATAAAGAAAATCAGTTATGTGAAGGAAGAATATTTATGGTACCTCATTTTCGCTACTCGTACAAGCTCGTAGAACTCTTTTGAAGGCATCACATATACTGTAGTTGAGTCAAAACAGCCCAATCATAAACGAATTGCTTTTCTTTGAGGTCAAATCGCTTGACTACTCTTCGGAAGGCCCGAATATTACGGATTAAGGAAATTCCTATGTCAGAAATCTAGGGGATAACAATCCAGCGTAGTTACCTGATCAGTTAAATAAAAGCGTCTTTCAAATGTATAAATTATATATTTAAGTTTTAAACAGTCACTTTACAATATGAATGGAATTCAAAATAATTTTGCTGGATTCGTGGCTTATTTTTAATTTACTTACAATTTTCTAGGAAACGAGTACCTAGTTCGCTTTTTATAACTACCATAGTGACAATTTCGCTAGATATCAATTTATAGAAAAATACGTTTCTATATTAGTTATTCATTAATATATTTGTTATCATACATCACTCAATCTCCTAACTTTAAAAGTAAACACAAATCTATAAATCAATCCTGCGCAAGTCCCTCCTAAAATTGGGCCAAGCCAATAAATCCAGTGGTTCTGCCACGCTTTAGACACTACAGCAAAACTAAAAGCAGCTGCAGGATTCAGTATTGGAGGGTAAAACGGACAGGAACATTGACATGCTGTTAGACATAGGCCTATGGCTAGTGGAGCTGACCCCAGACCTCTAGCACCTCTATTAGTGTCAACCACGCTTAGGACTACTAATACTAATGTAAAGGACATGATGAATTCTAGGAAGAGAACTTGATAATCCTTTAAATGCTCTGGGACCTGAGCATTAATGTTCAATAATGTAGATGGTATTACTGTTCCTGTAAAAGATTAGATAGATAGGTTTTCAAATCACGTCTTGAAATGTCAATGAAATGAAACAGTTGGGAAGGTTGCTTTTAATGAGATGTATGGTGTCTTGCTTGTGATGCGTCATTGTTATATTATAAAGAGAATTGATTTGATTTTGCTTCGTAGATGACGAGGACGGGGCGAGAAGGAAGCTAGTCTCTAATAACTTAATAACGTTTATCATACACTGCTTCCGAGTTATGTTTCTAAGATTAGAAATTTTATACCTATCTATATGTTTTTAAATTACGATTTAAAGACTCATGGCAACGCATGCCAGGACAGCTATTTTTTAATAATAATATTAAGGAATTTATTTCTTTTCCACGTTTATAATAATAGTATCATATTTATACTCTGGCATTTAAGAACTTTAATTGTCAAGAAGCAATCCATAATTTCAACCTCCAAGTTACCGATAGGCCCATCTATCAGTCAACGAAATTACTGCTCGATCTAACATCATTTTACTCACTATGGGATATTAGTACCTACTTACTGTCATAATTTTAAGATACATTCTACTACAGTTTATTTAATTCTAGACAACCTTCTTTGTCTTTAACATTACCTGCAATAGCACCAAGAAGTTGAGCAACAATATAGGACAGAGCTCTCAATAACTTTATTTGATCAGTTACCAATATTCCAACTGTTACTGCTGGATTAATGTGTCCACCAGATACATGGCCAATGATTTGTATAACTGAACCAACAACCAAACCATTCGACAAAGCTGTGGCTACACTGGCACCGCCCTCAAAACGAATAGATAAAGAAACCAAGGCCAAAAAAATAAATGTTCCGAGGAATTCAGCAAATAGTTGTCTCAGTAGCACTTTGCAGTTTTTAATTTCTTCCATACCGATGATTGCTTTTATTTTCTCTGTGTCTAAACCCATTTGATCGTTTATTTCTTGTTTATTAGCTGTTGATTGATGTAAGTTAAACGAATGTACTAAATAGGTCTAGTTGGCTTTGATACAATCAACGTATGACACATGTGTAAAAAGAGATTGATAATGGTTTTTTTATGCCAAAAGACTGACAAGCCGGTAGAGACTCCGTCTGATGGCAAGTAAACTTTAACTTATTTAAATGTTGCTTAGAAAAGCTTGAAAACCAGTTCCTTCGAGGCTTTGAATAATTTAGTAACCTAATCAAAGGGGCGGTAACCACTTACCATCGATGGACCGCGCGTCGCTTGCTCATCAGTTTCATTAATATTATAAATGTGAAAGTTAATCTGTCTCTCTCTATGACTGAATGACCTTCATTGGAGAGATGTGATCTCGTTAAAATTTGGCACGGTGATATGCTTCCATTTCTCTATTTAAAGGAGGGTGAAACCCTGGGGCGGAAGCATGTGAAACATATACGAGTATATCCATCAGCCCCGTAGCCTATCAATCCAGTCCCCCCTATTTTCATCAAATGTTGATTGTAGCACAAAAAGTTGAATGGCATTGTCATCCGACATTCCACCCGAATATTTACTGATTACTTTTACCAGGGAACTCGTATAAATGAGGATTCGCAGGTTATTGTGAACGCACGAGAGCAGGTGGGTGTAGTCCACAATAAAGGCCGAATATTGATTCTAAATGAGAGGTCTGATGGCTTTTAAAATGGATTTTTTGTAACAAATCCGAAATTTGTTTATTATGAAATAGCATTATATTAGTTCAGCATGCTCATAAATTAAAGTATAGGTTCTATTTGTTATTATTGTTTTAAATACAGGAAGTATCTATCATAAGTGGTCCATATAACATTACATATCTCGCTAACTTCATTGTCCATGTGGCATCATTGCGCGCAAATGGAGTAGGTTTCTCGATAGAAAAAGCAGGTAGGCTTTTTGAACGTACTGAATATATCAAAACTCTCTGGACCGATTACTCGTTAAGTTAATGATATGTTATTTGAAATAGTTTTCCTTATATCCTACGGAATTCAAGACTGCGCGTGGCCCGATGCACACTTGGCCGTTTTATTCTCTTAACAATCGCTATGTTATCTTGAAATTTTATATTCTCGCTAAGTTACAGGTTTTTAATGCTACTTAAGTAATAACTTCTTAGTTTCAAAAGAAACTTGGAAAGCGGTCCTTTCAGACGGAACAAAAGTGGAATAGCTCGCCATTCATCGTCTACAATAAGAGTATTACGAGTATTTTTGCCCCGATGAAGCGTTAGTCTGCATTTACGAGCTGAATATATGTGCTGCAATGTTCGTAGTGTGATGTGATATTCCAAGAAGTGCTATTGATATTAATTTTATTACTCGATTACAGCTAAGCCATAAGGTTTATGATTTTAGAAGTGTATGTGTGTTTGTTTGTTTTTACGTATATTCCACCGTAGTACCTTAGCTACTTTGACGATTTTGATAAATGAGGTGTGAATACATTCATTATTATGATTATTGCAAAGAATCACTGTATCGGTCCCAAATATTTTTTTACAGGGAAGGTTATTCAAAAATCTTTACTATAAGTATGTAATAATATACTATTAAAACAGTTATTTTTGATGTTTAGTGAGTGTGAATGCAAAATGTACCCGTGTAGTGTAATGTATAGCTTTATGATGAGTACACATACTCCTCATACATTTGACCATTGGACCTACAGTTAACCCTTATTTAAAAGTAATAAAGCTAATTTTTCCACAGTATAAATGTCAAAAATGTTACGGTACTTTATACCTATGGAGCATACTATAGACTAACGCGTTCTAGATTCGTCTGAAAGAGAAGGCCACAAGGGTACGAGTCAGCGAAATTTATCAAAAGACAGCGAAACGTTAATTGGAGGACCTACAAAACTCTTCTCTGTCTATGTTATGTAAGTACAAGTATTTATTATAACTTCTTCAGTACCCTGATTGACCTACTGAGCAAAATCAATAAAGCACTTAAGGCTGATAAACTTCGGATACGGAACTCCTTTGCCAAGTCTATATAAAAACTGTTCTAATTTCAAATTATTGAAAATTCAATGCTAAAAAAAATCTGCAGTCTGGTTGGAAATATCTATATACGATTACTATATATATATAGATATACTAGCTGTCCCAACAGACGTTGACCTGTCGAAATGAGTCCATATAAAAGTTCCCTAAAAAATTAAACGTTGGTACTTTCAACACAGCGCCATCTGTTAGAATCTTTTGGAGTTAATTCAGATAATTGTGTCTGTCAATTAATTATAGACCAATAATTTGCAATAAAATAAAATTGCGACTATAATTAAAGATCTAAGCTATCCTATCTCTTAAGTTGGACCAGACTGCTCACGGTGTGCCAATTTAATTTAAAATCGGTTAAGTAGTTTAGGAGTCCATCGCGGACAAACATCGTGACAGGAGATTTATATATATTAAGATATAGAAGTATGTTATCTGGTTCCCATAGTACCAGCTCGACTTAGTTTGGGATCAGTTTGCCGTGTGTAAAGAATGTCCAAGGATGTTTAATATTATAACAATAACCCTTTGTAAATACCAGAAATACAATAAGAAAATACTTCTTTAGACAGACATATAGTAATTAGACACGTTCGGAAAGCTAGGCGGCTGTGAAAACAGCATTAATAATAATTTAACCTCCGTCCTAAACACACACTTGAGAGGAAACGTTCGTGGACACTGTAGGTACCAAATGAGTTTCAGACCTTTGGAGCTGTTGTTTCGGTTGTACGTGAAAGTTCTTAATTAAAGTTGTCGCAATCTAATAGGTCCGTTTCGACCTCTAGCCATGACAAGGAAAAAATAACTTTAGTCTGATATAAATAAGGTACATCTTTTGATTCAATTGTTAATTGCATGATGATACTGATGAGCCGTATTTTAAAGAAGTAAGGTTAATTTTACAATGACATTGTTTGCTGACAAAACGGTCGTATTAAATTGTGGCGGCGATGATGTCTAAAGGATTCAGTTGAGAAAGATCCACTGGGCTATCAGCAATACCAGTGGATTGAAAAAAAAAATGCATTGGGCTGCTCGAAAGTGAAGCTGCCAGAACATATCAACAGTTACGTGGATACAAAGTTTCATTTAGCAGGAATTTATGTGTGATTTTATCTAAAATCCAAAAATTTCTGGTGATCTCCTAAGAACTAATTGGTGGAAGTATAGTTCTTCAGCCATGACTCAGGGTACAAGGAACCCCTCCTTGTTTTTGATATCCTCACTATATATTTCTTCACCGGAAGCTTAAGCTCATTGTCGGTTCAAACTCACGACTCTAGTGACATCGCCACCACTAAACTATCGTCGCCTATTAGTTGTCACAGTTTAGCTGTATATTCTGATGCGTTCTTCCTGTGTAAGTTTGTCTTCGATCGAAAGTAGAGTCAACAACGTATGTAGCAGACAAAACCACAAGGCAACTGTAATCTACAACTATCTATAATACGGAAGGATTAGGTGAATAGAGCGTGTTGGCCAAAAGTGTCTTGAAAAACCTACAGTTTAATTTCTACATTTAGCATACGTTTTTGTTAGATTTTGGAAATTTTGTTTTAATTTGCTGCTTATTTCTCTGCTGCTAACCTCATTCATGACTAGTTGAACCAGCGGTTTCACCCGCGTCCCCGAATGATTTAACATTTTGCCGGAGTAAAATCTATCTCATGTGTTAATCTAGGTTATGAACTATCTATGTGCCAAGTTTCATCCAATTCCGATCAGTATTTTCACATGAAAGAGTAACAAACATACATACGTCTATCCTCACAAACTTTCGCATTTATGATATTAGTAGGATGTTACTGCAACTCAGAACATCTTATTTCATCGACTGAATAGAACAGTAATTCATAACATCTGCGACTCTTGAGCTCCAATTACTGTTTCAGTTAGTTTCAGCTTCGACTGATGAACTAAACATAATTGGAATAATCACAACTTTGAGTTGTACAGTTAAATTTAATTTAGCTTCCATGTTTCAGTCGGTGGTATGAACATGGATCGAGTTTGGTGACATTTTAGTTGTTGTTCGCAAACGGAGCCATGATTCTACATTGCTTGGGGCTTTCGTTGAATCGATGCTCAATCAATAGTGTGATTGTATCGCCACTGCATGATATCTGTTGCGCGTTGAATGCTGTGATCTGGGGGCGATTCCACTAACATATTATGCACCGAACCATTACCATATCGAAACCAAACGTCAAATTTGACGTTTAATCGTATTGTACTAAAAACACCACGAACTGCGGTTGTGTTTCGGTAATGAGATAAAGATTACGACAAAATGTAAGGATATGCTATTCTGCTAATTTGATTGAACGCGAACCGAAGGTAAACTTGACATAGGTAGTTGCGACCATTGCCGAACCAAACGTGCTACTCGAACCGTAATGTCTGATCATAAATTTAAAAATTATATTAGGAAAGTTTTGAAAGAAAAAGCGTATTATATATACATGTATATATTACAAGGTAGTTCATTATATTGAAGATAAAAATGTATGGAAATAGCTGCTCTCTGCACAGTGCACCTCTAATTTTCTTGTTTAAGTTGTAAGTACCTAATTATTGTTATTTTCTATTTTGTAGTCTTGTTAGTTCTTTTTTTGTTTTGTTTTTGATTGTTACCTATAATAAGTATTTTGTAATTGTTAAATATAAATTATGTAAAATTGAAATTATAAAATAGCCAAAAAGTCAGAATAAAAAAAAATTAATAAAAAAGAATGTAACCTTGCTAAGTTTCTTGCCGGTTCTTCTCAGTTGAAGGCTGACTTCCGAACCGGTTGTAGCTTCAGTAACTTTAAAGTTGACCGTCATAAGGGCCCTCCGAGGGTCTAAACTGAATAAATGGTTTTGAATTTGAACGTTGCATATAGTGGAATTGAGCCCCTGGCGATGTAGTCGCGCTTTCAAGATACAGTCTGTATTGCTGCATAAAGTCGCCGTTGCATTATTTTAACATACATTGATTACAATATTGTTCTTTGTCGGCAGTGACCACTTACCATCAGGTGGACCGTCTTGTAGGACAAGCTGATTTTGTTATTTTGTCGAATTACTTTTGGTATTTTGAACAAATATTAATAATTTCAGGGCGATTGTAGACGTATGTTAGTATGTAAGGGAGGTTTTCTTTAAGCTCTGTCGAATTTAACTAAGATATTATTAAAAAGAATACGGTAAAATATATAATAGGCAATGTTCACAATACCATTTAACCATCTCAGTGCCGTAATTTTCATTTTAAGTAAAAAGAAACATCAATCTCGTGACAGAAAAATAAACAACGGATTTTTATCAAGTTACGGTGGATTCATGAAATGGTGTTTAATGAGTCAAAGAAAGCTAATATTAATTTACAAGTGGTATGAGTTAATTATTATCCCGGGTAAACATTAGATCTCTTGTGAAAGCGAGACAGACGATTGTGCTTTATAATGAGTATACTTAACATAGAGTACTTTAAACAAAATTTAAACAAAGCTATTTAATATTAATGTCACGTCTCTCCCAAAAAACCTCAGTCTAAAGCAATTATCATCTTGAAAGCGAGTTGATACGTGTAACCTTAAAGGTAACAAAGGTACAAGGTAAAACAAAGGCACATGAGAATTAAATTTGATTTTCTCCCCCATTTGCAAGAATATTAGGGATAGGCCGGTATCTGAAAGTGTGTCAAGGTTACCCCACTCTCGTTATGAAATGTCCCTTTTGTTTTAATTGGAGTTATGGAGAACCACTAATTGGCCTAATTAAGGATTGGATTAACAATTCCTGAATTTGTGACATTTCGCTGAAAAATCTTCACAAATTTCGACCACATTTTGGTTGTATTTCGGCAAAAAATATAAATGTTCAAATGTTACGTTGTAAAAGTTGTGTAGCGATTGTCTTCATGCTGATAATGATATGGGTAAAACAGAAAACTTTGGAGATACGTGTTTGTGTGGTTATAAGTAGCAAGTTAAATAAAAGTTATTAAGCATCATTTTTCTCATATCATTTCGTAGCTACAGCCTTAGTTCGATATTAAAATCTTGCCCAGCAGTGCGCTGTTGAATCTAATAAAGATGATGCCGCAAGAAGCTTTCTTAAGGGAACGAAATTTCATTTCATAGCTTGTTGCTACTCTATTGCCCACTGATATTGAAATTGAGGACTAAGAATTTAAAAGTTCACGCACGGTCTCACACAATCCCAAATAAGCAGAGAACTGATTTACTACGTTTTGAATACAAACTACTATAGATATGAAAAGAGACACGTTCATGCACAGGAATAGTAGTCTTGGGTGGGAATCGAACCATGCCGCCAATTTTTCTTATTCGTTTTCCATAAAGGTAAGTCTTTTTAGACGAAGGTTAAACCCGCAACCATTTATTTTTTAAAGGTGTTTCAACACAGGTTGTAACCTCAAATTTGTGAGTTAGGCCTGTAATGTAATAAAATTAAACCGTAATCCAAAAAGAGACAATATATTTTAAGTAAATAAAACCTCAAATTTGTGAAGGCCATGTATATGCATGGCTGAGCTCGGCGCACATCTTTGACAGATTGCTTTGGTTTAGTCATGTTGTAAATTAAACAAATGCCACTCTTATATTTTTGACGGACTAGTTGGCTCGGCGGTTAGAGACCCTGACTACATGTCGTGGGTTCGATTCCCACCCAGGACAAACATTTGAGTGCACGAACATGTCTGTTTGTTCTGTGTCTGGGTGTAAATATTTATATTTGTATGTATTCATAAAAAAAACGTAGTGTATGTAGTATATCAGTTATCTGGTTTCCATAGTACAAGCTCTGCTTAGTTTGGGATCGGCCACTTGGGCCGTGTGTAAAAGAATGTCCCAGGATATTTATTACTTTTAAATTAAATTTTATATTTTTTTTTTAATAAATTCCATTTATATACAATGTAATTATGTTAAGTTACTTGTATCTCACTGGAATCCAAGTAATGCAGCTGAATAAAAGGTACTGAATTTTTTTTTAATTAAAATTGTAATCATGTTGTTGGATAGCCTAATAAATATAGTTTTTTTTATATTTTACACCCAAACAGATACATACAGACACGCATGCACCCAAATATTTCTCCTGAATGGGAACCGAGCCTCTATCTATCTATCCTATCCATCTATACTAATATACTAACTAATATTATAAATGCGAAAGTAACTCTGTCTGTCTGTCTCGCTTTCACGCCAAAATTACTGAATCGATTTAAATTAAATTTGGTTTACAGATAGTCTAGAGCCTGAGGAAGAACATGCCCTTTGAACTTTTTAATGCGAAAAAAGGGTTGTACGGGGTTAAAGGGGGATAAAAAGTTGTATGGAAGTATCGTCATTTTAAGAGCTAGAAGATTAAAACTTATTTTTTTATGACATTCGAAGTTTGTATGAAAGTATGTTTGTTACTCTTCCACGCAAAAACTACTAAACGGATATGGATGAAACTTGGCACATAGATAGAGCATATCCTAGAATAACATACAGGCTTCTTTTTATCCCGAAAAAATGTGATATCCCTCGGGAACGCGGGTAATACCGCGGGGGACAGCTATGTTTTATAAGTACGCCCCATCCTGGTACCCTAGGATGTTTCCAAAGTAACAATAACTATATATAACGAGTATGAAGCCGTTTATATTTCTTATTTATTCTCAAGTTTTATTACATAAGCAAAATATAATGTACGTATTAAATAATATGAAGAAAACTCATTAGCCTGCCAATTTTGCGGAAATCCGAGAAAATACTCCAGATTGACAGCGTGCGAACTAACTTTACAGCGAAAACCAATCGTTATCTGCCTACAACCCCTACGATAATGTACCTTCAGTTAACGTATTAAGGTTGTAATAGCAGTGCTTAAATATAAATTTGCCGTCACGGTTTTCAGTAATTGGCTCGCAGTGAAGAATTTGGCTTTTAGTGAATAAAGAAAGTTTTTTAAACCTAAGATGTACTTACTAAGAGCAATTCGGAGTACATATAAATTGCACTTTAAATAAAATCAAGGACATTGCCACAGTATAAATAAACAATGTGACATTGCGGAAGTTGGTCGTCACGGAATGTTTCCTACAGTAATAATAAAATCGACATCATTATGTATGCATTAAATAAATTAGAGTAGCAACATTTTTATTGGAGCTTTATGTACTGCTTTTATTTTTTACAGTTGACAGAAGTCCCACCAAAAAAGATCCCTTTTCCGTCCGTCTGTTCGTCTGTCTGTCAGCAGGCTCTATCTCATGAACCGTAATAGGTTTTACTATACATATCACCAAATAAATAAAAATAATATGAAGTTAAAATTTAAGCGTCGTTTAATCGATCGTTTTTCTTAAATCACTTCTTAATAAATTCACTAAGTAACAATGATATTGTGCCTGTAAATACCTTTAAAAAACTTCCATATTGACTCTGAAGAATATATGGATACTATCCTTATTTCAGAATATGAGAGCATAGGAGCGCAATAAAATACGTCTTACGTGAACCAAGTTTAATCAGGAACAAAAAGCAAAAGTTATCGACCTACCTACTTTAACTTTAAGAAATATATAGGTTAACCCACATATATTACACCCTCACCCTTAACTCACAATAATCATAACAAAATAGACACAGCATATAAAATAACACAGATTAAAAATAACATAATATAAAAAAATAACATAGTGTAATCAATCTACATCTTGGTATCTTTGAACGGGCTTTCGAATACGCTTGGAAGTTACCCTTGGTCCTGGGACTTGATCTACTCGATGTGATGTATTCGACGATTGTGTCAATCCCTGCACTACTTCCCCTGAGGGAACAACCTCTACTGGTTCGGGCGCAGAGTTACTACCGATTTCCACGTCCACCGTATCGGGAGACGCCTCTTGCACCAGTGGTGGAAAATCAAAAGTAGCCCATCTTCTTTTAACTTGATCTACATGCCTTTTTAATGGTGGACCGTCTTTTCTATTAACCAAGAGAATCCTCGACCCTGCTTTACCTTTAACCTGACCACTAAGCCACCTATTTCCTCCGGCATAGTTACGAACCCAGACATCCTCCCCTACACTAAAATCTCGCGATACCCCACCTGCCTGACTTTTTTGTTTGGCTTGTACTTCTTGAACCCTATCTTCTAGCTGACGATCAGCGCGTAACAGGTCCAGCCTTGAGCGTAAATTTCTGCGTTGTAATAGCATAGCTGGAGATACGCCTGTAGAACTATGAGCTACGTTTCTATATGCCAACAAATAAGTCTGTAAAGCCGCTTCGCTATCGCAACCGTCCCTTAAAGACTTTTTAAGGGCTCGTTTACACAACTTGACCGCACCCTCTGCCGCTCCGTTAGACGACGGATGGTAAATCGCAGTAAACGTTATTTTTATGCCATTATTGCTCATAAAATCTGCGTATTCCCTACTCGAAAAAGGTTGGCCGTTGTCGGATACTACTTCCTTAGGCAATCCAAAACGAGCGAACGTCTCTCGTAGTACCTTAATCACCGCACCGGCCGTAGTTTTCTGCATTTGAAATACTTCTAACCATTTAGTCGTGGAGTCTATAATAATCAAGAAGCTTTTACCATGAAAGGGTCCTAAGAAGTCAACATGAAGTCGCGACCATGGTTCAGGTATGTACGGCCACGGCTGCGGCGGCGCTCGCGAAGGCGCACTGCCTTCCGCCGCGCACGTCGCGCACGCCCCGCACACGCGCTCCACATCGCCGTCGATGCCCGGCCACCACACGACACTTCGAGCTATACTCTTCATCTTAACAATACCCATGTGTCCAGTATGTAACTCCTCTAACAGTACACTCTTTAACGCATGCGGAATTACTAATCGGTAGCCCCAAACGACACAACCCCTATCTAAATACAATTCATTTCGCCGTATAAAATATGGTTTTAACATTTCATCCTTACAGTAAGAAGGCCAACCCGTTTGTAAAAATAATGTTACTTTATTTAAAATATCATCCTTCTTCATATGCTCTAAAATCATCTTTCTTGTAACCGGTAAAAATTTTTGAACAAAATTTACGTACGTCTTTTCTTCTGTCTCACGCGACCCACACTCTAATGGTAACCTAGACAGAGCATCGGCTGCATTCGCGTTGCTACGAACATACTCTATTTTATAGTCATACCCGGCCAATATGACTGCCCAACGTTGCATCCTACTGGCAGCCATTATTGGAATTCCCTTCTTGTCTCCAAAAATTGTAACTAACGGTTTATGATCTGTTCTTAACGTAAATTGTCTACCATACAGATACTGATGAAATTTTCTGACACCATATATTATAGATAAAGCTTCCTTTTCTATCTGTGAGTACGATTTTTCAGCTGAATTAAGGACTCGCGACGCGTACGCTATAGGCCTCTCCCCTTCAGGCGTGATGTGCGAAATAACTGCCCCTACACCCACACTACTGGCATCCGCTGTCAGCACAAGGGGTAAATCCGGCGAGTAGTGTGCTAAAATTTCACTAGAAATTAGTAATTCTTTGATCCTATTAAAAGCTAAGGTACATAATTCAGTCCATTCAAATTTTATTTCTTTTTTTAATAAATTGTATAATGGCGCCAGTACTTTGCTTATGTTAGGTACAAACTTTGCATAATACATGACAAGCCCTAGAAAAGAACGCAACTCTGAGACGTTTTGGGGTATTTTGACTTTCTTAATGGCTTCTATCTTTTCAGGACATGTATGTACACCCTTTTTACTTATAATAAATCCTAAGTACGTCACTGAATCCGCAAAGAAGGTACATTTTTCTTTTTTAATTTTTAAGCCGTATTTTTGTAATCTTTCGAAAACCTCATGAAGAGTCGCTAAATGAGAACGATCATCTATTCCTGTTATTATGACGTCATCAAGAAATACTCCTACTCGTGGCATATCAGCAAAAAGCTGTTCCAACTTCCTCTGAAAAATACCGGGGCTCGAAGCTAAGCCGTAAATTAATCTATTGTACATAAACAGGCCTTTATGTGTATTTATAACCGTATACTTCTTTGATTCATCAAGTTCAAGTTGCGCGTACGCCTGAGATAAATCTAGTTTTGTAAATTTATTTCCCCCATGTAATTTCGTTAATAAATCTTCTACTCTCGGTAAAGGAAAACGGTCCACCTCCAGGCATTTATTCAAGGTAACTTTAAAATCTCCACATACCCGTATGCTACCATCTTTTTTCATCACCGGTACAACAGGCGTAGCCCAGTCAGAAGTGGTTACCGGCGAGATGACTCCGTCCCTTACCAGCTGATCGAGTGCTCGCTCCACCGGTTCGCGCAGCGCATACGCCAAAGGGCGCGCGCGAAGAAACACCGGCCGTGCGTCCGCACGCAGCCGGAACCCAACCGTACCATCGGTGAATCTTCCAAGCCCATCCGAAAATACCTCAGAGTATCTGGAACTAAATTCATCAAATCTAAATCTTACATCCGAATTCCTCATACTGTTTATTGTTACAATGGGTATTTCAATACCTAATTCACTTAACCATTGTCTACCTAAAAGACTCGTCTTTCCACTTTCAATAACATACAAATCGAGATATTTAGACTTGTCCTTATACTTCACAAACGGTTTAAGTTTACCCACCGGCATAACAGTTTCACCCGTATAGTATCGCAACATTAAACTACATCTTTGAATCTTATAATCAGAAAATAATTCATTGTAACAATCCTTGCTTATGCATGATATCGCACTACCTGTATCTATTTCCATAACTAACCTTTTATCATTTACACAAACATCGATAGTGTATGGTCCAAACTTTTCAACATTATTATTCAACATAATTGAGAAGTTATTTACCTCATCACTTTCAAAACTGTAATTGTTCGTATTTTCGCCGGGTATTAGTGTTTCTGACAAGTTGAACATGGTTGTCAAACCCCGCAGTTTAGGGCACATCCTTTTTAAATGCCCTTCTCGAGTACAAACCCTGCATACATATGTCCTATATTTGCATGTTTCTGCCTCATGATTATTGCCGCATACACCACATTCACCTGGGTATTTATTGTGAACTTTATTATTTCTCCCATACTGTTGGTTCCCGCTGCCCGCTCCGCTTGTGACCCTTGCGCCACCGCCTAATGAATCATGCGAAGTTCTCGTAGGCATGACTCGTCGCGCTCTGTTGCCGCTATGTGACCCCATCGATTCCCTCTTTATGCGAGTATTCGATTGAGGCTGTCTATCTGCTGACACCACCTGATGCACTGCCGATGTCGCCTTAGGTATATCGCCACCTCGTCCCCGGGTACGATCTTCTACCAAAGCTGCGTCCGCCTCGGCTGCTTCAATGGTCACTGCCAGTTTGAAAGCTGCATCGAAGGATATATTATCTTCTGCAAACAGTCTTTGTCTGATGTAATCACTCATCAAGCCGCACACAAACTGGTCCCGCAAGTTTTCTTTTAAATTTGCCGCAGAAAACCTACAATTAATTGAAAATCTTTTCAATTCTGCTGCATATTCTGCAACTGTCTCCTCACATTGCTGCCCCCTGCGTCTAAATTTGAACCGTTCCGCCAAGAGACTCGGTTTTGGTTGTAAATGACCTTTCATTACGTCGACAAGGTCACTGAAGGTCTTGGTGGATGGTTTGTCAGGCGTACATAGATTAACCAACAGTTCGTAAGCATCACTTCCAATCACAGTAATCAACGTAGCCACTTGCATCGCCGGTTTCACGTCGTTCACAATAAAATATTGTTCTAATCTGTCTATGTAAAGACTCCAGTCGTCCTCGCTAAGGTCAAACGCACTTATTTTACCAACTGCCATTTTACCGGTAAACACAATTTAGTTTTTAACTTTTAACACATCCCCACACGAAGGTAATTAACCAGCTCGTCGCCAATGAAGAATATATGGATACTATCCTTATTTCAGAATATGAGAGCATAGGAGCGCAATAAAATACGTCTTACGTGAACCAAGTTTAATCAGGAACAAAAAGCAAAAGTTATCGACCTACCTACTTTAACATTAAGAAATATATAGGTTAACCCACATATATTACAGACTCCATACCTTTTGTACCTTTTAAACAACATTTCAACTCCCGTCAAAGCGCGGACTCTTTATAAGCAGTGCTGCGTGTAACAGAATAAAATTCAACGATTTATTTAGATTTTTCGGCTTTGAGTCAAAGCAGTACGTGCACACATTTCTCTTTTTAGTTTCCGTGCTACCTTTTGACTTACGGGAGGATGTAGCGACCAATAAATAGAAGTCTGTTAGCGTGCACAAAACAAAATCAAAAGGTTGAAATATATACTCCCATAGGTAAGTAATAGGGGTGATTTCAGGGTGGTAGGTTAACGTTTGCAACCCCCTGCCTTAGGGGTGAGTTTACCATAGTCATGAGTTTGTAATAACCTTAACAGGCGTTTATCTCGCGACGGTTTTCAATGTATGTAGTAGGTACCTACTTAAATGGGTGTGGGTAAATATGTGATAAAGAAATATAATTTAGTATATCAGTTACCTGATTACTATACAACAAGCTCAGCTTACAATTTAAAATGAAAAATATCATTATGGAGATGGGATGAAATTTTCTTCTTCGGAAGTGTTTTTATGTGTACTAATGAACGTATTTGGATCTTGTTTATGTTAATAATAATTATTATTATTTCTTTATTTCCAAAAAGATAACCATTGTTACTTATCTTCTAAACTAGGCTAGATTAAAGGGTATCTACTGCCGACCTAGGAACGAAATTCCTGTATTTCGGCATACAGCCCCAAATTCCCTCAAAGTTCGAAAAATGTATAGCAATTACAAATAATATTAGTTTATCGTAATTGTGAATTTATTAATGAAATTTAATGAAAAAAATTGTGTGTCAAAGCACGTTGGCGTGCACAGTACCTGTCTACTATTATATCGAAGGTAGTCAAAAGATGAGTCTGGTGGATCGATTTTTAGACCTTTAAATCCTTTAATCACAGCACAATCCAATCATAGGAAGTGATCAAAGGTCGTTACCACCCAAACACTGAAGGGCTCCCAAGTAGCTGGCGAATTTACCATTTTATGACTTCTTCGCAATATTTTTCTTCACATAAACCTAACGTCCATAGAAATGTTGCAATAAACACCTCTCATATCAAAATACTAAGAGCATTTTTATGCCATTGCCATTTACCCTAAAATGGATACCTTTCAACTTAATATGATATTCACAGGAGGGGGCGCTACCTCCCCCATACCGAGGATGGGTGATTTTATGTGATAGAAACGTTTTTCCAAATGATGGTAAACAGTATTGCCAGTTCGAATTTGTGTTTATTTTACCTTTTTGCGTATACTAAACTTGATACCCAGAATGGCAAGCCACAGACCCAAGTTCAATTACAAGCGGAGATTTTTTCATGTGTACATGAACTGTCTATTTGTTGCCCCTATATATGAATAAATATATGAGTACATGATTAAAGATATATTATAATGTAAAAGCTATGCTTAGGCATAAGGCCCCTGGATACTTATTATTATAATGTTGTCAAGCGTTTGAGATCACAAAATGACCAAGGATACATTTTTTACAGAACAAAGACTACAGCATAGCTATTAACACCACGCGTTTTTTTTTTTAAATTTTATAGATCAATAATATTATACTGTTATGCTTCCAAAAAAAAATTGCACAAAGTTTGCCTGAGGGAGTAAAACCAAACCCATTATATTAGGTCTTATATTACTGTGTCACGGTATGAAAGTTAATGGGGCCTACGAAATTACAGGCACATGAGACTTAACATCTTCACGTCTATAGGATTGACTATGCCTGTGGTGTTGCAAATGTCCATTGGCGGCTGTGACCACTTACCATCAGGTGGACCGTTCCCTGCTTAGTAATAATAATAAATGTCCTGGGACATTCTTTACACGCGGCCAACTAATCCCAAACTAAGAAGATCTTGTACCGTGGAAAACAGATAACTGATGGACTACATATACAACTTTTTTTTTTTCAATGCATACTTATATAGATATTTACACCCCGACACAAAACAAACTAACAGATATGTTCATGCATACAAATGTTTGTCCTGGGTGGGAATCGCAACCGCGACCTTCGGCTTGGCAGTCAAAGTCGCTAACCACCAAGCCAACAGGCCTGTCGGTCTAGACAAAAAAAAAATCAAACGACTTTGATATGTGTATGTGTCCTAGGTATCAATTTGATTATAATTACCGTCACATACAGCATGTTACCCAAATGAAATAAAAAATAAAAAGATTCAGTTTTTCATGTGAAACAAAGTGAAATGCCGGGTCACGCTGTTTTAATTATTAAAACTGATACAGCAATTTTTTTGCGGTATGTAATCAACGTTACAAAATATGATACAACGTGTTCCTAAACACATTTTTGATGGGTGTCATCAGTTAGGGGTCAGACTGTCCTATCCCTTTGTTGGACGTAGACCGTTCATATTACATTTAATTTACATGTTTCTTTTTAGGGTCCCGTACCCTCAAAAGGAAAAAAGGAATTCCTATAGGCTCTCTTGTTTAAGTCGTTCAAGACCCTTTTTCTCAGGAAAACAGAAGAGGTATCAAGTTGAAATTATAAACTCAGGTCTCCAATCCCTTGAAACTGCAAAAGGATTAAACTTCTGAATTAAGCTAATAAAAAGATAGATATAACGAGGGCCGTTTATGCTGCATATTTTGTGACTCGTAAAAGAATCAAATTCTTTAGGGTACTGTTGGCCCACATTTATGATATTTGCCAAGAAGCAATGTCTTATAGCATAAGTAATTTAAAAAAAACATATTTTTTTATCACATCACACAAAAATATTGTAAACTTATTTGCAGTTGGTAAACTGACAGTGACGAATGTCGATGAATGGCTACAACAGTTTTCTAACAGCAAAGTTAAGTTTGTCTTTTAATCCGCTATATTTTCCGTGCTTTCACAATTTATGAACTTGAGTATACAAAACCCTCAATGGCGCAAGTCAGACTGGCATCTGTCCACTTTTTTATAAATCTTTTTTTTATCTAATACTAGTTTTACGTGGTTGACTTTCTTTATCCCAGGGTTATCACAGCCTATGTCCATCTGGAATAATGGTGATGGAATTTTTCAAATACGTGCCGAGGTTCTAGTTCCCTCTGAATACATACAATTTCACAAAATTTTCACTCACTCTATAATATTACTAGCTGTTCCTAGAGAAAGTAACATTTTCCCGGGGTAAAAAGTAGTCTAATAATTTTTTTCAACACCAGTTATTTGCCCGTTTCGGAGTTTATAGGGAACATACATACACACGTCCACTTTTATAAAAGACTTTTATCTATAGATATATTTGTTTTCTTAAAGCGATCTCCGCGAAGGTGTTTATTGTATTGTAATTTTAAGGTGTACGCGTCGGTCACGTCAGATCAGGATTGGGTAACGTCAAAATGCCTTGGACTCGAGCTTTCGGAGAAGGAAAACATCGTGAGGAAACCCTAGCTTGTAGTATGCGCATTTAGCTCACTAAAGTGGAAAATCTATCGCCAAACACCAATATTTTGGAAGATGTACGTGAGAATAGTGTAATATATGTGGGTTAGTCATTAGTTTTTCTTAATGTTAAAGTCGGTAGGTTGATTCGTTTGGGGTGCAAGTGAGAGGCCTCCCCGTGGCGCACCCTGGGCAACGTCAGCTCCAAGTGCCCACCAGCTTTTGGTGGACACATGGCGCTGGCGGCTGACTCTCACATCCTTCGGTCCTCTTCCCATCCTTCCACTCCCTTCCTTTTTAAGGTGAAACCCTTATCCTTCCCACCTCCCCCTTCCCCCTTTCCAGGGCAGGCCCGGCGGCACTAACAATGTCGTCGGGAACAATCGTCCACAAACAGAGTGAGGTACCTCCGGTCCTCTGTGGCCCGTAGCCCGGTGCATCCCACAACGACCTCCACCACAACGGCGTTGTGGAGTAGTGGGAGACCGGAGCGGAGGGCTTACCTTAATTGGCCGGCCCGCGAGAATGGAAAACTCTATAAAACCGTAAAAACCCTGTGCACACCGGGCGAAATGCACAGTAGCCCTCACGGGCACTAACCTTGCCCCCGGAACGGCGTCACCCGGGGGTCGACCACCCTTTCGTCCATACTCGTGGGAACAACAATAAAAAATGCAAGCCAAAATGACAAGATGACAGAGAGCAGTGAGGACAGGAGGAAGGAAGAGGGAGTGCCTGAAGGCACGAAGGAGCAGCGAGTGACGTCGGGTTTCTTCGGCCGGGCTGAGTCGTCCAAGCCCGAAAACTCGGACTCGGAGGGCGAAGTCCGGCCGGGAACTCCGGCGACCTCTCTGCCCCGGAAAAGAGGACACGAGGAAGGTGAGGATGACCCGAGGCCCGACAACATCCCCAAGGTGAACACCTCCCGAAGGGGTGGGGCCAAAGGGAAACTTGCGAGTTTCGCAAGACTGGCGGCGGCAAGAGCGAGGCCCCGCGCAGCGGAGGGCGCAGGCTCGGACGACTGCGCTACCTCCGATGCGGGGAACCTCCTCAATGACAGCTCCGCCTCGTGCCGGGAGGATCCCCCCGTTCCCCGTCCGGAATCGGTAATTGGGGGGGGGGAAAGAAGAAAACGGTGCAGGAGCCCGTGGTCGACCCGGTCGGGGAGACACGTAGGGCGGCTGCCCAAATCATAGAGGGTGCCCGCAAGTCGGGGAACCTGAATGGGGCTGTGCGGGGCCAAATCAACAGGGCCTGCCACAGAATCCTGGCCTCCATGGACGTAATGGAGGCCAAGAAGTCGGTGAGCGACGAGGTCCGCGCTCTCCAAGCTGAAAATTGAAGGCTGCGGGAGCGGGCGCTCCTCCGCGATGAGGAGCTGAGGAGGCTCCACGCCGCCTCCACGAAGCGCGGACCTTCAGAAGGCGGGACCCGGGCCCCACCGTCCTCGCAGTTTAGCGCTGCGGGCCTGGCGGAGGCCCTGATGGAGATCAGGCGGGACCTGTTCGCCTCCTTGGAGGGTATGATCAATACCCGTCTCGGGGAGGCGAACAAGCGCCCGCCCGCCGAGCCCATCGTCCGTCCCCCGTTGGAGGCCGACGAAACGAAGACTGAGGGACTGACCACGTCGATCCCAGCCGCAAGCGAGCCCGAAAGGGCGAGGCTGGGCGACGGCCGGCCCCGGAGGCCCAAGGCCGCCACCAGGGCCGCCACTAAGGCCGCCAAGAAGCCCACCCCGGCAGCCCTTATTGCCCCGCCGGCCCCGGAGGAGGGACCGGGCCCCTCGGGCCAGCAGCCCGAGGAGGTGAGCTGGGCAACAGTGGCCAAGAAGGGCAAGGGCAAGGGCGCCCCCCCAACCTAAGTACCCCCACCCAAGAAGGCAGCGCCCAAGAAGAAGGAGAAGGGACCTTCGGTCCCGAACACGGCGGGGGTGGTGATTACCTTGAAAAGGACCTCGCCACCGCCACCACGCTGCACGCCACTATGGCGAAAGCCATCTAGGGCTGCAGCCTCGCGGAGGTCGGTTTACAACACGTGAGGGTGCGGGCCTCGATGACCGGGGGCAGGGTAATCGAGGACCCGGGGCGGACAAGGAGCGGGCGGCGGATGCGCTTGCAGTGAAGCTGCAGGCCATCGTGGGCGACGTAGCCCACGTAAGCCGCCCGCAGAAAATGTCCGCCATCCAAGCGGTCGGCCTGGACGAGTCAGCGACCGCAGAGTCGCTGACGGCAGCCGTCGCTGCTGCGGGGGAGCGCGAGGCGGCTCACGTGAGGGTGGGGGGCATCCGCTCCCACTACGATGGCACCGGGTCAGCTCTGATCCGGTGCCCGGCGGGAGCGGCAAGGGCCCTCCTCGGGCGTGGTCGGATCCTGGTGGGCTGGTCATCCAACAGGATCATTCCGGTTGGGCCGACACCCATGCACTGTTTCAAATGCATGGGGCCACACTAGGGAGCTCTGCCCCTCTGATATCGACCGGAGCCATATGTGCTTCCGGTGCGGTAAGGAGGCGCACATCTCGAAGGACTGCCGGGAGGAGAAGGCGCGGTGCGCAGTATGCCACCACGCCCAACTCCCGGCCAACCACGTCATGGGGGGGTCCAAATGCTCCCCGCGGATAAAGATCGCCCGCCCACCGTGCCCCACCCCCAAGGCAGCGGCCGCCAGCCGGCCGGAAGCGGAAGACACCCGCATGGACGTCTAAATGCCTACATTATGGCATTTCTACGTTTTGCGGGTGGGTGCCTCTACCGGCACATACCGCAAGGGTCCTCCCCCCGGGGGACCCTTAGTGGCTGCAGGCGGAGGATGGGAGTCCTCCGGCTGCCTTGTCAAGCCACTGGGCGGCCGGGAGATGGCCACGCGTAATGCTCAGCGAAAAAAAAAAAGGTTGATTCGTTTTTGTTTGTTCCCGATTAAACTTGGTTTAAGTAAAAAGTGTTTCACTGCGCTCCCAGCTTACATATTTAGGAATACAGGGTAGTATCCTTATATTCTTAAAGTAGCAGTCTAACTTTTGTTTAGGTAATTTGATTAAATCGGCCTCATTTTTTAGCCCTCGAATCAAATAGGTATCAAAAACCGGTTAGAATATCGCAAATAGCTATCTTCAATCATCCAACATTTCATGTTCTTATTACGAAATCCACAGGAAGAAGAGAAGGAAACCTTTTACTTTAAGTAATAATCAATCTGTAATCCGCTCTTTGTCAGCATTCACCTGATCCTATCAGCTTTTACCAATCTATCAGGAATCGGGTAATAAGGTATTTAGGGTTGACGTTTGTCATTTGTTAACACATACCTACATACTAAGTAGTGTATAATAAAGAACACGCAAAGAGATTAATAGACTTACGCGTTAAAAATGGTATTTAATATATATCTAGAACATTTTTAACGTGCCAAATATCATCCTAATTCTTCAAACTGTTTTTTCAGTCGTGTTTGAGTTACAGCTAACGAACTTATATTTATTATATAAGGAAATATAATAGGAAACGTCCCAGCATTTGCACATGTCAAGTAGGCCGATGAATAGACGCTTCATCTGATGGTGTGGTCCCTACTGTCTTTGGACATTTGCATTACCAGGGGCCTTGGATAGTCGACAAAATATAAATTGTTATTCTCATGTGCCTTAAATTTCACCTTTTTAACCGTAACGCAGTAATATATGTGCACTTCTGCTTCACGGCAGAAATGAGTATGGTCATAATACTTCCTCGGACGAAATCTGCACTAAAAGCTCACTTTTCTGCATGCATGATAGAATTAAAATTCATGGTATATGGATATGTAAAGTCCAACCCGCTCTAGACTCGCGTCGAAGTACAAAGGCCCTAATCTTTAAAATTGTTAGGGAGGGTTGACAATGATAAACTTAAGTTATATAAATTATTTTTTATTTATTACTTTCATAACAATATTCTAATTGTACATACACTTATTATAATTTTCATAAATTGCATGCACAATCTATGCATGTTCTACCTGTCGCTGTGGTTGCTTGGAATAATTTGATGATAGAGACAAAACTAAAAACGGCCAAGTGCGAGTCGGACTTGCAAATGAAGGGATCCGTACCACCGTATATTTAACATAGCTGTCCCCTGCGGTTTTACCCGCGTTACTGAGGCATGTCACATTATTTTGTTCTTTCTATCATAAATAGTTTTCGCAGCGCACGCGATTTTACGATTTTTTTCGGTAATTTTTTTACACCTTGGGTTACATTATTAGAGTTTTAGTAAGGATCCCTATTTTTTTTGAAAATATAATATAGCCTGTGTCACCCGGGGATAGTGTAGCTTCACAATGGTGAAAGAATTTTTGAAATCGGTCAAGTATTTTTTACGTTTATTCGTTACATACAAAAATATAACTCATTCCTCTTTATAATATTAAGTGTAGATTTTATACAATATTAAAATCCTTTCATGTTTAGGTATTGTTACGTCGACCACAGTAAAAAGACTCTGAAAAGTCTCGACAGATAGACAGACAGCGGAACCTTAGTAGGTAATAGTGTCCTGTTGGCACTGTTTGGGTACGGTATCCTAAAAATGTGTTCACCAAAAAATACATTAAAGACTCTATATGCATGGGATATACGTCAAACCAATATTCGAATTCATCCATTAACTAAACCACACCATTTCCCTTTAAGAACTCTCTTAGCACATAATCATATTACCGACTAAGAATTATTAAAGTAAAATTTGTTCTGATACAATTTAATAAGTTAATCTAAAGTATTAAGTTTCAGTAGCCCTGCATTATGGACATATTACCCAAATCCTTCTAAATGTTAACACGTCACTCAATGTCTTTAAAGGCGAAGTCAGCCTGAAGGCGTCTCATGAACATTATTGTTGCAGATAAGTATGAAAGCTACTGTTTTACAGTTTCTCAAACTCATCACTTGTCTGGTAATATGTCAAGAAACCTGTCAATTAAAATAGTGGATTTGACATCGGCTACTGGCTGGAAATAAATGATCAAAATGCACTCAACGTACTTATAAAGAAAAAATTGTTTCATTTGAAATAGGTGGAATACGTTATATTTTTTATGAATTTACTAGCTGTTCATGCACTGCTGTGTTTCATTTTGTGGCAGGAACCTTTTAGAGTACATAAAACAACTCGCTAAAGTTTCATCACAATCTGGGGCTCGATTCTGTAAGGAAAATGACACTTACTCCAGGATGTTTCGTTGCGGCCTCCGTGCTGTGTCTCTTTCGGAAACTACGCTAATACTACTAACCACGTGAGAGATAAGCTCGTCGAGACCTCCGTGAAGCGACTCGCCGACAAAGTTTGTATTAGTTGAATAAGAGGGCTGATAAATTGTTTCTGAATACAAAGATGACAGTGTGTATGTCATAGTACTAACATTGATACTAGCTGTTGCCGCCATGCATTGCTATGAGACTTTTTTTTCGGAATCTTTCGTAGGCACTCGCTAAAGATCCGTCGCTATCGTATAAATAGCATAACAAGTCATACAAATGAACATTCATTTGTATACATTATAGTTATACTAAATACAGTAACTCTCTTGACAGAACTATCGATATTTTTCACGCGTTCGATACTCTACGGAGACCGTCTACTTAGATCCGTCTTTAAATGACCTATTACTATTCACTGCCAAGTGCCAACCCTATGCAGAGGTTATGTTGGAGCTATACAATAAGCGACTTTATGTCTAGCGTTAATTGATTGAGTATTTATTGTTGTGTTTGTGCTTTACGATCCTTCAGATGCATATTATTTGCTTTGTTACGAATTATAATTGTATTTAAAGGCATTCGTGTTTGCTTTGAGAGGAAAATCCCTTTAGAAATCTTTGGGCTTTTCGAAATATCTGCCAAAATCTAATTATTTGACTTTAGTGAGATAAGTGACTAAAACCATATACCTATTTGGTATCTCAAACATACAGAACATATTCCGGAAGCAAAGAATCGAGAGATTGTTTCCTGTAAGCCTAGTGTAAAGTATCTGCATTTACAATATCCTAGCTACGTAGATATTCTATCAAGTAGGCGATCGTATGGTAGAGCGTAGAGATCCTGGATTAGGTTGGGCATGCACACATTTCTTTGCCCTAAACGGGAGACGCTTACAATGGTTACCACATATCTAGTTTGGACTTCAGTACCATCGGTGGAATGTAGTTTTCAGTTCTCTTCGGAAATAATGGATTTGTAGACATAAATATACCTCATTTATTGTAAAATTAAATATACGTAAGTTTGTTTGTAACCTACATTTGTTACATAAATTTGCTACTATCATCAAGTGGAACCACGGGGGTGTTTAATATTTTTGAATCGACCGTGTTATAAGTTTGACCGTTATATGTGTGTGTTTGTATGTCTGTGTGTCTATCACTGGCGCCAAAGCTCTTTAGCGTTTGAACCGACTTGAATACGGTTTTATTATTTGAAAGCTGGTTCTTTACCAATGGATCTTAGACATGTTTATTTTTTTTATTTATCACGCGTCACTTCACCGCTCATTTCATAGCTCAATCAGTAAACAGTCTCACCAGGGATTGGATCTCGTATCCAGCCCGTCGTCCGGCCGTCCTCCATCAAGAAAGCCCATTTGATTGAGCCAATTTGTACACTTCCGACTGGCAGTACTGGCTCAGCTTCCAACGGAAATGGCTAATAGCGATACATTTTTCGAGAGTTAGTTATGTTTAAGTATAAGGTAGAAGGTTTTATGAGCTTCTTGTTTCTTAAATTGTTGTTATAATGTATGTTTTTTTTGTGGAATCTTTAAAATGGTTGATTTTAACCACAATCTCGCCATTGTAAGTGATGATGTGGTCGAAGGTGGTACACAAAGCCTAGAAAGGAAATTCACCTTGAGGGGGGCGGGTGCTATAAAGTACCCTACCACCATGCAATGGTTTCCTTACAAAGTTTTCTTTCGTCGAAAGCCTCGTTTATGGAATTCAGACTTGACTTCCACTTTTCGACGTCACTATCAACTCAGTTGTTATTATTTAGAATAAAGTTATAATAAAGGAGAGATAAGTAATCATTACATAGATATGCATTTGTAATTAAAAAGTTAAAACACATGTAAACTAAATCTATAAAATAAAACAAGTGGTTTTGTTAATATATCTATAGAATCCTTCATTATGTAGAATTACCACTTTACATAGATGTTTTATTGTACCACGTGGTCTTAAAAAGTTTGTTTAAGTAGCTATTGGCTATTGACGTCAAAACAATCTAGTATCTGACGTTAAGCGTCAACATCAATCATGCCGGCAAACGTTTTTTTAACAAAAATTAAATTCTCACGCGACGCAGGTATCACAATGAATAATTTGGCCATTCATCGCGCCCCACTAAGGAAGGCGGCACGATTAATTATTATGACACGAAGTACGACATTTCTAAGAATTCAACGTAGAGAGAAAATTTAAATTTCCAACGAATGCCCTTTCTGGTGATATATTTCAATTTCGCGTTTAATTCAGTCTAATTTTAGGTAGTTATGTTTGTTTATTCCGTGACTTGAGTTTGGATTGTGACCTTTCTGTTGGCATGTTATCTGATCATAGGTCACTGGTCTTACTCCCCTATGTAGTACTAACTACGTTACTAGTTTTATATTAGTTACTAGATTCCGTCTCCGTCTCGCTTTTTCACCCGTATTCCCGAAGGATCGAATGATTCCCGGGACTAACAAAGTCCGTACTATTTCTGGATAGATATCTAATAAGAAAAAGAATTATTAAACACCGTCCAATAGTTTTGACTTTAATTATTACAAACAGAAATTATATTTTTTATATCTTTACTAGCTGACTAGATGAATATTTAATTAAAATTGATATCATTAATAAAAATGAATTACCAAGAACATAGTGTTTATTTTTTATGATAATTAAACTTTTAATATTAGGCATAACTCACTGTACCTTACAATACAATTTCCGATTTAATTGACTATGAAATGTGCACTAAGAAATGATAAATTGATTCCTTTATCAATATAATTCCGACTCATTCCCATCAAAGATATTTGCAGCGCGCATTCAGTCAATCTTGCAACTGTCAAACGACTGATAGTTAAGTCAAACGCCATAATGGTTACGTTAGAAAAGTTTATATTGTCAAAAGCGCTATTTTTACACTAGACAAGTTTATATGGTCATTAAGATTTCTTAAATTTTCAGTGCTACTTTCTTATTTTTTTTCTTTCATAAGAACCTTTTCTAACAAACGCATCAAAAATGAATTAGAAAAATCGGTCCAGCCGTTCACGCGTGATGCCGTGACCAAGGGAAATAGGGTTTCATGTTTATAAATATTGATAAAATTATTGTAGACTGGATCTCATAATATCTCAAGCACAGTAATGATAATTATTTATTTATTATAAAAATAGGCACTAACAAAATGGTTTATTACCACTTTCTCTTATTTTTATTGTTGTTTAGTTGTTATTGCCGAGCTTTAGTGCTATTAATAGAAAGTAATACAAGCAAATTAATATATGTCTTCCTCGTGTTTTCAATAAATAAAATGTACCGGGGATATTCTTTACACACGGCAATCTAATCCCAAACTAAGCAGAGGAATATTTGTGCACACAAATATTTGTCCTGGGTGGAAATCGAACCCGCGACCTGCGATTGGCAGTCAGGGTCGCTAAGTACCAAGCCAACTGTCCTGTCAAAACAATGATAATGGTCGCATTTTGCTCAATTTTGGGCCAACACTAGTAACAATAATTTCTAAATTAATTAATTAATTATTATTATGGAGGCTTCAGAACGCACAGTTATCTGATCTCACATTAAACAGAGCTTTTACTATGGCTACCGTAAGTAGGTACGTATAATACCCGCTTTGCTGTCTACCATCATCATTGATTGCCTCCAGGCAACTATTGGTGTGTTCTGACAGTTCTACTTAGATGTACTGTACCTTCTTCAGCCCCAAAATTACTTATCTATGTAAGATGGTAGTCAAACAAGCTTATACCACAGATTACTTGATACTACGTTTTATAGTTTCTATAGAAAAAAACAGAAATAGTCTGCCGGTTCACTGTAATAATAACTATTGTATCTAGTGATTATGATATAGCCTATGTCACTGTGAATATTGTAACTTTTGTTAAATATTTTTTTTGTTTGATGGACATCTTCTGAGATTATAATGTGCCAAAATAATACAAAAAGAAAACACATTGATAGGGACTAAAAATAAGCTACACAACAAAATAAAAATTTGCGTTCACTAGGAAAATCAGAATTTTTTTGAAAACAACAGGAAGCATTTTTATTTAAAAATTCCAAATTAATTTATTTATTTTGTAGCTCAAATGGTAAAATTTTATTCACGATACCATTATTAAAATATTCTATATAAGTTTTCTAAGTGAAAGCAAACTTTTTTTGTGTCTGAAGTTCTGAATACAATAAATCTTACAAAGTATCAACAGAAACCATACCAAGTTGTGATTTCTGTAACCATTCTCAGCTATAACGGAATTCATAATTCCTTGAATTAAAAAAAATCTGCAATTTATGAATATCAATGACCATCTGAACCGTCTGAACTCAGACACTTGTGTTAATTGCCCAAATTCATTCATAAAATTCATTTATGAAGGCTTCACAATAAGGGGAAAATAAACACGCCAACCAGGCTATCGGTACACGTTTGTTCCCTTATTTTCCCCTGAAACAATAATTTGAAGTTCATCAAAACATAATGTTTACTTTTCTTTTTTCTTATTATGATCTTAATAAACATTAGCTAGGTTTCACCCGCGATTTTATGGGAATTAAATGTATTCAGGGATAAAATAGTCTATGTCCATCTTTAATAATGCACCTTTTAAATAATGAAAAAAAATAATCAAAGAAGTGCCGTGGTTCCGAAAATTACCCTCCGCATACATGTAAACTCACAGAATTTGCACTCTCTCTTTATCACTACATAGGATAAAACAAAGTCGCTTTCTCTGTCCCTATATCCCTATGTATGCTTAAAAATCTTTAAAACCACGCAACGGATTTTGTTGCGGTTTTTTTTAATAGATGGAGTGATTGAAGAGGAAGGTTTTTATGTACAATAATACATGTGACATCCCACGGGAACGCGGGTAAAACCGCGGGGGACAGCTTAATATATACTATATAAATAATAAAAGATAAAGATTAATTAAAAAAAACATATCCAAACAGTCAGAAGACATAAAAAAAATCCTTATTGAGTTCTGGCTACTTTTTACTTGAAGGCTGACTTCCGAACCGTTGGTAATTTCAGGAGCTTTGACCTTCAAAAGGTTCCTTTTACGGACTAAACTCAATAAATGGCCCAGAATTTATCGCTTCGTTGATTGAGTGGTTGTATACCAATCGAGAAAAGAAGGCCCTGGAATCGATTCCCAGGTCGGGTAAACTAATATTAACGTAATTCTATGTTTAGAAATGATAACACATTTATAATTTTAAGTAGGGTTGATATGTATGAATAGGAATATAAACTATGTACAGATATTTTTGTTGCCAATTTATTAAATAGTTACTTAAGTGTCTCGTGAGAGAATTTTAACAATTTCCGATACCGTGCGTAGCGATATGTCTATTGAAATGAATGAAATGAAATATTTATTCAAATAGGCCTTCACATGCACTTATGAATGGTCAGACTCTAACACCGGTTCGGAAGGTTGGTTTTACTGAGAAGAGCCGGCAATAAACTCAGCAATCACTCTTTTCAAAATATGATTTTGTACATGATGTGTCCTGCTGGAGCGAGCGCTACACCCAAGAATTGTCAGCATTTAAAGCTTAGTGTAAATTAATAATCGTGTGTCTCTTTCATCATGCCAATAATGCTGTCAGTTCATGGGCAGCAGCAACTGAACTAAATTAAATATTGAACGACCAGCATGTCTAGACAAGAGCCAACTATGGGAAATTACATTACTCGAGGAAAATTTATCCTTAGCTAATGTTATTTGCTGTACAAAAAATCGTTAGAAATAGGCTCTAGGGAGGAAATTAGCTCCCCAGTTTTGTAATATAACTAACTATACCCCGCGGCTTCACCTGCTTAGCCTAGAGATCTTTTTCCTGGGATAACAAGTATTCTTTGTGTTAATCGAGGCTATAAAATATCTTTTTGTAAAGTTTTATCTAAATCCGTTTTGTAACTTTTGCTTGAAAGTAATAAATATCCATCCAGAGATGCATCCTCACAAACTTTCGCATTTAAAATGAAAACCAATTTGTAAATGAAATGCAATTTATTATTATTATAAGTTACATTATTTTACTTACTAATCTTCTATTAAAAAAGGAATACATCTTAAAAGATTATTGTACACGGCCAGATGATTTACTTAACTTTTTAATGACTTCAAAATGTGCACAAAAATATGCCTTTAGACATTATTCCATACAATAACATAATTGTATTACAATAACGGATCATTAAAATTTAAACAAGACTAGTTGTTTAGATAACTTAATTAGACACATTTATTTATTTCTTTACATTAATAATGTAACCTTCTTACTTTTTAAATATAATAATATGTATGTTTTACTCCTGCATTTAATGAAAATCTCTTAAATAAGGATACCTTAAATATCTATATTAAGGTTACTACATTTGGAAATATTTATCAATTCATATTATTAACCACCAGTTACCCCCGCGGTTTCTCCCGCATTCCCAAGTACTGTTACATTTACCCAGGATACAAATTATTCCAAGTTGTAAACGATCTATACACTAAATTTCATTCACATCTTGTATAGTAATATTCTAGAAAAAACAAGCTTTGTGCTATTTTTTATAATATATATATTATTACAGTTTAATAAGCCATATACATCTGGAGTTACGTGTCTCCTTGGCAAATACTTTCATTTGATACTCATGAAATGGGAGGTGGCTTATGAATAAATAAATTACACCCATAATTAAAATGAAGTGCAATGTCTACAAAAATAATAAAGTGTGCAAAACTTCAGCGGAAGGGGCACCTGGAGAATTGTGACGCGATTCTGGCGATAGATGTTCGTGGTTCAAGGCTTTAGTCCAAAGTTCAGTTGGAAGATTTGTCCCAGGTGCAGTTAAATAAAAGCTTGTAAAAGGACCCGGTTATTGTATATGATTAAGTTCTATCCACAAACATTGGATATTACTTGTGCATTAGGTACTAAAATAGTCTAACTTAAATCTATTTCATGTCAGGTTTGCGTTTGACCGCCGTTTTCCATTCCGGCGTCTACATAGCCCTTAACTAGGTTCTCTAATATGAATCGTATTGTCAATTTGTATATATTCTCTATGTTTGGAGTGTATCTCTCGCCGAGGGTCGTTTTGGCTGCTTCGAGGAATGGCTGCTCGATTTTCTGGAAGGAGAGGAAAAAAAGCTTATGAGTTTTATCTATATCTATACTAATATTATAAAGAGGAATGATTTGTATGTAAAAATGTTTGTTACTCTTTCACGCAATAACTACTTAACGGATATGGATAAAACTTGGTACATAGATAGAGCATATCCTGGAATAATATATAGGCTTTTTTATCTCGGGAAAATGTGATTTCCCTCGGGAAAGCGGGTAAAACTGCAGGGGACAGCTATTATATATAAAATACTAAAACTAATGCTAAATATATCAGACATAGAACAATTAGGTTGTCTGATAGCTTTTCTGTATCGACAATACAGCTTGTCTGGTAGATATTAAGGTTTTTACATTGTGTGCATGAACACGTTTGTTTGTTCTGTCTGGGTTTAAATATAACAAAGTATTTATTTGTAACTGCTATAAAATTCTGATGAAGTTCTTGTTATTTAAAAGACAGCGGTGTAATTCTATAAGGGCTATTTTTTCCTTTTTAAGGTACGGAACCAAAAAAACAAAAATCAAAAAAAATCTTAATACATTAGATACGTTTTTTTTGTTTTCGGAAAACGGTAAAATATGCTTTGAATGTACCACAACATTGGCCACTTATGAGTTATTATTTTCATTCATAAGTAGATCAGTTATTAAGTGCTTCGTTCATTGCCAAGAAATGAAATCAATAAGTAAAACAGCTCTTAATAATTATTCGAATTTCAAACAGAATAAATTTTGATTTGAAGTAAAATGTAATTTCAATTTGTAAAGTGATCCAATCAACCGCGTTCTAGTTCTTTTAGTGACGCCCAGTACCGATCTAACCTATTTCCGAGTATTGCGATATTTCCTCTTACAATAAATAAATGCAACTTCAAAGTGAACGAATTACGAGAACGAGAAAATTCCATTCCTTAGTTCATTCTTCCAATCATTCCCGTCTTCAGTATTGAGTGAGAGTTGCACTGATTCTTTGGAAGCTTTAGGTTTTTACTACGAATTTGCCGATACTATTTGACGTTAATTAAAAATGTTTTATTACTTTTTATCAAGTTCTCTTAGCTTTATTTCTTGAATGGGATAGAAGAATAATAAACCGAAGAGTAGTACAAATTTATAGTACTTTGTACTTCAGAAGGTCGCTTTATGAACCTTCAACTTTTAAGATTTGAATAACCTGCTTCTGAAATTATTTTAATAACCACATCCTTTTTGATTAAACGATTAATTGACATGGTTGGTAGGTTCAGTATATTGTGTCAACACATTCACAATGATATATTTAGTCCCAAAAATTGTCTGCATCGATTCTCCATATTTTAATTTTTAACTACATGAAACTAAAAGTTCAAACGAGATTTTTTTGTGTTCTTCTTCTACAGTAGCTAAATAATGAAAAAATAAAATTTCTTTAATGGCATAATTGACAATCTTCAAAAGTGATTACGCGACATCATCATCTACATGACCTGTTATTTATAATTTGTGGTCGTCATAATACTTATACTTTCTGTCCACATAATACATTACATTTAATCAGATATTGGGCAGAAGTTTTACGGCCGACCGGCAGCTTGACGCCAACCCTCCTTGGTAATTCTTTTGTTCAGCGCTCGGTAAAAGGTGAAAAGTGCACGTGGTCAAGGGTGTACTCTTTAGTCGTATCTTACGACATCCCAGAGCTGGAGTCACTAAATGGCGGACCGCGCTCCGGATTAGGACCGTCGACCTATTTTGTGCGGTCCGGTGATGATCTCCAGGAATTGCAATTGCTTTCACCAAATTTACTCCCAACTTCAGACAGATAGTTCCTATTAAAAAGTTACATTTGTCACATTAATATTTATGTTAATATTTTTGTTCTTGTTTAGTAACGGAAAAATAATTTTTTTATTGATATTTTTAATTTTGCTTGCTAGTAATTAAATAAAAAAACCATTTCGCCAATGATACTACTTAATTAGTTATCCCAGACTCCTGGATCTAGCGCCCAGAGAAAAGTTAGAGTGGCGGTATTTGTCGCTGCCACTGTACACCATAAAAGCAATGAAAAAACATAATGTATATGTAGAGGAGATAGGTATATTATTCCATTACAGCCTGAGCGTAAACTCTTTACAGGCACTTCCGTTTACTTAGATTTAATAATGAAATATAGGGCACTAAGCTTATTAGTGCACCTCTCCCTTCCAAAGGAAATAGCCATTATAATGGAGCTCAAAGGAATAGAAAGCAGGAATATTTTTATACTTATTATATGAGGGTTATAACAAGGGTTTCCTTGAGAGCTGGACATTTCAAAGAATGTGCGTTAGAAAGCGCTGAATAGTTTGGGGACGAAAAAAAAAGTATTTCATTTTAGGAGAACTATGCCCATTTTCACAAATCATCATCAGGTAAGAGTAGGAATCTACTCTTACCTGAAGATCCTCCTAATATATGTGAAATTATAATGCTTATTACCTTCTATTTTTACACGCTTTATATTAGCTTCACCTGTATGTATGTATGTAACCGACCCCTTTGAGCTCGATTTTGTCCAACTTTGAACGATCAGATTTTATTCAAACTTTGCACACCTGTCAAAGACCGATGACAATGCAATAATCCGATCAAAGCATCCGATTATCCTAATTAGATTAGCCAGGATTAATTAATTTCTTTCCGCATCCTTTGCATGCGAGTAAGAGAGATAGAGCTAGTGCGCGAACTACACATGCGTGCAGTTCCAGACTAACTCTTTCGGGCACTCAAAAAAATGTAATTACAAAATGAAAAATATATAATAGTTAAAAAAAACTAAAAAACACGCTTTATATAGTTTGAATAAGAAAACAAATGTTTTATTTTAAAAAAAGCGGGGGTGCTTTTCAAGATATTATCGAAATGATAATCCTTCTCATATCTGTCAATTCAATATTTATAACTATTGACACCATGCACCCCACGCTTTTTTTACAATAAAACATTTTTTTTCATATTCAAACTATTAACAACTTAAATTTATTAAAAAAAAAATACATTATTCTTAATTAATATTTATTAAAACTTATTTTCTGTTTTTTAGTTTGGTTTTCTATATAAAGCGTGTTTTTTAGTTTTTTTTCATTATTTTTGATAATCCTTAAATATGACTCGAAAGGTGGCAGTATAATAAATATATGAGTGACAGAGTCTGTTTCTCCTGACTCGTACAATCAGGGACCATCACGTCTAGAGTGAATAGGCCTTTTTTGACAAGCGTCCTCCACTTTCAGATTCGTTATTTTCCTCTGTGGGTAGGTTGGGAGCCAAACGCAAGGCCGTATAATATGTAAGGTATTTTTTATTTCTTCTTATATACAGTGTAAACTCTTTATAACGTTATCCTTTATAACGATAAACTCCCTATAACGTTGAAGTGAGCCCAAGTTGGTTGGTTTGTTCACTTTGTTTTGTTTTTTTTTGTTCACTCCATATAACGATAACTCTCTATAACGACAAAAAATGCTCAGTCCCTTGAGTTTCGTTATAAAGAGTTTACACTGTATATTAAAATATAAAGGTTGTGTGTCACAAAGTAGAGTAAGTCAAGGTAAATGAGATGAAGAGATGAAATTTGCAAGAGAAGAGTGCACACAGAGATTATGACGGAAATAAAATAATGTAAGAATATCTTGTCTGTTGCCAAGAATGTATCTGAGATTCTTGATAAAATATACGGTCCCATTGGTCCCCGTTGGGCGCCATTTGTTACGTTTCTGTAAAATAGCTTGAAATTCTCACCCAAAAATTCTCCGCCTTAAATCCAGGGACCTGATGATGAGTAGCCCCAACGTGTCTTACATACGCGAAGAACGCGTCTATATCACCCAGACCCTTAATGCCTTCATCCAGGGTGTGCATGACCTTTGTCGCGTGTTCTGCCAACTCTTCAGAGCTGGCCTGGTCTTCTACTGTATGTAGCTCACTGAACTTTTCGAAGAGATGCATTAAATCTTTATTTTCTTCAAATAATCTGTAAAAGATAACGAAAATAAATTGCAGGTGCTTTTCTTTAAGGAATTATATTTTTTTGTATGGAAAGAACTTGTTTCCAAAATATTTTCATTAAGTTTACAGGTAGCGCAAAAAAAAATTTCTGATTTCTTGTTTTTTAAGGAATATTCTTTCATATGTTTTTATCCTCAGAAACCGTACTACTATTATAAATGCGAATGTTTGTTACTCAACCACGCTGAACGGATCAGAATGAATTTTGGTACAGATTATAGACTGGATTAGCTCATAACTTTTTTATCACGGCAATTTGACACATCCCTCGGGAACGGGGGTGAAACAACGGGCGACAGCTAGTCATTAATCAATAAGATAATATTTACATTACATATTAATTGTACAATGAATGATAATATTGCCAATATTACATACAAAATTAAGGTAAATATAAACTCATAAATATTAATTAAATGTTCCGCCTGTGGATAAAATTACCGTCTACTTGAAAAATTTGTTGTATTAATGATATCCATGCCATGCTACATACATATGACATACTAGCTGTCCCCGGTGGTATCACTCGTGTTCCTGATGGATGTTAAATTTTCCCGGGATAAAGCCTGAGGTACTCCTTATAACATCAGCTATCTGTCAATCAAAGTCCCGGCAAAATAGGTCCAGCCATTTTGGATAAAGCCGGAGAAAGAGACAGATATGACAGGTATGGCGTAAGTTCCTACCAACTTTCATTTCGATATTTTGACATTACAAACAGACATTTCAATTTATTTGTATAGATTAAATATAAATCAGTGACTTCCCAGAATCGAATACCCTTTCGAATGAATACAAAACCATTTACCAGGAATCTTGGAAATTGATTCCCGTTTCTCTAATTCACTAATTGAACTTTTGTTGACTCGGAGTTTAAAGATTAACCACAGATATGTCTCTGTACTTTAATTTAGACGCACGTTTGATCGAGTTGCGAATAATCTCAAATAAGTATTTGCTTATTTACTAGAAGGCTTACAGTCATGAGCTTTCATAGAACGAAAACATTTTGAGAAACCGTACCCTTATTTTGAAATTCTATCTCTAAGGTCCTACCCATGTGTTATGGGAGTATGACATGAAAACCAGTTCCCTTCTAAGCGCTTGTACCTTATTCCATATTATATTATTATAGGGATAATAATGGTGAAGCTACCATTGTGGTCAAATACAAGCGTATCCTCATGGTTGGCGGCATACTGACAATTACCAGGGTACTGCGTATGTCTATAGACAGCGGTTACCACTTACCATTTGGTGGACCGTCTGCTTACTTGGTAATTTTACTGTTAAAAAAACTTGAACAATTTTTTTTTCTGTCTCTGCAGTCTATTTTAAGCTTTGACCCTCTATTTCGTCTTCCTTACTTCCTTAAGTGACAGGCTGACAGCTAAACTTGTATACATGAACAGCTTTCCCTCGCGTGCCTGAGGGATGTTACGTTGTCCCGGTATAAAAAAAGCAGCCTTAGTTACTCGTTGTAACATCAGCTGGCTGCCAGTGAATGTCACACAAAATCATTCCAGGCGTTTCGGATATACAAAATGACGGAAATTAGTAATAGTTTCTTTTTCATACGTACCCATTATACGAGTACTTACAAATGCAGTGTTAAAAACTGTTTTGTTTTATGTTACAAACAGATATGTAATTTTAAAAGTTATACTACTTTAGTCGCGTTATGAAAAATTAAAGAGTGTAATTTTAAAATGCGCGCGCATCACTGTCACACAATATTTGACAATGCTTGGGTGTAGCGCTCGCTCCAGCAGGACACATCTTTATGTACAAAATCTTATTTTGATAAGAGTAATTGCTGAGTTTATTGCCGGCTCTTCTCAGTAAAAGCAACCTTCCGAACCGGTATTAGAATCTGACCATTCATATGTGCCTGTGAAGGCCTATTTGAATAAATATTTCATTTCATTTCATATTAACAGGTTGAACTAAGCTGATAATGGTCTCTCCGGAACTTCGCCCAAATCGCAACTGTCAGTGTCAATGAGTTAGCAATGATGTTATTGTCGCGGGTAACCTAACAACGTAAAAAATTGTTTTTCGTTGCTACAGACAGGTGCTCTTTAGTTTTACACTACAATTCACTACACTTCACATTCCACTACAATTTCACGACTGAATAGTAAAGGCAGTTTTAGTGCAGTCTTTCTCACCAGTAATTTCGGGTATAACTTACGTGCGTACATAAGTACACACACACGTTTTTTTATTAATTATTTCTATAGATAAATGCGGTTTTTCCAATGATTTCCCAGCGGTTTTTACCAAAAACGCAACACAGTATAAGTCTTGTTCAACCCTTAAACCTTAATCGATATCATATGTCGCTTTGGGGTTGTAAACGAACCATGGACATATATATCTTTAATTAGTTCCATTGTTTTGAGACTTTAATTGCCCAATCGGAAAGTTTGACAGGCTGTTTTTGTTTGTTTGACGCGACTACCCGTTGGGTTTCCGAGAGTTTGAGAGCCGTGTTGTAAGTGTACATTACACGTGGGCCTTATATAAATAGTGGTTTGGTGTTAATTTAATTGCCTGTAAGCTTTGAAACTGTAATTAATGAGTCGTATACACCTTTCAGAAGGTTGTAGCTGTTAATCAATGTACTTTGGAATAAAGTGTATTACAGTACATATATCCTATGTATGGAAGATTTATACTAATCTATACATATATTATATACTCGTATATTGGTGTCCTTTGACGCACCATCACGTCTAAACTACTGAACATATCGGGAATTTTTCGTAGATGATTGTAGGCTATATATGATCGATAAACGCGAGTGAAACCGCAGAGGGACAGCTAGTATTATATAGGTATAAGCGAAACATTTTGAGGAGTGATTTATGGATCGACTCTTTCACACGAAATCTTCTTAACGGCTTTGAATGAAACTTTGAAAATAAATAGTTTATAAACTGAATTAATTTGATACGCCAGTTGACTTGGTGGTTAGCGACCCTGACTGCCAAGTCGCAGGTCGTGGCTTCGCTCCCCACCCAGGACAAACATTTGTGTGCAAGAACATGTCTGTTTTTATTCTGTGTCTGGGTGTAAAATATCTATACTCGTATATGTATGCATTTAGAAAAATAAAAAGTAGTACTCGTATATGTAGTATATCAGCTATCTGGTTTCCATATTACAAGCTCTGCTTAGTTTGGGATCAAATGGCCGTGTGTAAAGAATGTCCCAGTATATTTATTTATTAATTAACACATATGATTTTTTCTGGGGTAATGGAACATACCTCGGGAACACGGGCGAAACCATCAGGAGCAGTAATGTACATATATTGACACACCTGTTTACTTTATTATTCATTATTAGGTAGTGTTAAGTTACTTTATGTTCTTGCCTGCACAGTAAAGTGCTAAGTAGGTCGAGCTACCAGGTGAACTGGCTGGTTAGATTCACCGGCAGAAGTTTCAATTTGTTACCTGTAAATCGATGATATATAATGTTAAAGATAATTTAATTTTAGAGTAGTAGAGCTCTTAGTGCAGAGTTCGTCCGGGGAAGTACTACCACCTTACCCATTTCCGCCGTGAAGCAGTAGTGCAATTGTACTACTGTGTTTCGGTTAGAAAGGTAAGGGGGCCGGTAAAATTACAGGCACATGAGACTTAACAACTTCACGTCTCAGGGTCGACAACGCATTGGCGATGCTCCTAGTGTTGCAAATGTCCATAGGCGGCGGTGACCACTTACCATCAGGTGGACCGTCTGCTTGTTTGTCGGCCCAAGTGGCATAAAAAAAAAAAAAAAAAAAAAAATCTCACTTCCCTACAATAAGGCGAGGAGGGCGATGGCTGCCACATGCGTCATGCTTGTGAACAGGTACTGCTTGTGGGGGCTGGTCAGCTTTAGTTTGTTTGTATTTTTTTTCATAAATATTCATAATATTATATTATTGTTAAATAATTCCGCACTTTTGCGATAACACACAGGTATTGTCAGTGAGACTAAATAAATTTTATGTAATAAATCTAAGTTTGTTTTAAAAAAGAGTAATTGCTGAGTTTATTGCCGGCTCTTCTCAGTAAAAAAACAACCTTCCTAACCGGTATTAGAGTCAGACTATTCATAAGTGCTTGTAAAGGCCTATTTGAATAAAAATATTTTCATTTTCATTAATTTCATTAGCAAGCAAGAGACCACTGTTTATTGTTTTTCTGTCAAATGTTACTTTCCCAAATATCCCAGACGTATTTTAAATACGAACGTCTATCACATGGCTAGCGTGATCGTATCGAGTGCGCCAAAATGCAGGTGTTTATGGAAAATTTTACACCGCGCATCCTGTGGTGATGCCCGATGATCAATTTCCCATTGCATTGGTTTTGGCACACAAAATACGATAACGATACGCTTACGATGGATGGTTGTCCTCACGGCACAGGTAATCGCCAACACGCTATATTAAACGGTTTCAAATTGAAACCTATTGCAACATGATTGTTATCTTTCGTAATAGACCCGCAAATGTTGTGGATTTTATGGAGAAACTTGTGGTTACGCTAAAGATGATAATGACGTTTTTTGTATTGAAAACCCTAAAAGTGTGACACAAAATTAATTTCCCCTCTATTATCCAAACCATTGAATCTCAAATCCTTAAATAGAATGGGCCATTGCGACGTAGGCACCAAATTATCTGTCTAAAATCACTTTAGCGATAAAGCTAAATCCTAACAATATTAGAAATTCGAAAGTTTGTGAGGATGAATGTGTTACTCATTCATGTAAAAACTACCGAACGGATTTTGGTGGCTTGACACATAGGACACTGGAATAACATCTCGGCTACGGAAAAATGTAACATCCCCCAGGGAAACCGTGAGGGACAGCTAGTATTCAATATGTCTTAAATAAATGTCAGTTTGTTAGTATTTTGTAACAACTGGTGGAACCAATAGTTTGTGTCCGAGTGCAAGGTTGCGGTGGAATTAAAAAAGTTTTTGTTTGTTCTATACAGTTTCTATATTAAAAGTTTATTCGAACTTCTGACGATACAATGTTAAATGTTTCTACAATATTAAAAGTAAATGAAAGCATTTTTGTATAATTCTATAGAATGCAACGGTATCACCGAAACTAATAAAACTTAAATAGCTTAAGGTGTTCGGCTGATCGCACAACATACATACAAATAAAAAATAATAAGTGTCTGTTTGAAATGCCAAAATAACAGCCTTTTACAAAGTACATATGAAAGGAAGAGGCGTTGTGCAGTGTGACAGTGTGGATGGTCTGAGGATTCTTATAATAGGAAAAATATCTAAAGTGACAAGTGGAGTGAAATTCAATGACTATTATATAACTAAAAGTGTAAAGAACTACCTCTATCGTTATCTACGCTGAGGTTAGCGAAAACATTGATTAAAACGTAAAAAACGCAAATAAAGTTTATCCTATTCCAAAGTGCTAGGACCTACTGCTAGTGCCTTTTGTGAAAAAATATTGGAACAAGTATAAATAGTGCAACTTAAAAATCTTTTAACGAATAACTTTAATACGAGTAATCTAATATAACCCATAAAAATTATTTAAGATTTTTTATTATTGTGCTGTGTGTTGGTGATTGAAAATAAATTAATCTTTAACAGCCTGAACTATCGGACGTTATATAAAATATGACACTTCGCTACAGTACAAGAATTTCGGAGGTATAGATTATCCGCCGAATAGCTCAGCGGCAGCGCACTCAAGGGGACGACCCAAGGGCCCATGGTTCGATTCCCGAAATACGGATTTGTTTTTGATGTTTTATTCATCATCATCTTTATGATGAATTAAAACATTAGCGAGATATAATTTGAAATCATACAATGTCGAGTAAACGAGTAAACGATAATAAATCATCAAAAAGGAATATTCAAGAAGACAATATAACATATCGTAGACCGAGGTCGAACTCGGTAAACTCAGGATTAGATCAATCTTACTCACTATTGTCAAGCCAAAGTAGTTTATATAATTCTATGCTACTAGATAGTTCAATGAAAAGTCTACCAAACGCAGAACAAAATATCGATCTAATCGAATTAAAAGAGGAAATAAAATCACTGAAAAAAAACTTACAGGCAGCGCATGCTGAGGTGGATAGGTTAACTTTAGAAAATATTGAAATAAAGAAGAAACTGGAACAAAATAACATAGCTGTTAAAGCATTAAAACAAATAAATAGCCCTTTGAGGAAGGAATGTGGATTATCAAAAACATTGTCTGGAAAAAGGAAGAAAAAAGAGTCGGTAGTTTTGACTCCGATAAGAAGTAAGCAACCTAGTAAACATTACAACAGCACTCCGAAAATTAAAACTAGTGTAGTACTTACGGATCCCCAAAATGACAACGAGAAAAGAAATCAAGAAAGTACAATACATTCACAGTTATTATTATCAGTGACGGATAAAGAGGAAATTAATAATTTAGAAGACAATACTATGCTAGCGATGGATAAAAAACTTCTACAAAAAGAAAAAATAATGGATAAAAAAGAAACACGAAAAAATTATATGGAAATAGCAAACTCTAAGCAAGAAAAGGAGCATAAAGTCGTAATATTTGCTAATGATGAGGGTAAAGGAGTTCGCAAAATCCTACATTATCTTCTGGGCTCTAGGTTTAATGTGGTATCTATAACCATGCCCGGTGCAAGGATAGATCAATTGCTACTATCTTGCTTAAATCATTGCACAACGTTCAATAAGTCGGATTATGTAATAATAATAGGTGGTTCAAATGACAATAATCCTTTACAACTACAAGCTCATTTGTATTACTATCTTAATAAATTGTGCAATACTAATGTTATTTTAACTGAAGTATTGAGAAATAATTGTATTAATGTTAATGAAATTCGTTATATGTACAAACTTATATGTAAACAATTTGATTGGGCTATGTTCACTGGCTACACATACGACTCGCACAGGCTGACATTGCCAAAGCAACGATTATTGAATTTGAGTAAGAATATTCTAAGGGATATTTTACATTTGGTTAATAAATATAAATATCAAGATTATTGCCGTAAACAAATTAATCATAAGTCAATAAGAAACGTCGTTCTGATGAAAGAAACAGCTACAGCTAGTACACAAACAGAAAACCAGTTTTTTCGTGAATGATGCAAACAAATATTTTAAAGTATTCCACCAAAATATAATGAGTATCAAGTCAAAAATCTCTGATATACAAACATATTTGAAATCCCAAGCCAAAAACATTGATGTAATGTGCTTCACTGAGAGCTTCCTAAAAAATAATAATGTGCATACTGTTCAAATTGAGGGATATGAGCTTGCCACTCATTATTCACGAAACCTAGCTAGTCGAGGAGGAGTTTGTATATTTGTTAAAAAAGGGATACGCTATAGTAAACTGGACTGGTTAACTGACCACTCTGTGGAAAGAATCTATGAATGTTGTGGAATTACTTTATCAGAACTCAAACTTTATATATTGTGTGTCTATAGGCCGCCAAGTAGTGATGTAGATTTGTTTTTCAATAAGTTTGAAACTACTTTAGTTAAAATAATGCGTCAAGCAAGAAACCTTAGTAAAAAAGTTATAATTTTAGGAGATTTTAATATTAATATTTTAGAAAAAAATAAAACTACCATACAATTTTCAACGATATTACAAAACTATAATTTGCAATGCACGATTAAGGAACCTACTCGTATAAATTCTCACTCACAAACATGCATTGACAACATTATCACAAACCTACGTAAATTCCATTCAAAAGTGGTTAATGCCGGCCTTTCGGACCACACTGGTCAGGAAATCAAAATAACGTGCAGTTCTAATTATGTTGAAAAATATTGGTTTGAATTTAAAAAACAAGTTGATAGTAATCTGGATATATTTAAAAAGTATATAGATCAAATAAGTTTCGCGGAAATATATAGTCATGAGAACGATGTAAATATGGCTTACGATAAGTTTTTAGAAATTTTGGAAATGATATTTAAACTATGTATACCTGTACACAAAGTCAAAATTACATATAAAAAACAACCAAACTGGTTAACAAAGGGGATATTGAAATCTAGTAAACAAAAGAGACAACTTTATATTGATTTACAAAAAAGCAAAACAGATTGTAAACATAATTATTACAGAAAATATAAAAATATACTTAAAAAGTCTATTCGGTACTCAAGAAAGAATTCAAATATGAACTACATAAAGAACAGTACAAACAAGTCGAAAGCAATCTGGGGTTTAATTAAGCTACATACTACGCCACATAATGACATAAAGCAATCCATAAATAAAATACGCACCGAACAGGACATTATTACAAATCAACTTGACATTGCTAATTATATGAATTAATTATATGCCACACAAAATTGTAATACATTATTTTTATCCAGAAATCTTAAAACTCTGCTATAAATGATTTTTTCAAATATTTTGGACAGACATGGTAGTATTGCTATGGGTCTATAATTACTTGGATCATCTTTGGATCCCTTTTTATGTAATGGTTTTATGATTGCTATTTTCAGGCTATTTGGGAATACTCCCGTTTCAAGCATAATATTTGATAAATAAACCAATGGTTTCGAAATACTTCCGATACAGGCCTTTACAATTTGAGTTGATATTCCATCAATCCCACAACTTTTTTTGTTCTTAAGATTTTTTACAATAGATAATATTTCTGTTTCATCCACTGGTTCTAAGTAAATACTTTTACAAATTGTGTTGAAAGTAGGTTGGAAATTATGGTCATCAAAAGATTCATTACATAAAAATCAATTTGGATTCCGTGGGGGATTATCAACATCAATGGCTATATTTAAAATTCTTGACAGAGTATGGGACTCCATTAACAATAAATGCCAATGTACTGCCTTATTCCTAGACATGTCAAAGGCTTTTGATTGTGTAGTACACTCGGTTTTACTTAAAAAACTTGAAAATATCGGTATTCGAGGAAATGCCCATAACTTATTACAATCATATCTTTCGAACAGATATCAAACAACTGTTCTGAGTCATTTTAACAAATCGACAAAAACTGTGGAACAAATACAATCCTCTCTCGAAAAGTCTGATATAGGAGTTCCTCAGGGTAGTATACTAGGTCCGCTTTTGTTCTTAATTTATATTAACGAATTACCTGATTTTACAAAGCACCTGTGCATCTTGTTTGCTGATGATGCAACAATTTTATTTATAAATGAAGGAATGAATTTAAAAGAATATGAAACAGAAATCTGCTCTACCTTAAATAACATAACATCCTATCTAGAACGAATAAATTTAAAAGTTAATCCAACTTAAACTAAAATTATGCAACTCAGAAATTACAAAAGCGCAAAACTTGATTTAAACATAAATATAGATAGTAGTATTATAGAGCAGACACATGAGACTGATTTTCTAGGTATTACATTAGACATGCATTTGAATTGGAAATCACAAATAAACAAAATTAATAACAGAATCGCCGGTTTGTGCCATGCCTTGTCAGTGATCGTGGATGTGTCGTCGGTGGAGATAGCACGCAATACTTACTATGGATCCATTTATCCATTACTTACATACGGAATTATATTTTGGGGAAACTCTGTGAATGTCGATAGTACATTCATTCTCCAAAAACGTAGTCTCAGAATAATTCACAGTATGTCTAGACATGATTCTCTACGTTTAGTTTTTAGGGAAAAAGGTTACCTTACACTTACTAATATATATATACTCGAACTCTGTTTATTTGTAAAAAATCAAGGCCACTATTTTAATAAAAACTCTGATTATCGTACACGGGAGACTCCTATGAGGCAATATGACAACCTGTACTTGCCAAAAATTCAATCAATGATCTATGCCAAGAGTACTCTGATTACAGCAATACGTGTATATAACCATTTGCCAATTTATCTAAAGGATTTACCAAACATAAAATTTAAAAATTGTTTAAAGAAATGGCTTATTCAAAATGTGTTTTATAGCTTGAATGAATTTTTTTATAATAAATATTGACATAATTGTATAATAAGTTGTAATTGATCCATTTTTTTTTTTTTTTTTTTCTTTTTGACTTGTTTAATTTTCTTATTTTATTTTTATATTCATTATTTGTGAAAAATGTACTTATTATTACTGAATGTCTGTATATTTTATTGTGACATCATTTAAATTTGTTTCCGACTTCTATTGTATGCCCGATATGGGTAGATTCTGTAGTTAATTAATTACAAATTGACAATAAAGTTTTATTCTATTCTATTCTATTCTATTCTATGCGGCACCTATATTAAAAATCTATTTAAAGAAAAGTGTCTGTCTGTGTGTCTAGCTGACTATGTCCCGGCTCCGAAACAGCCTGGAAAAAGTAAAATCCTACGGGAACGCGGGTGTAACCGCGGGAAACATCTAGTCTCTAATAAAAATCAAACCAATATAGCTGTCTATTTGTGCGCTTAGTTCTACATAATACATTTTTATGCGCCGCTAACTATCACGCAGAATATTTCTCTCTGAAGATTTATGTGTATATAATATTATCCCACTTAGGTGAAGTCGGGGCGAGTTACTAGTATTCTATAAAAGAAAAGAGAAATAAACCGTTTGAATTCAAAAGTCGTCGCTTCGCCGCGTAGTTAAGTTTCCATTAGCGAGTACGTGTTTGCTGTTAAGCTAGAATTGCGAGCTAACTACCAGTTAGAGTTTCATAAACTCTCACCTTAGTGCTTAATGTGTAGATAAACCGTTAAACATTATATTTATAAAACATAACAGCTATGAGATTCACACTATCGAATATATTTTTAAGTAACATTGCATGTGGGTATTGTTGCCGTCTCCTGACCCTATTCCCAATCTGGGTAAGGTACAGGTAAGGTACAGGTAATCCAACTAATAACTTATAAATGCCAAAGTTTGTGAGTTGGATGTAAAACTACCAAGCGGCTTTTTAAGAAACTTGGCACATAGATAGTATAGTAGGGGAGAAGTGGCATGAAAGAGCCAGTTTACTAAACGGAGCAAAAATACTTTTTATGATAGAAATGACGATTTTATATTTCAAAATTATTCTTTATTTTCTTAAGTAGGTTATTCCGTACAGAAAAATCTTAAATACTATAAAATACCTGGAAGACCGAGCTTTGCTCGGGTTTTCTTTACTAATGTAACTACTTTCTTTCTTTTTTTTAACTTTGTCATATATACCAAGATACGAATAAGATGCTTTAATAAAGGGCTCCCATTAATAGTTTTTCTCACAAAAGAAGGAACTTGAAAACGTACTTAACGTTTTCTAAAAATTAAACCTTGCTAGATCGATTTATCTCCCCCGAAACCCTCTCCAAGATGTTTCCGAGATTCAGATTATATATATACATATGTACGAGTATATACAAGAATTGCTCGTTTAAAGGTAAAAGATAGACATATAGCCTGGAATAACACATAAAATACTCTTATTCCCGGGAAAATGTTAAATTCAACGGGAATGCAAGTGAAACACCCCACAGCTAGTATGAAATAAATTCTAAGCAAAATAGCATTAATTACCCTGCCTGACCTAGGAATTCTGAGTCAAGGCGAGCTTTGTACCACTTGAACACCAACATCTTAAACAAGCACCTACTTATGGCATATGATTTGTAAGTTTTACATTCGTTGTTTTCTAGCTTATAATGTTAGAAGGATGACAGACAAATGATTAAGCCAATAGAAAATGAACACTGTCCCCCCTATAGATATTTTGACAATATCTATGGCAATACAAACGCTTTTAAATGCATTTACAAGAATATACAACAGCAGGGCAATTGGTTGAAATAGGTATAAAAAAATATATTACTTATTAAATTATCAATACAATATTTAAGGCAACAGTTGTATTGTTTTATTATGTTAGTATTAAATCTATTGTAATCTTGTTTATAACAAATAATTCTACAGTTACTTCATTTTTATATATTATTACTTATCGATAGAATTGCTAAGTATACCATACCTATTGTTATATTTATCATACTTACTGTTTTATATTATTTTTAATATTTTAAATCGAAGAATTAAGATTTTTTTAATTATTATTATCTTTGAATAATGATCGAATTTCGATCAATGAGCGAACTCAATTAACATTAGAAAGTAAATATAATATTAAGCCAATTAAAACCTTAACTATTAAAATTCAAACAACGTGGTATTTTAAATGCTAAAACGACGTTCAAATACAATAAAACCACTACTAACTTAATTATGCATAGTGTTGAGGCGAACTGATAGACAGACTGACGGAGAAGAAATGTTCGCTAGTTGTACGGTGCTGTGAGCTTTAAATGCTGACCTGCAGAATGCTCGACATGTTTATTTGTATGCAGATGTGTATAGTTGGGGAATTATATTGTTTCCGCAGGTTAAATATCTGTCCCAATAGTAGGGGAGCCCACGATGCTAAATGGGGATTTACTCGAGCGTCGTAGAGACCTATTGGGTTGCAAAGCTTAGATGATAAGAAGAAAAAAATGTTAAATGATATATACCTTTACATCGGTGGGGGAAGCGGCTATAAATTTTTAAATATGTAAATAAAAACTGTTGCATGGACATCCTCGAGCACGTCAGATATTGATAGCATCAATGCCCTACGTATTTGTAATAATGTACGTATGTTAATCTGATCGTTTGCATGATGCGGGTGGTTGTATGTAAGGGTTGAAAATGAAAAAAAAAAAATATTATCGAGCGCGTCAGATTTTCTAAGGGAGTGTTAAGTGCACCAAAAAAAAAGCTCTCACTCACTAATCTGACGATTTCGATGGGACGCAAACTCGCGGCCATTTTCATAATGTGCAAAAAAAATACGCCATTTTGAAATACTCAAGCGCGTCAGATTAAGATATATATGGTTCATCTTTATGCTCTAAACGTACTGTCTCATAATCTGACGATTATCTAGAGGGATTCGCCTGATCTGACAAAAAAAAATAGAAAAACGGTTCACTTTAAAGGCCATCCCTGCAACTTCCCGCTAATTCCATTCCTGGGCGCTTAAAATTGTACTTATGACATTTTTGAGCTCAAAATATAATTTATGTGATATTTTGAGCTCGCTGAGTTCAAAGAAATAATATTTCTATGCATTTGATTTTCTCTCCCAGCTCGAAAGTCTGATAGTCTGAACACTATTTTTGGAATTTTCAAACCGCAATAACTTTTGAATGGATCAACCAATTTTCACGCGGTTGGCAATTTTAATTGATCGAACCACAAATTTCGGAGTAATCCCGAAAAAACACTTTTTCGGGTTTCTTTCGTTCACGATATCTCTCGAACGAATCAACCGATTTTGACCAGCTTGGTGGCGATCGACGTGGTTTTTCAAGCTCCATCAACAATTCGAGGTTATCATATGTTCCTCGATACTTTCGGATAACCGGCTTGCTCCGACGATATTCCAAAATATTTACACATTTTTTTCTACTGTAAATTTAATTGTTTTTTGTAAGGTACTCTCACCACAAAATAACCATTTTAAATTAATATCACTCATATAAAATATTTATAACCTTTAATTCACACCAATAATATTAAAATAGCAAAAAAGCCAAAACGTTGGAAACACGTTGTAAACAGTATGCCACGAACGAGTCGTTATGATCAGCTGTGATGGCGTCATGGCAGCAGAAACCAGAGTGGGGACGGAGTGAGAGAGTAATACGCGGAGAAGGAAATGTAGGCATCACGCAGCTGCACGCATTTAACTTTATCGATGAATTTTTGTTATTTCGGCTTGCGGAAATCGTCAGATTATATATTTTTCATTATTCTTGAATTATTTCCTTCAAAATAAAAAAAAAATTTGCTACGCTCGAGATTGTTGAGATGACGTTTTTTTTTACAACTTTGCTGGTCTCCTCTTTCTTGACGTCACTCTCAAATTGTCAGATTAGTGGAATATACACTTTTTAGGATGTAATCAACTCACCCTACCTTAATCTGACGCGCTTGAGAATTTCTGATGGTCAATTTTTTTTTACTAATCTGATCCTGTATCCTTCACGGGCGGCCTTATATATGGGCCTCATGTTTTGTGGAGGTACTTAACCGGGTACAAGGTATCCCCCTGTATATTAATCTGCCGCGCTTTGGTAAATCCCGAAATCCCCGCTTGGGCTCCCCTACTACAAAGACAGCGTGGAGAGTTTGGCAACACTTTGGTATAGCTATTGTTTGTCGGGATTTACTATCACGTGAACAGACTGACCATTTTTACTAACCGTTGATAAGATCGATCAAAATTTTAACTCAAATATAAAAAATATACTACCCTGTTCTAGATATTACCTGCGTTTTGGATTAATCGTAACGCATAGCTTTGTCCGCCCTTACAGCTAACCCAATGCCTAATTAGATTAATTATCTAAGAAGGGAATTAGATTCGTGCGTCGCTCCGTTATGTCCTACGATTAGACGTAGACAAACAAATAAACTAACCAACGGTGAAGTTTGATTTTAAAACTGTGCCGTAATGCCTTGGGTACATTATCACACTTAGTTAATCTCGAATTTAAAAAAAAATCAAATATTAATGCAAAAATATAGGACGGATCCGCCTCACGGGTAACGCTGGGCGAGACCAAGTATACTATTAACTAAATATATTTTTATTAAATGATAAAATACAATATACAACGTATTATTTCCCTAAAGGTACGTATTCGATACAAGTCTGATGTAGACAACAGTGGGGTAACCACCCTCTGGAGGGTGGGTCGAGGTTGAAGCGAGCATGTCTAAAGCACCCCCTTTTCCAGCTTTTCCATTCTATTATTTCATTTTATGAATTAGAATTTGCTTAGGTAGGTATCTAGTGACGCGTCTGTTTTGTCAAATTGAGTATTTGGTTTTGTAGAATTATAAAAGTTTTGGGATACTGCCAGTACTGAAAGTTTTGGGTAAAGGTTTAGGCAATATATTGTATTTAAGTTTTTTTTTATATTGATATTTTTTATACGTTTTATTTATTTATTATCAACTCAAATATCGACTAATCAACTAAAATCGAAATAAAATAATCCTGTGGACCACTTCGATATTTGGCAAAACTTCGAAGAAAATACAATAAATATTAATCATTTTTCTAAATAATTTCGGTAAAATTAAGTATACTGAAGTAAAACGATTTTAATAACAATATATTACGATTAAAAAAAAATGGTTTTCGTTCTTTCCATTATGAGATAACAGGAAAAATTTACTTTCGGTTTTCCACTCCCTTTTGTCCTTATAACGAGTCCCGCAGGACCTTTGTAATGAGTCGAGATAAACAACTTCCATTTATTACATTTTCCATATGTACCAGTTCTTTTTAAACGACTTTTTCATACCAGGTGCCTAACTTAATTATATTTTAAATACATTACAATCGACCAAGGTTCATCGGTCATGTAATGTACGTAAAGTTTGACCCGCTTTTGAATGATTATATGTTTTCTTTGGATAAAACAACGCTCGAAAATAGTGTAGCTTTTTATACGTGAATGAATTTTGAAACATATTTATTCTATCTCTTTATTTTGTTGTTCACGTAGTGCAAAGTGTAAAGTGTAAAGTGAAGTTGTTCATTGGTATACTCTGCAGTCTCGCATCTTGCTGAGAAAGTATAGGTAAATGGTAGATACCACTGCGATTTCTACTTCTTATAAATGTTTGAATATCGATTTTTATAGAGTACTAGCTGTCCCGGCAAACGTTGTTTTCCATTTTTACTTTGTCATAAACTATATAGTTATAAACTATTCTTGAAAAAATATCGTATTACAATTATTATATTCGATTGCCATCTTGCAACTTTATTGCGGTTCTTTGAATGTAGCAGAATAATATATAATCGCGATTAACAAACAGGGGTTAGTCGTAGAACGGTGAACATTTGAAGTTGTTTGAATTTTTCAATGCTTAATAAATGATAAAATAAAAATAAAATATTTTAACAAAAAAATAAAAATTTAGGGATGGGTCACCCTTATCATTTAGGGGAATGAAAAATAGATGTTGGCCGATTCTTAGACCAATGAAAAAAGAAAGATAAAATGACCTACGTCTTTATCAAAAGCAGGTAAGACTTCAATTTGTTTTGAAACAATGAATTTATTGAGAGCAAGCAAATATAGGTTGTTAAATCTGCAAAGAACTGATTGTTACCAAATTGTTACATCAAATATCGTACTAACAGCATTACGAGTGTCTTTGTTCCCCTTTCTTTTCTTTCTTTAATCTTCGCCCGGGGACAAGGGGGATAACTTATTTATTCTAATGCAATTCTTCAGTCGAGTCTTTCTCTTTATATTAACTTGTTCTGGACTTGTTCACCAGTGGGAAAAGGTGTTAGTTGGGACTGATATCGCCTTATTGATTATCTTTTTGAGGTTAAATTGTAATGACTTATTAACTCTGTCCAAGACATTTGGATTTCCTTACTTGTGAAAATCAAATTAATATCAATAATTTCTAACTAGGTTTCGCCCCACGGTTTGCTCGCGTTCTCGTCGAATGTTCCTATGTGTTATCCAGGACATATCTATGTGCTATATTTTATGGAAATCAGATGTTTATGCCTGATAGAGAGCGAATATATGATTCACATAAACTTTCCTAATATTTATAAAATCTGCATTCAAATCTATTGCGTAGTTAAGAAAACTAACACAAACATACAGAGAAATTGTGACTTTAATACTATTATAGAAGTAATTGTTTCAGTGCCTGGAAAGCTCAAAAGTCTTTCAAAAACTAAGATAAACGCAAACATAGTAAAAAAATGTTATAATGTTAAAAATAATACTTAAAATTAAGTGGCCAGTCACGTCTTCCATATAGAAAAGCTAAATATGTATAGAACAATTATGCGACTCATTCACGTCCACCAACTGACGTATATGGAGTAACAATACAGTGTAGACGACGGCGGCCATTGACAACGATATTTGGCTATCTGATGTCATTCCTACACATGAATATATTAGTGTCTATACAAATAAATTAAATTGTATGTATCTTTTTGCTTTGTTGAAATAACAGCTTTTTATTCAATGCATTTGAAAGTATTTACAGTACAGGAAAATGTAAAAAGAAAAAAAATGTTGTCTGTCTGTTTTGTTCGGGCTAATCTCCGAAACCGCTGGACCGATTTAAATGAGGCTTCCACTGGCAGACAGCTGATGTTATTAGGAGTAAGCAGACAGATCGTAATATTTTTGTATCTGCCTTTTATTTGCCATAATCACGTAGGTTTTGTATTGCTTATTAATTTATTTAAGTTTACCAATTATTGTTATTGTTACAGTCATACTTAAACAAATTATAAAAAAATTGTACTTATAACAAAACTTACTACACAATCTGTACAGGTAATGACCGCATGTAATTATAGACTATTATGCACTTACATCGGACTACCATAAGGATTATTTTCGATTGTACTACATACATATTCAAATCCATTATTAAAGGCATATAAGTGAATGAAATGAAATGAAATGAAAATATTTTTATTCAAATAGGCCTTTACAAGCACTTATGAATAGTCTGACTCTAATACCGGTTCGGAAGGTTGTTTTTTACTGAGAAGAGCCGGCAATAAACTCAGCAATTACTCTTTTAAAAAAAAAAAACAAACTTAGATTTATTACATAAAATATTATTTAGTCTCATTGACAATACCTGTGTGTTATGGCAATATTGCAGAATTATTTAACAATAATATAATATTATAAATATGTAATGAAAAAAAAAATACAAACAAACTAAAGCCGACCAGCCCCCACAAGCAGCACCTGTTCACAAGTATGACGCATGTGGCAGCCATCGCCCTCCTCGCCATATTGTAGGGAAGTGAGCGACCCGCCACACGACGCCGCCACAAGCAAAGGCATTAAAGCGAGCATGACTAACTTAAGTTTGAAGCACATCAAAAAAAAAAAAATTATGAATTTTAGAATACACACAAAGTGTTATCACTGTGACCATAACATGTTCAAAGTTATAGATAAATTTAAATTGCATTCAAATAAAAAAATAAATCATACCATACAACAATACATTTACAACCAGGCACTATTATCATTTAAATATTCTTTTATGTTGTAATAAGCCTTTTTTACCAATACAGCTTTAATATGATCCTTAAATTTTTGCAAGGACAAATCTAATTGCTTTATAAGGCAGAGTAATGTGTATGTGTAAGGGTACACACAATTCTTTTTTATTATCCAAGTACACTGCTGAGAAAAGTGTGTGGTGTTTTTGAGTGTACCCATTTATAGCAACGAAAGCAAACTGCTTCAAACGATTTTAATTTATCGTGAGTAATTTCCTATTACCTTAAGGCGTCGATAGCTCAATGGTAATGACGTCGTGACGGAGGTCGTGGGTAATGAGCTTCAGCTTTTGGTAAACCTATTGCACAGTGGGAGGGTATTTTGAAATCGCAGTGTAGTTCAGTCCCTTCATTGCCGCATCGAAGGTATTAAGAGTGGCCAATTGGCTTGGTGGTTAGCGACCCTGGCTGGCAAGTCGAAGGTCGCGGGTTCGATTCCCATCCAGAACAAACATTTGTGTGCATGAACATGTCTGTTCGTTCTGTGTCTGGGTGTAAATATCTATATATGTATGTATATATTAAGAAATTTAAGAAGAGTTATCTGATTTCCATAGCACAAGCTCTGCTTAGTTTGGGACCAGATGGCCGTGTGTAAAAATAATGTCTCAGGATATTTATTTATTTAGATTTTTTACACGCTATTTAAATGTAAATTTGACCGATCACCGTCTCCTATGGACATTTGTCGACCCTGAGACGTGAAGTTGTTAAGTCTCATGTACCTGAAATTTCGCCGGCCCCCTTACCTTTCTAATTGAAATAGTAGCACAAGTACACAAGCAAACTATATAGAATAATAAAAATGTAATGTTTCTGTGATGCAGTCTCTAAATATATTGACAAAACTTAAGGGTGAGTTGTTTTCGAGGATTTAAATTAAATATGCTTTAGAAAAATATTATCATCGCACAGGACGGAGTAAATTGTAAAATGGACGAAAAGGGTTTGTTACAAAATATCCGGCTCTTTGGTATTTTAATATCTGTCAACCAAGCACTTATCGGTGAGTTTTGGCAGCTGCACTTGAGGGCCTAAGTAGCCAAGTTCCTTTATCTGTTTTTGCTTATCATCTTCCCGCAACATATAACTTTCCCACAGTTAGTGCGTCACTAGAGTATAGACTCTATACGTAGTTTCAAAATATAAATAGTGATTCTATATTTTCGTTAATTATTACCAAAATCTCTTTACTTTTATTAATACTAATGCTAATGTTAATCTACCTGTCGGTTTGGTACGTGTCTATGGTCAGCAAAACCAGCTAAACATTTTAACACTAAAACTAATCCAAGATGTACTTACAAATTAAATGTTATATAGAATTTTGCATCAATTATTTGTTTATTTCATTACATGTATGTATATTAGTATGTTAATTTTAATGTATGCATACTTCTTTCATGGGGACGACATAGTCAAAATTAACAAAGTTCCTTTAAAAAAATAGATAAAAAAAAATCATCATAAAAATGTTGGTGAGCCATATTTTTTTTTTTATGCCACTTGGGCTGACAAACAAGCAGACGGTCCACCTGATGGTAAGTGGTCACCGCCGCCTATGGACATTTGCAACACTAGGGGCATCGCCAATGCGTTGTCGACCCTGAGACGTGAAGTTGTTAAGTCTCATGTGCCTGTAATTTCATCGGCCCCCTTACCTTTCTAACCGAAACACAATTGCACTACTGCTTCACGGCGGAAATGGGTAAGGTGGTAGTACTTCCCCGGACGAACTCTGCACTAAGAGCTCTACTACTCTAATATATAGGTCCTCACTGATAAACACGCAATAATATAAAGAACTTCATACAAAAAGAGGAATATATAACAGAATAATATAAACATAACATTTGACAGGCCAGTTGGCTTGGTGGTTAGCGACTCTGACTCCCAAGCCGAAGGTCGCGGGTTCGATTCCCACCCAGGACAAACATTTGTGTCCATGTCTGTTTGTTCTGTGTCTGGGTGTAAATATCTATATTAATATAGTAATAGTATATGGATAGTATCAGTTATCTGGTTTCCATAGTACAAGCTCTGCTTAGTTTGGGACGGGTGTAAAATAATGTCCCAGGATATTTATTTATTTAAAAATAAATATAGAAGTGTCAAAAGTGGCACCAAGTGGTTCGTGTAATGTTACACCTCGGCGCTGGCTAGCCAGTTCCTTTGCTTGAACTTGGCATGACACACTGCCGCGTGTTTAGATAAATATCTTGGGACATTTTTACACACGGCCATCTGATCCCAAACTAACCAGAGCTAGTACTATGGGAACCAGATAACTGATATACTACTTTTATTGCCTTTTTTTAAATACATACTTATATATATATACAAAAAAAATTATCCAGACACAAAACAAACAGACATGTTCGTGGTAAGGAAATGGATTGTACCTTAGAGAAGGACATAGGCTACCTTTTGTCTCAAATAATCTTAAACGGTATGAAAATTTGCGTGGGGAACCCATAATTCTTATGACATACGAACGAAGTCGCGTGTTATAGCTAGTACTATGACCAATATCCTGAAGGTATATCTGCAATCTGAATATCAGTGTGCCAATTGCATTGTGGTATTTATGGTGTGGATTAGTTTGCTTGGACACTGACGGAAACTACAAACAGAAACGCTTTGATCACTAGATCGAATGAAATTGCACTGTATTGTAATCTGCACACAATTCAAATTGATGTACTGACATATTTTCAGTGGGTAGCAACCTCGAGATGGTGTGCTATTAGAGCAAAGCTAATTAAGTATATGGCTTGGTGGTTAGAAAGTGACTAGCACGTACTGATCACGGGTTCGGTTTCCACCCAGAAAAACATTTGTGTGCATGAACATGACTGTTTGTAATGTTTCTGAAATGAGGTATTCGATTTATTGTTAATGTATTTTTTATATTAATTAGTTATTATACTTATAGTATTAGGTTTCAGCATTTATTACAACTGTTTTACGTGCAACACCCATCTTTTTTTGTTTAGGTTTTCCTTTTGCGATTAACCGCCTACTTTCTTGTCATGTTTATCATTTAGTTTACTATGGAATGAGCTGTCGCCTGTGGTATTTCCGGACCTTCAAGAAAAGAGCGTACTCCTTTTTTAAAGGCCAGCAACGCACTCGTGGCTCCTCTGGTGTTACGGGTGTCCATGGGCGGCGGTAATCGCTTACCATCAAGCGATACGTCTGCTCGTTTGCCTACCATAACATAAAAAAAAGTTTATTGTATTGTACTATTACAAAATAATGTTTATTCATTATATATTTTATAAATACTTTCTCACGCGTGGAAACCCTATCGGTTTTTGGAGCTCTGAAACCCCTGACCAGTATTAAATTCCAAGTTATCTAAGTGTGTTGGCCTTATCGCCCGGCGCTCGAGGGCTTGAACCTTACCTTCGGATAACTTGATTAAGTAAACTTCAGCGTAACGCGTTATTTAAACTCAGGATTATATGGGTTTGCGCTGTATATACACACATATATTTAACAAAACGTTGTAAAAACACGTTTCTAGTATGGGACCTTTTAATTTTAGTCTTGTTGTTATAACAGCCATACACACTGAAAAAATTCAATAGTCAACAAATTATGGTCCATAGAATACATGACTGATAGACAGACGGACGGACGGAAAGCGCAACCTTAATATTAATTATATCTTTATATTTATAATTCTTCTGTACGTGTGTTGACAATGAACTCCTAAACGGCTAGACCGATTTGAATGATTTTTTTTGTATGCGTTTGGGTGGCGCCCTGGATGGTTTAGATTCACAATTGGACCCGGTAGGTGGCGCTGCGAGCGGATCCTGCATTTTTGTATAGACTTATTTCGACAGAACGACGTCTGTCCGGGCAGCTAGCATATACATACCTACTCGTATATATGTATAATAGGATCCCGTTGGGTACGGACGGTATATCTTTTCTTAGTGCATCTCTATATTGTATTAAGACATGACGCTTCCTTCTAAATATCACAATTTCATCAATGTGTTTGATACATGAATAGCTAGCTGTTCCGGGCATGCTTTGCAACTAGACTTCTTTTATTATCTTGAACCTTTGTATGTAGAACAACTCATTAACGTTTCATCGCTATCGAATACATAGTATACTAGTTGTCCCCTGCGGTTTTACCCGCGTTCCCGTGGGATTTCACATGTATTATACATAAAAACCTAAAATAAAAAGAATATATTCAGGATCACTCATTACCCTAATACATAAAATCCTACTTCCTACTAATATCATAAATGCAAAAGTTTGTATGTATGTTTGTTACTCTGTGCCGCAAAAACTACCAAACGGATTTGGATGAAACTTGGCACATACAAAGAAAATGCCCTGGAATAACACATAGAATACTTTGTGTGCTGGGAAAATGTAACATCCCTCGGGAACGCAGGTGAAACCGCGAGAGACAGCTAGTCTCTTTTAATGCATGTAAAATAGGTCAGTAGCTAGTTTATTATGAACTAGCTCTCCCCCGCGGTTTTACCAGCGTTCCCGTGGGATTTCACATGTATTATACATAAAAACCTTTCTCTTCAATCACTCTATCTATTAAAAAAACCGCATCAAAATCCGTTGCGTAGTTTTAAAGATTTAAGCGTACAAGATTTAAGCATACATAGGGATATAGGGACAGAGAATGCGACTTTGTTTTTACCTTTGATGTAGATTATGTAGCAGAACAAAGAGTGTCTATTCTAATAATCCAGAAGTTTTATTTTGTTTTTCTTATGGCGCATGGGCCGACAAATAGGAAAACGGCCCACCTGATGGCAAGTGGTCACCGCTACCTATGTACATTTGCAAAACTAGAGGCATCGCCAATGCGTTGTCGTCCCTAAGACGTGAAGTTCTTAATAATAATAAATATCCTGAGACATTCTTTTACACATGGCCATCTGATCCCAAATTAAGCAGAGCTATACTACTTTTTATTTTTTTTCTTACACCCAGACACAAACAGACATGTTCATGCACACAAATGTTTGTCCTGGGTGGGAATCGAACCCGCGACCTTGGACTTGGCAGTCAGTGTTGCTAACCACCAAGCCAATTCGCCTGTCATTGAATTATTAGTCTCATGTGCCTGTAATTTCTGTGTACGGAATTCATACAAATCGGTTTATGTGTGTTTGTCACAAACATCCAAACATTAACATTTATGATACAAGTGGGACTGAGATATACATAGTCTACTGGCATGTATATACCAAAAACATTTTCTCTCACCCCTCAAAGGATCAAAACAATGGTTTCCATTAATATTACTATTAAATAAACAAACACAAAACAACCTTATCTATTTACGTAACTACTATACGGGGTACAGACGGGTCAGTTGGCTTGGTGGTTAGAGACACTGACTGCCGAACCACAGCTTGTACGATTCCCACCTTGGACAAACTGTGTATGAACATATAAGTATGTATTTAAAAAAAGTAGTATATGTAGTAGGTATATCAGTTACCTGGTACTACAAGCAGTACACTCTGCTTAACTTGGGATCAGGTAACCGTGTGTGAAGAATGTCTTGTAAAAAAGGGTGTATATTAATTTATCGGGTATTTGGTTTCCATAGTACAAGCTTTGCTTAGTTTAGGATCAGATGTCCGTGTGATGTCCCCCGGGGGTTCACTCGTGTTCCCAGAGACGGGACTTTTTGTAACACCAAGTTTCATTCATACATACATTCATACATTTATCGTTTAAAACGAAACTTCCATTAACTAATGCTCACATTTGTATGTAAATAAGTAATATGTCATACAAACAAACTCCCGGCCCTACGTAATTAATAAACTCGGGGTTCCGTGCGGTTTTCTGTATTCGCAGATAAGGTGAGGGCGCCAATTGTTAGCATAGCTCTATTGTTTTACTGAATTATTGGACAACAATAAGTGAGACAATGGAAAGGTTAAAATAGACACAATAGTCAATTAAATTACGTTTTGTTAATATAATTATACGAAAACAGTTTGTATTGGGCCGTGTGAAATGAAGTTTACGTTTATTTTTTGAAAAAATATTTTAGATATCGTTCGTTATTTTATTACCGAAACTAAAACTTTTAGTTTATTTTTGAAACCATTTTTGGAACGAAGTTCCTTATCGCGCGTTGTGAAAGACGGAAAAAAATCATACGAAAAGTTGAACCGACACTTTTTTTCATATTGTTACGTTCGAAATTTAAATGATATGGTTTATTATAGGGTTTGTTTTTTTCATAATTTATTTAAAGGCTACATACAACATGTTTAAAATTCTGTTCCATTTATAAATTAGTAAAATTAGTAATTATTGTAAGAAAAGGAATAAGTTAAAAGTAAATTGTGAATCGCACTGAATTGAAAGAAGCATGTATTATGTCAATGAACTACTAAGTTGACAGCCCGTCTGATGGTAAACGGTCACCGCAGCCATGTTTTATTTAAATAATCACAAAAATAATACTTTCTCATATTATTTATAATAAGGAACTTCTTTCCTATCTGGTGTCCCACGAGACCATTTTTTTTCTACTTTAGTTTAATTTATTACAATAAAACATATTGATGAAAACATCCTGACTGCCACGATCAAGATCATGAATTCGATTCCCGTCCATGATAAAAAAAACCAGTGCGAAAACATGTCTGTTTGTTCTGTGTCTGGGAGTATATAATATTTAAGCTATCTGGCTTTGCATAGCACAAGCTCTGCTTAGTTTGCTTTCACATATATTATATCTCAGTATGTTTTTATGTACGTGTAATATTGAGCAACATTAAACATCTTAAAAATCTTGCAAATAAATAAAAGACGTCTTGAAGAGCATCGCAATATCAGTCGTAACTGCACTCGTTGTACCCTTCCGTCTCGAAGCACGTTTCGTCTCTCATATTTATTTATTGTGTAAAATCCAATGCATTCTCTTTAAGTGATCGTCCAACCGTTAGAATGGAAACTTTCCTTCAGATTTTATTTAGTAGCGACTCGTTCAAGTAATAATTTTTTATGCTTGAGAAGGTTTCTATACCTATTTTCATTGAAGCCGTCTTCCGAAGTGAAATAAAGCAAAAGCTTTTTTTCATCTGAGACGGAAATTTTATTATTTTGCCAATTTCAATGAAAGTTCTGGACAGGAATTGTATAACAGTAACATTTATGTATAGGTATCATAGTAAAATATTGAGAAGTCGTAGTTTTAATGAAAGTGGGTAAGAGTCAATGGAAGCATTGGACTGTCATTTGAATATTTGAACCCTCGACGCCTAAAAGGCATTAAAATTTACGTCTTCATTATGTTCGGATGTTTTTTTCGTGTTGACACATGGATGTAAAATATCTTACGAAACCTTCGCTCATGCTTATTGAAATAATACCTCGTGGAATTTTGACGCTTGAATACTCAACTCACGTAAGGTATGAGATTGAATTTGCTGTGACTATTTGCATCTAGAGTGAAGAGATGTGAATGTTCGCTCCCTAGCTAATAACATGATTTAAATCAACAATTTACCCAAAAAGCCAGTTATATAGTTTCTTCTGCGAGTGTAAGTGTCTATAAGAAGTATTTAGGTACTGAAAAAAAGTCTAGTTTACATAAAACACGCTCTGCTTGGTTTAGGATAAGATGGCCCCGCGTAAAATAGTGTCACACACAGGATATTTATTTCTTGCAGGTTCTTCTCAGTTGAAAGCGGTCCAAAACCACGGTAAATTCAAAGACTGTAATTACTTATATTTTTTTATTTTTTATTTATTTCAGACGGGATTGCGATTGGCCTCAATCTCACCTGATGATAAGTTTTGCGGGCCTTAACTGAATTAATGTTTTTGAATATAGTTTTATTTATATTGATTCTTCAGTCTTCTCATGACCTGACCAACCTTGCCAAGCCGAATTGCCAGTATATAAAGGCCCAAAATACTAAACTTTCCCCACATACTTATACGGCCAATAATAGTATTCGTTACCCTATTAAAACAAAAGACTTTAGTTACAGAGTGATGTTTGTCACAAAAACCAGGCCGTTTTAATTAAGGCAATGCTAAATCATTCTTGCTTGGGATCGTTCGTCGTCTCTATCCGCCATTTGGCTAAAATATCTTTGCCAGCTTGATGCTCGGTATACCTAAAACGAATTACGTCTAAAACATTGTTATTCTGTACAAAACGGTACAGAAAGGTAAATAGATATTACCCAACCTTTAAAACCAACTTTATTTCTTGGCATTAAATCTATCTATCGGCTAGTTTTTTCTTCTTCTATCTGCACTATATTAAAACTGGAGCCCTCGTGTCTGTACACCGGAAAGGGAGCGTAACACAACATAATTAGACCATTTTAGAAAACATTATCTGTTATGATAGACGAATTTGAATGGGATTTTCACAGAGACCTGGTACATACATAGCTTGGAGCAACATAATATAGGCTTTACTATCAAAATTGTCTAAAAATATATACCTACCATAATTTTAAGTTATCACGTGTACGAAGTTTAGGTACACTAATATTATAAAGGGGAAAAATTTGTATTTGTATGTAACGAATAAACTTAAAAACTAGTGGACCGATTTCAAAAATTATTTCAGCGTTGTGAAGCTACACTATCCCCGGGTGACATAGGCTATATTATATTTTCAAAGAAATTAGGGATCCTTACTAAACTCCAATAATGTAACTCAAGGTGTAAAAAAAATCCTTACATCGCGCTGCGAAAACTATTGATGATAGAAAGAACAAAATAATGGAACATGCCTCGCAAACGCGGGTGAAACCGCGGGGGACAGCTATTTTTAATAATTTCCAAACATAAATCTCAAATAAAAAAATCGAATTGACATAAAAATAAATAAATATACTGTTTGAATATTCCGCGATGTTAAAACAAGTCAATCGGTCAATATTTTAAATAATAAATCACAGAAATTTCCCTTACAAAGACGGCAATTAATTAGAAGCTCCTGCTTAAAATCAAAAGGTCTTCCCGGAAGTGTTTATTTTCCATTAAGCACTAAATTATACGTAGCTTTATTTACTTATTTAAATATATTTGCAAAGGTTTGATAACTTAATTATGTTTGGATGTCGCGAGTCTATTTTAACAGCTTAAATAGATTCAGATACTGCCGGTTCTGGGCCCTCACCGCTTACGCAATTGTCTTCGTAGGATGTGAAAGCCACTTGAGGCAATGAAAAAAAATATATATCATAGAATGCCCATGAATCATATGACTAACAGCACGCTATGTTGGCCGTTTAAGCTTTTGAGAAATGACGAAGAAAAAGTAACATTATTGCTAAGAGACTGAGACTAAATGTCACCCGCGGTTTCATTTCTTGGTATCATGTATAGCATCCCAGCGCAATGGATTATCGCAATCACATGTTCTGACGTAATACCAACTTTCATCAAGATTGTTAAATTTGTTTACCGACTTCTGTTGTTGTACACGAAGTCACTAACAGCCCCCTTGTTCAGCTAATACAAACTTCGTTGGCGAGCCATTTCACGGAGGCCTCGGAGTGCTTATTTCTCACGTGATTAGTAGTTTTTAGTTACTTACAGAATCGAGCCCCAGCCCCCTTATTCAGCTAATGCAAACTTCGTCGGCGACCCGCTTCACGGAATTCTTACATCTCACGTGATTAGTATTAGCGTAGTTAGCGAAAGAGACAGAGCACGGAGGCCGCGACGAAACATCCTCGAGTTAGTCTCATTGTCCTTACAAAATCGAGCCCCAGCCCCCTTATTCAGCTAATGCAAACTTCGTCGGCGACCCGCTTCACGGAATTCTTACCTCTCACGTGATTAGTATTAGCGTAGTAAGGGACAGAGACAGAGCATAGAGGCCGCGACGAAACATCCTCGAGTTAGTGTCATTTTTCTTACAGAATCGAGCCCCTGATCGACTGTCAATGAAAACAAGAAATTACAAAATAGCCTCTATCTGAATATTATCCAAACCATGTTCTAATTATATACTTCATGGGACCAACCTTTAATACCTTAACAAACCTAGACTTTGTTTATTCCATGTACTCTGTAAATTTCATAATAAAACATGTCGTAATATGTAAATATAACAAAGTTAGATATATAGGCAAATGCTATGAGAAAGTTACTGAGAATATATTAGTTTCACCAGAACAAACATGCGGGACATGACTCTTATTCGTTACATGATGCTGCATAAATTTCTCATTTCACCGACGATCTTGAAGAATCGTTATGCTAGAATTCATTTTGTAGCATGTCAACCGCTGATACTTGAAATAAGCTTAGAAATGAATAAATATTTCATTATTGTACATTTAGGGCTGTGCGATGTTAAGAAATATAGATAATCATCGAAAACGATCAAAAACGACATAAAATTAGGATTTTAATTGTTATTTTAAATAAATATCCTGGGACATTATTTACACACGGTCATCTGATCCCAAACAAAGCAGAGCATGTACTATACGTCTTTTAAAATATTTACATCCAGACACACGACAAACAGACATGTTCAATGTTCAGGCACAAAAATGTATGTTCTGGATGGGAATCAGACGACCTGCAGCGTGGCAGTCAGGGTCTCTAATCACGAAGTCAACTGACCTGTCAGTTTGAACATTCGGTGTGTTGCATAAATTCATAAGCGTCGGGGTTAACCTCCTTTTATTACGATTCAAACTTGCTTAAATTTGAGTCGCTCGTTTAAACTGATTTCTTCATTACCATATATTCAGGCGTCCTTTGGCAACAAAACGTTTCAGTTAAGCTAGATTTTCAATCAGATTTACATCCAAATTTGGGATAAAATGTAACGTAAGACATTCATGGTACACTTATCCCTACCGAGCTATCCCTATTGGTAGGGATGAGTGCACTATTTGTCGATTTATTCCTACCGGTAGGGATAGGTGCACTGCCCATTACCGATTGGTACACTTATCCCTACCGAGCTATCCCTGATGGTAGGTATAAGTGCACGATTACAGGCACATGAGACAACTAACCGACTTCATTTTCCATGGTGTATCAAATCTATCTAAGTTGCAAAATACGCCGCCATTTATTCTATCTTTATTTTTTCACAAAGAAATATATACCTATATTGGATTTTCAGAGCAAATATTAAGAAGTCGATGTTTCTCAGTATTCGATGATCAATATCGATAACAACCTTTTAAGAACAACGAAAATCAATCATCCCTAATTCAATGTAGACGACACGGGTTCAACGGCCGTTCTTAAGAATATCAATTTGTCACGAAACTTCTTTTCCATAAGTTCCAAACTAGATTTGCATGCAGAATAAATATCATATTGTTTTAAGTTTGAGATATTTCAAACGAAACTAACGACTAAACTAAATTCGCATGAGAAATCTTTTAGGTTCGATAAATCCGCCACAAGTCCTTCTCATAAAGTGCTGTTTAGCAGTAGTAGAGCTTTGAGTATAGTGTTCCTTCGAGGAAGTACTGCCACCTTGCCCGTTTCCGTCGTGAAGCAGCTGTGCACTTGTACTACTGTGCTTCAGTTAGAAAGGTAAGGGGACCGGAGTAATTACAGGCACATGGGACTTAACAGCTTCACGTCTCAAGGTCGGCATCGCATTGACAATGCCTCTAGTGTTACTAATGTCCATAAGCGGGGGAGTCCATCTGGATGTCCGTCTGTTCGACGGCTTATTATCTAAACACTACATAATTTTGTTTTGACTAATTTACGTGATCAATTCCTGTTTTAGTTAATAAATAGCCAAATGTGATAGATATGCTGAAATTACAAAAATGAAGTAATTTTAATTCTTTAGAGTATTAGTACATGCTCTCTTTAGCAGTTTGATGTTCAAAATTTTATCGACGGATGGAGGAGAATCTTGGCGCTCCTCAGGTCTCTCTGAGAGTCTAAAGTCGGTATTACATATTTTATTTTTAGATCAAGAGGCTTTCGATTCAAGAATTCTTTGCTCAGGTATTTCGTTTCTTGCTTTCTTTTACTGAAATTCTTTACCAGTAAATACCTGTTTGTTAAAATTTGGTTTAACAAAAAGTAGGTCCTTATGTTGTTTATTTTATATAATTTATCTGGTTTCAATAGTAAACGCTCTGCTTAGTTTGGGAGCAGACGGCCGTGTATAGAGAATATCTAGTCATTGAAAACCGTTTGTGTTTTCGATATGTCATGACATATTAAATATAATAATTTCAGTAGCTACACACACAAGCTAAGTACTAACTTAACAGCCTTTTCAGCAGGATCCAAAGACCTAGACTGCGTAAACCCTAAGATTTAAATCCAAGAAATTGGAGTGCACACAAAATCAGATATCCAAACGCGACTGCCATGTGCCAAAACCTTCATTCAAAGATTTAAATATTTATAACTTTACATTTCAAAATGCCGGTCCGGAAAGTTGCTTTTACAATTTGTATTCCGCGCTCGCCACAGTCTAACCTAAAGCCCTGGTTAGAAAGGTAAATGGAATCGGGTTTCAGCACCCGATGTATTTTCAGTTTCAACGAATCGTACTAGAAATTACATTTGACCTGAAACTGTCTTTCAAATTGATATTGGGAATTTGAGCATACTTCCCTAGATAAGGTCTCGCAGATTTGGTGGATTGAATTCCGATGTGCCTTTGGAATACCTCTAAGCTGATTGTATCCTTTTGGGGGGTTCAGTATAATGATATAGTTTTTGTATCTTAAGTTATGATATTTCATTTTATAAGCCAAACATTTGATTTAAATGTGTCAGCAACCACCCATACTAATATTATAAATGCGACAATAAATCTGTTTGTCTGTTACCTTTCATGACTAAACGGGTCATCGGATCGTACCTAATCAAATTTGGCAAACTTTTGCCTCAAAAATTAATCATGAAGAGGGTGAAATAGAGGTAGGAAGATTTTATGGTCAATCCATTAATTCCTCAAGTTAGTCACCTGAAAATTTATTTATAGGCTTCTGGTAAGAAATAAATACCCCTTTCCAACTCGAGAACGCAGGTGAAACTGTGGGAGACAGCTAGTTTCAATATAGTATTTAATAACCTCGGCTGCCGCGTCTTTGGTTCGATTCCCACGACCAGTAAGCTACAGTTGAGGTTTCATGGTTAGATATTATTATATGTGGTCTGGAATAGGTAATAAGCTCGAGAAACGGCGCCAATACTCACCACATGGCACGTTGCGACTTAAAATCGATCTCACTATCAGTGTAACTTAATATCTTCGGTGCATTGTGGGCTCAACTATTTATAATATTTGCCTTTATATATTAATATATTATTATATATATTTCCAATAGGAACTTCAGATCACTATCTGGTGAAGTCTGTATCGTCCTTCTCCCCACCTGACTGCGACTCACGCAGTGAACGGCGAATGTGGCGATACAAATCAGCAGATTGGGATGAGATGCGACACTTCTTTGCGTCTTATCCTTGGCAGCGGGTCTGCTTCTCTTTGGAAAATCCGTCGAGGTGTGCGGATGCTATATCCGATGTGATACGTCAAGCTATGGAGTATTTCATCCCCTATAGTGACGTATCCATCGGTGGCTCAGCTCGCCCATGGTTCAACGCCGATTGTGCTGAAGCTGAAAAGCGTAAGCATTCGGCGTTTCTCGCCTGGGTGGACGCTCGTGACCGCAAAGCTCCGGATTTGAGCTAAAAGAAGAGAGCCTTCAACCATGCTGCCAAGTCCTACAAAAAGGCACTAAGAAAGGCTCGCTTCGATCGTATTACCCATATTGGCAAAAAGCTCTCTGTGCAACCATCTGGTAGCAGAGCATTTTGGTCCCTTGCCAAATCGGTCGAAGCGAACTTCTGTCGGCCCACATTGCCTCCGCTGGTTAAGCCTGATGGAACACTGGCTCATACGGCTAGAGAGAAGGCAGGTCTCTTTGCATCTCTCTTCGCCCATAATTCGCGTCTTGATACTAGCAGCGCTACCCCACCGATTTTGCCTTATTGCGACGCTTCGATGCCCGAGGTTTGCATAAGGAATAAAGAGGTTCTGAAAGTGCTGTGTCGTCTGGATGTGAATAAAGCTAGTGGACCAGATGGTATACCAGCGATTGTTCTCAAGGCTTGTGCGCCCGAGTTGTCTCCTGTATTGACACGCTTGTATCGCCTCTCAATTCGGACTGGTATAGTGCCCAAGTCCTGGAAGCTTGCCAATGTGCAACCCGTGCCCAAAAAGGGCAGTCGTGCCGATCCTGCCAACTATCGGCCGATTTCGGTAACCTCCATACTCTGCAAGATTATGGAGCGTGTATTGAACTCGCGCCTCATGGCATACCTGGAAGGTAACGATCTCCTCAGTGACCGACAGTACGGATTTCGCCACAATCGGTCTACTAGGGACCTACTAGTGTACGCCACCCACTTGTGGGGCGAAGCCCTCGAGAAGAATGGGGAAGCAATAGCCGTTTCCTTGGACGTCTCGAAGGCCTTCGACAGGGTATGGCACGCTAGTCTTATTGGCAAGCTTCCAGCGTTCGGCATTTCTCCTGGTTTGATTGCCTGGGTAAAAGACTTCCTGAGTGAACGGTCTCTCCGAGTTGTTGTCGATGGTTGCTCATCGGAACCCATGACGACAAATGCCGGGGTCCCTCAGGGGTCTGTGCTCTCTGCAACTCTCTTCCTGCTGCATATTAACGATCTGCTGATGCCCGGTGTCTATGGGTATGCAGATGACAGCACAGTTGTAGAGAGATATCTGCCGGGTGCTCGGGCTAGTAAGGAGCTAATCCGGTCCGAAAGAGAGGCTATGGTAGAGCGTACAAATATCTCACTTCAGGCAGTCTCCAAATGGGGTGAAGCCAATCTGGTGGGATTCAACGCTGCCAAAACACAGGCGTGTCTGTTCACCGCAAAAAGGAGCCCGTTCACCTTGGCTCCTGCTTTCCGGAATGTATCCCTGGAATGCACCAACCGCCTTCAGCTCTTGGGAGTTGAAGTTTCCTCAGACCTCAACTTCGGGCGGTTCATTGAGTCCAAAGCCAAGACAGCTGCTAAAAAACTCGGCGTTCTTGCAAAGGTCCGGCGGTACTTCACACCGGGACAGCTTCTAATGTTATACAAAGCTCAGGTCCGATCGTGTGTGGAGTACTGCAACCACATATGGGCTGGTGCTGCAAAATGCCATTTAGCAGCTTTGGACTCGGTGGAAAGGCGTGCAAAAAGGCTAATTGGTGATCCAGGTTTGGTTAAATCCAATCAGGCGTAGGGTAGCCAGCCTTTCGGTGTTCTACAGGTTGCATTTCGGAGAGTGTGCGCGTGAATTGCATGACTTGATTCCGCCATCACCTTTCCACCATCGGACATCCTGTCGTACGGCGAGTATCCACCCCTAAATTGTCGAAACTCCTACGGTCCGGACTAAGTGTTTCGCCTCGTCGTTCGATACCGCGTACATCGAGGGACTGGAATAACTTGCCTGCTGCGGTCTTCCCGACCAACTATAATTTGGGTGTCTTCAAGGCTAGAGTGAATAGGCTCTTAATAAACTAGTTCGCCTCAACATCTAAGATTGCATCACTGCTTACCATCAGGTGGGATCGCAGTCAAGCACTAGTTTATATTAATTAGTATTATTATTATATTATATTACTATTATTATATTATACTATTATATTACTATTATATATTATTAGTGTATTAATTAGTAGTAGTAGAGCTCTTAGTGCAGAGTTCGTCCGGGGAAGTACTACCACCTTACCCATTTCCGCCGTGAAGCAGTAATGCAATTGTATTACTGTGTTTCGGTTAGAAAGGTAAGGGGGCCGGTGAAATTACAGGCACATGAGACTTAACAACTTCACGTCTCAGGGTCGACAACGCATTGGCGATGCTCCTAGTGTTGCAAATGTTCATAGGCGGCGGTGACCACTTACCATCAGGTGGACCGTCTGCTTGTTTGTCGGCCTAAGTGGCATAAAAAAAAAAATAATAAAAAAAAAAAATTATCTCTTGCAATATATTTACAATAATTCTATTTAATTGTTTGACACCGGTACGTGAAGATTGTCTTGCTGTCATAGGCCTCCCCTAGAGTTCGCCATCGAATACAACTCTGCGCTTGTCTTTTCCAAGTATGTCCCGCATTTTTTTTAAACTCGTCTTCCCCTGCGAAGCTGTCTCCCCTTCCTTCTATTGCATTGTCTCGGGCACCCAGCACTGTTTATGACTTCATAAATATTTCACACAAGTTGTCCCCCGCGGTTTCACCCTCTTTCCCGATAGTTGTTACATAAACCCAGAAAAAGTGCCATATGTTATTCCATCGTATACTCTATCTATGAGCCAAGTTTCGTCTAATTCCCTTCGGTGGTTTTTGCGAGAAGGAGTAACAACCATACAATAATACATACAACATCACAAACTTGCGCATTTATAATATTAGAAGGATAATAAAGACTTGTGTTTGACCATAATCTCGTTACGGAAACACTAAATTGTATTTCAAATGCACAAATCAAACTCCTCTATCATAATGATTTACCCGTCAAATATTGGCGGTTGCCGTTTCTGATAGATTAATAGCGCATTTGCGGTGATTCTATGCGTTTTAATGTACTACGTGGTATAAATGTCTACCACTGATTGATGCGGGATAGATTGGCCCACTCGGCTTGTTCAATTTAATGTATATAAATGTTTTATCTAAACTATGAAATATACTCGCGTCTTGTTTGAGTTTCGCCGTTTTAATGGACCATAAAAAATATTTTAACCGTCTGCAGATGTGGTAAAAATAGAGGTTTTATCTAACTGGTGGGTCATCTTGCGACTTTACTGTTGGTTATTCAAGAGCATGTCAGTTGACTAACTGTTTTATTTTGATATAAACATGTCATCACGACCGTTATTTCGGAAGAGGAAGGCAGAGGTTTCGGTAATGAGTCCGATATTTTACCGAAACGTGACAATGTTGCTGTCTTTCGGCTTACTGGTAATAATTTCTGAACAAAGAAACGTAAGTGTTACCTTGCCTGACCCGGTAATCGAACCATGAACTGTAACTGAGCATTATACCACTTGACCATTGAGGTGATGTTTCGAAAATAAGGGGTAAACAGCCTTGATTTCATGTAGAAAACTCTGTGCAGAGTTCGCCCGGGGAAGTACCAACTACCAATATACATATTTCCGCCATGAACCAATAGTGCACTTGTATTACTGTGTTTTGGCTAGAAAGGTAAGGGGGGCGGTGAAATTACTTAACAATATCAAGTCTCAGGTTCGACAGTGCAAAAAAAAAGAAAAGAAAAACTCTCTCAGAGTTAACATGTTCACGTCAAACACCCTGTTAGTATTTATACCATTTTGTTTTCATTCTTGCGATGTACGTCAATACAAAATATAAAATACTAGAAATATCTGCTGTTTACTCAATTCATACAACTGGTTCGTTTCATATCATTAACAAATGCTTAAACATTCTTTTTTTTATTTTATATAAAAACTTGAGCGCATTTGACTAGATCTCACTTGATGGAAAGTGACGATGCAGTCGAGGATGGTACACGCGAACTCAAGTAATGCCTATTCACTCTTGCCTTAAAGACTCCGAGATTGTATGAATCGGGAAAAATTGACGCCGGCAATGAGTTCCACTCCTTTGCTGTCCGCATAATGAAAGAGGAAGCAAGACGCTTCGTGCGGATAAACGGAATATCAACAACAAAAGGATGGAACCCCAGCCGGCGCCTAGTCGCCCGCAAGTGAAACGGAGCAGGGGGTATGAGATCGTGTAACTCCTGCGCACACTCTCCGAAATGAATCCGGTAAAACACCGATAGGCAGGCAACCTTGCGGCGATGCTCAAGATTTTGAAGCTAACTCGACGTCGCCTATGAGTCTCCTTGCTCGGCGATCTATGGCATCCAGGGCTTCTAGCTGGTAGCGGGCTGACCCATCCCAAAGATGAGAACAGTACTCCACACAGGAGCGGACCTGAGCCTGGTATAGAGTAAGAAGTTGTCCAGGTGGGAAGTACTTTCTCACCTTAGAGAGGATGCCTAGCTTCATTGCAGCGACTTTTGCCCTAGATTCAATATATCGGCCGAAATTTAAATTTGATGTAATATTAACACCAAGGAGCTCAAGGTGGTCGGATATTTTAATGGACTCACTTCGGAGAGTGGGAGTCAAGGTGAAGGGACTCCTTTTGGCGGAAAAAAGATAAACCTGTGTTTTAGAGGCATTGAACCTTACGAGGTTGTTGTCACCCCATTCAGACACTGCCTGAAGTGAAAGATTCATGTGCTCTACCATGGCCCCTCTCAGGGACTGCGTCTCGGCGCTGGTGGCCCGTGCACTGGATAAATATCTGTCCACAACTGTGCTGTCATCTGCATACCCAATTATACCAGGTCATTAATATACAGCAGAAATAGAGTTGCGGAAAGAACCGAACCCTGAGGTACCCCGGCCTCGATAGCCATTAGGTCAGATGAGCAGCCATCGATGACCACTCGGATCGACCGTTCCCTCAGAAAATCAGATACCCAGTTGCACAGGCTTGCAGGGAGCCCATATGAAGGAAGCTTGCCTATAAGGCTAGCGTGCCAAACCCTGTCAAAAGCCTTTGAGATGTCGAGAGACACGGCTAGATATTCTTTACAACTATTCTGTTTCGATAGATGGAAATTCACATGCGTCATACTTGTGAACAGGTGCTGCTTGTGGGGGCTGGTCAGCTTAAGTTTGTTTTTTTTTTTTTTTTTTTAAATTAGATATTCATAATATTATATTATTGTTCAATAATTCTTCACTTTTGCGATAACACACAGGTATTTGTCAGTGAGACTAAATAGGTTTTATGTAATAAAGCTAAGTTGTTATTAAAAAAAAAAGAGTAATTGCTGAGTTTATTGCCGGCTCTTCTCAGTAAAAAACAACCTTCCTAACCGGTATTAGAGTCAGACTATTCATAAGTGCTTGTAAAGGCCTATTTGAATAAAAATATTTTCATTTCATATAACATTTTAAATTTTTGCATACGGTTTTTAACGTAGATTTCTCAAATCCATACTTATTCTTTTATTGCAGAGCTACAATAAATCTTTATGGGTGATTGATTTGTTAACCTAGTTTTTTATACAAGTAAATAAAAGTGAAGTGTCTGTTTGTTATATCAAAATAATATATGTTTTCAAAATGTATACTATAATACATTTGAATTTTAACGATACGGCTGCAGCCATTTTTACGGGACTTTTACTGGTGTTTGTGTTTCGCTGATGTTTTAAGGACCAGCTTTAGGCTATCCGTGGGAAATGTCATCCTCCGAGAAAAAGAGTGAAATGACGGGGGACAGCCAATGGACGTAAAAAAAAATAATATTATACAAGAATATCTAGTAACTAATTCCGCTGGATCTCCTTCTCTGTCAAGTCCCAAACAAAGAAACTCTACAGGAAATCGACACGTGTTTCGCTTCTACACAAAGCATCTTCAGGACGTATTAGACCCGCTGACACTGAGTCGACGCACGAGCACCACAGACATGTTACCTCGCCGACCGCTGGTCATAAAGTGACAGAGGAGATCCAACGGAATTAATTACTAGAAATTTATTCTTGTATAATCTTACAATGGATTTCCGCAAGGTCACGCCTGTGTCAATTAGTTAAAAATATCTCGTATACACACTCTCCCCAAAGTTTCATTTCAAACGAATGATTGGCAGGTATAGGAATGTATAAAAGACGAACAAACAAACAAAAAATATATTTTTTATGGCATTTAAGATACTTATTTTCGAGCCAGGTATTTTTTTTTATCAAACCATATATTTATATTTTTGGTATTTGATTTTGACATTTTATTGTGTATTCTATATATCCCTACTTTGTGTCAATAGCAATAACCTTTCCGTCGAGCGTTAAGGAATTCCTTCATATCTTCGTCAGAATATAATAAAATTGATATGAGACATAAGAAATGGTATACTTATCTTATATATATATAACTAAAAATACTCGTCGAATTATAACTTCGACTCCTTCCATTTCTAATAACTATCTGTCCCCCACTTTCCCTAGTGATGTTCCATTTTCCCGGGATAATTAGTATCCTATATGCTATTTTGAAGCATGCTCTATCTATGTGCAAAGTTTAATCCAATTAAATTCGGTAGTTTTTGCGTGAAAGAGTAACAAACATGCATACATCTGTACATCCATTCTCACGAACTATCACATTTATAATATAATCTGTATTGTAGGTAAGATTAATATGAAACCAGCTCCAACTGATACTCAATAATGATAAAATTCTATTTGACTCACCATTCATTTTAGGCCTAAACAAAAATTTCAAAATTCGTTGTTGGTCCAAAGTCGATGAATTTTTCTTTTTGACAAAAATCCCAATGAAAGTCATAAATCTGTATCAAATATTGATTTAAGTGAAAACGTGTCTCAGTAATATTGTCTACATTCCTACGCTTCACTACATAGTATAAAACAAAGTCGCTTTCTCTGTCCCTATATCCCTATGTAAGCTTTAATCTTTAAAACTACGCAACGGATTTTGATGCGTTTTTTTTAATAGATAGAGTGATTGAAGAGGGAGGTTTTTATGTATAATACAAGTGACATCCCACGGGAACGCGGGTAAAACCGTGGAGGACAGCTAGTTAAAAAAAAGTAAAAAAAAACATTTCACGATATGCAAACCACTTATTAAATGAAACTCATATTAAAATATGAAAACCGCCGTATGTTTTGACGTAGACATTCCATTTTAAAAATATGTTTATATATTTTAACACCGTATAAATAGATCTGTTGAGCCACGCGATGTTGGCGAAAATTCCTATTTCACTTCTCGAGCTTGTGAAGAAGGTATTTTGCTATATAAATTGTGAGTATGCGCTACAGGTGTAGGTACAAGATCTTTTATCGAGTCCTCGAACCGTCTCTTTTATTGGAATTCTGGAGTGGTTAACATTACTTATAGCAATGTATTTATGTTCAATAATATACATTAGTATGCTTTATGTAAAGCTGAAACTGTATTGCACAAAAAATAAACCTGTAGATGAATACGGAAGGCACCAACAATTTATATTCATAGTTGAACTTTTATACAAATTTTTCATAAAAAAACGAGCGCTTTTCCGCTGAGGATAAAAAAGGAATCCGATTATAATTCGTTTTATTTATACTTCCCTTTTTATGTTTTATGAAACTTTCACATTGTAGGCCTGCTTGCTTTTTAATAGATGTTTTCGATAATCGGATTACATCTCGTCGACTTATGTGAAAATAATAATAAAAAAATCTAATTTATTTAGTGTTTTTTTTCTGTTTTTAGAAACTACTGTGCCATGTTGGCTCTGTAGGTTGTAATCGCACTTACTTGCGACTATCATGGGAGTGCCGGTTCAAATTCAGCCCCCTTATTCAGCTGATACAAACTTCGTCGGCGAGCCGCTTCACGGAGGCCTCGGAGAGCTTACCTCTCACGTGAATAGTAGTCTTAGCGTAGTAAGCGACAGAGACAGAGCATAGAGGACGCAACGAAACATTCTCGAGTTAGTGTCATTTTCCCTACAGAATCGAGCCCCTGATCCGATACCTATATATTCAGATTTAGTAGTAGCAGCTCTTAGTGTAGAGTTCGTCCGGGGATGTTCTACCACCATATCGATTTTCGCGCGAAGCACATGTCTCACTGTATTTTGGTTACAAAGTTAAGGAAGCCGGGGAAATTACAGACACATGAGAAATGATTAGCAACTTCAAGTCTCAAGGTCGACAACGTATTGGTGATGTTTCTGGTCTTGCAAATGTCCATAGGCGGTGGCCACTGATCATTAGGTGGATTGACTGACTGTTTGTGATAAAAAAAAAATGACTATTGGTTTTTCCGTAATTGGAAACATAGTAAGAATATTTTAAAGAGTTATTTATTTATTATTATACTTAAAAATAAATCATTTATTTAAACGTCTAATGCATATACATTTGGTGTCTTGACCCTGTATTCTTTGATGGCGAACTGGCTCAACGAGGCTTCGGATAGCGGTCCTCTCATGTGATTGCGTAGTTAACAAACGAGATAGAGAATAGAGGCCGCGACTAAAGATCTTCGAGGTTATGTCAAGTACCCAATTGAATGGCACCCTAGAAAGCCTGTTGATTTTGATCGTATTATAGATTTTTGAATGCTGGGATTCCATTCCATTCAGCAAATACTGGCTGCTTACTAATTATTTCGGGTAACTCGTTTCATTGTGTAATAAGTTTTTAAATTATAGCTAGTTTTCTCCAATGGCAATTAGCTGTCAGACAACTACTTCATATTGTGGTAATATCTTAGCTTAATACGTCTACATCTTTAATCAACCTGTCTACATATGAAAAACGATCTTTTATTTACAATTTACGTGAACATTGTAATTCTACTTACTTGATGAACAGCAATATGCCAGTCTTCTCAATCTGCCTGAAGATCCCCTTCCACGAGGCCAACATGCAGTACTGCTGTTTCGTTGTCAGCGGTGATCGGGGGTCGGCAGGTGGCGGGGGCCGGTCTATGGCATCGTGGTTGAATTCCGATGCTGCCAGCTTTGTGAGCTCGCAGCCCATTGTTTTTTTTCTTCTTTTATATTTGAAAATGGAATGGGTGTCCGTTGTTTTTGTTATTATGTTTCAAATTCGGAATATAAACATGTGTGTTGTCACTTAGTATTTTTTTTACACTCTCACTCAAAACTTGTTCGGAAAAAAATCTATTGTAGTGTTTTTAAAACTGTTTTATTTTGAGCACTTGTAGACACAAGCGTTCGTTTGTTCTTCAACAGTGGGTACTAACTCTGTTACGATAAAAGCAAAAGCACTGGTGTTAAATCAAATGCAATAAATTACTTGTCTGTAGGTGTCTAATATTAGAACATTTTTGTTCTCCGAAGCTTCTTTGAGAGACTTACTCAACAAACCACTTGTTAAAATATTATATACAGTGTCTACATTTGCTGAAAATTCACTTTGGAAAACACTACAGCAAAATGAATACATAAATATGTTTTTAATCTAAAAACGACACCTATGTTTGAAAATAGATCGATCACTATTAAAATTCAATTAGAATCCACACTAAAACACATTATTAAATCAATAACGATGCTTAGTTATTTTCCACTGTAACTATTTCAAAATAAACCTGTTACTTCAACTAGTGATGCGATCAATGTACTTTTCGTTACTGAACGCACTTTACGCATAGCCGGCTAGTGTTGGGAAACGTTCGAGGTTATATCGTGATATAGCTAAATTAGCGGTTATACATATTTTACTCTTCGCGCCTTTGTGACTCGAATGGGATATTTAATGATAATATCTTTATGATCATGAAATGAGGTTATCTATGTATTTGAATAAACAAACAGTATGTCAATGACAGTAATGATGTTTAGCCCTTATTCTGTTGATTGTAGGGTCGATAGTTTAAATAGCAGTCGATGAATTTTGAGGGTAGCAGATTTTTTTTGACAGTTAGATCAGTATGTATCAAAACCTTACCTAAACTTATTCAGTTAAAAGTATAGGTTTTAAAATAGCACTCATAATGGCTAAAGCTAGTAATTTAGGCTGTTACGAATTAGCTACAAACAAAAGTGTTTAATTTCTTATATTTAAAATTTATCATTAAAAACGAAAAATATAAAAATAAGTAACTGCGACGCATCTTTTTCTTGAAACTTAGCATTTTCTTTGTTCTTGTAATGTTTAATTTACAATTATGAATTTTTTGTTAACCACGTGACTATACTGACATAAATAACCGGTTATTGAGTCTATTGCTTCAAAATAACATTAATCTAAATGGTTGTTATGGCTCGGTCATCATAGTCAGTTTCTCTATACTATTACATACTTCTAGCTTCATATTGTACACTAAGCTTTTAGTTCATATATGTATCTTTAATTAATATCTAATGTCTAACCTTTGTCCAAAAAAACTGACGTATCATTTATATTTTAATACTCGTTTAGTTCTTCTAGACTCTTTTTACTATATTTGTGAGATGTAGTTTAGTAGCACTTAACCACAACATAATAAAGTATATATCACAACATCATTAAATCGAGTGACACGATTCGAACGCTCTAGATGCTAATTTAATTATATTTATGAAAATGTCACATTTTTTGTCAGCGAGCTGTTTATCTGACACGCAACTTGTGACCAAGAGTTCGTGTATTTAAAGTCTATTTGGGGGATGGACTGCTCGCGTCCGTAGGATCTACTTAAGATCTGACCACCCTACACGTGTCCCCTGGGTAGTGCTAAACGAGCAGTAAATTCGGTGGTAGGCCTTAGCATCGGCTGCCGGCTTATATGTTACCACCCATCAGGCAAAGTCATGCCGCCAAGCGATCCGTCGTGTTCCGGCATGATGTCTGGTGAAGCCGTATGGTGGAGGATGGGTCTGAGTAGTTGTGTTGCGATGTATGCCGGGTACGATGCGCCAGTTGTTGTTGTGTCGGATGTTTGATCGTGGAGGGTAGCGGGATCCGAAGCACGGTGCTCCGCTGGCCGACCGCAGGTAGTTGGGGGCCCAAGTAGTGTGCCAGCCACACATGAAAGGCTGCCCCGCCAACTGTGAAAAATCCCAGGGTGGCCCCATCGTGCCGGTTGGCGACCGGATGAGAGGACCCGATGGCGATCCCTGGGGGGGTTCGGGCGTCCCCGCAGTCTCCAGATCAACCCTCCATTAGCGCAGCAGCTCTGGTCGTGTTGTTGGGCTAAATATCGCATTACCTCGCTCAACTGCCATCTTCCACCAAACCTATTCACTCTACAAAAAAAAAAAACAACTAAATGAAAGGTCAAATAAGAAAAAGTAAGTGTCTACAGCGGAGGCACGTCCTCTCTTTCCAAGTGCACTTCTCGAATATTCGAGGGCTGCACTCTAATCTCGATGCGGTCCACCACCATCTAGAGACTGACAAGCCACACTTGCTTTTCTTGACGGAGACCCAGATTAGATGTCCATCAGATGCGGCGTACCTCAACTACCCAGGATACTCAGTGGAGCATCACTTTCTGCAGCGTGCCGGGGTCTGTGTGTACGTCCGTAATGACATCTGTTGCCAACGTCTCCGTCACCTTGAAGACCCTAATTTCTCGACGTTATGGCTATTGGTGGACACTGGTATGGACAAAATTGTCTACGCCTGTGTCTACCGATCGCACAGCGGTGATCAGGAGGCGACTCGACTGTTTGACCACCTATGTGATGCCGCCGATGCGGCTCTGCATCGGCACCCTGATGCGCAGCTCGTCGCTCTGGGGGACTTTAACGCCTGCCATCTAGACTGGCTCTTCCCATACCAGAAGACCGACCATGCTGGGAGAGAAGCGCGTAACTTTGCGATAGCGATGGGCCTTTCCCAGTTGGTTAAGCAAGCAACTAGGGTGCCTGATGTAGTTGGTCATACCGCCAATTGCCTGGACCTTCTGCTGACCACCGATCCGGACAGATGTACTGTAACAGTGTCCTCGCCAATAGGAACTTCAGATCACTGTCTGGTGAAGTCTGTATCGTCCTTCTCCCCACCTGACTGCGACTCACGCAGTGAACGGCGAATGTGGCGATACAAATCAGCAGATTGGGATGAGATGCGACACTTCTTTGCGTCTTATCCTTGGCAGCGGGTCTGCTTCTCTTTGGAAAATCCGTCGAGCTGTGCGGATGCTATATCCGATGTGGTACGTCAAGCTATGGAGTATTTCATCCCCTATAGTGACGTATCCATCGGTGGCTCAGCTCGCCCATGGTTCAACGCCGATTGTGCTGAAGCTGAAAAGCGTAAGCATTCGGCGTTTCTCACCTGGGTGGATGCTCGTGACCGCAAAGCTCCGGATTTGAGCTCAAAGAAGAGAGCCTTCAACCATGCTGCCAAGTCCTACAAAAAGGCACTAAGAAAGGCTCGCTTCGATCGTATTACCCATATTGGCAAAAAGCTCTCTGTGCAACCATCTGGTAGCAGAGCATTTTGGTCCCTTGCCAAATCGGTCGAAGCGAACTTTTGTCGGCCCACATTGCCTCCGCTGGTTAAGCCTGATGGAACACTGGCTCATACGGCTAGAGAGAAGGCAGGTCTCTTTGCATCTCTCTTCGCCTATAATTCGCGTCTTGATACTAGCAGCGCTACCCCACCGATTTTGCCTTATTGCGACACTTCGATGCCCGAGGTTCGCATAAGGAATAAAGAGGTTCTGAAAGTGCTGTGTCGTCTGGATGTGAATAAAGCTAGTGGACCAGATGGTATACCAGCGATTGTTCTCAAGGCTTGTGCGCCCGAGTTGTCTCCTGTATTGACACGCTTGTATCGCCTCTCAATTCGGACTGGTATAGTGCCCAAGTCCTGGAAGCTTGCCAATGTGCAACCCGTGCCCAAAAAGGGCAGTCGTGCCGATCCTGCCAACTATCGGCCGATTTCGGTAACCTCCATACTCTGCAAGATTATGGAGCGTGTATTGAACTCGCGCCTCATGGCATACCTGGAAGGTAACGATCTCCTCAGTGACCGACAGTACGGATTTCGCCACAATCGGTCTACTAGGGACCTACTAGTGTACGCCACCCACTTGTGGGGCGAAGCCCTCGAGAAGAATGGGGAAGCAATAGCCGTTTCCTTGGACGTCTCGAAGGCCTTCGACAGGGTATGGCACGCTAGTCTTATTGGCAAGCTTCCAGCGTTCGGCATTTCTCCTGGTTTGATTGCCTGGGTAAAAGACTTCCTGAGTGAACGGTCTCTCCGAGTTGTTGTCGATGGTTGCTCATCGGAACCCATGACGACAAATGCCGGGGTCCCTCAGGGGTCTGTGCTCTCTGCAACTCTCTTCCTGCTGCATATTAACGATCTGCTGATGCCCGGTGTCTATGGGTATGCAGATGACAGCACAGTTGTAGAGAGATATCTGCCGGGTGCTCGGGCTAGTAAGGAGCTAATCCGGTCCGAAAGAGAGGCTATGGTAGAGCGTACAAATATCTCACTTCAGGCAGTCTCCAAATGGGGTGAAGCCAATCTGGTGGGATTCAACGCTGCCAAAACACAGGCGTGTCTGTTCACCGCAAAAAGGAGCCCGTTCACCTTGGCTCCTGCTTTCCGGAATGTATCCCTGGAATGCACCAACCGCCTTCAGCTCTTGGGAGTTGAAGTTTCCTCAGACCTCAACTTCGGGCGGTTCATTGAGTCCAAAGCCAAGACAGCTGCTAAAAAACTCGGCGTTCTTGCAAAGGTCCGGCGGTACTTCACACCGGGACAGCTTCTAATGTTATACAAAGCTCAGGTCCGATCGTGTGTGGAGTACTGCAACCACATATGGGCTGGTGCTGCAAAATGCCATTTAGCAGCTTTGGACTCGGTGGAAAGGCGTGCAAAAAGGCTAATTGGTGATCCAGGTTTGGTTAAATCCAATCTGCAAAGCCTTGAGCACAGGCGTAGGGTAGCCAGCCTTTCGGTGTTCTACAGGTTGCATTTCGGAGAGTGTGCGCGTGAATTGCATGACTTGATTCCGCCATCACCTTTCCACCATCGGACATCCCGTCGTACGGCGAGTATCCACCCCTACGTTGTCGAAACTCCTACGGTCCGGACTAAGCGTTTCGCCTCGTCGTTTATACCGCGTACATCGAGGGACTGGAACAACTTGCCTGCTGCGGTCTTCCCGAGCAACTATAATTTGGGTGTCTTCAAGGCTAGAGTGAATAGGCTCTTAATAAACTAGTGCGCCTCAACATCTAAGATTGCATCACTGCTTACCATCAGGTGGGATCGCAGTCAAGCACTAGTTTATATTATTTAAAAAAAAAAAAAAAAAAAAATATAAAATTTTGAATATTTTTATAATTTTTATATTATTAATTATAATAAAAATAGTTTCATCGACCTAGCAAAGATTCCTGTATTCTTTTAAGGCGTTAAATTTACTCCTCAAATTATGAATATATCTTATTCTAATAATGCAACTCGATCCTTTAATAATGTAATGTGATAATTATTTTACATGGAAATGATGTTTAATATATCCCCTTCAAACATTTAAGTTTTTTATTTATATTAATCAGATCTTTGCCTACAAAGCTGTACTTGATGTTTTACCCTGAACAAATTCAAACAATAGTTTTTCCCATTCTCCAGCCGCAAGCAATTTCACGTAGTGACCTTCGTAATCTAATTCAAAGGTACATACCCTCCGTGGATGTACCTTAGACATGATTAGGGTCCAAGAATGCCCATTTATTCTATTATTTAGGGTAGGTGATGTAATTGTTTGAGTTTAAACGCTTTTTTCCTTTGGGTAGTTTTTCTGTACCTATTTTAAGCCTGCCAGAAATAATATCGAAGGATATATATTCTAAGGGACAAAGATATATAATATAAATATTTTTTCGATCATTTACTAGCTGTCTCCCGCGGTTTTGCCCGCGTTCCCGAGGAATGTAACATGTTCCTGGCACGAAAAGTATCATATGTATTCCAGGGCATGTTCTATATATGCGCCAAGTTTCATCCAAATCTGTTTTTGTAGTTTTTGCGTGAAAGAGTAACAAAACATACATACTTTCACATTTATAATATCAGTAATCCTATTCTTCACTACATAGTATAAAACAAAGTAGCTTTCTCTGTCCCTATGTCCCTATGTACGCTTAAATCTCTAAAACTACGCAACGGATTTTGTTGCGGTTTTTTTTAATAGATAGAGTGATTGAAGAGGAAGGTTTTTATGTATAATACATGTGACATCCCACGAGAACGCGGGTAAAACCGCGGGGGACAGCTAGTATATTATATATCCATATGATATATAAGTATTGTAAAAGTTTATAAATAAAAAAAATAAAAAAAAACTAGGTTCAATAACTTCGTAGTTTCCCATCACTAACAATGCCTACCTCCTTTATGACGCGCGTCCCAATTGTATGATAATGTTTATTCCTTTTATGAAAATTATGGTGATGCTACGTCATCAAAACCTCCAGGTTTATATCAGCGCGATTAAAGCTCTTATTACGCCGTGATAAGGGCGTCTTAAAGATTTTATCGTCATTCATATGTGGTATGAATGTGTCATTCAAAATACTGCATTATGAGTCGACAATTTGTTGGCAGCGGCTACGTTTGTTTTAGTGTTACCTTTTATTATGTTCCTTATAATTTGTGTGTTACTTATTTAATCTTTGTTGAATATTTTATTGACATTTATTACACACTCCTTATATGATGTTAGCTGTCCCGACAAACGTCCTGTGGAAATAAGTTCATACAAGCGTTCCATAAACACAACAATGCCGGAATGCGATCGCAGCGTCACCTACCGCGTCCAATTGCGAACCTAAACCATTCTACAATCCACTAGAAAATACACAAAAAAATCATCAACATCATTCCAGCAGGATGGACGCCAGTTGGCTTGGTGGTTAGAGACCCTGGCTGCCAAACCGAAGGTCGCGGGTTCGATTCCCACCCAGGACAAACATTTGTGTGCATGAACATGTTTGTTCTGTCTGGGTGTAATTATCTATATAAGTATGTATTTAAAAAGTAGTATATGTAGAATATCAGTTACCTGGTAGCCATACTACAAGCAGTACACTCTGCTTAACTTGGGATCAGGTAACCATGTGTGAAGAATGTCTTGGGATTTATTATTTACACGGTCAGAAGAATTATATTACATAATACAAAACTACCCGTAAAGCCGGAAGGTTCAATGGGGCCTTATAACGAATCCATTCACAATATTTAAGAACCATAGTAGCGCTGTATAACATACCCCACAAAAATAAAAAAAAAAACTGATTTTTATGAATGAAAAATAGAAGAACTATTAAAGTAGATAATTATTAAGTAAAATAGGTAGGCCTTTCTGTTAAATAATCTGGTTCCCTGACATGATATCTTACTAGGGTTGTTGGCTTTGATAATTAATTATATTTTTACGGGGTATTTTGTAACTCGTTGTTTATTAAAGATAATTTATCAGAGTTCGAGTGGTATAAAGTTAATGTTTCTTTGTTTAGAAAATTCAATGTCAGCCTGTAGCCCGAGATTGTCGGAGAGACGGTTACCACATGTCATATGTGTTGCGACTTAAAATGTCTTCGGTAATATGTTCTGTCAAAACAAATAAAGTAGGCACAAAAACAAATATTAAATCTTTACTGAGATGTATGAAATTTTGTATTTTAAAATATTCTCATTCACGCCCTTTATGTATTATGTAGGCAGAGGTCTCAGTAATGGGACCCACATTCCATCGAACCGACCCAAACGTAACATGTAGTGAACATTGTTGCCATCTTTGGGGCACTTTACCAAATTCTGGGTACAAAGATTTTTTTTTGTATTTAGCAGAGCACATTTCTATCTTTATGTACCTATAGTTTTTATTTTACTATACAGCCTCGTTGGTCGAGCAGGGAAATAAAGATCAAGACTGAGTGCCCTGGGTTCGATTCTCAGGACGGGCAAGGGTAGGTACAATACACGTTACTTTATCAACATTAACAGCGGGTCTATTTAATTTTATTATTCTAATATTTAATGTAATAAAATGGCAGAGAATAGTACTTTTAAATAATATTTATTTAAAATCAAAGTAACATATTATTACACCGACCTTATACATGTTTTAATACGTACAACACATTCATCGCTTATTTAAAATTATTTTATAAATACACCTTAATTAATCTAATTAATTACAAATTAGTAACAATACATATTCATTATTTTAATTAGTTTTTGATGAGTAACAAATTGTCCTTTTATTTTATAAAAACTGTGTCATTTTAAAATAACTCCGAATAAATTTTTCGGTTCATTTATTTTTGAGACTGGCAATAATTTCCGGTTAAAATGACGTTTATACAAATAATGGCGGTAGGCTGTATTGTTATGGCTCATTGCCAACATTTGCCGACCTTTATTCTGCTCTCAATTCCTGTTAAATTTTATGAATTACTAGCTGTCCCGCGCGGTTTCACTCACGTTCCTGAGAGATGTAACATTTTCCCAGAACAAAAAGTATCCTATGTGGTAATCCAGATCCGAAAAGTTGTTTTTTCGTGAAAGAGTAACAAACATTCATACCCACAAACTTTCGCATTTATAATATTAGTAGGATATTGACTTAATTTTGTGTCTATACAATGTAGTAACATTGTCGTTTAAAAGCCCGTCTTGATAGCCTAGAATGTTAAAGAAAAATACACCGTATGGTGCTATGATAAGGTTCAACAACATCACCATACAATTACCTCGATCAAAAGAAGAAACATATCTCAAAAGGAATAGAGATGATTTTTCCACGCCATTCTTATAACTGTCTAAATTGGCCTTTCTAATCTCGACTAATTTCTAAGTTATATCTGTGACTAAATAAAAAAATATTTAACTGTTAATTTTGCTATAAATTTTGTCAGTTATTTAAAGTTTTCCTTGTTATGTACCAAGGAGATACAATTGCCAAATAAAATAGATAGCTTCTCTTCTATCTGAAAACAGGGTTACAGCATTTGACCCGGCTCCAGCATCAGCTGAGATAGGCACAATGTTGGACGCATGTCAAGCCAACTCTTTCTATTGTTTTTTGCTTTCTTGCTTTCTTGTTTCACTTTTTTAATTTTGTTTTATTTTATATTTTAATGAGTTTGGTTGTTTTTTGTGTTTATTGTTGTTCTTTCTTTCAATAGATGTATACGTTTGTTTCTTTTTAATTTCGCTTTTTCGTTTCTAAGAGTTTGAAATCAGAACGGTAGAAAGAAGTTTACATAAAAAAAAAAAGATTAGCATAGGAGCCTAAAATACTTGTTTCATCTTATCGTAACTACCACGATGCACGTTTTACATTGCTGTTTTCGCAAAATAATAAACATAAATATAACCACAATATGTTTACAGTGAATGTGGAAATTAAACAAAATACCGTGGGCGAGTTGTTAATATAAATCTTAACATGTTTGTTTGTGCATTGTTTATTTTCACGGTGAAAATCCGGGATAAGTGGATATATACCGTTATATCCTGGTGAAAAAGAATGGTCTATAAATTTGAATCAAAGCGAATGGTCTTATAAACAAGTGTTGGCAAATCTATATTTTATTCTATACTAGCTGTCCCCCGCGTTCCCGTGGGATGTCACATGTATTATACATAAAAACCTTCCTCTTCAATCACTCTATCTATTAAAAAAACCGCATCAAAATCCGTTGCGTAGTTTTAAAGATTTAAGCATACATAGGGATATACTATAGGGACAGAGAAACCGACATTGTTTTATACTATGTAGTGATAATATTTTAAAGAGAGAGTAATTTGTAAGGTTGTTTATGAGGAGGTAGTCACCGGAAACTACACCTATTTAGAAATATTTATCGCTATTTGAAAGATACATTATTCCAGATGGAAATTTCTATGTTAAATCTTCTGGGAAAGCGGGCGAATTCGTGGGACTGAAGCTTGAAGTTTGATCAAATGCATACATACGTATATAAGATTAAATTCTCTGTTGTATTATATATCAGTAGCTACCTACCAAAAGTCGATCGTTAAAATGATACGGTGATAGGTTAATATATTAAATACACTGGGGTAAGCTCGTTGACGCTGCATGGTTAGTGTTGCCAGTATTTTCCAATATAAGTTCGCATAAAAACAAATTAACTTTTTTTTAAACCAGTACGTATTATAACAAAATATCATGTTTTTTGCCATTATAATTGGTTTATTTTGAAATGTTTTTCAAAACTGTGTTTTAATATTGGTTCCTATGTATCTATCTGTTTATATAAATTAAAAGGACAACTTGTTTCGTAAATTAGTCACAGATTCCATTTTAGCTTGATCGTATGTTGAAATAAAATATTATGAAATAAAAATAATAACATTATACACGTTTCAAAAAGGCCCTAAGAAGAAATGTACGTACGTGAATTGTCTAAAAATACTGTAAACATTTTGTTTTTTTTTTTTTTTTCACTAAGTATACAATTTAAGATCACAATGTCAAAAATATACAGTGTAGAATTGGCGTCAGTAGATTAATATTCATAAATACACACGAAAATTTAAAATTGGTAAATATCCTATATCTTCACGCTTTGTGCGAAGGTAAAGAAGTATAGAAAAAGTATATACATCTATAAAAAATCAACACTGTGCCTTAACAGATTTGCGCTTTAACAGTCAATCCGTTTAAAAAAAAGTTAAAAAAGCAAATAATTGAATGAGCGAATAAACGAATATAAGTAATATTTTCGGAAGACAACGCGCAAAAACAAAACAGATAAAAAATAAATAACTAAAACCTATACTAAATGGACCAGCCATTTTAAAACAAATAAGAAATGATGAAAAAAATAAATTAAGTGACTATTTATTTTATCAAAGCATTTTGTGACAAAATATTACAATTAGAATAGTTAAGCGTTTGGTTTTTAATTCCTTAATTTTCTTAAACACACACTCAATTATATTCGGTCTATATTATTGTAATCTACATATTAATACTTGTATCATAATATTTAACTAGTTTTAAGCGTACTAATGAACTGATTCATGTTCCCTGCTCACGATCAAATCTACTCTGTCCCTTAATTCAGATTCTGACCAGCCAGCTAAATACAGACGACCAAAAATAGCCACAACTATAATACATACATAACTGTTAAATTATTCACATTATACACATTTTAATAATTCCAAAACGTCTGTATACTGTTCACTTTAATTTTGATCTCGTTAAATTGACATGAAATTCCACTTTGCAATCATTCAACGCCTTCGATTTGGTAAGTTGTAAATCGAAAACCGTCGATCCAATTTTAAAGTTTTGAATGTCGCAATTGCATCACGGTCTTCCATTCTTTCTTCGTTTTATAAATATTCTGGAGCTGTATTCAGAGTGGTTCATTCGAGGTCCATATTTGAATTTTTGATTATTATACGTACGGCTCACGTGGTTGAATTTGGCTTGTTAGCAGCTTTCTCAAATCCTTCTATGAGAGTTTCTAGGATGAATTTTATGGTTATTTTGTAAATATTCTCAACGTTCGGCGTATAGCGGTCACCCAACGTTGACTCGACGGCTGCCAGGAACGGCGCTTCAATTTTCTGCAAACAAAAACATTCTCTTTAGTAAAAAATATTTTAAGTAATGAGATTTCTGACATAAAATGGAACGTCTTCTTCTGAAAGGATTGCTACCTGCAATTTTGTAGCATGGAAAGTCACTCGAAATATATAATATTGCTCTTTAGAAAGAATCTCGTCTCATTTAAGATTTTTTAATTAAAACAAGATGGTTGGCTATCAAGCTTTTCAAATATGTATATAAAGTTCTTCTGTTTAAATATTAAATAGATTTCCATTAAAGACAAAATTGGCTGTGGTAGAAAGTGGCATACATTTTCAATGTTACTAGTTCTCACTTGGTCCTACTGGTTGACGACAGATTTACTACGTGACCATTTTTTTATAGTGGATTTATTCTTTCGTTTCAGTTCGTTGTTGTCCTTCACAGAATTGTATTAGGTAGGATTCCAACTATTATTTTTGCTGCGGCATCTAACGTCACATCAACTGAGCTAAGTTAAAAAAATGAAAGATGTCGTATTACTTTATTATATTTGAGTTCAATTTAAATCATACAACATGAACAATGTTAAGTCCTCAAGGATTTAAGCCGGATAGACACGGCGATCTAACAGGCAGGAAGTACGTCACGTCTCTCATTTCCGGTTATCAAAGGGTTCGTCCCTTTGACCTGAGCCCTTCTCGCTTACCATGCATCAGGTAAAATAATATTTTCCTGAAACTACGTCGCATAACGGATGTGACGGATTTAGTATTGGAATTCGGAAAGATAAGAGAGAGATACCTTTTTCCTCGAATTCTCTTGATTATTAACAGTGTGGTTCTACGTGACAAAGAAAAAATTTTTGGAGCTTTACGGATATTTCTTTACTTGGAAGTAGTAGGAATTTAAAATGGTTTCAGTTTTAAATCGCCAAGGACTTGAGGGGTAGCAAAACGGCTTGAGAGGAAAGAGTCTATTCCTGGGTAGGACAATGATTGACTCTGTCCGTGAGACTGTTCCGAGATGTTGAAAAAACTTTCAGTGGAAAATAAAAGTATGAAGATAATATGATCGTAAAGATAATTTTTAATGTAAATGATAATATTCTGTAATTAAAATTTCATTTCACCAGTTTTATTGGTACGATAAATGTTTTCAGAGTTTCTCTAAAAGCAAGTTAGAGGTCGCATAAAAACTCGGTTATAAAAAGAATAACTGCGGAATCATAAAAAATAATGCTTTCAAGTAATAACAATATAAACATTAAGGCAGCTTTTTCCTTGACAGGGAATCGATCTTAACCCCACTTCAACGAATGAGAAATATCGAGAAATATTAAAAGTGGGGAAGTTTATCGATAGAATTGCTGTTGCTTGCGATATTATTTTTGACTCTTGACCTGGGCCGGTATTGTAAGTGGAAATAGTAATAATGTTAGATATACCTCACTGATGACAATGTATTCGCAATGGATTCACCCGCATTCCCAAGATAAAAGTCGTTTAGTACCCTATATCTATATCTGTTTTTCAAACTACTTTTATGAAGTCGTTCTGGAATTTAGTCGGGAAAACGTAAGTAACATTTTGTATTTTTTGCGATCCAGAGTGACCTAATGTATCCTCGGATTCTCAGGTATTATAAATCTTAGTCCGAACCAATTTTTAATAATAATTATTTAGAGCTGTGCCACACCTTCCTCCACTTTCTGCTATTAGCGACTTCCTGTACCTTCTTATATGACACGACATCTACTTTTGTCTTAACTAGGTTCATTATTGTGATCCTTGGTGCCATTCATTTATCTATTTGACCCTCATTTAATGGATTATCATCATTGAAAAACCAAAACGGTTGTAAGTTTTAAACTCACCCAAAAATATTCGACTTTAAATCCAGGTATCCTCCGATGACTGGCTCCAACTTGGTGAATATACTCGAAGAAGTTGTCCAAATCGTCCAGACCCTTGATGCCTTCATCCAGGGTGTTCATGACGTTGTTGGCGTGTTCAGCCAGCTCCATGGAGTTGATCTGCTCCTCCTTCGTCCGACATTGACGGAACTTCTCGAACATGTTCAGCAGGTCCTGGTTCTCTTCGAAGAGTCTGGTAATGGAAAAAATGTGGTTAAGAGTCGTGAATAACTTTTACTATTTATCTCCAAAACGGTCCCAAAGAGGTCTTTTTTCAAATATTGAGTTATTATAGAATATTATTGAATCTGATATAAGTGTGAATAGTTTAAACTGGATTGTTTGGAGGAGGCGACAAGTGCTACCTATCCAACATATCCCTTGGATATCTTAAGAGGCGACCAAAGAGTGTATCGATTACCAAGTTCGCTTTACAGCTTGCACCAAGTGGTCCGCAAAAGCATTTCCGAAGAGGCTTGGCGTCACGCAGGCTGTAAAACTTCTTGCAATAACTAACGGACCGAATGAACAGAAATAATAAATATTGCGGCGACTTCAAACTATTGTTAATAGGGCGGCCAGTAACAATGTATATATACCTCCACAGTCTTAAGCTATAAAAGGCAATAACAATTGAAAAAATTGAGATCCAGAAATTGATATAAATCAATACAAACATTATAAATAGCGCAATACCTTCTAAATTTAATTGTTCTTACATTTCTCTCCAATTCCATTAAGAGCGAACCCAGTCTGAACTTGAAGAGTTTTCCAATAACAATAATTAAGATTACGCGTCTTAAGGGTTGTTGTACCATTTCCAATTTCTATTGCTTTGAAAATGGACGAGACGGCACGAATGTGATTTTATTTGTCGTTCTGTGGTTCCGTGGATAAATGTTCTGTCTATATTGTCAATTACATTAATTTTACATTGGAAGGCTTCATCTGGATATCAATATTATATTATAACAGAACATTTTAAAGAGCGATAGCCCTGGAATTAAATGGTCCATCAGTTGAGGTGACTACTTATCATCAGATGACCATTTTGTTGTTTATCGGCCTATTTGATACTAAAAAATATCTTTAAATCTCGTTAGAGACTGCTATTCAATCATAATGATCTATAGAGTGATCCTAAGAATCCGTTTTTTGAAGAATTTATAAATACATATATTCTCGCCAATTATCTCCAATCATCGTCAGCAGCCTGCCCTATTCAGAACGATTTGATGTCAGCGCTATATGTATGCAAATCATATTGCTAAAAGGATTTGACAGTGTTTTCACGCGTGGCTTGACGCCAACCCTTTTTAGGATAGCTGTCGTTGACCACACGCCCCGAGCTATTCAGTGCACGTGGTCATCTGTAAGCTCTTTGGTCGCCTCTTATGGCACCCAAGAGATGAGCCGGGGTGTTACTTTTATTACTATTCACTGCACTGTACCGAGCACCTGTCGGTGTGTTCCGGCTATAGGGAATATGCACGTGACTCCAAAATGACTCCAAAATGGTCCCGTTTAAGTTGCCCGAAAATGATAGTGATTTTAATAACATTTTTTTAGCTTAATGGCTTATATTTTGGATATTTATGGATATTTATCTTTGGTAATGTAATAACTAGTAGAAACGTTTAAAAAAATATAAAAATAAAAAAAATACATGCATATTCCCTATTGGATTTGAGAGCAAGATCCGTGCGAGACTTTGTGTGCTTATCGCGTTCGGTAACTTCATCACCTACTGTGATAAAATGTAGTAAAAACCACATCATGTGGTAAAAAGACTAACTTATTCGCAGACTCATAATATCTTTTTAGAATGTACTTTTAAGTTTATTACAAAGCCAGCATTATCAACGATTCCATTAAAATATCTTTATTATTATTTAGAACCCCGTCATTTTTCGCTACAAATAAAATATATTGGTAGTGTACCAAATGAATGAAGTCTTTTCTAACATAATCCGATTGTAAGACGGAAAATATGTTATATTTTGAGGGCTTTTCCGTCTCCTTTCTGGGGCGAGCGTCTTTCATGCTAAAGTAGATCCTTCGAGATAGAACACGAAGCAACGTCGGTATTGGATGTACGATGATATTTTTTTAAGGCTGATTGAGTTTATATGGCACGGGTAAAGGTTTCGATTTGATCTGGATTACTTTATTTCCAGGTATTCTGGCTTTTTGCAAGGGTGTTTTTTTTTGGTAATTTAACGAATACTTTATGAGTTTTTCCTTTGGTGGATCTTAGGTAGGTATCCTTACATCTCGACTTATTTGGATTTATTTTATAACTTGCTTGCATTTTTCCAGGCACAATTTTCCAGCCATTTACAATGTATATCAACAAATATTTGATTCGCTATTTATTTGTTTATTGATCTTGGAAAGGATTTCTACGGAAAATGATAATTTATTATGTATTATTTTACACCATTGCTTTTTATTTTATATTATAGCTTACATCATTATGTAATTCCTGTCATTACAGGATCAAGGCCAAAAATAAACAACTTTTGAACGGGGCAGTAAATAAGCCTTTTAAGATAAATTTTAATTAGAAACAAAATTAATCAAACTATCCAAAATAGTAGTTATATCATAGAATATTGTTTTAATAATATGTAGTATGTTTACTTAGATATAAATAGATGCTAGAATTGGCGAAAATCTAATGTTTTCGTTTCTCAAACCAACTCAATTTCCTTTCGATTTTCTAATTTAACGTTATATCAACGTAACACCCACACGATGTTTTCTTCTGAAATGGTGAGTCAATATTACGATACGGGTACGTATTTATCCTACATTTAGAAAGTTTAATATTAATCACATTAATTTGGCACGGTAGTTCGAAATATAAAACCATTCATAACTTTTAATCATCAGTTACCATGTTGAGGTGGTCAAAGAAGCCTATTCAAAGAATACAATAAGGAATTACAATGCTGGAATATGATATAACACATAAGGTTGTTCGATAAGAGAGGGCGTTGCCACTCGCCCAATTTTTTTTTGTTTTGTTAGTACACTCTTCATATGAACGTATGTGAAGTTTCATTTGAATTTGTCAATTCATTCTTTGTTTGCAAGCGATTTAGTGTCGCCGTGTCACAGTATTTTTTTTCGATGGAAACATTTTTATATCGTGCAGTGATAAAATTGTTATTTTTGGAAGGTGTAGCTCCAAAAGAAATTCAGGAACGAATGTTAAATGTGTATAATGATTGTTCACCTACAATTAGAACAGTAGAAGTGTATTATGTTATGTTCAGGGAAATTATACTGAATAATAAAGTGTATTTTGAACCATACAATTGTGTTTTTCTTATCGAACGACAAAACTTATTGAACAACCTCTTATACATGTACTTCACTAGCTATCCCCCGCGGTTTCACCGCAAATCACATGTTCTGATTGTTCACCAATTTTCATCAAGAACGGTCAAATCGAGACAGAAATAGAGACAATATTAGTAGAGTAGGTATTAGTATTAGTACGCCAATGCGTCAGTGATTTGTATAACGAATATGTATCACAAAATTTGACAAAGAAATATAATGTACAGACAGATCTTACTCATTTGTATAGTAGTATAGATCTAGATATATACAGCCCAGAATAAATCATATTACGTCCGCAACAAAAGGTCAAAGCTTCAAACAAATACGTGACGAAAATCTTACCGTATACCTACATCTGATGTCACACGATCATAATATATCACAATTTTATTTATATTTTCTGCTCACGAACGAAATAGGGAGGTATCCTTCACTCTCAGTGTTCATGAAACTTCTATCCCTCTTATTATGTGAAATTTAAAATAATACATAAAGATCTTGGGACATTCTTTACACACGGCCATCTGATCCCAAACCAAGCAGAGCTTGTACTATGGAAACCAAACGGCTGTGATAAATATCCAGACACATCAAGACGCAAAATCAGTCAGTCAATACTAATAATAAATACTAATAATGAGTCACACAAATGTTTGTCCTGGGTGGGAATCAGGCGACCGGCAGTCAGGGTCTCTAACCACCAAGCCAACTGGCCCTGCCAAAATGAAACCTGCAGGGCGATTGTGCTCTCGTAATCGAAATTGAAGTCAATTTACCGATATATTGACGGCGTTTCTATTGCTATCTGTCTCTGCGCGTAGGTGTATGAGTGAGATAGCAATCACCCAAGGGTCAATCTAGTAGCAAATAACCACAGCTTCGATTCCAGGGGCAGTACACAATCGCCTAGCCGATCAAACCTATGTGCATTCGATGTTGTGACTACAGTATCATTATTCTACCCTTTCCTGTTTTATTTAAGTCGACGTAATGTGTATGCTTCTGCCCATTCGACGCATTACATATTAAATAAGATTTGGCAGTTTTTTACGGCTCGCTGTCCGCCTGACGCCAACACTCTTTGTGAATCATTATGGGGAAATAATGTTGTTAGATGAAAATTACATAAATAATTCGCATCTGAAAGTGACGTGAGTTTTTGAGTAGGTTGGAAAAGTCCTAATAATATTATAAATGCGAAAGTTTGTGAAGATGTATGAAACTGGACACATATAGGAATACATAGTACATATAATATAAGTTTATTATTCCTAAAAAAATGTAGCATCCATTGGAAGCGCGGCGAAACTGTGCGGGGCAGCTAGTCAAGATATATTCGTCTATACTAATATTATAAAGAGGAAAGATTTGTTTGTTTGTTTGTTTGTAATGAATAGGCTCCGAAACTACTGGACCGATTTCAAAAATTATTTCACCTTTGGAGAGCTACATTATCCCCGAGTAACATAGCCTATATTATATTTTAAAAAAAATTAGGGATCCTTACTAAAACTCCAATAATGTAACATAAGGTGTAAAAAAATGACCTGAAAAATTCCTTACGTCGCGTGCGCTGCGAAAACTATTGATGATAGAATGAACAAAATAATAATGTAACATCCCTCGGCAACGCGGTTGAAACCGCGGGGGACAGCTAGTATTGTATATATTTTGAATTTCGAAGGGAAAATTACAGCTAGGTTTTCAATTATTTATGAGTCCGATGTGTCCCACTGTTGGGCAAAAACCTCCCCTCTCTCGTCCCATTCCAGTCCTTGATATAACAGTCCCTACAGGAATGTTATCTCGTCCCGACATCTCCATTGGGGACTTAAATAACAAAGTTAAAATAAAAGCAAGTAAACTCACGTTTGTTTCTGTAAAGTGGTAATTCTAAATTCGGAATAAGAAATATGGTAACACGGTCAGATATAAATTCCTTGCAAATTGTCTCAAAGAAACTAGCACTAGTGTTATGCAAATCAAAGTTTTGAAACTTTAAATCCAAAAGTGTTCAAAACCGCGTTCTGAATATTCTAACAGCCACCCGTCGCGAAGTACATAAATATTGATGCGCCTGCCGCTATCTTTACAGCAAACTCGCAGATGTGTATTATCGCCTCCCCATTTTACTAGGCGCTCCGATAAAGTTTGTATACGAACTAACATAGGAGCGGAGCGTGGGCTAAGTGCGACGAAGTATACCCTTTTGTCGCTTTAAAAATTCAGCTTAGTATTTCTGGAACTAGGCTGTCTTGGCTGTTACTTTGAAGTTTGATTCTACGCTTTATTTTTGGAGCTAGCTGAAACTTGAAATGCTGGAGGATTACTATTGATTTTTATTTTAGTACAATGAGAACAAAGTATTCACGGATAGTTATGCAATTCTATCTGATTTCATTAATTCATATCTCTTAATTAATTTGTAGACGGCTCAACTATCATCATTGCCGTTGAATCATTGTGTCAGATATTGTTCCCGAATTATCCATGGTTGTCACTCTTTGAGGATTGTATCTGAATTTAAGCTTTAAATACATTTCTTTAGGATATATAGTTTCTTATCCTCATAAGATGAGTGTAAAGAAGAAAAGTAACGTTAGTTGTTAATGATTCATTCATGAGTTCTTGATGGCTTTACTCCCGCAGACAAGTAATTTGAACGGGTACCGTAAAAGGACGAAATACTACAGAGTATAAGGAGACTCACAAGCTCCTTTAAATGTCAGCGGGTTGCAATATCCCTAGCTAATGGATATTTTTGTGCAAAGTGGTCTGTAAGTTATGTATAAAGGAAGTACAAAATTGTCCAATCTTTTTCTTTTACTATTTTTTTTTTTATTTTATTCTTATGCTATTTAATTTCTACGATGTAGTTCATGAAACCAAAATTTGACTTTGACAGGTTTAATATCCCACTCCAGGGACACTTCAATTCTTTAACCACCCCCACCACCACTACCGTCAGGTGGACGTGGTTAGTCGGGCCAGATGTGCTATATTAAAAAAATTACATCACAATTTTTTACATCTCTCATCAACCGTTCCGATACTCGTTCCATAGATCTAAGCAACTTATGTTAACTTCTCTTGAATTACATATATTATGTAATAAATAAATAAATAAAATAAAAAGCCTTTATTGCTGTTCTTAGTTTTACAAATTATATCAAATTACTTAAACATGCCAAAACTTAAATACTAAGTTCCTTATGGAATTAAATTAAATATCGGCAAACGGTGGTTGTGGTATCGCAGCTTGTCCTTCGACAAAGGCCTCCTCTAAAGATTTCCACTGTGTCCTGTCCTTTGCTGTACGCGTCCATGTAGTACCAGCTATTTTTATAATGTCGTCCTCCCATCTTTTAGTCTGACTACCTCTATTCCTTTTACCATCTCGTGGATACCATTCAGTTATTAAACTGGTCCATTTCTCCTTTTTCTCTCTGATCATATGTCCAGTACATATATTATGTACCTTATAGTAAATAAGTAGCATTACAATGTTGCAGGACCCTGTTGGGCAACTGCAACATTAATTGTATGTAGTCTTGTTAAGAAATAGAACGAAATTAGTTTTAAAATAGAGCCTAGGGAAAAAATAGGCGACTTTTAAAACTAAGCTTCCGATACTACTAAACCATATTTCTTTTTAAAAACAAAACAAGTAGGTATCTATTCTAAATAGTAAAAATGTTAAATATTTTGTAACAAGTCTGCTTGAACCATTCTACTTCCTACTAACATTGTATCCTACAAATATTATAAATACGAAAGTTTGTTACTCTTTCACGAAAAAACGACTATTCCTATTTAGATGAAACTTGGCACATTCATAGTTTATAATCTGAATTCACACATAGGATACTTTTTGTTCCGGGAAAATGTTACATCCCTCGGGAACGCAGGCGAACCCGCGGGGCACAGCTAGTAATTAATAAATGATCATTGTAACAACTTCATATTGAAATTATTGAATGTTAAACCCTTCTCTCATTCTAAGATACTTGATGCGATTGCTCAAAGGGTCTATTAAATAAAGGTCAGGTTATACAGGCACTTCAAACCCTTTTAAAATGATAGCCTTATTGAGCACTGAACTCTCAATTTTATTGCTCAAGTGTTACGGATTAAATTGGCTCAGCAGAAACGTTAAGTTTTTTTAAGGGCATGCTATAAAGTGTTTATTGACCTACTGTACTATGTGATTATGTTCTAGAAAAGAAATTGGTTGGTTATTTGGAAAGGTGGCTATTTTTATATAAACTAGCACTATTTTAACCCTCTAAGGGGTCAACTACAATTTAGTGTCAAGATTGGACAATTTTGACAACAATTCAGTTCCCGCAACTGATGAAGCCGACACTTTGCACACACATCTGGTTTGGTAACAAATAAACAAACGAACTAATTTTCGCATTTATAATATTAGTTAGGATTTATGAATTTAAGTAACGTAATGATTCTGTAAAGGTCGTGACATTCAAGTATAAAACACCCATGAGGTAAGTAGATATACTCTTTCTTTATACACACATAACATGTCTTTACGCTTATTATCCCGGAAGAGGTAGGCAGGGGTTTCAAATACGTGACGTTTATTCCACCAAATGTATTTGAGGTGTGCTTTTTATCTCTCTCTTGTCCCTCTTAACCCCTTAGTCACCAGGATATTTGAGTTTCTATAAGAGCTTTATCACTTCATCTTTACCACTTCACCACTGAAGCAATCTTTACTTATTGTAGATAAAGTGGAAAACCTATTTCTACAGAGCTTACCAGTACACAATAAATGATAACAACATTCAATTTACCAAGGAATTGTTGTAAAATTGACCCATATTACAAGCCTGTAGTGTAGACGGCGCAGGCCGACACTGATAGGCTATTATTACTACGGGATAAAAAAGTCGTTACACGAGAGCTGCGAGACAATACAAGTACAGTCCACCGAGCGAACTTGCAATAAAGCGGAACGTTGTTAGGACGCCTTCATCCTTACATAGTTTTAAGGAAAGACTTTTCCGAGGATACTGTGAAATTAGTACTTTAAGAAAATGATACCGTTCTTCTAGACAACAACAAAAAACGCGTTCACTTGGAATATTATTTTACAGTTATAATACAATACAGTTTTTGTGTAGCGGTATCACTGGATATATGATCATGTTCTTGGGCTAGTAGCTCGTGTTATTTACAGTCTAAAGCCTGTGAAAATATGGATAACATTTACAAAATCGAATCATAGTGGATTATGCTTTTATGTCAGAAATATCTGTTGAATTGTTTGCTGACCTTACTGATTTTTGGACTTGATAGACAGAAATATCGGTTAAATAAATAATAAATTAAATTGGTTAGGTACTTCTATTTTTTTTTTATACCACATGGGTCGACCTATAAGCGGACGGTCCACCTGATAGTAAGTAGTTGCCCCCGCCTTAGGACATTTGCAACACCAGGGGCATCGCCTATGCGTTGTCGACCCTGAGACGTGAAGTTGTCAAGTCTCAAGTGCCTGTAATTTCACCGGCCCCCTTATCTTTCTAACCGAAACACAGTAATACAATTGCACTTCTGTTTCACGGCAGAATTAGTAAGGTAGTACTTCCCCGGAAGAACTTTGCACTAAGAGATCTACTACTCTAACAGTAACTTAAATCAGGAATATTTATTTTGGTGTATTGCTCTTGTTTATGACATGGTTTCAAAACATATTACTCATAATAAACATTGCTTGCACGTTGAAATAGCACTTAGTCTAATGAGTAATTTTTGAAACATTATATATTTCGAACTAGCTCCAGCCCTAATAGCTAGACGTATCTACCTTTGAAAAGATTACATATGATTCACCCACTACAATATTCATCTAATTTGCAATTTTATCCCGCTCAGAAAATGAACATTACTGCCGCACGAGTCTACCGCCAAATCATCAATTCACTACAAGCGTATTTTATTATTCATCTAAACGCGGCCGACTTTACTTCCCCGGACCTGTAGTGGCTATTTACCTGCCCGACACAGAAATGGGTCAAGTACCCTCACCTCGATAGTACCCCCACAGATATTGACTCTGCTGTAAAAATAGCCAGAAAAAAGGATACGAGCATTCCATTTAGACAGTTCGGTAAAGGGTATACGTTATTTTATTTGACCTCATTTAATCTTACGAATAAATAATATATGTAAATGTTGTGGGTTATCTTCCCACGGTTATCTGATCCTAAATTAAGCAGAGCTTGTACTATGGCAAGCAGATCACTGATATTGTAAATAAACTACTTTTTAATATATAATTATTAAGAAATTTACACCCAGTTAGAAATTAGGTTCCTAACTAACCACCACGCTAACTGGAACGTCCATTAACATTTGGAAGATTGTAAATCAGTTCATAATAATTTAATACATATCGCACCCTCAGAAATTTAATTTAATTTAAAATTTTATATTAGGAAAGTTTTGAAAGAAAAAGCGTATTACAAGGTAGTTCATTATATTGAAGATAAAAATGTATGGAAATAGCTGCTCTCTGCACAGTGCACCTCTAAATCTCTTGTTTAAGTTGTAAGTACCTAATTATTGTTATTTTCTATTTTGTAGTCTTGTTATATTTTTTTTGTTTTGTTTTTTTTTTAATGTTACCTATAATAAGTATTTTGTAATTGTTAAATATAAAATTATGTAAAATTGAAATTATAAAATAGCCAAAAAGTCAGAATAGATAAAAATTTATATAACAAATAAAAAAGAATGTAACCTTGCTGAGCTTCTTGCCGGTTCTTCTCAGTTGAAGGCTGACTTCCGAACCGGTTGTAGCTTCAGTAACTTTAAATTTGACCTTTATAAGTGCCCTCCGAAGGCCTACACTGAATAAATGGTTTTGAATTTTGAATTTTTTTTTTGAGAACGATAGGGGCTTAACTCAAAAAAACACTTTTGGCACATTGGTTGCGTCACATTCGCACTGAGCGGGGAGGGTGTGTCCCAACCAATTAAAGAGGCAAAAGTATCGGTATGCTTATTCTATCATTAAAATTACTATGTTTTACTCTTCATCGGATAGAGCGTACTTTGTTTAGTCTCTTTATGATCATAACTCCATTCAGCAACATTTTGAGTTAAGCCCTTATCGTACTGAGGGTGCGATATGTTGGTAGTTGAGTTTGTTGACGTGAAGGCTGCGTTTCCACCAAACATGAGCGAAGTAACTAAGCGGTGATTCCGCCAATAGAAACGCCTTATTAGAGCTATGCCTTGCCAAGCTATGAAAATGAAACGTTCTTATTGGCGGACTCGCCGCATAGATACCTCACAGATCAGGTGCAAAGGTAGCCTTAGGCTATGTTTGTTTGCACTGACATCAATTATAGGTTGTTTATTAGCTTTGTAAGAAAGCCTACATAGGCCTGAGGATAATGTCTTTCAGTATGACGTCAAATGATAGTTGATCGTTTGTTTTGTAAGGTCGAATGACCAGGGTTTTAGATAAGATGATACCTAGAAAGATGACCATGATACTTAATAACATCATATCTAAAGTTCAAGATCGTATGAAACTACTGCCAAATGTCCGTTGGCGACGGTTATCACTTTACATCAGGAGCCTGCCTGATTTTTCGGCCTAGTATTTCTTTAGATAGTTTTTGAGGCAGTCGTGATCAATCGTTATTACTCTTATCATTTGACTTTTGCACAAATCCCGTCATTATTATTTTTTGTGATGCTGAATTAGTCTATAGCTAGCCGTAGTCGTTTACCTATCAATGCCTCATTCCAAATATGGGAATATGAATTTGCTAAATAATATTATAAGATGAGAGTAGGTAACTAAGTATTTTAAAGTTGTCAAACATAGAAAAAAAAAAGTCAATTATGTCAGTTTATAGAAAAAAAATAATGTTACCGCGGCGAGTTTTTTTTTGCCTATTTTACATATGTTGCCTTACTCCTGAAACGGTCAGTGTTGACCCTTATAAATGCCCTTGTAGCCCTAAAGCTGAATAAATGGCTTTTGGGTCGACCCAATCGGCTTATCACACGACTAACCCTGGTCAAAATGACCTACAAAACAAGGTAAAAGTGCTTTACAACAATGCAGTCCGTCATATGTTGACGTGGCACAACGGCTTTGAAGACCCAGTCGCAAATGACAACGCATTCACGTTTGAAACTCTGCAACTGGGTCTAGTATTGTCTAGCTTGTTGAAGGCTGTGTGTCCATTTACTGATTGTTTTAATGTTCAGTGCATTGCAGTAACTGCGGTGTAAGTTTTGATATTGATACGTTTGTATAGTTCCAGGTGGTTAACGAGTCTGACTGCCATACCGAAGGTCGTGGGTTCGATTCCCACCCAGGACAAACATTTGTGTGCATGAACATGTCTGTTTGTTCTGTGTCTGGGTGTAAATATCTATGTAAGTATGTATTTAGAAAAAAAAGTAGAATACTTAGTATATCAGTTATCTGGTTTCCATAGTACAAGCTTCGCTTAGTTTGGGATAAGATGGCCGTGTGTATAGAATGTCCCGCGGTATTTATTTATTTATTTATAGTTTCTAGTGTCATTTTTATACAATAATTTACCCATGACTTTTTTTCTTTAATCATTTTTTTTTAACTTCAATAATTTAATTACCATGTTTATTAATAGCTGTGACTGTTTTTTAAATTGCTATAGAAAATACCAACTACGGATGTGAACAATGTAAATTTATTTTTAACTCACGACTAAATGTAGCTTCAGTAAATTTAAATTTGACCTTTATTTGGCCTCCCGAGAGCCTAAACTGAATAAATGGTTTTGAATTTGAATTTAGAATCGAGGTCAAAAAACTAAATAAGCTGTCGGGCCCTCAAAACAAAACAATGGAAAAACATGGCCAGAAATTAACTAAAATATGGCAATTTTAGGGTATTTATGAAAGTAATATTTGAATTATTACTTTCATTCTTCATTCAGAAGATTAGGGTAAAATATAGTTTTTGAACGAATATCTACATTTGACAGAAATTTTATGATTACTACAAATTAAGAAGTAAACTAGCTATATTTGCCTTACCTCTATATCTTGCTGTAATGCAGTAGTATAGTAGAACAACTGTTATCCGGTTGAAAAGGTAAGGGGATCGGTGAAAACACATATGGCTATATATATATATAACCACGTGACATCACCCACTTTATTCCTACTAATATTATAAATGTGAATGTAAGTTTGTTTGTTACGCTTTCACACGAAAACTACTTAACCGATCATTATGAAACTTGTACGCATATTTTTGGAGGTATGAGAAGTAACATTGGATACTTTTTGTGCCGGGAAAATGTTACATCCCTCGGGAACGCGGGTGAAACCACGGGATACTAATAATATAAAGAGGAAAGATTTGTATGTAAGTATGTTTGTTACTCTTTAACGCAAAAACCACTAAACGGATATGGATGAAACTTGGCGCATAGATAGAGCATATCCTGGAATAATATATAGGCTACTTTTTATTCCGGGAATATGTCACATCCCTCGGCAACGCGGGTAAAACCACGGAGGACAGCTACGTTATTATAAATGCGAATGTTTGTTACTCTCGCAAAAACTACCGGACAGATTTGGATCAAACTTGCCATAAATATAGTGCATATCCTAGAATAGCATACAGGGTACTTTTTATCCCGGGAAAATGTTACGACTATCGGGAACGGGGGGAAAAGCGCGGGGGACAGCTAGTATTAAATAAAAGTCAAAATAAAGGCTAAAGCTATTATAAGCGTTTAAGAAACACACTCCGAGGAGGAAATACATACAGTTACACAATAAATCTTGAACACACATCCCCAAACGTGTGTAGACATCAGATAAGACATTCAATCTGTGAAACCACCCCGCATTTCAGTAAATTGGAACTCAACAAGGCGTAGCTGAATGCTGACAATGTACGATACAGCTATAGTTGGTCGGTTCGACCTTATTTTTTGGCAATATCCGTTATTTGATGACGTATGTATGTGATTTTGGACCATTGATAAAGTTACTTGGAGATTTTATTTTGATGAAATGGTTTCTCAAAAAGTATGAAAGATTTTTTGTTAGTGAAACATATCATCTTAATCAAGGAATCTCAAACGAAGTAGAGACTCTGTTATAGTAACCAGATATATATACTACACTACCTATATACCGTCCTGTGGTTTCGTCCGCGCTTCCGAGGGAATTCATGTTTTCACAGCCAATGTTTTTTGTGAATTTCTGTAGTAAACATCCTACATCCAAACTTACAAATGAAAAAACGTTTTGAAACGTTCACGTTCCTTTTAGAATACCATAGCTAAGAGATGAAAACGCTTAAACAGAATTACACGTTAGTTACAATTTTTTTTTATTACCAAGGTAGCAAATAAGCTGACGGCCCGTCTGATGGTAAACGGTCACCGCAGCCTACACTTGCGACACCGTGGGTATCACTCGCGCGTTGCCGACCCTGCAAATATCTCTTCACACCCTTCATGAAGCTGTACTCCCTTGGGACTTGACTGACATAAACACCACTGAGCTTAACGTTAGACATAAAGTTAACGTTTGAGACTCTAAATGTATAAATGACTAGCCATCTCTCGAGGTTTCACCCGTCCACTACGTCCCTCTCCGTATCATAGGTTATGTAAATATCAAATTTCAGCCAGAAAGATTCAGTTGTTTAGCCATTAGCCATACAAGCTGAACTAAAATCACTTTCTTATTTATAATATTAGTTAGAATGTCCATCTCCAGACCAAAGGCTATGTCTGTGCCAAATTTCAGCTATATAGATTCAGTGCTTTAACCGTAAAAGCGTCACAAACAAACTGACTTTCGCATTTAAATACTAGTAAGGATTAGGATAGCAAGCCAACTGGAATAATTTAATTACTCAGTGTCCACACTGGGCTCATAAACTGCAGGCGTGAGCCCATGTGAGCCTCATGAAACTCTATTTGGCTCAGATTAAGGCTTTATTGGCTCGTGAAAGGACATTGTACCGTGCGAGAAGGATGCGTGTGAACTTGACCCAAAAAAATAATTATTTGGGGAACTATATTAATATTATTATAGAGAAAGTTTGTAAGGGCATCCGTCCTCATGGATCGATGAATTTTATATAACTGTTTCACGCAAAAACTACTCAACGAATTTGGGTGAAACTGGGCCACTTGTAAAAACCTGGATTGATAGGTTGGGTTGTTTTTTCATCTCGGAAAAATATGACATCCCTCTCGAATGTGGGTGAAACCGTTGGGGAGCAGATAGATCTATACAGACATCTTAAATGTTAAAGTTTGGATGTTCGTGACTCAATCACGGCTAAACGGCAGGATGATTTTAATGAAATTTTCTATAAACACCATTGTGTGATCCCCGTATCTGAACTACTTGACATACAATAAAATAAATATGTTTAAGTCGGTATCATTATCTATTTACTGCCCAATATTCTTTTAATTTTTATTTTGGCTTATAAGACAATTTATTAAACTGACAATACATTAAATAGTGTACTATACCAATGTTTGAACCAACAATTGTTCATGGAGAGAATTGTACAAGGATTAAGTTCACAGTATCAGTAGCACCCTAGTTTCGTGTCTGGATTAAATCCTTGTTTCTGCCTGTGTTTGTGTTCTGGCGTAATCCGTTTAAGTGTGTACCGTCAGCTTGTGTTACCTTCTATCATGGAGATAGCTAAGACTGCTTGAGATATTGCAGGGATTTAGTGACAAGGCAAAAGATTGAAGATTATTGGGGTGTGGGGAAAAGAAGTGATTTTATTTACCTTATTTTTCTGAATCTTCCTTTTAGTTAAGTAATCAAAGTATATTTAAGTCTGGTTACTAAAGTTGGACCATTTCCTTTAGCATCAAATACCTCCTAAGCTAGGATGGCCCCAAAATCCTACTAATATTATAAATGCGAAAGTTTGTACGTATCGATGTTTGCGCTTTCACGCATAATCTACCAAACGGATTTGGATGAAACTTGGCACATATATAGAAAATGTCCTGGAATAAAAAATTAAATACTTTTTGTGTCGGGAAAATGTTATTACGAGAACGCGGATGAAACCGCGAGGTACAGCTAGTGACATATATACACATATGGATTTATATGCCATCTGTCCGGTTCTCAATAATTTAGGGTCTACGCAATGTGTATTTTGGTTGATCCTTTGCCTTTCAAAGCGGTACCGCTTGCTGAACGCCAACCCTCTTTAGAAATACTTTCATTGACCACTTGGTGTAAGGTGTAAAGTGCAAGTGGTCATCGGTATATTCTTTACTAGCTGTCCCCTGCGGTTTTACCCACGTTCCCGTGGGATGTCGATTGATGATGATGAAAAAATATATATATATATTGTATAACATTTAGTTTTATCTAACATTATTATAATTTAACATCTATAACTTTCGCCGTTCCGTACGATCCATGAATGATCAACCGAAATTTTAAACTTGTATTTCTCATAGTAAGTGAATTGTATTCTGTTTTTGAGAAATAAATGTCTTAAACCATATATGTCACATGTATTATACATAAAAACCTTCCTCTTCAATCACTCTATCTATTAATAATAATAATACTTTATTGTTAAAAAATAAATGTTGTTAACGAAGTAGTTCACAAGCCTCCACACTAGGATTCCCTGTGTCGTGGAGACTAGTCTCTTTCATCTTAACAATAAAATACAAAAAAAATTGCCTTAATATAGTCTTATAAAAAAAAAAAAAAACAATGTAATGGCACTGATTTCAGATCAAATAAAGTGAAGTGTGTGGTGTATGTGGGAGTGGTGAGTAAGTGAGTGAGTGTGTGTATGTGTGTGTGTGTGTGCGTGTGTGTGGTGTGTGTGGTGTGTGTGTATGAGAGTGTTTGAGTGTGTTCTGTGCGTCTGTGTGGTGTGTGTGCTCGCATGTAAGTAAAAAGTAATTAAAAAAAAACGCATCAAAATCCGTTGCGTAGTTTTAAAGATTTAAGCATACATAGGGATATAGGGACAGAGAAAGTGACTTTGTTTTATACTATATAGTGATGATTCGCCTCTTTATACACTACTAGCTGATCCGACAGACGTTGTCCTTTTTTTTTTTTAGGAGGGGAAATGCTTTGCGCATACCACCGCGCCCGGGGAGACGCGGTGGTTATGTGGGACTCCCTCTCGCAAACTCCCCTTCTCAATTAAAATGAGAAGGGGCCCGAGAGGTATACCCACTAAAACCCCTCCGGTGTTCCTTCACACACCTAAGCGCCGGGGGTCGCGGGCACGAATTCAGCTAGTCTGGTCGAGGGGGGGGGAGTGAGGTGTTAACTCTTCCCCCCCCCCCCCCCCCCCCCCCCGACTTCTGTGAGGGGCGCGCGTGGAACACCACACGCGCCGCCACCTCGGGTCCTGATGTTGTAGGGGGGCGACGGACGGACAGACGTTGTCCTGTCTTAACAATAAATATTGAATACGAATCTTCCGATTGCAATTTCCGTGAAATGTGCTATAAGAAATTATAAATGAATTTTATCAATATTATTCCGACCCATGCCTCTATTTAAACGATATTTGCAGCGCATTCATACAATCGCGCCAACTGTCAAACGACTGACAATAATTTGAAACAGGTTAAATTAAAAAGTTTATAATGTCAAAGGCGCTAGTAAAGTAGTTAAGTTTTCTTCAATTTTCTAATTTTCCTTGCAACTTTCTTTATTTTTTCGTTCATAAGAACCATCTCCTGGCAATAACAAACACAACAAAAAAGAACTAGCGAAATCGGGCCAGCCGTCCATGCGTGATGCCGTGACCAAGGGAAATAGGGATTCATTTTTATCGTATATAAATTATAGAGTGTTACACCAGTCTAGGAATATAATCTAACAAATGGACAGCAATTTTAATTAAAGCTACGCTGTAATATTAAACCATTCTCGGCTCGGATGAAAATGTTAAAGGAAACGAATAAAATCGAAAGATTAACAGCTACAGAGGGCTTACGCGTTACATTTAAGATTTATCCGACATTATGAAGCCGCGTTTTATGTTTCAACGTGGCTTAACACCCGAACTGGGTCAAGATCGTATCACGTAACATCCAGCCGGGGAAGATTAAAAAAAAACCCTTTAACTTCTGCCCGTGATGTGAAGAGTGATAAA